>CM055202.1:8459446-9059446 GCA_029224185.1 Karalla daura
ACGGCCAGCGCCACGGTTACGGCATGCTCAGCTCCGGCAAGATGGCCAAGAAGTCCTCCAGCGTTTTCATCGGCCACTGGGTCCACGACCGCAAGACGGGATACGGCGTGTACGACGACATCACCAGGTAGGTGACCTTCAGGGGCGGGAAACGCAGAGCTATCGGGAGTTATCGGCAGTCAGTCCAATTTGGCATGTATGCAGGCGTTAATGCTGTGGAAGCTCCACTTAGGAACGCCGCATCATGCAAAAAATTCAGAATACGAATTGGGCTTCGAAGACATTTCCGTCACATTTCTTGAAAGAATATTCAAAGTGTGAAAACGCAAACGGAAGTGCATCCCGACAGCGGTCCTCCCGGGCCTTTTCACACTCAGAAACAGTCCCATATTGTAATATCACATGAAAACATTCATATATTTAGATTGGTTACTCTCACTGAACAACAAAATCCATGAATGGAAAGTACAGTAATTTCCATTAGCCGAAACATACTCCCTGAGCATCCCCAAAAAGTCCCATTAAAGCATATCACACGATCTAGTCTTGGGCTGTGCTTTCTACTCATCATCTAGAAGCCGTCTACTCTGGTTCGGTGAGGTGTCGGCGTAAAGGGAACCAAAGGTTTTGCTTTTTCTCCCCAGAGGTGAGAAGTACATGGGACAGTGGTCGGACGAGCAGCGGCACGGCAGCGCCGTGGTCGTCACCCAGCACGGCGTGTACTTTGAAGGGACCTTCAGAGACAACAAGATGAGTGTAAGTTCACCCTGAGGGAATCCCCTCATCCCTCTGAGACTCACCTGCGCCCCTGTCATGGCTGTCTGGGGGAGTGGGGAGAGATTTGTCTGACTTCTAAACCTGGATTTCTCAGCCAATTTTTGCCAATATTTAGTATGACAAACCTTGCCATCGTGCATCGACTTTTCCATTTTAAGTCGCCACCACTGTGTGCAACACCAACACGGGACAGTAGGGGGAGCCACCTGTCTAGTTGTTTGGTTTGGTTGTTTTAGGCATCTCTGAAATAAATAATCTACGTTTTGTTTCAAGAAATATGTGAACCGATGCAACGCAACATCTTAAGTGATACAGCTAGTTAATCCACATCTCCATAAGCTTCATAATAGAAACAAAAGAGTCGTGGGATCCTTGATATGCAGTCTGAGCAGTCTGATACTGTGTAGTCCGAGGCTGCGTTCTGTTTCACCAGGGCACGGGGCTGCTGGTGTCAGAGGACGACACAGCTTTCCACGGGGAGTTTTCTGACGACTGGACGGTCAACGGGAAGGTGGGAGGCTTCTGTCAGAGTCTTCTAGTTCAGAGATTGATTTACTCTGATTTACAGGTGCCGGAATAACGCACAACGTCTACGCAAGTCAAAGTGGCATTGAAGCGTTGTTGTCTGTTGTGATTCGCACCCCCACGACATCATTGTGTTCAAGGCCGAGTATATAGTAGATAGAGGAATGAAACACTGTTCGTTTTAGCAAAGTAAAGCATCCTTCGATGAGCAGTTGGTGGAGACCTCTTAATACTTTCCATTTTTTCGACAGTTTTCACAGTATCTATCTTCAGAAGTCCCGACAGCGAGACAGTCGATGCGAGACAGTCAGACCCTGTCTGCCCTCTCCTCCTCCTCCTCCTCCTCCTCCTCCTCCTCCTCCTCCTCAGGGCGTGTTATCTCTGGCGAATGGCGACTGCCTGGATGGCATGTTCAGCGGCGAGTGGACCACGGGGCTGAAGGTGACCGGAACGTACACCAAACAAGTCATCGACGAAACGGATCACGGAGAGAGAAGCAGTCTGCTGTAAGTATGCACTTATTAACACACATGGTGTAGCCACATGTGTCATAATCCCTAATCTCTAAGCCACCCATCACTACTTCTCTCAGGAGTAGTAAGTACATTATTTTGTATACCATGTACGTATCAATTTTCTAGATTAGGTTCCTGACACAGAAAACAAGTTCAAGGAAAGAGTGTGAAACCTAATTACTAAGAGTTTATTTACCTGAGCATTTACCTGACCCCCATATGTGCCATTTTTCCACTTGCTTATCTATTCTTCACTTACTTTTACATTCCCATATGTTTTTTTCACAAAGTAACTTGTCCCTTTCATGCTCAGGAGCGATCTTTTTGCCTCCTTAATCACCCGTATGTGCCTTCACGTCCACGCCCCGCCGCGCCGCATGCCTGAACTGAGAGTGTGAGTTGTTGTGCAGCAGGTTGGGCCGGCGCGCGGTGCCGGCGGCTCAGCGCTGGCTCTGCGTCTTCTCCGAGTGCTGGGCCCGGCTGGGCTGCGACGGCGCCGGGGGCGGGGAGAGGGCGGCCGCCTGGGAGAGCATCGCCGTGACCATCACCAGCGCTCGCCGGCATAGGTGAGGCCGGCCTCTGCCCCTCTCCGCCCCCCTCCGCCCCCCTCCGTCCCCCTCCGTCCCTCTCCGCCCCCCTCTGCCCCTCTCCGCCCCCCTCCGCCCCCCTCCGCCCCCCTCCGTCCCCCTCCGTCCCTCTCCGCCCCTCTCTGCCCCTCTCTGCCCCTCTCTGCCCCCCTCCGCCCCTCTCCGCCCCCCTCTGCCCCCCTCCGCCCCCCTCTGCCCCTCTCCGCCCCCCTCTGCCCCCCTCCGCCCCCCTCTGCCCCTCTCCGCCCCCCTACGTCCCCCCCTCCACCCCCCTCTGCCCCTGCCTGGACCAGCAGCGCTCTAAGACGCGCACGTGTTTGCCTCCGCAGCCCAGACCTCAGTAAGTCTCAGAGCAAAGTGCTGGAGTCTTTGGAGATCATCCCCCAGCACGAGGCGCCCGTCACCACGGCGACCTATGACAACGTACGCAAATACCTCACCAAGGTAGGACAGGTGCGGCGTCCTCTGTACCTGGAGCCACAGGTTGTTGGACTGTCATGTCGTCCAGAATAACAGTCAATGCACACAATGTTGAGCACAGTGGAACCTCGAGAGACGGAATTAGATCATTCCGGAGGGGCTTTCATGTCTTAAAATTGGTGTATTAGCAAAATACCCAAATTTGTACCCCCCAAACAAAAACAGTCGTATGAAGTGTAAATATACGACTGTTTTAATATAATATTAAAATATACAACTGTTTCTAGGTGGAGGACCGCTGTCGGGCGGCACTTTCGATTTTCATATCTTTAATATTTTTCCGTTAAATGGGATGGAAGTTTCTTGGAAGCCTCTGAAATGTTCGTATAATAAGGTCTCGGTAAGTCGAGGTTCCACTGTATGTCCTGAAGGTAGATCACGTCTGTTCACGCCTGTTCACGTCTGTTCACGTCCTCTGCCAGTCCTGCTTCCCGTTGTCCTGCGCTCTGGCCTGCTCCCAGGCCCGGTCCAAAAGCACGCACCCCTCACCACTGCACATTTCACACCACCTCAGACCAGGAAGTCTGCGTATACGATAGCGAGCTGTGAGCTCACTGGAAAAATGTGTTCATGACGTCATGACTGTCAAATCAATGGCAACGGGTGGCCTTGCACAATAAGTGATAATAAATAAATGCATGCATTTTTGTGATAGATCCACTTTATGCTAAACTTATTTTCCCTTCATAAAAAAATACTCTGTGTCGTGTAACTTTCAAGGCTGAATACCCTCCTCTTAAATCCGGGTCGTATTTGTATTTCTCCGGTCCATGATTGCGGTATGAACAGTTTGGTTAGTGACGACTGGGTGTAGTGACTCTCACACTGCACACTCACCGCCCCAGTGTCTCTCCCCTCATCTGTTCTGTTCCCCTTTGTCTCCCCAGCTCCCCAGCTCCCCAGCTTCATGTTCTTGACTTGATGTGCGTCTGTTTATGTCCGGTCTCTCGGTTCCGTCTCGGTCGGGCTGCTGTTTTGCTGCCTGCTTTTCTTGCTCCTGCTCCCTGTGCACCTGCTTCAGTGCTTTTGAGGTTCTATGTTTGTTTTTTTGATAATCTTCTGCTGTTTGGACTTGCTCACTCATTGTTATGCCCTGCATCTTTTCTTTGTCATGATTACTCTTCCAGACAATGTTTTGAAGATTAATACCAACATATCCGTTTAGAGCAACCAGGCAGATGATTTATGAAAAAGTGGGGCTCAATCAGACTTACTGTGCTTCGTGTTATCTCTGAAGCCACACAGACCTTTGTGGAATACGCTGGAGTAGATGAAGAAGATGAAACCGTTTCTAAACTAAATGGATTGGTTGCTGTAGCGTCAGGCTGATTTGAACTGATCTACTATTACAGGCATGTGAGACCCCGCACCACCCTCTGGGCTGGCTGGTGGAGACCCTGGTCACGGTCTACAGGATGACCTATGTCGGTGTGGGATCCAACCGCAGGCTGCTCAGGCAGGCCGTGCAGGAGGTCCAGGCCTACCTCACACACTTCTACAGCATCGTGAGGTAGGTTCAAGCACCGAAGGCTCTCTGTTGTCACTGCTTTGTTGCCCGCTGTGTAACACAGGCCAGCTACTGAGATCAACTATCCTTTGATTTAAGAATGTTCAGGATCATCCCTGTGTCACTCCGCTGATGTTAGAATGTTCAGTGTCATGTCAAAATGATGAACCTGAACATTCTAAAATCAAAGAGATGAACCTGAAAATTCTAAAAGGAATGAAACAACACTGAACATTCTAAAAGGAATGGAATTAAACTGAACATTCTAAATGGAATGGAATTAAACTGAACATTCTAAAAGGAATGGAATTAAACTGAACATTCTAAATGGAATGGAATTAAACTGAACATTCTAAAAGGAATGGAATTAAACTGAACATTCTAAAAGAAGTGGAATTAAACTGAACATTCTAAATGGAATGGAACTAAACTGAACATTCTAAAAGGAATGGAATTAAGATGAACATTCTAAATGGAATGGAATTAAACTGAACATTCTAAATAGAATGGAATCAAACTGAACATTCTAAATAGAATGGAATTAAACTGAACATTCTAAATAGAATGGAGTCAAACTGAACATTCTAAATAGAATGGAATTAAACTGAACATTCTAAATAGAATGGAATTAAACTGAACATTCTAAAATCAGAGGTGAACCTGAACATTCTAAAAAGAATGAAATGAAACCGAACATTCTAAAATCAAACAGATGAACCTGAACATTCTAAAATGACTTAAACAACGCTGTGCATTCTAAAAGGAATGGAATGCAACTGAACATTCTAAAAGGAATGGAATGAAACTGAACATTCTAAAATGAATGGAATGAAACTGGACATTCTAAAAGGAATGGAATGAAACCGAACATTCTAAATAGAATGGAATTAAACTGAACATTCTAAATAGAATGGAATTAAACTGAACATTCTAAAATCAGAGGTGAACCTGAACATTCTAAAAGGAATGGAATGAAACTGAACATTCTAAAAGGAATGGAATGAAACTGGACATTCTAAAAGGAATGGAATGAAACCAAACATTCTAAAAGGAATGGAATGAAACCAAACATTCTAAAAGGAATGGAATGAAACTGGACATTCTAAAAGGAATGGAATGAAACCAAACATTCTAAAAGGAATGGAATGAAACTGGACATTCTAAAAGGAATGGAATGAAACCAAACATTCTAAAAGGAATGGAATGAAACTGAACATTCTGAAATCAAAGAGAAGACACAGAAATGAGGCTGAACATTCTAAAATCAAAGGGATATCACAAGGACAGCACTGAACATTCTGAAATCAGTGGCATGACACAGGGATGACCCTGAGCGTTCTCACATCAACACCATCGTCATTCTGTCTTTTTGGACGCTAAAGGTGGCTAATGCTCACCATTTATACAAGTCACGTGACGATACAGGCCATCTTTTCCGAGCTGCAGCTGTCCAAGCTCTTTCCAGATGATGAGAATAACAATGCTTGTGAAGAGTGCAACTAGTAGGCCTCAAATGGTTCGTAAGGTGACGCTGCACCGTACCGTACAGTGCTGTACTGTGAAAAGATATCATCTCGCCTTAAAATCAAAAAATGTCAAAAAATAAGTGAGAGTACAATCATCCTATCTGAACATGTATGTTCATTCAGTAAACTCTGACCTGCAGGTTTCTGTTTCCGGGGCTACCGGAAGATGGCAGCATCATCCCAGACCCTCCTGCCCCTTCATCCAAGGGCAGACACAGCTCTGGCACAGCAGAGCAGCTGTGAGTGTAGATATATGTAAACATGTGTAAACACACGCAGAGACAACAGAGGGTTATACTATGCTTCTGATGAGCCTTCCTCTCTCCTCCTCCTCCTCCACCTCCACCTGCTCGTGCAGCGGCGTGGTGGTGCTGAGCTGCTCCTCTCTGCTCCTCCCACTGCTGCTCCCTCGCCTCTACCCTCCTCTCTTCACCCTGTACTGCCTGCAGCTGGAGCTGGAGGAGGCCCAGTACTGGGAGCGCATCCTCCGGCTCAACAAGCAGCCGGACCAGTCGCTGCTCAGGCTGCTGGGAGTGCAGGAGTGAGTGTGGACACACGAGAGAGTTCAGTGAGCTAGCTACAGCTCTTTGCCTGTGATGTTTTAAAGGGGGGGGGGACTACATTCTATCTTGGTTTTGTCCTTTTTTTGTTTTGTTTATGACCGTTATTTCTAATATTCCGATTACAGAGATAAGAACGATACCTTAAACTCTCGCTTTGGCCCTAAATGACGGCACACTGTTCCCAGTCAACGCACTAACCCATCTTCATCATGAATTGATTTAAGATATTGAAATGGGCAAATCTGATGCAGAATGTGACCGTAACTCTCCCTTTAAATCCATACTTATGAGTGTGTTACACATAGCCCAGCCAGGTGCTCTTTCACACACACACTTCTTTTCTCTCCTCTTGTAGGAAGTTCTGTCCAGTGTGGATATCAATTCTCGGCGAAAAAAAGCAGGTCAGACACAAAACGGTCAAAACACAATGACGTAACATAGAATTTATGTTGTGACGACCTGTGATCATTGAACCTGTGGAGTGTTCCATTGAGGTGTTGCTTTGACCTTGCTCCGAAAATATGAAATATTTAAATATATTTGTTGGTTTCAAGATGCTATCTCTGTTCAGTACTGGTTGTTCGGTCTGTACTGAACTAATTGAGTTTTTAATTTCAAAGGTGGAATAGAGCAAAAGTGCTCGCAGAAAGAACTGCAAAATAATCAAGATAAGTGTTCTTTGTTATGGCTTCAACAGTCGGTGAGGTCCGAAAAGTCTGACCGCTCTTTCCCGCTCTTTTTCTTTGGATGGCAGCTTGTGTCGAGCAGCAGAGACGCCTGCTTTGTTTCCGCCGTCGAGACGCTCCAGCAGATCAGGTAGCCCGCCTGACGTGACCTCATCCATTACGGACTCACCGCTAGGCACGATGGGCTCGGGTCTGACGCGGGCACCGGCCTGCTGTGGTGGTCCGCTCAGCCCGCGGACAGGGTGTTGCACCCCGACCCCGACCCCGACACTGACCCTGACCCCGACACTGACCCTGACCCCGACCACGACCCTGACCCCGACCCCGACCCTGACCCCGACACTGACCCTGACCCCGACACTGACCCCGACCCCGACACTGACCCTGACCCCGACACTGACCCCGACACTGACCCTGACCCCGACACTGACCCCGACCCTAACACAGTGAATGTCTGTGTGCGCCCGCAGCACCACCTTCACCCCGTCAGACAAACTCCTGGTCATCCAGAAAACCTTCGAGGAGCTGACCCAGGAGGTGAAGCCCATGCTGGACGGTGACTTCCTGTGGTGCATGGACGACCTGCTACCTCTCTTCCTCTACGTGGTGCTCAGGGCAAGGTGCACACACACACACACACACACACACACACACACGGATGCATTCATGCATTCATTTGCTAAGCCTATGACCCGACATGTGTGCTCCCTCCCCAGGATCAGGAACCTGGGAGCTGAGGTGAATCTGATCGAAGATCTAATGGATCCCAACGTCCAGCATGGAGAGCTGGGACTGATGTTCACCACCCTGAAGGTGCAGACACACACACACACACACACACACACACACACACACACACACACACACACACACACACTTCCTGTTAGAACCTAATTTGCTCACAGCTGCAACAACTGATCGATTAATAGACTGTTAACTAATAAATTCATCAACAGCTATTCTAATACCTGAAGAGCTGATCTTAGAAGGATTTTTAGAAATAAAGTCAAGATTGTTGCTTAAATGTGAATATTTCCCTGCGTCTTTCATTATTTACTTTTGAGGTGAGGACAAAAAAAGACGCCTGAGGGCTTCATCTCGGCCTTTTGTTTACAATTTTCACAGTTATTTTTGAAACCAAACAACTAATCGATTAATCAGGGACGTAAAAGACAAATCAGTCGACTACAAAATGATGGTTTGTCACAGCTCTCAGCTTAACGCTCCAGGGACAGACGCTTTGTGCGCCACTCTCCATGTGGTCAACCACATTAGTGTCCTCCCGTATTGTGAATCAATATCCTCCGAGTGTGTTTCGTGACGATTAGTTGTCCGTAGTGGTCATTGAGCTGGACCGCTCTGCTTCAGGCGTGCTACATCCAGATCCAGCAGGAGTCGACGGTGTAGGAGCGGAGCAGGAGCAGGCGGGAGAGGAGCCGTCGGATCAAAACCAGTCACACCAGCAGCACCGGCGCACTGGGACTGGAGCGCTCGTCCATCAGAAGCTCCACAACACCGCGGTCCAGCAGCGGCATCTCCCCTGGGTCGTTATCTTATATGTCGTTATATTGTGAATGTTCTGCCCGCGGGCGGTCGCCCCTCACAGGGAACTTCGAGGATTCAATGCTGCGACTTCCCGCTCTTTCGCGCAAAATGTCTCCAACGTCCGCAAATGCACTTTGGGAAAGAGCGGGCAAAAGAAGCCGGCGAAGAAAAGGGGAAAATAACACTTAAAACAAATCTGACGACTTGACCCCCAAACGATCCAGGCAGCCCCCCGAGGCTGTTTGAACCGTTCTCACTATTTATGCCAAACACTTGAACACTTGAAGCAGAGCCAAGACTTTGTCCTCACCACACGGGGGGGACGTCTCTGTGCCTCAGGTGATCCATGAGGGAGATCGGGTGATCGGGTGTCGGATCGGGTGACGAGGCAGGTGGACTTGGTACGGTATGAACACGAGGGAGGGGGAGCTCTTGTCATGTTGCACTGGAATTCTCACTTGCATAGTCACTGCCAAGATTTCTTGCTTCAGCACGCGAGTTGTAATAGAAAAGTTACTGTCTGTCTTGCTTGTTTGTGAGCAGGATTCATCGGAAAAAAGAAAACAACAAAACGTGTCGCGCGTATTTCAGCCAAACGTGGTGGAAGTTGCGCTGGAATTGCGACACATTTCATGTTTTCTTCTAGAAACTACTGCACTTAGACTTAAGTGAATGTGTGTCATAACTGTCTATCACTGTGTGTGGGTGCATTCTAACTCACTTTTTATGCCAATTTTGTTACTAACGAGTGTCAAGTTGTGTCAAGTGTCAAGTGTCAAGGGTGATTGCCGATTTTATCAGTCAGACTCGACACAGGCTCCGTCTGTATGTGCATGAACTGGAATGAGTTTTTCATGTGTAATCTTTTTCTGTTTTTAACTTTTGAGATCACCTTCTTGGCATGGCAGCCAGTTTTACACTCCCAGAGATTGATCACAGACGTGCTTTGGTGACAGTCTGTCGGCGCCTAAGCTTCAACTGAATGATTTTTCTCAATTCTCTCGAACCTTGGAAAACCTTTGATATTGAGGGACGGCTGTGTGCGGCTACGGATGAACTGAGTTTGTTTTAACAGGTTAGAAAAAGAAGCTGAAATAAGGGTTGTTACAGTCAAAGTCACGTTCTGCCCTTATGACCCCCACCCTCTCAGTGTTACTGGATTTTGTTCAGTTCAGCGATTCGGTTCTTTGGTTTTATTTTCTCTCCGCTGTTGACACCTTGTTGGATGGAATTGAGGATGAGAAGAGACAAACAGCTCTGAGCTGATCTCTCTCTGGCCTCCTTGAACACCAGCTGAGAGGACAGTGCATGTGCTTTGCATGTCTTAGCCCGGATGCACAACTATCCATCTGTGTCTTTATTAACCTGCTTTGGACAGGTCTCTCTCTCTCTCTCTCTCTCTCTCTCTCTCTCTCTCTCTCTCTCTCTCTCTCTCTCTCTCTCTCTCTCTCTCTCTCGCTCTCTCTCTCTCTCTCGCTCTCTCTCTCTCGCTCTCTCTCTCTCGCTCTCTCGCTCTCTCTCTCTCTCTCTCTCTCTCTCTCTCTCTCTCTCTCACACACACATGCATATGGGGAGAACATGGAAGCCTCACACAGAATTGGTCAAATATGAACCTGCATAGATATCCTTAAAAAAATTATAATTTTTATAAACATTTTATATCTGGTTGTGTGTCACAGTACATGGGAAAGTCTTTGACTAACATGGACTAAAATCAAACACTCGGAAGTCTTTTTTTGAGCCTATTGTTTTACCATGTGAGCTACAACATGCAAAACGCATCTTTCCAGGTTGTGACTGAATTAATATCATATTTTTGATTGTTTTTCTAACTAAGTCTATATTTTTATGACTTCATCAATTTGTAAACAACAAATAAGAGAGAAGATCGGATGAATGCACTGTTGGTTATTTTCAATTGATAAATTAAACTGAGAATGGAAACGAAAATGATATTTAATCAAAAAAAGGGAAATAAATCTGAATTTAATTCTACCAAGTGTCTCCTGATGACTATTATTTGGCTCATTATTTTTCTCTGTTTTTGTTTACATGTATTATATTACCTGTATGATATATTCACATGAACTCATCCACGTCACACAGTATCTGCCAGGGAAATCACAAGTGATTGCTGCTCGGTCATATTCAAGAGCTGCCACTTATTCTGTTCTTGCCTTGTCTTTTAAGGGAAAAGTGAGTCTCTCAAGAAACATAATGTGTATCTTTAATTGATAGTGTTAAGTGTGTGTGTGTGTGTGTGTGTGTGAGAGAGAGTGTGAATGTTGGGGTGAGTCCCTCACACAGCTCAACAAAACTTCACACAATGAACACAGGGTGGCGCTATTGGCCTTCACCGTTAATGTGGGACAGTCCCAGCGATTGTCTGCAGCAGCACAGCAGCCAGAGGAATTGAATTGAATTCAGGGATTTTTTTTATCTGTCTGAACTCGGCTGTTGGTCACTAACCCTGAACAAACAGACAGATGGGACACCGTGACACTGGCCATGTCCATGTCTGGTTTAAACTAATGAGAGTGGACAGACTCCAGGCACAAATTTGGTGCTACCATGCAACCAAAATGATTGGATAAAGAGCTGAGCGAGGCTTCGGGGCTCTCTCTACCCGCACATGGTAGAGCAGATTCTGGAGAGTGAAACCCGGGCTATGTATATACAAAACACACACTCGACCCCAGAGTTACATCCCCATGTGCTCTTGTTAGAAGATCAGTCAATTAATCAGAAGGACTGTGGCAGAGTTACAGTGGCCAGCGATACCAATCGTGTGCTGAGCATCAGGACCTACAGGAAGTAGGACAGAAGGAGACGCTGGGGATTGCACCCGGAATCCTGTGCACACAAAGCGCAACCGCTTATCTACCGAGCTCCGCTTCAGTAGACCCTCAAGGCCTCGTATTACCTGTACGGCCACATGTTAATAATTCAGCTATTTTTGGAGAAGATTAAGGCAGCGTTCACACGCCAGAGAGGAGACGCTGGGCATTGAACCCAAGACCTTGTGTTCACCCTACCACTGAGCTGGATAAGTGCTGAGCATCAGTCAGGCAAACGACTGAACCCAGGCCCCTGTACACGCAAAGCACCTGCTCTACCACTGAGCCCCATCCCCTGCAAAACTCTCTGAAGGCTGTCTATTACCTGCTACATGTTAATAATTCAGCATTTCATAGTAAAGGATGAGGCAATGCTCATACAATAATGAGACACTGCAGTACGGAGAGGCTGGGGATTGAACCGAAGACCTTCTACATGCAAAGCACATGCTCTACTACTGCGCTACAACCACTTTATGTGATGTCAACTTTTCAATTGAGTGTGCTAACACATCAGGACCTAGAAGAAGTAGAACAAGCAATGGAGATGCTGGGGATTGAACCCAGGGCCTTGTATATGAAAAGCGCACTGAGCCATATCACAAGAAATGTGTCATTGTGAGTTAATTAAAAGTTTAAGGAGGCAAGCGAACATGACTTGTGCACAAATATCGGCTTGTGTGAGTCTTCTTCCTCTCATAAATGACTGTTTTGGATGTGGATAGAACTGGTAGATATGTCCACTGGAACCAGATGTTGGTGCCAGTAGAGTCTCCACTGAGGACAGGGATCAGCACCTGTGTTGTAACAAGATCACACATCTTTTTCATTAATAATGCATGCTGCGTTTTCTGTGTGTGTGTGTGTGTGTGTGCGTGTGTGTATGTGGATTGTTGTAAGATGTCTCAATAGCTGAGAGCAGCCACATGGATAAAAAATGTAAGTAACAGCTGTATCTCTTGTAGTAAAGTTCAGTGTCTTCTGGTCCAAGGCTTAGATGCTGACACTGCTTTTCTTTTTCTTTTTTTTTTGTCTAAAACCTCTGCCCATTGCCCTCCGCACACAGAAAATTGATTATACTAAGTGTAGAATTTAATTTGCGCAGCTGAGCCCGCTGCGTCTCAGCATAGAGCAGAAGAGGTTTTCCTTTCTATATATTATATACATCCATCCCATTATCTTACTCACTTTGTGCCATAACTGTGTTGCAGGGGTCTAATAGAGTCTTTTACACACATACACAGGGCAAAAGGCAATTTTGAGTCTGCAGCTGGCCCGAAAAGGCATATTTCTAGAATGTGGGAGGAAACTGAAGCATCTATCCACCATTTCTAAGTTCAGGATTTAACTCTTGCAATGTCAACTTTTAATAGGAAGATCATCACCATTCAGGGAAGATGGATACTGGAAGCTTCATCCCACATGATTTCTCAAAGACTGTAGTGAAATGAATGAATATATTTGTGGATAATGTGCTCTCTGGGTTCTCAGTGGATTATGGTGTTTATTTAGGATGTCTTAACCTTTTAATTTCTCCTGGCTTTGATCACAAGGTGCTTTACAGTAAAAGTTTATCCTCCAAGCCTTAACAAAGCCATTTGTTTGTATACATGATGCAGACGTATAATTAGACGTTCTTAGATACTATATTTTAAGCATCGAGCACAAATAACGACTGTCGGTTTAGGTGCATAGTTTTACAAGAGGCTCTGAGCCTCATAACGATATCAAGGTTATTGTCTGCTTGCATATTTCTTGCTTCTCGTCCCGGTGGCCCCCAGGCAGGTGTCAAAGCCAGCAGTTGTTTAGGCAAACACAGGAACTGAAGCGTGTTTAAAAAATATCAAAGCTGCTGGCTTTTGTTTTGGAAAAACGGAGACAAAAGAGACTGGAAGCTGTTTCAGGAGATGTAGAAACAGGCCGCTTGCGTGACCTTTAGACTCAGAGTGTTGTGGATCTGCACGTTTCATCTGTGTCGTGACCAGAGGATGAATAGCAGGTTACACTGTTGAGGACCGGGACGGTGGTGAGACACTATGCCACCTCCAAAACAAAACAGTAAACATCATTAGCAGGTCCATAAAATCTGATCCTTTATCAAGTTAAGTGAATTTGATAAAACTGGATCCACACAGTGAGACACATGACCAGAGACTCCCAAATCACTGCTAAGGGACAGAACAGTTGATGGATGTAATTAAGTGCACAAAACAAACATTTGCATAGTATAAAATGTGTGTGCAGTTTGTGTATGCAATGAGACAGAAATGCAAAGATGCGGGCGAGCTTGCATCTCTGTATCCTGCAGTGAGAGCTGACATCCAACTCATCTGCAAGGAAAGAGAGAGAGAGAGAGAGAGAGAGAGAGAGAGAGAGAGAGCAAGCTCTGGGGCCTTTTAGAGCTGCAGTTCAGCAGGTTCAGGTTGGCAAAGCTTCTAACACACACACATTCACACACACACAATTTGGTCATTTGCCCATATCTCAGCTGCGTCTGCAAAGAGGATGAGAGAAAGTGAGGCGGAAAAGAGGCAGACAGGGAGAGAACACAGGAGAGAATACTAAGTGGAGACGTGATAAAGAGCGATATCATGTCAGCTCTCTCGTGTTTCCTCCTGAGAATCTTCTGAGAATGGAGGGCTTACCTGTGTGTCTATGTGTATGTGTGTGTGTATAACACACTGTAAAGGCGATGGGATAGATTATATGAGTACAACATAATGAGTTGGCATGAATTTCTTCATAACTGGAGGCTTTGAGTTTGGGCTGAAAAACTCTAATTTAGCAAGTTGACATTTTCAGGTTTTCAGTTTTTACAGTGTACAATAGCGAACCTTGGATTCAGACCTTTTGCAAATGGAAAAAAATCTAATGTGAGCATGCTCATACCAAAGTGTTAGAAAAGCATTTTGCTCAGATGCGTACGAGAGGCAGAAAGGAGAGACTGCGGCGGAGGCGTCTCACCTCAAACCCAGACACTGAGCTTTTTGTCTCCCAAAACACATCCTCTGACAATGAATGAATGGAGGACGGAGGTGAGGGAGGACATAGGGGATTACGGCTTATTGACCCACTTTACCTGCCGTGACTAAACACTGGCATGCCCCGTGTCCCGGCTCGGCCAAGGCATCTGGCCTGCACACTGTAACGCTGCCATCACCATTCATTCACTGGTGAGCTCTTTCCATCTTCATTAAATAAGTCGGAAAAAAACGGTGTGCCAGGGATGTAAACTAAAAGGCAGAAAAAAAAAACTAAAAGCCCATTTTCTTTCCGCTGAACCTACAAAAATATGCGTTTTAAGGTTAATCAGTATTCATCCTGTAGACCTAACGCCAGTGAATTTTAGGCCGAAGCTATGCTGCTCAGATATGTGCTCCGGGTCCAGCCGTCTCACCTAGAAATATGTGTTTTATAGAGGTTTAAAAGTCTTTGCTTGTTTTTGCGATATTTTCATAATGACAGTAGGAGACCGAGTAAGCATGCTCCAGTAATCCCATTAAAATTCAATAGATATTCCCATCGCTCCATGGTTGTCATCCCTGAATAAGATTTAGTCGTTCCATACTCCGTCCAAAGGACGAGCAAGCCAGAGAGTGAAGCAACTCACTGGATCAGAAACTGAGACTGGTCTCTGTCGGGGGGGGGAAACAATGGGTCCAACATCAGGCTGAAATTATAAAATCTTTCAACCTTGTTTTTCAAACACTTTACTAATGAATAACCAATGTTTGTAGAAAATATTTTGAGAGCGAGGTCGCTTCTCCCAGTTGCGGTCGGTCTCCACCTAGGCTGCTCTTTTACCCCTTTTCCACTTCTGGAGCCACTTCAATTTATGAACCAGTCGAGAACCAGTTGCTTTTCCACTGCTCCAGAGCCACGACATAACGTCACTGTATACATCGGTTATCTCGCCGCTTTTCCATAAACACTGACCTCGATGTAGATAACCATAACTATGTGTTTGTACTTTAACATCACTGAGTGAAAAACTCCATTTACTTCAAAACAAGCAAAGACTAAACAGTGTGTGACTTGCTCTCAAGTACTTATTGTCATTAATTAATCATGCACACTCTCAGTAAAAACATTATCAACAAATCTTATGCTGTCTTATTCCCATTTCTATGATTTCATTTTGGGAAAGGATCAGGACACTTTGCTGAAAATGTCACTATTTCCACATGTCGTTTGTTTGGTCTGTGCAGGCCATGAAGAAATCCTTTCCAAACGCAGATCCAGTCTCAAATCTCAAATCTCAAAATCAATCTTCACTATGACCCTGTCGGATGAGTCACAATGGGGGCGGATGACAATGCGAAAGGAGCAGCACGTTGGTACGTTTTGATTTATGACTGCCAGACTGACATGTACACAAATACGTTCTGTTTTAGTCACAATGGGAGGATGTTTCCTGTACGGACACTTCGTGCAACATTTTCCATCTGGGTGGAAACAGTCTGGTGTCTGGGCTTCCAAGAAAAGTTTGATCTACAAGCTCACGTTCCCTCACGGCAAAGTCGTCGTAGGATTTTCACTTTACCTGCTGCAGATCTCACATCTGATCCCGGGAACCCTCGCACTTTCATCCCCTTTTTAGCTCCCAACCTGTGCAAACGTCACTATTAATTACCTTGGCCATCTAGTATTTCTGTGTACACATGTCCTGTATATCACATATGTGTTGGTATATTTAAACGTGGTCTAAAGGAATGTGAGCTGCTGCTTGTGAAAGGTTAAGAGGAATGTATACAGAGGCCCCAAACAGAGTAGGTGTGTGTGAGCAGTTTGGGTTAGCCCCGACACTAATAAACTCTGTTGGATGTGATTTTGTGATGCTACTAAAACATTAAACTTAAAGACTAGCATGCATTAAGACATGCTTGCAGTACTACTGAATGCACTGCAAGAGCATCAGTGTAAACTACCACGAGCTATTGTCTTGTTAGACAGGAAACACAGTGAAAAAACAAAATATTCACATCAAACCTGTTTGCAATGTCAAAACAGTGTCTTTATGGGTGGATAACAGGTTATGGATGCTGACGGTTTTTATTGCTTCTAGTGGTCATAATTGTGGTGGACACTAGTTCACAAAACACTGTATGCGTACTGTTCTGTTCATTTAAAACAATTTTGTTGAGGCTAAGTTTCCCTTTTTCGCGATGCCAGTGCGTTTGACATCTGTCGGACTTGAGTAATTTGAAGAAGGAACGAGAGACAAACAAGGACTTTCGTCAGCTGTCCAGTGCATTAATTAGCTCTTCCCACGCCATGTGCTCATTACGTCTACTCTCTGGGTGTCGTGTATCGCTCCCACAGGACACACACACACACACACACACACACACACACACACACACACACACACACACACACACACACACACACACCACAGCTATTTGATCTACTGGATAAGAGTTTGTGAGCAGCAGCATCGACATGCTAGTCTGCAGCCACAGGAGCTCTTTGTCTGACCAAATGAAACCAAAGCACCTAAACACTGTGTTAGGTACAAGGTTAGCTTGTCATGTGTGTGTGTGTGTGTGCGTGTATGTGTGTGTGTGTGTCTGTGAAGCCTGGGGCATCCCTTGGTTGTAGACATCTTACAAACCGGAGCATAGTTTTACAGGAACTTAAAATAATTGGTATAATAATAATAATATGTAATAGGTAGAACGTTCCAGCCATGTGTGTGTGTCTTATGTGTGTGTGTGTGTGTGTGTGTGTGTGTGTGTTCGTGGTGGTATAGTCATGTCAAGAGCATTTTCTGTGAGAGAGGCTCACACCTGTATAAAAGCAGGGACACAGAGACAACCCACTCAGACAGATTAGAAACATGCAAACTCCACACAAAACTGGGATATAAACTGGGGAAACTCGTCGCTCTTCCCCATTCACTGATCTACCGTGGTGCCTGCAGCCCAACACATGGTTTTGCTAAAAGTACGGGACATCCAGGCAAATCTGATGTTGCAGTTTACTGTGACAACATGTTGTGTTGTTACGGTAAACTGTGAGTTTGTATGCTTTCGTGCAACCTCTGACTTCCTCGTTGCGTCTGAATGAGTCATTAGATATCCTGCACCACTCACCTCCACCTGCTCATGCTGCCTGACTCATCTCTCCAGCGACACTTTAAACTAGCGTTAGCACCACAGTGGCATTAAGCATCCCGTCTTTGTTTTCATTTTGTTAGTTCACCACCTTGTTATCAGACACTGATTAAAATAGAGCCTAACTAGCGCACGTGTAGTCCTTAGCTTCTCATCTTAATCATCATCTTCTTTTAAATAGATTAGTCCAGAACTGAGGAGATGTGTAGGTGATGGTAAAGGTGCTGGTTCAAATTCCGGTTGGACCAAGAGCCTTTCTGTATAGAGTTTGCATGTTCTTGTCTGACCTCCACAATCCCAAAAACTTGTGTTTTTGGACAGTCCAGTCTCACCTGGGATGTCACCCCAAATCCTTCTTGATGTGAGTTGAGGACACTGTCCGGGAATCCACAGTTCTGCATTGTTCCTGTCATTTGTTGCTAGGTGAATTGCAAAAAGACTTACTCTGAATTTGTAACGCATCAGATCACTTATGTGTTACTTTTGTGTTATTTTCACCAAAATAACTACAAATATACGACTAAAATGCTGTTGTGCATTTCACCTCATTACAAGCCATAATAACACTAAGTCTAATCCAGAATAACAAATCAACTTCATTCTTAAATATATCTTTCTTTTGTCCTTTAGACCCTCTGCAGATAGAACACACTGCAGGAAGGGGTGTGGTCCGGTGGAGCACGTCACCCCCTCAACACACACTTGCACCATTCACATCCAGATGTGGAATGTTTTATTTCTCCATTGCCAGCAGTCACACACACACACACACACACACACACACACACACACACACACACACACACACACACACTCACACACACACACACACACACACACACACACACACACACACACACACACACTCACACACACACACACACACACACACACACACACACACACACACACACACACACACACACACAAATAACCAAGCTAAATATTTCCTCAGAGGTGCCACTGTCGTTGTGCTGAGGGAGGGTAGGAGGGGATTTCTAGTCATGACACTGAAAGTCACTGTCCTGGTGATCACCAAAACCTTCAGGTGACATTAGAGCAAAACATAAGAACAAAAATCAGTGTTTATTTATCAGTGGTGAAAGCTGTTTATTTTGTATATACTTATTGTTGCCGTGCTGAGAAGGAAATATGTGATTCTGACCGTAGAAAACAAGCTTTTGCTTGTTTTTGCTGGAATCTGTTTGAATCTCATTGAAGGAAGAGCGCAGCTGCAACTAATAGCTTTAACAATGGCTCCATTATATTCAACAGATTTTTTTTTTACAAACACCTCAAACACTCTGGCAGCCAGTCACACACGGACTGGTATTGGCTAGTTCGAAGCTACGGTTTCCCTTTGCTGGTTTCGCCCATGTGTGGCGGTGACTACGTCACTGTGTGCAGAGGATAAATGGGAGTGAAGGGCCCGTGTTTGTAGAGGGAGGTGTGATCGTCCGTCCTCCTGCACCCACACAGAAGGAGAACGATGTCATCAGGACAAACACTGTCGTCCTCGGCGTCTCCTCGCTGGCTTTGAAATGACTGCTCAGCTCCCTGAGACACACCGGGCAAACCTCAAACATCCGTCTGCAGCACTCACCACCTTAATCACCCTCTGTTGTATTTTCCCTCAAAAGTCAGCATTGATTTTTGTTTCCAGAAAGGTAATGTTAGTGTTGGTGTCAACCAGAACTTCACACAGAGATGAGGGGTGGGAAGTGTTGTATGGACAACACGTATGATAAAGTAGGTATTCTGCATTTCTAGGTTATGGAAGTGACACTAAAACACAAAAAAGCTGATGGAAACCTTGAACCTTGTAAACCTTGCCTCTGATGAATTACAACATTTTGTCCCCATCATCACATCCTCACATCTCATATATAAATCTCAGATCTTGAAATGCAGCTCAGAAACACAAGAATTAAAAACAGACAGAGACAGAAAATGTTGTAAAATATATGTGTGGTATAAACCATAGCGCTCTCCATCTCAAAAATAATTTGCATGCATCCAAGTGAGTCCTGGGTTTTCCTAAGTATCTGATTCCTCCTCTGATTCTGGCTCGGGCATATCAGGCTGGATATGTACTGTATGTGCTCAATAGCTGCTTTGCTCCAGTTACCAGATAGTTTTTGCGAAGCTCCATTGTTTAGCAAGGAACAAAAAGTCATGTGATCATTCCAGATAAGGATCAAACAGATCTGTAAAGGAACTGACACGCCAACAATAGGAGTGAAAAATAGCAGATATGGCGGAAAACATAAATAAATATACATGTATTTATACTATTGGTGTGTTTGATATGGGTCTTATGTTCATAGTATGTGTATGTCTGAGGTCATAGGAAGTATCCGTAAAGGACTAGAGCTTGAAGATACGGATCAGATTGTTTTTCTCTATGAGCTACAGTGACGCTTGTGTTTTTGGGGAAGGTGTTGTGTCCATGTTTACATAATGAAACAGCTGCATCTTTCCCTGAATCACTGAAAGGACTGTGACAGCAGCCAAACAGAGGATATAACTGAATGAGAAGGTCTATGGTGTGTGTGTGTGTGTGTGAGTGTGTGTGTGTGTGTGTGTGTGTGTGTGTGTGTGTGTGTGTGTGTGTGTGTGTGTGAGGCTTGCCAAGTGCTGACCCAGTTTCTCTGCTGTGGGTTGGCATCACCTGTGAGCACCACCTCCCGCGCACAGAGACTCATTCACACATCTGCAGACACACACACACACACACACACGCACACACACACACACACACACCAAAAAGCAGCAACGTGATTGTGTTCGAATCTGTACATCCAAGGGAGTGAGAATCCAGCAAAACCTGTTGTGAGTATCTCTCAGTTTGTGTGTGTTTATGTATGTGTGTGTGTGTGTGTGTGTGTGTGTGTGTGTGAGTGTGAGTGTGAGTGATGTTGTTGACCTTGGCTTTTTGAAGGAGAGACTCAGCAGCCTTCAATCACTCCTTCGTGCCAGTGCTATATCGCCAGGAAGAGGCCATTTTCCAGCATGTTTATCCAAAACACACACACGAACGCACACAAACACACACACTAAATTGCTGGTGATATAAATACACATAAATCAGAGTGGTTTAGTCCTGGATGATGATTCAGCTTGACTCTTGTTGAAGCTCCTCATACATACATATGTATCTGACTCAGTTTTGCAAAAACACTCACGGGGGTAAGTGCAGGCATGAACTTGCACAAATACACACACACGCAAACTGTAGCCAGGAAGAACATTATGTGCACAGATATTCTTTTATCAGCGTGGTTGTGTCTGCCAAGTTTTTGTTTATTCATGGCGGAATTCCCTGAGGAGGAATAATCAAGTGTGGTAGCCTTATTTTCCAGATCCAGATTGGTGCTAGAATCAACAAAACATTAGGTCTTTCTAAAAGTTTACATATATATATATATATATATATATATATATATAGATAAATATACACACACACATATACATATATATGTATGTATGTACAATTTTGCAGACGCAGTTTCTTTTCCTGTAGCAGTTAACATCATCTCGCATACAGTGGACATTTTATATTTGTTATGTTCTCTCCTTTTACTTTAATGTTCAGTCTATTTATAGCATCATTTTTGCCAAATCTTCATGTCATTTTTAAAGGTTTCATACATTCATTTGATGAAAATGTACTGTTGTTTTATATACTTATTTATTACAATATATTATAATTTTTCACACTTATTTGTGATTGATACTTATTTCTGCTACATTCTGTAATCATGATTGATTGAATTCATGTCTCCCTTTGTGTATTTCTTGTGGCTCTGTTCAGTGAATCACTCCAAGACAAAACAAGATAGTACATTATTATTATACATTTTTCTGTACCGCAGCCAAATAATTTCCTTTTGGGGATAAAGAAAGTGCTGTCTTGTCTTAATAGAGCTTTGGAACAGTACTTTTCATGGTCCATTAATATCGATGGATCAAAATAACGAGCATCATGGGAGACCCAGTAGACCCCCAAGACACCTTTAAAGCACACAGTTAAAAAAACTTTTGAAACAAACTTTAAACATTTGCTCTATCACACATTGTTTTAAAGACTAAAATCGAATGCTTTAAGGATACACTATAAAGACATATTTAAAATCCAGTTATCAACAGATAGACTTTGCCTGTAATTAAAAGTTCAAAAAGTTCACTAAAAGTTCAAAGCGCACTAATGGAAATTTTGTTTTTTGTTATTGAAAAGTTGTGGATCAGTTTTGGAATTTGGAAAGGCAGCCCCTCTGGAGGTGGGGCCTGTTGTCATTGTAGAAATCAAGGTTGAGGCTTTGATACTCCCAACGTCAGAGCCTTTTGACTTTCTCCACATTTGTGGTCTAAACAATGCGGAGCCAGACACACACACGCTCGAAACAAACAAACACGCACTGTCGAAGTGAAAGTGTTTGCCTGCTTGTTTTTTGCTTGCTCCTGCATGTACACTTTTGCCTTTTCCACCACATGTGAATACATGTGAGGCGCGGGCGTGCGGGCCCGCGTCTTTGCCTCCACTCGTACGATAAGTGTGTTTGTGTGTCTGTGCCCTTTGCCCCTTGTTCTTGCGTTCTCTCGGGGTTTCAGGCCCACCTTCATTGTGCTGCCTTTGTCCGCCGAGGCTTTGTTCTCCCTGCGGCCGGACAGTAAAACAGCGCTTCGCGGCTAAAGCCCACGCTCCGGTTTTGTGTCTCGACATGACACCACACAAGACCAAAAACAAAGACGCGCTGGGAGCACTAATCGTCCGGACAAAGCAAACTGAGTAGCGACTCGTCACCAATAACCTGGCCTCTGCAGGAGGCGGGTTGGCGCCGAAAGAGCTGTATTCCACCTGCAGAGGCAGCTTTCATCCATACTGAAATAAGACATGGTTGAATTTTACCTTCAGTTTTAGACATTTAGTAGACTCTTTCATCCAAGGCGACATGCAAAAACAGTGAGGACAGAGGAATATGTAAGAAACCACAGAACAATAAATAAATGCATCTTTCACAGAGTTCAGAGATAGTAGAGATAGTAGGAGAAGGGTTAGGTAAGTTAAAGTCAGGAGAGTTGGGCTGTCATGAAATGAGAAATGAGAAATGAAAGAAATGAGAAATGAGAAAGGTTCTGGATTGCTGGGCTTGCACAGGTGGCTCTGCAAGACGACACTTGTTTGATTTGTTCGATCTGAAGTGGTTTCATCGCACAAGCCAGCAGAACATTCCCATGACTGGCTTTGTTATTACAGTGTTTTTTGTTGCAGAGCTAAATGGCTGTTGTTGCAATACTTCAGAATGTTGGGAAATCTTGTTGCTGAAGATGTTTTGTCTTTTTATGTATCCTGCTCAGGGGATACAGACGAGAATTAGCCTGAGCTATCTGGTGCAGATGAGAGCTGTGCGCTGACCCAGTCAAGATAAACAAATAAATCAAAGAAACTATGGTTGGTCCTGTGACAAATTCTAGGAGTTACAGTCAATTTGTAGTTAGGTCATGATGAGCAGGAAATGTGTCTTTAGATATTCTCAACAACTAGTCAACTTCACAGTCCTTGCAGGTCTCTTCCTGAGGTCTCCAGGAAATGCGTTGATGTATGTTTCACTCAAATAATCAATAACAGTGAGTCTCAGACGTGCTGGTACTGATAATTATTGACTGTCTCCATCTATTTCCAGTGCTAAGCTAGGCAGGGTGAATCACCTCTCAGACATTATCATACTAGATAAACAACTTGACGACTTGGCAAACTTCCTCCGCTGCTCATGACCTGCAGCCGAACGCACAGACAGGATGTGCCGCTCCACTTTGAGAGCACAAACACACGTGTCTGCACCTCCACCTGATGAGCAACTGTTGGTGGAAGATGTGGGACTGAGAGGAGGTGATGCTGTGTCTGAGTCATCGGGGAGCTTGTCTGTCACTGGCTGGATTACGCGCGAGGCCACAGCGAGAGCAGATGAACTAAGCGTCGATGTCAGATTGGAGTCTTGTTTGGAAAAGTTAAAAGTGGGACACCAGAAACTCCAATCCGGCACGAGTCGGTCAGCGAGCATGTCCGTCAGCAGTGTCGGAAAAGTTTCTTCCAAAATGTAACAGTGTATAATAAGAGACTGAGATTATCTTACCCGTTTAGTACCTTTAGTGGTGTCACAATGGTGGGGGCCTCCATCACAGAACACACACATATTGCAAAACTAGGGCAAGACGGTGAATATTTTTGGTGAATAGCAAGAATGTCCCACTTCAAATTCCGGTCGAAGCGAGGGCCTTTCTGGGTGGGGTTTGCGTGTTCCACCTTTGTCTGCATGGGTTTTCTCCAGGTACTCTCAGTCCAAAAATATGCATGTTTAGGAGTCTCTGATTTGCCCCTAAGTGTGAGTGTGACAGTGTATAATGTCTGTGTGTGTGTTTGGATCCTGTCATGGATGTCCAACCAGTCCAAGGTTGTATTAGCCTTGTATTCCTGGACTTCGACCTATGTGGTTTGCAGATTTGCAGAGTGGGTAAGATTAAATAAGGTGGATGGATGGATGGAAGGTTATGATTTGGGCATTCGACATTATATTAACACACACACACACACACACGCAAACACACAAACACATATATCCTGCACCAGTCCTTGAGTCTGGCTTTCAAACTGGGTCACGTAGCTGTGAGGGTGGGGGCTGCATGCTGCTACACCTCGTTCTCCCAGTCTCAGGGGATAGCTGAACCAGTTTAGAGTGATTCTGATGCCAAAATTCACTGCTCGTCTTTGTCTTGGTGAAACATCTGCCATCGTCTATGAAAAAGCTGGCACGGAGACACAAAGCCATACGAACTAGAAATCAGTTGAAGCTAATTCTCCTGGCTGACTCACAATAACTGAGGATTATTGTAAGTTATTGCCGGAGGGTGTCTCTTTATTTACAAAGGAAGCTACCAATTGATAAAGACAGGAATCATCAGATTGATTCATGATGACAATGATCATTAGTTAAAGTACAAAAAACAAATCCTACATTGAAATCAGTGAATTAGAGAATCAATTCATTAGTAATTCTCTGCCCCTGGCTTCTGCACCCTACTGTCACTGTATGATTCACTGTTCTGGGACAGAAATACCACGATGATTAAAGATTTCAGTGTGTTCTCGAGGCTCAGACAATCATTTGCAGAGCAATAAGTGACTCAGTTCTCCAAAAGAACACCGGGTGACCCTCATATCACAGAAATAATTACCTATTTTCCTGGGTTACTCCGCTCTATGAGGACCGCATAAGCTCTTCACTGAGGTCCAATTTCATTCAGAAAATTGTATTTGTCTCTGGGCGGTAATTCGATGGCAATGTTGTCAAAATGAAGTCAGGCTCTGCTCTTTCCATCTCCATGTCAGTATTCAGTGAGTTCAATCATACATCCATCCATCATTTTTCCTGCTTTGTAGCCATGGGTGTCACACTGGACAACCTGGACAAGTGTCCACTCCATCACAAAACACACACACACACACACAACATTCACTCTCACACACATGCATGTTTTTTGTCTGAGAATGGAGTACCTGAATAAAACCCACACACATGTGGAAAACAGACAAACACCACAAACAAAGGCCCTAGGTCCAATTGGGAGTCGAACCATGGACCTCCTTGCATGCACTCGCATCAACTAAACAGCCCACAATAAGATTTAAAAAAATTAGGAAGGCCGTTAATGCAGCACACATTTTTTTGAAATGAGAACTGTTAGCGTGAACTGCAACTGCTCAACATAGAGCATCTGTTGCACAGTTGTAAAACTGTCTTCTTGTCTCAATATTTAGTTTTGTTCTTTCTTACTTGTAAAAACAGTTTAAATCCTGTCAGATTTACGGCAATGGACTTGATCCAACAAGATGTGTGTCATTTCCATGGTAGGCTGTGAAGCTTTTACGTAAAAGTCAATAGTCAGTAATTTCACAAGCAGGTTTTTCTTCACTGTGAGTGGATGTCCTGCCCCATTAAAAAAAAGAAAAACATACCAAGGGGAGGTGTGGAGAAAAAAAGGTGTTTTTTTGGCTTCTCTGCAGAGTAGCTAATGACTTGTGCTCATGCAGCAGTGTTATTTCCTTATTCATGACAGCAGTGAGATGAAACATGGGTTTCGCTGACATGAAAAAGACTGAACGTCACAGAGCAGCTGGTGTCTTGCTGCGTGCAGCCCAGGCATGTATATGTGTGTGTGTGTGTGTGTGTGTGTGTGTGTGTGTGTGTGTGTGTGTGTGTGTGTGTGTGTGTGTTACTGTATGTGCAATCACAGACACAGCTCTGTCTGACTCTGCAGCATCAAGGCCACTGGGAGTGGGTCAGCCGGGACCGACCAGAGCAAACGATCAAAAGAAGAGAAGAGGGCTTGTCTGGCCCGTAATGAGTTTCACCCCAGCTACCCGCCTGTGTGTTTTCATACAGAAGCTTATTTTGTCACCGTTACACCCTCACATGCAGACATCAAACACCCCCTCCCCCGCCCCCGCCCCCGCTCCACTTCCCCACCCCTCGTCTCTCTTTACCTGGATTCATCGCTCACGTTTCTGGTTTATTTTGCAAGCCTTTACTGCTGTTTACCCTCCTCCCGTGAGGTGGTTGGACCACTTGTGTCTGCCCTGCAGGCTGTGCTTCGACTATAATTAGGGAAGCACGTTTGAGATAAACAAGGCAGAAATTAGGTCATATATCCTCAGTTTTACACTCGGCAAAAAGATCCAACAACAGGAAGACTGTGGGTGGGGTTTTCCTTACACTGGAGATGACTGAAAGCAACACTGGAGAAGAGGGAGCTTTGCACTGCTCCGAATCTGGTCTGTTTGTGTATGTCCAACGCATATTTCTGCATTTTGTTTGTTTTAGATCTTGTCTTAAACGTGCTCCCCTGATACGAGGGAGGCATCTCAGACATTCCCCCTGTTAAAGTCTGCTGCAGTCGCACGTGCATGTGTGTTCACGTTGTGCATAATTATGATGCGCAGCAGCAGCTGTAAAACGGCATCCCCCCGCCTCTGTCTGCATTTTGTTTGGTCTGACGCCGAGCGAAAAACATATAGGTCAGTCTGTGTTTACAGGAGCTCCTTCTGTCATCCCCATGTGTAAATTGGAAACAGCGTCGGAACAGATGGAAACTTCTGCACGTCTGGGCTGTAAACTGTAAGTGCAACACATTCGGCGTTACCTTTATTCCCCTCTGCTGTCGACACGACCTCTCCTCGCCCCTCACATTCTGTTCATAACTCGCTCGATTCATTTTGGACACGAATCGTTGCCCTTGACCCCGATGGGAAACCTCACAAGTCGGAGCTGTGAAGAATCATTTATGAGGAGCGGGGGAAAAAAAAACATACCACATTACAGAGAGAGAAAATGAACGAGCTCATACCAAGTAACACACACACTTGACACTAGTAGTATATCTTTAATAGACAACACACATAAGTATTCATCGAAAACTTAATTCACAAATAAATACTAATGCCTGACATCAAAATATCTTTATTTTCATTTTAAAACAGAGATCACGGCTACATTTCATGTACAACTGTCTAAAGCTGTAAATACTGATATACCACAGCATGTATTTCTCAGGTGTAGTTTGTGTAAAGTGAGCATGCTTGTTTGTAAGTGTTCATGCTTTGAGTTCTTTCATCAAAAAGAATTAGCTTCACGTCACGTCTTATTATACAGCCCAAAATGTCAAAAAATAAATAAATAAAATAAACAAATAAACTTAAATATTAGTGACAATACCCAGCCAATGTACCCAGGCCCCCAGTCTGACTGGGATTTGAAGTGGCAACAACCCTACTGTGTTTTCTGACTCTCAGTCGCTCTCTTGTTGGCTCTCTGCTCTCCTCTTCATTCCTGCCCATTTTGTTCTTGATCTACTGATACTCGAGTCTGTCTCTCTCCCTGAGACACAGACACGCACCGAGACAATGGAGACCCCGGGGATGGGGGAGACAGAAAGAAGCTTGAAATCCAGGTCATGCATTGATGGTAACTTTTGAAGACGCGAGGACATTTGATCTCCACCCAGAGCCTCTGTTTACTCTCTCACAGCTCTCCGACTGTCTCCCTCTCTCCGCACAAATCACGGGAGTTTCCCGGGAGAAACATGAATGTTGGCACGTCTGATCTATTTCTCGTATCGCATATCTGGTTCAGCGTTTCTGTGAAGCTGGAGCGGATCCCAGCCTGAACCTATGCACAAATAATAGAAATGAGTGAAAAATCAAAATGACATAAGGATAATGACATAATGAGGTATCCAACCGGTCAAACTGCAAACTGTCTAATCAGACGCTTTTCATATGTTCCTTTGCAAATCTATCTTAAGGCGAAGGAATATTACAGTCTGTTTCTGCACACTTTTCATATTTCCAAAAATCTACTTTTTCCCAAACTAAGCGGCAAAAAAGGAGTGGTACAGCTATAGAATCCGTACGTATCCAGCCGTACATGTTCGAGCTGGAATCAGAAGAGGACTCGGATACAGTTTTCGTCAGACTCAACTGTTACGTTGACATCCCACCTCTGGTCAGACTGGCCTGTTATACAGCTGCCATTTCAATATGAGATTGATACGTGAATGAGGGCGCGATGATGTTTTTGCTGGACTGTATGCTTTTTCATTCAAGCGTGCACCTGTATAAATTACGTTACCTGTATAAATGCTCAGACACAATCACTGCCGGGGATCCTCCCGTTCCTCAGTAAACACTTAGGTCCCGAGTCGTCTCCTCCTCTCTCCATTTGTTACGGAGTTTGTGTTGTCCCTTCCTCAGCGAACCCTTTGATGCAGTTGCTAGGCAACCTGTGCTCTCCCTCTCTGCCCTCCTTTCTCTCGAGCAGCGAGCCAGGCTCGCCTTGTTGTCAGATGGAGCGAATGATGTAAGTCAGATGTAACCGATTCTGAGACACACTCACGTCACACTCCGCAAAGCTGAGTCGTCATTTACCTTCTCGTTGCGCCTGAGGTGAAAATGCACGGAGGTCCGTTTTGGGTTTGCTTTTATGGAGCGCTTGGGTCGCTGTTTGCAGGCCAGACACACTGGGAGTGTGTGACAGCTCATCACCCTGACCTGAGAGGATCCTGCAAGGCAGCAGCCTGTCTTGGAATGCCCACTCACCATGTGGAATCAGGATGCTTGCAGTAGAAATATGGGTTACATTCACACGAACCATTATGTCTCATTCTAGTAACTTCTTGGAGCAGTGGGACCTTTAAGCTGTGAGTTGACAGCACAGCACCATTTGCCAAGTCACCATGTAGCCCCAATCTCAAATCACTGCTATAAATACATCGTCCATCCACTCTGTATTGAGTGGATAGATGACAAACAACCTAAACACCTGCAGTAAATAGTCATAGAGGCAGAACATCATACAAGAATGAGCTGTCGAAAAATAAAAAAGGGAACTCAGTGTCAATTTAAAAAAGAAGACAATAAATCATCAGGTCACAGGTCCAGTTAGATCTACTGATGTTTCCAATTTCTATGAGGGAAAAAACAAAGCACATTTTATTTGCACTTGTGATCATGCAAGAAGGTGTATTTAATCTACACATGTACATATATAACATGTCCGAATATAGTAGTATGTGTTGATTTGTTATTTATTTATTTTCAATTTCTCACTTTGTGGCAATTGATAGTTTATATCTTAGCAGTAGTAGCTGTTGTTGTTCATCGCAAAAAAAAATACACATTTTACTACAAGTCAACTGCTTTCACACTTCAAATGCAATCAAATTCAATTTATTATTCAATGCTGATTAAGGGGAGCAGGTGTATGACTTCCGCTAAGACCTTTCAGCATAAAAGCTTCCATCAGAAACGCTGCAATAAACCTGCTGTAAAACTTAGTAGGACTGTTGTGTAGACTTTAAACTTCATCTTCAACACTCCAAGCACCACTCCGCACTACTTCTCAGGACGCCACATTGGCTTAGCCCTTTTTGACGCTCTTATTTTGAAGGGCAAGGCTGTGCGTGTGTACGTGTGCGTGTCAGAGGTGTCGCAGCTTGACGCAGCGGAGCTGTCGTAAGCCTGCAGCCTCACAGGAGACACACTCATACACTTACACTTACACACACACACACACACATACACACACACACCGATCTGATCTGCCCAGGCTGTTTGCAAGCGTTCTGGAAGATGGTGGCGAAGCAGAGGATCCGCATGGCCAACGAGAAACACAGCAAGAACATCACGCAGAGAGGAAACGTAGCCAAGACGAGGGTGAGCCTTTTCAGAGAGAGGCCAGCATGACATCAGCACAGATAGGTGTGACGTTCGCACAGCTGGAAGAGGAGGAGGAGGAGGAGGATGGTGCATGGTGGATGGTGATGTTCACAGTGTCCAGATGTGTGACACCTGTACTGAGCTGTTGCTTTTAAACGGAACCTAGAATGGAAAAAAAAAACACTTCTAGGTTGGATTTGTTTAATAGCAATGGCCAGCAGGTTCAAATCATCACATCCTCATTCATGTGTACATTCCAGATATTAAAATAGGGGTAAAAATGGTTGAATCTGAACAGAGATGGAAAGTGATGGAAAGTATGACTAGAAACCATACCCAGCCACCCCCACCTCCAAAATGATTTGTATGTAGTGTTTGTATGTAAGTACACAGTCTAATGTCAGTGTGCGCGCTTATCAGTATCTGAGTTCTCCTCTGATTCTGGCTAAAACATAAACATATTATATGTATCACTCCAGTTATCACTTAGCTCAGTCCGTAAGTAAGTAAGGAAGGTGCAGTCATGTGAGACAGGCAAGACAACCGATCATTGTGAGTCTGGTATGGAGTTGCCAGATAGACATGATAGTAGGCCTGCTGTTTTAAGACATCATCTTTGGCTTAAAAGAAAAGAAAACCTCAGTTTTGTTAGAATGCAGATGAATCCTCACATCTCTGTTCCTCCAAACAGTGGAAGAGTTTGGGTCTGTGGACAAGCCCATCTCAGGGTCCATCGAGCAGCTGCAAGGAAGAATGTGATACAGTCCAAAGCTACAGTTTTTTTTGCGTAATTACAGGAGTCTATCCTAGCTCGCCTAGTCGCCAGTCCATCACAGGACATACACACACCACCGTTCACTGTCACGCTCATCGCCTTGCAGCCCATACAAGCATGTTTTTGGACTGTGGGAGGGAATCGGAGTATCTAGAGAAAACAAATGCAGTCACTGGGGAAACATGGCGGCTTTACAGTGAGGTCTAGAATATTATAGTATAGCACATTCAAACTTTCACTACACTATACTATTTCAATCCCAGAGCCACTTTTTGGGTCATGGGTTGTCCCAGAACAGAGAAATTAGGAAATGAGAGGAATGAAGGCATTTTCTATGCTAGTCTATTCTTTTTCTTGATAGACAACCCATGTCCCTGCTACTTGGGTGCTACTTTCACAATAAACACAACTTGTATGGACGAAGGCGACACAGTGCTTGATGGTTTACACTTTCTTTTCTCTGGGAGCACAGGTTCCCTCCCACAGTCCAAAAACATGCGTGTTTAGGTCAATTGGAGAACTCAAAGTGTGAGCGTGAGAGTATGTGTGTGTCTATGTGTGGCGTGTGATGGACTGGCGACATGTCTAGGGTGTCCCTGCCCTCGCCCTCAGTGTGCTGGGATATTCTCCAGGGTAAGATAATGGATGGATTGAGAAACCACCTCATCCTGCAGCTTCATGGAGGCCATCGCTGTCACCGCTCCCACAGACAGACACACACAAACACACAACCTTAGACACACACACACACACACACACACACAGGATGGCTTCTCCCTGAATGACTCCAGGCTGACGGCTCGTGCCGTTCCACTCATCCCGTCCAGACGAGCCACACGTTGAGGAGAAAGCGCCAGCTCAGCAGAGCTCAGTGTATTATTAGACACTTGGGTTCGATCGGCGCGACCACAAAGTTGCTACTGTGACATTTTGATGAGCAGCGTCACCGCCTCTGCCTCGCTGTGGAAAACAAGATAATTGTTTGGTGGCAACAGGTCTCCCCAGAGAGCAGGGAAACTCTTTGTCAGTCTGTCCACGTTGTAGTTTTACTTTTACTCTGCAGCATCTGACATCTGTGTGTGTGTGTGTGTGTGTGTCTTTCCCACAGAGACCACAAGAGGAGAGGTACTCGGTGGGTCCGTGGCTGCTTGCCCTCTTTGTATTTGTTGTGTGTGGATCAGGTACGGATATTTAAAACAAACAGAAGAAGCCTTGTGTTTGTATGCTTTAGCTGATGCTAAGCTAGTCTGGCTACTGATTTAATATAGCTGACATGCTTCCACATGCTGCTCTCAGCCATATTTCAGATCATCCAGAGCATCCGTTTGGGGATGTGATTCCGAAGGCGCTTCCGATGCCCCCGTGCCCCCCCCCCTCCACACACACACACACACACACTCACAACCCCCTCCCCCACACTGAGCTGCACTAGCCTGCACCTGCACACCCTTCCCCTGCTCCAGAGTCCCTGAGGCCGACACTAAAGCTCTGGATCCAGCAGAACTCCGAGAAAGAAGCCACCCCGTCCTCCTCCTGCTCCTCCTCCTCCTCCTCTTCCTCTTCGATCAGCGTTTACAGTGTTGCAGTCTGTGGTACTGACAGCTTTTCTATGGACAGTCTAAAACCACGCCGGCTGGAGAACATGTGTGTCTCATTAGCACCTGTGTGTGTGTGTGTGTGTGTGTGTGTGTGTGTGTGACTGTTAAAAGATGAGGGTGTGTGTGTGCGGCCAGTGATTCTTGCTGACAATGTGCCAAATTGATCTAAATATACGTCTGTGTTACGTGAGAAAGGTGTTTTTTGTTTGTTTGTTTTTTCAAATAAATGTTGAACATTTAGTAGATGTCCCATTTTAGGTCTGTTTTTTTGTAAGCACACACACTGCACAAACAAAGACGTTCAAATCTGGTCCTATGAGTTACACTGATGAAGTGTTTCATTTAAGCATTAAATATTGTATATTTTGCCTTTGAAACATTTTAATTGCTCTTTCATTTTGAAGAATAATGATGGAGAAGCTCCACCCACAACGTTTTACTTGATTCTGGTTAGCTCAGATACAAAGTAATGTGCCAGTCTGGGGAATACTCTTAAAGAACCACTCTGTTTCAATAGGGGGGGGGGGGGGGGGGGGGGGGGGGGGGGGGGGGAGTACACTTTAACTTATTTATTAACACTGGTGCCATTCTTTCTATACTAATTGTTAAAACTCGAAACAGAAAGTTCCTGGAAAACTGATAGAAATATTAAGGATAGTTGATAACAGGACTACAAGGTGGTATGTTCACTATGTAGTCTACCACCACCAGTGTCAAAGGAGTCTGCTGGTGCCTTATCTCCAAAACCTCTAAGACAAACACAGGAAATACACCCTGAAGGGGTGTAGACACACTTCGGGCAATCTTCGAGTCTCCAATCACCCTAAACATTGAAATATTTGCACTATGGGACTACGGGATTATGGGCTGAAAATGTCAACTCCTGCCAAAAAGGCCTTTGGCTGAGATTGATAATTAGCATCTTCTTGCTACGAATGAACTAATCAACAAGACACAGCATTTCCTTATAGTGCACCATTTCAAGTGTTACTGTTTTTGCTATGTATTCTGACTGCACTACCGAATGGCATATTCACTGCATAGTGACTAATTTCACGCACAGCCAAGGTTGTGGGTGCCTCAGTCTGACCATCTCCAGAGGGGAGGGGGGTAAAAAAAAGAGCAAGTGAGCAGGCGAAACAGGTGGTTATTCTTCTTTAAGCATGTTTATTGAAAGTTGTGAAGTGCGACTGTCAAGTGCAATTGTGGTAAGTATGTTACAATATCTCATCCGGTCTTTTTGCAGAAACATGCACAGAACATGAGCATACAACTGATACACAGAATGAAAAAAAGGAAAAAAAAAAAAACATCTCCAGAGTTTTGTTTTTTTTTTTGTCTGTTAAAATGTTGAATTTTTAAGATATTGTTCATCCAGAAGTACATCACTGTCAAAAAAAAAAAGTCAAAAGGTGCAATACTCCAGAAAGAAAAAAAAAAGAGAAACCAAGTGAAAAACGGTTGTACAGTTAAGAGTTAATGTTGCAGTAAGGGATATGGACAACATTGTTGGCTGTGTGTTGTCAGTTAAATAACCTAAACGCCCGTCCATCCACAGTCTTGAAAATACAGCATTAAAAATAGATGACACAGACTGGGCAAGACCAGCAAAGTTCCTCGCTCAGCCGCTTCAATCTGTGTGACCAAGATAGCATCTGTTGTTTTTCTCCTCCTCCGTCCTCCTCCTCACTATTTTACATGGTACTTACACTATACAGAAATATACATATCGTCTTCTGCCCGTCAAACTTTTTTTTTCCTTTTTTTTTTACGAAAAGAGGAAAAAAAAAAAAGAAAAAGAAATGCAGCTTAGCCCAAATGTCTCAACCCTGTCAAAATAAGGTTTGTTTGTTGGTTTTAAATTACATGCCACCGCAGGGTTGAGCAAACAGCAATGATGAGCTTTTATCGAGGGCAAAAATGAGTGAAATACTGAAATAGAATATCATCATCTCCGTAAGAAACCGCGTTTTTGTTCATCCCACCAGTTGAAGTAACGTCATCAGCTCTTTGCTAAGTGTTGTTCAAAATACCCCTACCCGACCCGCCCACCCACTTCCCCTCCCACCCCCCGACTCCCCCATTCCAGATGGGGACTTTGTCATGATAATAATTGCTCACATTCTTCATTTGTCACTCTGAGAAGGCTTTTCTCTCTTGCGCACTTGCTCTCTCTCAAATCTCTCAACCTGTATGAGAGAGAACCACTTTTATTTACATCATTCAGCAAAAAAAGGTAACAACCAATACAATCCTCCTCCTCCTCCTCAGCCTCCCCATCAGTAAAATCGACATCACTTAAAATCCAGACACAGGCACAGTGATTTTTTTTTTCTCTATAGTTAAGCATATTGTCGCCACTGATAAGCTGTTTTTTGTTTCTTCTCGGTAAGACATTCTAGTAGATATGTCCAAAGGTTATTTGGCAAATGTTCGATGATTCCTCACCCCCTCCCCGCCCCGAAAGCATCATCTCAGGATTGTCGGCCCCTCGCCCCCGCCTCCGCCCCCGCCCCCGCCTCCTCCAGTGTGGCGTGAGGCACCGCACCGGCCGTCCTGCCAGCTGCATCCTTCTGAGAGATAAATATGTGCAAATTCTTGTCTTAACAGCGTCGACTCCCCTGCTGTAGAAGGCAAGGTTTTTGAGCCCCGCTGCTGGAGCAGAGCCTTTAGAAAAAAAACAAAAACAAAAACAAAAAAGTCACAGTTTGTCTATCTGTCTGACTGCCTGTGCAGACCAGGCTACGCCGAGGGGCCGGAGCTGTGCGATGTGGGCTGGGCCAGGCTGGCGGCGGTCGGGGGTCCCGGCGTGGCGGCTGACGGGGGGGCGGGCGGAGAGCCGGTCTGAACCTGCGCCTGGAACTGGGCCATCTGCTCCGGGCTGGCCAGCGTCTTCAGCAGGGTGTTCTCCTGCTCCAGCTGGGAGTTGCGCTCGATCAGCTCCTTGATCTGCTCCTTCAGGACCTCCACCTCCTCGCGCACCGCGTACATCAGGTGACTCTTCACCAGGTCCTGAGAGGGAGAGAGGGAGCACGGTCATGAGAGGGGACCGACGGTATGGCTGAATGCTTATTAATCCCTGTCTGCTGATGTTTACATACAAGCAAGGGAGCATTGGTTTCACCTGGAATGCCTCAAGATTTTACACACAGATTTGGTGTCCTATCATGCTCATCTGGCAACCACGTGTAAGAACAACCCGTTTTGCCCGTTTTCTCACATCAGTGACCACGTGACTTTACGTTCTTTCCTACAGGACAGTGTTTAGCAGCGTTATCAGATCTAAATAGTAGCACATACACATTCAGGCTTATGTGTATCAGATGAGGAAGAACCTGGGCATGTCAAGAAGCTTCACCAGACCGCTCTCTTGCAGTTGTGTGCCTTCATTTCTGCTCGTTTCAGAAGTGAGATTCACGCTTCAATTTTAAATCACAGTCTATCTCTGCTCAGATTTGCAGCGCTGAATAGACTGTTGAAATCCAAGAAAGTGATTACATTTTAGAGCTTTTACATCCAAGGTCTCCTTTAGCTGGAATATATATCATATTTGGCCTTTGGCCAAAAGTTTCTCATCCTTAACTAGCCTATGATGTATTTTTCATGCCATAACTGATCATCAGAGCAAGATGAATCTGATCCGATGAATAAAAAGCAATCGTGAAATGTCATAAGACCCGGCACGGAAGAATTTGCCATGATGTGTAGTGACATTCTTCAAAACATTGCCTTGTAACCTCTTTGTATCTTTTCTGTTTTCCTTTCTGCATTTGGACTGTAAGAGTGTTTGCTCTCAGACTAATAAGTATGTAGAAGCACTATGGAAAAGGAGGATTATGGATAATGCAGATTCATTTATTATTGGCATGAGCAGTGTCTTGCCAACATCTTCCCCTCTAAAGTATTTGAGGTCTACGCGAGAGAAACCTCCCTCAAAAATACTCAAACATAAGTAATTCACAACCAACTTAAATTCCAAACATTTTTATGAATGTTAATTCATAAAATAAGTGTACACTGATCACTGCAATGATTCCGAATCACTTCCTACAGTATTTCTACAGTAGAAAGGTAACGTTAACGTGTTTCCAGGGATGCCGTCATTAGTCCAGCCCACGTTGAGGGCCTGGACCAATCAGAGGCCGAGATATTTATACCTCGGTGCCCGTGCCTAGGAGTCTGCCTAGCAACCGGGCTGACAGTAGCGACAACAACACACAGAGACACAGGGAGAGAGAGAAGGCTAACAAGCCTTAAATCTACGGAGACATTTACAGCACTGCTCGGGATAGAGTTAAACACCAGGTCCAGGGTGTTAGATATGCCGGACACTGATTTTGGTTTGGGATGGTTTCGATTTAAGGGGCACTACTTTAAACACTTTCACATTCTCTTTCGATGGTGCAGTGAGAACACGCATCCTGCCACAGATTCCAATAGAAATACATGATTTACACGTGCTCTACCCTTCTGTATTTCTCCCGTTTTTATTACGACTCGAAGCAGCTACATTATTTATGTAGACAACAAAGGAAACAGAAACTCACCATCGCTTGTTCAATCTTGTTGTCGATTGCAACAACGCTGGCCCCCGACGAACTGCAGAGGGAGAGAAAAAGAGAGAGGGAGAGAGAGAGACGGATGAATAAAACATTTCCAAAACCAATCTGTGCTTTGTTAGAAGATTGTATCTGTGCACTGGGGGGCCCTGCTGCCTACGGAGATCCAGCCTTTACGGGAAGCTTCTGGAAATTTCTATATATATATATATATATGTAAAAAAAAAAATCAACCAGGAGGGAGCACAGTGACCGTAGCACCCATCCACCCATCCATCCATCCATCCATTACCCAGCCCCTCCGCGCGGAAGCGGCAGCTCCACGGCTCGGTATTTACCTGCTGTCTAGCTTTACGTGCGGGCTCTCGGCGCTGAGGAGCGACGACAGGAACGATATGGAGAAATTTCTCAGCTGGCACACACCTAGATCCATAGCCACGGTGTAGCACGGCGAGTTCATGCTGGCCATGTTGGTTTGCGGTCGCCGCGTTTTAAAATAAAAAATAAAAACACACACAATCCAAGGTCAGCTCATCCCTGCGCTCGGAGCACGGTCTGCGGCTCGGGACAGCCAGCGCACATAATTTATCCAGCGACGAGGCGCGAGCGCGGACGCTGATTGGTGGAGCGCGTGCTCATGAGCATGAGCTATTCGGGAACGCCCCCACCTGCCGCTCAGCTGACACACATTTACATAAACTCCGCCAAGGATGGAGCGGAGAGGTGGATGGAACCGGGGAAAACCGGATGGGAAGAGGGGGAGAAAAGAAAAGAGCCGTAGTACAAGGAAAAACAACCAAGGGGAAGGGCGCAACAATACCTCCGAGTTAGCTGCTTTGCTGCTCCCTGATCACAGTTCTGGTTATGTACTTATTTTTTAAACCCTTTATTTGCTGATTTTTTTTTTAATCTAATTTTGTGTCCTCATTTTTTATTTCTACAGCTTTCTCCTACTCTAAAAACATGCATGTGAAGTTCGACTGGAGACTATAAAATAGTTCCTTCTACTATTTTTCATTGGACTGCATTATATTAAGTAAGAAGTATTCATAACAATGACCATGTTGTAGTTTGTAGTTGGCTACATGGGTTTGCTCCAGGTACTCCAGTTTCCTCTTACAGTCCATAAACATGCATGTTTATGATGATTAGAGACTCTAAGCTGGCCCTGGTGTGATGTGAGCGTGTCCTAAGGGGGATTAGTGACACTAGGAGACCCCTGAGACACCACTGGGTACAGAGCAGGTACAAGAATGGATGGATGGATGTATCCTCGTACCATTTTAGCAGTCTGTTTATGTATATTTAGTTCCTGTCTATGCAGTGTTTTTTGTATTGTATTAGAGTATCTAATTTTCATCTATCCTTTTTTAAAAAGGTCAGTGTTTATTAACATTATCAACACAGGACTTAAACACCTTTTTTAATCACAAAAAAGCAAAGTCTCTCTGTCTCTCAGTCTTATGTTTTCCACTTAAGAGCACAGTTGAATCGCTCAGTTAATAACTTCACATTCACGTAACTTATAGAGATTTTGTGCTTTTTGGAACCAATGAAGTATGTGGTATTGAGGCAGTCAAAACATGCCAGCAACCATCGTGTTTAAGAAATAGCTGACTACTCATGACATCAAAAGCAACAACAGCCTTTTAATCCACCAATTACAAAACACTTGTGTTATGTTGCCCCCATGTGGCTTGAAGCAACACTACAGGCACATTATGAGGAAACGGGCCTCGTTAGCCCCAAAACTAAAAAGGACAAAAAACGACATGATCCAGGTCAAAATTAGATCAATGGGAGACTGGCTCAGAAGTGGCACAAATGAGATTGTTGGCGGCTCATCCCAGCCCTCTGAAGCCAACGTGTTAAAGGTATTCTTTGATAAAACACCGAGCCCCAAACTCCCCCTGATGCTGCCATCAGTGTGTGCATGTGTGTGAATGGTTAGAAACCACATATGAAGGTGTCCACCCAGGGTATGAACGGATGTAAACGGGCCGAATGTTTCTCTTGAGTGGTCATGAAGACTAGAAAAACATTATACAAGAACCGGGTTCGATGCATGTCTGGGCAATATCTGAGCACACACTGACATCAATTTTTGTCACTGTGTAACTGACTTCTGAAGCTGGATGGCTGCAGCTAATGCCAAATACTTCACAGATATGGTGCCGCAGGCACCATCGTTCCTACAGCAGGCATATCCTCCAGCAATTTATCTTGGAGCCGGGCCTGGACTGTCACCCGACTTGATTAAAAATGTTTCTTATGTGATTTTAAACCGCCCACTCACTGTGGGTCAGGTCGCTGCTTTTAATGACTTTTGTTTGGAAGACACAGGCCCAGTTTCAACGGGGAGTTAGACCTATGTGAAATGTTAGTAAGATGATGGAAAACGCAGGGGAGCAGTGAGGTCAACTAGATTCAAAGACATTACCGCACATCCAAAAGTGTCTCCACAACATTGTAGCCTGGAGGATCTGGTCACACCTAAAGAAACTCCTCCACACAGACATTCCAACCTCAGTCACCTCCTTAACTAGAGACACACCCAGACTCTGAAACAAACACACACAACTCTCAAGTAAGAATCTGGCTAAGTACGTAGCCATTGCAGTGCATGCCCACAATGTAAAAACCAGTCTGAGATCCCACTGCAAGACCACAAGTTGACAATGGGGTCAGGGGACAGGATACCGAGTCATGGTCGCGACCTATGAAAAATCTGGAATAGTTGTGGAATAGTTGCCTGAATTGCTTGAATTTATCTTTTAAGGAGGTTCCCTTACGGAAATTAAGTTAAGACAAATAAAAAGTGAAAATGAATCAAAATTTGCTGATGGTGCTCAATTGGTCAACAACAGTACCTGTAATATCCAAGCATTCCAATGTGTTCCAATGTGTTTTCATGTTGAGGCCATACAACAAGTTTTTGTTACTAAGAGAGAAAAATTCATTCCAGGTCACGAACCCAAACTATCAGAACATGAGGGGAGATTTTTGCTTTTTGAGGAGACATCTGAAATGATGGCTAATTAGGGTATCACAGCACATATTAACCAAGGCCTCCGAGTGCTTGCACTGCTGCCAGCTTCTGTTCATCTCTGATCCCAGTCAAACACCTTAGCAAGAAGCCGAGTAAGAGGCTCTAAGCCAGATTTATCTCTTCCGGTTTCTTCTTTGACTGGAAGAGGGTTTAGCCAATTATACAGACCCAAATAGCCAAGTATGAGTGCAGCTCTTGAGGAATAACACACTCAGGCATGGTAGGAGATATACTTGGTTCAAGCCGATCAAGAGGGAAAACCAGCGGCATTCAGAGAAAGATGCACGTTAAAAAGCCACCACACAAGGATAGGATTTCCATGCTTTACTCACAATGAAAGCATCCTGAATCTCCCACAGGGAAAGGATCCTCCTCAAGAGGTCAATAAATCTATCTGGCAAAGCCCAAGCAAAAGGCCAAAATCAAAAGAATTAGACAACTGGATCAAAATGATGATTTTCAATAAATACTGTTTGAGAGAGGACAATGGTCTAGTTTTCGCCAGGGAAGTTGATCTATTGGATTTTTTCTCAGGATCTTTTCACGTGGATGTCTCCAACATGAATGTTATGGGTGCCCTTGTTACCAAACTTTACAGTTTGTCATTTAAGTGTAAAAGAGAAGTCTTTTATAAGTGGGTCAGCCAACTGATGGCCTTTCTACTTTGCCCTGAAACAAAACTAGCCCAGTGACCTACTGAAGCAACTTAAGAAAGAAATGACCCAAAACCATAATCAAGACATCAGACACAATGAGACAAAGGCTACTGTCTGCTCACTTCCAAGACATCTTAAGAGTGCAGACACATAGCACACATAGGGCGCACACACACACACACACACACACACACACACACACACACACACACACACACACACACACACACACACACACACACACACACCTAGGGTCAATGCAGAGTTTTCAATTGACCAAAAAATGCATATTTTTGGACCTGGAGCAGATCCACCGGAAGAACACGTAAACCACAAAAGTGTAAATGTCAGAAATAATAAAATAAATATAATGCAGTCCAATAGAATACACAATTTACGTGCTGTTGTTGTGTTGCACCAGAGGACGACTTCACGTGGAAGCGTGGACCAGATGGATGAGTGGCAACTCAAAACGCTTCTAATTACTCACTGCCTTAAGTGCAAATGGCAACACAGACTGTGCATCATCTATTTGCTGCAGTCGACACACGCTGCTCACTTTTTACTGAACCTGCAGTGCGATGGGTGCCCGGTAAACCAGCCTGCAACATCTGCTTGAAGAGTCCCTTAGTGCTAATGTTGCCACAGTGAGGCCATGAATGACTGAATGGAAAGGACAATATAGCCACGCAGCCCTTTGTGTGGGGCTACTGTAGTGACTGGCCCAAGCTGCACCACACTGTACTGACCCCGCAGGGATTCCCCGACTCTTATATGATTATTATCATCCTTTTTTTTTTTTTTTACCTTTTGAGATGCTGCTCCAGCTCCCAGAACAAAAGCTTCATTGCCATCTCGTCATGGCCTTGCACCCGCACTCCCGTCACTCTCATGGAGCCGTCCGTCAGCACAATCATATGCACTCCACTTGACAGAGCAGTGCGTCCCAAAGCTTCTTTGTTTTGGGGTTCTCTGACACCCCCCCCCCTTTGCTTGCTTGCTTCCTTCCTTCTTGACTGTCCGACGCGGCTGGCGCCCTACGGTTGCATCGACTGCAAGAGGAGTCAAAGGCGGCGTGCCAAGTTGTGACCACTGTGTACATGTGTGCTCCTCATCTTTTCCCCTCTGTCCATGCCATCCATTTGCGTCTGAATGGCTGACTAGTGAGGGAATTACTGAGTACAGACGGGAGCTGGGCGGGTGGTGACGTGTGATCATGTGATGGTGGGTTACATAAACCATCAACACAGATTAGCATGTGGCCCAGTGATCCCCCCACCCCCCCACCACACACACACACATACACACACACACACCACCTCATACTTGCCTTCTATAGACTGAGATGTACACTAAAACTTTGAGCACAAATTCTGCTTTTTCAGAGGAACTGTGCACACAGATGTAGACATCCTGGCTACGTTATGTGTAATTTATAGAGGCAAACTGGACAGTACAGATTATCCCAGATGTCCAGGTGATGGATATCGAAGTCTTGATCTCAATGACCCGTTAAAATAAAGAATTTACTAATGATAATATATCTGTATATTCTGCCAACATACTTTTTCATTGTTTCCTGTGCAGCTTGTTTATACAATTACCCAAGCGTGAATTCCTCAAAACTCTATATACCAAGTTGCATAACTACTTGGCAACTGACCTGTATCCAATTCTGATAAAGCCAAACCTCAACACCTTCAACCTCTAGATTTTGTTGGCAGCTTTGAGCTTTCTCTGCCGTCCCCTCTGCGTGATAGACAAGAGGGCCGGCACTCCGGGGTCTTATCTTGTCATTTCTCATTGAGCGGCGGCCTTAAGATGGCTTAGCGCCTCCACAGACAGAAAACACAACATGCACTCGCAGAGCCTCCCGCTTGGCTTAGAGACGGCCGGCCAAGAAACAACAGGTAGAGGATGAGCACAATGCCGGGGATTTCGTTTGTCCCAACAGACTCCATGTGCTGGACTTAATCGGAATCACATGACTTGCGAACAGCTCGTACCGTCCCACAGCAGTTCAGTTCAGCTCATCAACCGCGCTGAAGTTGGCTCTTCAAAAAAAAAAAAAAGATCCAAGCATTTCAAAAGCTCGATAAATGAGATGTGAGATTTATTTTGTATTGCTTAATGTGCCTGCTGCAAGTTACAACTCTGGGGAGAAGGAGGATGTCGGTGCAGCCAGTTCATGCCGCCTATAGCTATTTGGACTGTGGCTAACAGCTGGTAACTGGATTCACACATTACTTCAACAATAAAACAAAACTAGACTCATAAAAGCTTCGATTGCTTTTGCGAGTCTTCGGCTACACCCATAGTTACCGGCTGATGAACTTCTGCCAAACAACTAGATTCATAGTCTGACTTCCTGAAACCTCTAGATAAATAAATAAATGATGCTAGCACACGCAGGAAGTGCACATCCAGGCACGCTACCTGCAACACGTACCGCCTGCAGCCATGAAACACAAGCCAGCCTTTTTACAGGGTTGCATTTAATCGACCACTGCAAACAATAAAGATTTTATCTCTCCTAAAACGCCATAAAAACTGTAACCTCAACTTGGCGGCGTCTTAAGAGAAGTTCTCTCTCCTTACACAGGAGTAATTAAAAGCATGCACGGCTTGGTTATCTGGCATTACGCATACACCACACAACTGTAGAGGAGTGTCCACCAGTGGAGATTTATCAAGCTATATAAAGAGCTCTTGCCACAGCACCACATAACTTCTGTTTTTGGGGTTTTTTTTGTGTGCGTCTTACTCACAGGAAGAGAAAGGGCACTCACTCATCTGCTGTGTTTCAGGGGGAAATGCAATCTGTAAAAAAAAAAAAGTTAATAAAAGAGGCCTGGCATGTCCCAGCGATGAAAAAAAGAGAGGCCTATTGAATTGTTGAATTGTAAAGGCTTTTGGCTGAGCTGTAGTTTGATAGTGGAAAGCACACACAGACTTTACCAGTAAGCCCTGGCAGTGGTTTTCCATAGTCACACCCTGACTATGGAGAATGACAGAGAGCTACTGAGTGAGTCAGTCAGAGAGGCAGGGAGGAATGATGAGTGGCCATTTTGGCTTCCATACGTAAGAGAGACAGGTGCTATTGGAGCGTTTGGGCTGACAGCAGCAAGTCCTTAGTCCTCTGCTCAATACTAAACTCTCTCTCTCACGCACACACACATATATGCACACTGGGGGAGAGGCAGAGGGGAGAGAAGGAGGGAGAGTGAAACAGCCTAGAAACAGAACCGCCTAGAACCACCGCCTCAGCATTAGTGCTGTCTCAAAAAGTCAGCGACACTATGGGCTGATCATTCGGTGGAGTTTTGCAATGTATGAAGACAGGGTCAGGGTCAGGGTTAGGGTTAGGGTTAGGTCTGACACGTGACGGCCATGTTTTAGTTATGCTTTCTACTCACTTTTTGCAAATTATCCCCATTTTGGTTGTGTTTTTCTTGCAAAGATATAAGGATATGTGCAAAAACCTGGTTGAAAAAAGTATCATCTGGCACTTCATTCTCATTCTGCACATCTACACTAGGGCGGCACCAAACTATTGTTTTTGCAATCAATTAATTTATCAGTTACCTTCTACATTAATTGATAATTGTTTGGCTGACAAAATGATAGTTAACGCCTGTTTCACCAAGGACAAACTGAGCTCTTTAAGCCTTCATTTTCCCTCAATTGACACTCAATTTTCTGTCGAACAAGAGAAAATATTGTATTCACATTGAAGAAGTTGAGATCAGAGAATTTTGACTTCATTTCTCAAAATCAATATCAAACTTATTTCTAAACACTTAAATCGATCTAGCAGTAGCAGTTGTAATTAACACGCATGGAAACGTATGCAGGCATGGTCCTCCAAGATGCTAATAGGTGATGTGAGACTATAGCAGCCGCCTCTGCTCTGCCTTTTAAGATGGAGTTCCAGTTTACAGTGACTTATTGAGTGGACTGCACACGTCTGTTTCCGGTTTCCTCCAACAGTAGAAAAACATAGATGTTTGACTCTAAATTACCTCTAGGCGTGAGTGCGAGATTGAATGACGCGTGTGTGACAGATCCCCCTCCAAGACCCCAATAAGATGCGAGGATGGATGGATGGTTTGAGAATCTCTAGAATCTCTAGATCTTCCCTTCACACACACACTCAAGGTTACATAAGAGCGTGTGAGCAGCAGCTTTGAGTAATGTGAAGTGAAACCTGGCGTTAAAAGGATTAACATCCAAAGAACACACAGCGGTCCAGGTCCAGACAACAGAGGACAGGAATGATGCTCACCACAGCAATACAGAGGAGGGGAGGGGAGGAGAGAGAGAGGGGAGGGGGGGAGAGAGAGAGGGGGGGGGATATGAGGTGTGAGCGTGGCCATTCATACCCATGTCAACCCTAACCCTAACCCTTTTATAGTTTTTATATAAAACTGAATCTACACATTCACAGTTTCATTTGCAATTCCATCATGGAGTATGGTTATGTCTAAAACACAACTAACTAGTGAGTATGAGTTCATTATGAAGGAACTGTGAATGTAATGTACGCTTTTGCACAACTTTGGGCTAGGGTGTGTGTGTGTGTCTTTGAAGCTAAACTACAGGTTGGTAAAACGTCCTTGTTCACTGGTCCTAGATGGAAACCGTCTCATCTTAAAGAGGACCCATTTGACTTAATCTGTTTATTTTTTACCTGGTCTGCCTTATTATCTTTGTGAGGTTGGAGGAGAAGGAGGAGGAGGAGGAGGAGAGATGACCAAAAACCTCTGTCTGGGTCACAGAGCTTTTAAAAATCACTGGCACAAAGCGCACCTGTCACGCAGCCTCCACTTTGCAGAGATAACAGAATGATGCATGTGTTTGTGTTGGCCTGTGGGAGGCTGTTTTTGCTCCTCATACTCCACAGAAACCACAAGCACGGGTGAGTCATCTCTCTGTTTCCCGCCCCTGTCGACACTGCAACAATCCTCCCTCCAACACTACCACCACCATCATCATCATCATCTTGATCGCCGTCGTCAGGGCTTTCGGCCAGATCGGCACAAATGGTGCGTGGACGCAGCGCTTCAGCGTACGCGCTCGCGTTTAACCCAGTTTCTGAGCGCTCCGGCGGGAGTGTTGCTATTTGAGGGGCTGCTGACATTTACATCATGCTGAAGGTCTCTCTTTAAAACGCCAGCGAATCATCGACTTAACACGCCGCGCCAATCAGCTCATTAAATGGCGTTCCATTTCAGGCCGGCGTAACTCTTTCCGAGTACCACTAAGGAGGAGGGCTCAACCAACGTTTCCTTACGTTTCCAACTGGCCTAAACGTGTGTGTTTTTGGACGGTGAGAGGAAAGTGGAGTACCTAGAAAACCCCATACAGAAACAGGGTGTCACTAATTATATTACTTATATTACCTCTTTAACAAATACAAATGGTATTTGCAATACAACATGGCATTTGCTTCATCACTGAGAAGTAAGGGTGGACTGAAACCATCCTCAAACAGTATTACAGTGTGTTGCGTTTACTTCGAATGTTGCTTTTGCTAATTGCTAATTGCGTGACAATAGAATCACTGTCACAAAATAAGGTGACATAGATGCAGCAAAGTTGAGCCTCTAGAAATGTGTAAAACCTAAATATCACAATGAAAAACTGAATTTCGAATAACCTGACATGTCCGTACAGGGGCTTTTTGCAAAAGTGTAATGCAAACAACGTTTTCCTGCATTTCTATGTCACTGGATATGACGTACGGGGTCATGGGATTAGTTCATGTCAGTCAGATGGAGCGATGTGTGTGGACAGAGGAAACTGAACGTTTTTTTTTTATACCAACCACAGCACCACAGAAACCACAGGATGTGAAATGGTTCTGACATCCATTTCAAGTCCAGTTTGACGGGTGAGATTTTACAATGAACTCTGATTCATACGCAATCATTCGCATCCAACTGATTCTGCATTTTTCAGATTGATAATTTCTCTCTACTATCTTGAGCATTTGTTATGGAGGGATGGATAAAGTTTATTTTATCTATGAGAATTTTCCCCAATTTCTTGACCCCTCTGTATTGATTACGCAGCACTTTCCATACCCCACCCTCCTTGATTGATTTGCTCTCCTGTCCTGATCTGAGTGAGGGACATTTATTGATCCGCCATTGACGAGCCAGGAAATTGACAGCGGACACTACCGCCCATCTGATTTCGCTCAGGCGCACCTTCTTCATTAGCCCCCTATGAGTTCTTTGGTCTGTTGTAGCTAGCAGACCGACAGTAGATGTTGCTGCTTTAATAGTGATAATATGAACACAAACCAAAACAAAAAATCAAATCAACCGATCGGTAACAACAAAATACGATTTACTCCTCTTTTTTGCTTCCCTTCGCCCGGTTGACACAGGTCAACGAGAGTTCACCAGATCAATATCGGAACATTAAGGCTACAGGGACTGACCCATTTCACTGTCTCCTCATTTGTACGAGTGGGTGTGTGTGTGTGTGTGTGTGTGTGTGTGTGTGTGTGTGTGTGTGTGTGTGTGCGCGCGTACAAGATTACAAGTACAGAGAAGGAGACAGAGTGGATTAACTAATGATGAGTCCAGCGTCAGGGCCTAAATCTCTGACGACAGCAACGCTATCATAAGCACAGCTTAGCTACGAGCCAAACAAACTGTTATTTCCTGCACCACTTTACTATCACACACACACGCATGTGGATAGCTCCTCTTTCTGCTCTGCTAAGCACCAGACCTGAATACTGATACTGATGATGATTACAGTCAATATGCGTGACTGCACATATAAGACAGGAGCGTGGCTAATTTCATTAGAGAGAGTCCCCGTTGGGACTCTGGGTCAACGTTCCCATGCTGCTCTTGAAATAATTTTCCAGGAATTTTCTAGGGATATTTTCTGCTGCTACAGCATGACAGAAAAATCAAGGATGAATGATTACAACATATCCATGCAACGATCTCCCTCACCTCTCGAGAAATTGCAACAAACAACTGCAAACCTTCTAAATCGGCTACATCTCGTGTGCATGTGCTTTCCACGACTGGAATATTGGTCATTCATTTTCCAGGTTTTCCAGGAAAAGTGGGAACCCTGTTGGTGCTGGCTCTGCTACAACTCCCCACTGGAAAAAAAATGAAATAAAGCACGCACCGCCCATCAGTTATCTTAACAACTGCATCACAGGGGCCTGCTGGAGGCAACGCTGGTCCATTACACTCACACAGACAGTTCCCTCTCACACCCAGTGGCAGTAAAGAGTCTTAAATCAACTGAAACATGCATATTTGTGGACGGTTTATGCGTAGAGCGTACACAGTGCACAGAGAAAGCCCACACATATTGGGGAGAACGTGCAAACTCCTCACAAAAGGACCAGATAATTTAAAAGCAATGAAACAAGTTTCTTTCAGCTCAAGATGTTTTGAAACTGTAACCTCAAATCAAGAGAAAGCGAAGATTTACCAAACAGGAAAAACGCCCGGAGGCAAGACTTGTCTGTCCATCAGTACACACTACGACTGCATGCAGTGGTCAATATCGCCATCTTCTGGTGAGAATTTCATTTCTACAACACCTCATGCACCTCCTTTACTTAAACCTGATTTGGCAAATCAACAGGACACTCTCCACACACTGTAAATATTCTTTGACTGAAACACGGTCGGCTAATGAAGAGAAGAAAATCAGGTTGAGTGACTGAGCCCCGCTGTATTCAGACACACTTGGTGAATAAAATCTAGAAAGTTTGACCTATTACAGTAAGGAAAGGAACACAGAGAGACACTCGGACAAAGGCAATGGAGGGTATCATTAATCAGTGAATATGTGAGGCTACATGCTGAACATGGTGAAAATGTCTTCCTGTGACTAGCCCAAGGATGTGCTGATTGAGACTTTGGAGGTAAAGCTGGTATATACTGCCATCTGGTGACAACATCTAGAGCAGCTAAAGTCACGGTCATTTTCAGTTCTTGCAGTGAAGTTTCTGCCTGAATGGCACCACCCAATCCAGCCATTTTTTGTTTCTTTGTGGATCCCGTAACAAAGCAGTCTAGTCTCCTCAGGGTCAGGAGCTTTCAACTCCACCTTGTATCTTTCACATTTGTAGTTGGAAAGCCATACCGGCCTAAACAAAAGTTTTTTTTTTCCTGTGTTTACATTTTACCAAGATTAGCAGTCCATACAGAGAAAACTCTCCTATTCTGCCTCTTTTCTGCACTAGTCTCAGTACAGTTAAATGAAACCCAGTGGCTCCATCCAAAGCCAAACTGGAACTATAGGGACATCCTGTAAACATAGGCATATTACCACGTACCAACATGGACAGGCTCGCTTCAAGCACTTTTCAACCCTCAAAAACAAAAGTAAGAATTTAGACTCCATGAACTAGGAGTGAAGAGATCAGGAAGACGTTTGTGAAAATGTCTTGAGATCCCAAATGGCTTGGGCCTCAAGAATATGATGAAAACCTCAAATCTGCATACCTCAAGGTGGAATACCCTGAAACTGCTACAAAAGTACCGACAACTACATTTCAGTTTCTGAAACCTTGACCTGGTGAAGCAGGATTTTCTGAAGTAGCAGCAGCCAAAAGGACAGTTAAACGATTACTGGCTAATTGGTGTTACAGCCCACTTCCTTTCATCCCTTTCCCCTTCCAGTTTACATTGAATTTGTTATGAGAAACTTGGTTTGTTTTTTTTTGTTTTTTCTTACTTCAATCATTTTCCCCCAGTGGTTTCGCAACAAGTGGTTTCTGTGACCTCAATAACTCTCACATGATTCCAGAGTCTCAGGCTGCGCGCTGAGGCACATGACGCGGTTCACTGTGCAAACGCCGATTCAACGGTCAGGAGCGATGACGCGACCACAGCACACGATCATCCACACCTCCATGAAAAACATGCACAAACACTATGGACGCTGTGAAATACTGTGTGGAGGGAATAAACATACGATACGGGCAACCGGCTTAGACAGTGATGCACTGCGATGTTATTGGTGAGTCTACGTAAACGATGTGAACATTGTTTTTTTCCCCCAGTTTGTTTAATGTATGGCACTCGCCTCTCTCCCACTGCCAGCTGGCCAGGCAGCATTATGGCAGGGGTGAGAACATGTCGCTTTCAAGCCTAAAAACTGCACCAATACCATACCATGGCCCCACATACAATATGCTCGTAGGACGAGCCTTATGTTATGTCAATCTGTCGACCAGCAGAGGGGGGCACAGCACAGTTTATGGGGCTGAAAAATGGCTGCGTGCTGGCTGCTATTTTACTGCATTAAGGCTATAGTCAACGACTCCATGGAGACGCAGTAAATGAGCAAAGTGAATTATGCATACATCCATCCGTTTTCTTGCCCGCTTTGTGCCTTTATTGTGTCTCCAGTGCACCTAGGGGACACCATGTGGCTTATCTTTGACAGAGCACACACACACACACACATTCACTCACACCTCTCCAGTCGACCTAAACATGCATTTCGTTGGGAGGAAACCCGGAGAACGTCCCTCGGTCCAGGAGTCAAACCAGGGACCTCCATGGACGGACTTCAACGCGAACATCAGACCTTTCTAATAAAACAGCGCACATCTATAGCATTAAATGACATCACTAGTATGAGCTGTAACTGGTTGTACAATTGTGCTTTCGTCTCACTATGTTGTTTTGTTTTGTTCTTTGCTAGTTATTGAAGCTGTTAAAACCCTGTCGGCTTTTCCGCAATGGAACTGACATCGCCCGACACTTCGTATCAAACAAAGAGCAAATTAATCATAATAGCACTCAATTCAAAGGTAATCTGAGCAAATCAGGAGGAGGAGGGGAAGGCGACATGCCTTTTTGGGTGGGCTGCCTAAGTAAATTCAAACGACGGGAAACAATGAGAATAGAGATTTAAGTACCAGATACACGTACGATGAAGAGTGTCACTGTGCTTTAATCATGCTAATAGGAGAGACAGCTGGCTAGACTATTGAGGGGGAGAGAGAATGAAAAAAAAGCTCCTCCCTCTCTCTCTCTCCCTCCCTCCAGCAGCCTTCCCCATTCAGCCACGGAGCATAGAGAAGAGGATTAGCTCGCACAAAGCAAGAATGAATATCAAACCCTATGGGAAAAGACACTCGCTGGATGGAGCTCTCACGTCATCACAGCTGAGCAGAAAGGCCGGTCGGGCTCCCAGTCGACCCGGCCAAAGCAGACACTCCAGCAGCTGCCCCGCTGACACCCAATCACAGTCGCACAGAGGAGAGCCACTCTTCAAAGTTGGGACATTTCCCCCACATATTTCAAGCCTCTGTTCAACTGGGATGAGCAGTGTTTATACTTGAAATGTCAAAAAAAAAAACAATAAAAAAAACCAACCCCAGAAAATTGTTTTTCTTTTTCATGCAGAAAATACTCCTTCCGTTCAATTCAGAGGGAAAGTAACTGTCCTGAAAAGCGTCATATTTCCAAAAGCATGACAGGCAGAAATTGGAAAAGGTGTATTAGCCATGTCCTTTGAAAGCTGAACAATTCACAGTAGTTGAATGCTTACAGCGGCTGAAAGTATAAAGGAGCTGAAAAGCGCAGAGAAAAAACCCCTTTTGATACGAGAATCACCTGTGTCGCATTAAATGTGCGAGTTACAGAGAGGTTAAAAACACTGTCCTTGAAAGGAAAACTGCTCTTCCTCCACTGCAGCGATTGCATCATCCACCCAAAGCCTGTGCAATACACACTCATTGGAAACTCAAAAACTCCAGAAAAAAGACAAAAGATTAACTGTTATTATTCCTTAACCGTAACTGTGAGTCTTGGGACTCGGTTTGAAACATGTCTCTGTATAAAGTAATGGCAACACCGAGGGGCTTTTTCAACCGTTTCCCATTCATTTCCAACAGAAAAATGCAAAAGAAAGCGTAATATTTAAAAAAAAAAAGTATAAAAGGCATTCATGGCCTTTGAAAGCTGAACACTTGAATGGTTTCTGTAGCTGAAAGTAGAAAGGAGTTGAAGTGTGTGAAAAAAAGTACAGAACAAGATGAGAAAAATGCAATAAATCCAAGAATAATAACAAAATGTACTCCTTGAGGATTCTTCAACACTTATGGCGTGATCACAGTGAAGCGTTAAATCCAGGGAATAATGTTTAACTCAGATTCAAGGACGACAGGCAACTTTGCACACTTTCCTCACTGTAGAAAAGAAGCCGCTTAGGATCCGAGGAACGGCATGTGTCTTTATATACAATTACAAAAAAAAGACCAAAAAAAGCTTTATACAACCCTTAAGAAAAACCTAAACTAGTCTACTCAGTCTGGCACACGCTATCATTGGACTCATCCTTAGCAGCGTTTGATCCATTTTGACTGTTTTACTGACATCTATAAATCTATATCAAAATGGACCAAATTGAGAGAGAAATGGAGCAAACAAATGGGGGGAGGAGCCGACAGCAAAGTCATCCAGCCTGTATTCTCTCAACGTGTGTGTGTGTGTGTGTGTGTGTGTGTGTGTGTGTGTGTGTGTGTGTGTGTGTGTGTGTGCCATCCTGGAGCTGACTGGACAGTGTTCTGGCCACAGGAATGCCGGCCATGATTCAGCACATTGCCTGCATGTTTAGGGGGATGACAGTGGCAGCCCACTAAAGCCTAAAAATAAAAATGCGTGGCTGAACATGAAACCTCCATCAATACCACTTAATGAGGGTGACACATGCGTACATATTGACACGTGTAACACAAATAGTGCGCCACACAAACCCCGAGATGACAGGTTGTCCCGCCACATGATGAATACCCCTTTATCTGCGTTTCCCTTCCCCCTCCCAAAATCAAAAAAAAGGATACAAACGGCTTAAAATACTAAATCTGTACTGAGAAAAATCAGGATAGTACAATAAACACAGGACTCACTGTGTTTAAAAGCAATACTGCCCTGGAATCAATCTATAAGGGTCACAGGGTTTTCAATATCTATGCTCTCAATGCAGGAGGAAGGCATTATAATATATTAGTTATTATATTCATGATACAGTTAGACATATTTAAAGAAGTTAATATATCATGATGGATAAAATAGACAAATTTGAGAATTGTGTCATATTTCATTAGAAAGAACAGCAAACAAGTGTTAAGTCTTTGTTTAGAAGAACTGAAAGTTACAACCAACTTTTTGTTTGTCAACTTTGGAAAATATGCGGAGCATGATATTACAAAAATGCTCTTGTGCGTTTATTCTGAAAACTATCGATTTCAGAATAAGACAATATGTTTGTCCTGTATTTAACATTTTCACATTTGTTTTTTCAATGTATAATCTTAACGCGACAATGTGTCACAAAAATATGTCTACAATACATTTTGCAAAAATGTGTTGTTTACATTCCATATAGTGCGTGGCCCGACACATGGTGAGACTACAGTGCACATTGGATGAGACTGTTATCGGTATGCGTGCTCCAAGAAGGATTTTAAAGGCATAGGGTTGTACTGGAATAAGGACAAATCCGAATCATATTGTATCTTGAAATAACGTGGCCATTTCACATTATAGCTTGACAAATATTTTTAAAAACATATACAATTCTTAAAGCATGAAAAAGGATATCACCAACAATAAACTTCTCACGTGGGACTGAAACCCTACTAACTTTTTATAAGAAAACCCACCAGCCACAGCATATATTTGGCCTGTTTCATTTATGCCACAGTCATGATGTCAGTAATGGCGCAACCGGAAGAATAGTTCTCATTATATGGAATTTAATACATACCTTATGTATTATATATAACGTCTTCTCTACAGAATGTCCTAGATGGTGAGGGAGTAGTGGGTGATTTAGGACACAGCGTAAGCTTCCAAGAAGTGACTGTAAGTAAATGTAATGTCCCCAGAAATGACTAAATTCAACTCTGTGGATATGTGCGTGTGTGCTTGTGTAGACGTGTGCACTCGCTCAGGGGTGGGAGGGCAATTTTCTCATAGATGAAAGGCAGGCTGAAAACACAATCCATTATCATCCATTACTAGCCATTAGTTTTCCCACCGCTCTCTTAAGTGAAACAATCCTGTTTATTGATGGAAAAATAAACCATCAGAAAGCAGGGGGAGGAGGAGGAGGCGGGGGGGGGGGGGTAATGAAATCAATGACAACACATCTGCACGCAACATACAAAATAAAGCGGGGGAATGGCGCATGGAAAGGTCTGCGGTGAGATCCGTGTGCGGGCCTCGCACCGACGTGTGTGTAAATTCGGACCTGGCGATCTTATTGTTTGGGTCTCGTTGGGCCATTCATGCTTTCCCTGCTTGGCTCTGGCCGTAGTAAATATTCAGTAGCGTGTAGCAAGGGCTCCCCCCCTCTCTCCTCGCTCTCATGCACAGCGTGTTGCCGCTCTGCTGTGTTCTGGTGTTCTCTGGCTTGGTCTGTGTGCTAGGAATGGGGATGGGGGGGTGGTGGTGGGGGTGGGGGGTGTCAGCAGCATAACAAATAACAAACGCTGTTTACTTTTAGTGATGGGCTGCGGTGGACCAACCCAGGGGTTCTATAGAACGGCTCAGAGCATTTGCAATAGGAAAAATAAGAGATTGAGCTGTCAGGAATGGTGTCGATAGCCAAATCAAGCTAATTACCTCCACTTTGGGATTACATTTAAATCCAGTTAACAACGTCAAGTGAATTTCTGGAAACACTGGCTTTGTCTATGTCCATGTTTACGTGTCTTTTTTTGTACACAGGTCTCTCTTGAGAAAGAGAGTACTTGTACTTTCAGACCACATTGGAAAGCTTCAAGAGCCATTTTAAAATCAGAATACACACTCCCAAAGTAATTATCTCAAGACAAAAATCTGGATTCTCCTGACTCCTTCCTGGAAAGCCCTTTCCAGTGCTTTTTCCAGGACATTTCCAGCCACTACAGAATGACAGGCTCGTTGTCATGACATTCACTAAAGCACGCACCTCTGCAGTTGCACCCGTTTGTTCCTCTCTCATCTCTAGTCCTCTTTAAATGAAATGCAGTCTAACCTATCTATGAAAAAGTCTCTTACATGCCTTGAAATCAGGACCAATTCATAGTTTATGAATGCGTGCATAAATCTTCTAAAGTGAGAAAAACACAGGGGTAATCATTTAATTTTTTTCTCTCGTTTCCCATCCATTTCCAGGTCTTCCAGGAGGCATGGGATCTCTGAAAATTATGGATTATATAATAGTTTTTTGCCTGGATCAAGAGCTAATAAGCTGTGGGACAAGAGGTCAGAATTCAGTTTTGCTTTTTTGATTAAACAGTGGATTTAATTATCATGTTAACCTGCAGCAGCGAGACATGGAGGTGCTGACCCCTCCTGTAATTAGTCTCTTTTCACTGACTGCTCAATGAAGGAGACGTGACAGGAAGAAGCTGGGAGGAAGTATCTGAAAGGACCCGAGCCCGCTTAATGCGGAGCCCACTCACAGTCTGATCTACACAACCAGTAAACATGATTAGACACATCGTCTAATCCGCCTAATTTACAGATGATGTACCGTAATCTGGAGGTTGGCACCATTATCCCAGCAGCGGAAGTAGGAATTAGTGCTAGCCCAGGTAGACAAAGATTTCACAATATGCAAATGTGGTAGACTTCTCAGACGTTAAGACAGAAAAAAATGTTAGAAGTCCACAAAAAAAAATCATTTACCTGTTTGCCGGCCAGACAAGTGGTAGTCAGCCCCACCAGTAAAAGCAGAAACTAACACAGGTAAGAGAACTGGTCACACTGTTCACACTCACATCCATATTGATAAACGTCAAAGTCTGGGGTAAAATGCATGCGTTCACTAAATGAGAGTTTTAAAGAAATACTTAGGGATTATGATCCATAAAACCTTCCAACTCTTGAAAGAATGGGATTCTTCCTCAATGGCCAAAGTAGCTCGCTGTACAGATTTGTTATAGTCCAGGTCAGGGGTGGGCAACTGGGTTTCTTGAAGAACCTGAACCGTTTAATTGGGCCATACCAATAGGCTGCAATATTCTGCTGAATATTAATTATGTCCTCATTAAAGGAAGTTAATAATGTTGATACAATGTACTGCCAGTTGTTTGAATTAAGGCTATAATAAATGACAATGAGGAACAGGCACTATAAACATAGTACCATGACTATTTCATCAATGTTTCAAAACAATCTGAAATGTTTATTTACAGATCTTTTTAAGGAGCATTAGATTAATGGTTAGCTGGAATATTTAATTGAAACAAAAGCTTCTAAAAACACAGAATGCATTGGTGCAACGTGGGCATGATGTACAGCTATTTAAATTAGGATCCGAATTTCCAGTTGACCTCAGGCGGGCCGGGTAGGCTCAGTAAACAGGCCGGATGTGGCCTGCGGGTTGTAAAATACCCAGGGCTGGTCAGGAGTATAACATCACCAAAGCCAGTGCCCACATCGAAACCGTCCACAGAGCTGAGCACACTGAAGGACGTAGTGTAGTAACACAATGGCTGGATTTATCGGGGCTGGGACGGTGATGCACATTGCCTCGTCTGGTTCCATCTGGTCCAGTCTGCCGTGTCCTCAGTGGTCTCAGCGAGCTTTCAGTGGACCCAGCTAAGTTGGGTTAGGTCAGATCGGGTCACTTCCTCTGCGTGTTGTGAATTTTGGGGATCTCGTTGATCTCCACACAATGAGCGACAGGCCCAGCACACACCGGGTCCCTGCACCGCCAGGGGGAAGATTACATTCAAAACAGACAGCCAAAGAGATAGCCATCACGCTGCCAGCCAGCCAGCCCACATTCCCCCGAGACACACACACACACACACACACACACACACACGTTTGCTTTTAAAAAAAAAAGGCATCCTTGTTCATTTCAATATTGAGAGTGCGTAGGGCAGAATTTTGGGTGTGTGCACATTTTCTCGTAAACTTCTGCATTTATGGATTTGGGCGTGGGCGAATGCTACGACCTAGGCAAGAAAGAAAGATTAGGTTCAGAAGTCTATCATGTTCCAGTTTTTGACTCGTATCTATCTAATATGGGTGCTGGAAAAAGACTGATAATCCATTAATCACGATTTATTGTTATTGCTGAGAATGATTAATAGATTTTTTGATAGGTTTCATTCATCCATGTTAAGTCATACAACAAGAATAGCAAGTGACAAGTTGCCCTGTGCCTGACCAACAGTGTGGCTGGATTACAGCCATAGGTGGGAGCAAATGTGAACATGGCTTGTGCTGTACAGCCCAGCCAGTGTTGTTGTCCATTGTCATTAGAATGCCTACGTCATTCATTTCTGTCCAATACAATGTCTAGAGAACAAGATAAATGCATAAAACATGGACTTTTATTTGCAAAAATGATCACCACTAATGAGACCTCAATAATCTTCATCGAACTGAATCGCTGGGTCAATTAACCACCTCTAGTATATAAAGAAGAAATAAGCTTCAAATTGTTATCAGTTCCAAGGTTTGAAATCGCCTAATCCAGTGCTTTTAATCGAAGCAATCAATGCACCATAGCATGGTGGTGAGTTATTAGTGCCGTCACCTCACAGCAAGGTCTCAAATCATGGTCCCATCTCACAGTCCAAAAACATGCATGCTTAGGTGAGTGGACTTAGGAAATTGCCCCTAGGAATGAGTGTGAGAACAAATGGTGTGCATGTCTTGTGATGGACTGGCAACCTGATCAGGGTGTGTTCCCTGCCCTCGCCCTGCCTGTGCCAGAAATAGGCAGCAGCAGACCTGAACAACACCATTAAGGTACGAAGAGGGTAAGATAATGGATGGACTCACAATTGAATGTGTACCCCTGAGCCATAAAATCCAAGACGATGCCTAAAGCCCAAATATCTGTGGAGATTGTGTAGGTATAAATATCTGCACAGGAAGGCACAGTTACTGGACAAAAGCCGTCCCCTGATTCTGTAAATAAGAGCTGTGCTTTGAGGAAAGAGCAGAGTACCATGCTATTTAACATTTGGTAGCCCTTTCTTGTCACTAATTCACCATGAATGGCCTCTAACCCTGAGCAGCATACACACACACACACATACAGACCACCCACCCATCTTGAACATATTGCCTTAATGGCTTGTCAGTGTAGATACAGCCATTGAACCATGGACCCCACCACACACGCTCTGACGGTCTACAGAGACCCAGGAGTTTTTACGGCTGTGCATTAGGTGCTGATTTACGAGGGATGGGCCAGTCCCGCACATTAAATCCTGAAAATACGTTGACAGGCGCCACACAGGGGACCTCAAGAACTGAGCAACCACTGATACGGCGCACAAAGACGTCTGGCCAGGACAAGCTTGTAAAAACATTCCTTTGACACAGGGAACAAATCAGCTTTATGAGAGGGACTGGCTCCTTGGCAATTAGTACACAAAGGAAAAACGGTCCCCGGTTTTAAAAACGCGGCCACTAAAGTGGCTTTTAAAAGGTGCCATCCGTTATAGTTTATAGCCTCTTTGCACCAAATGAGCAGCGTTTTCTGCAGGAAAGTGACAGTGATCAATACCAACATGTGGCACTGCAATGAGATTTGGGGTAATCAGATAATCAGTGTTGGAGATGGACGAGATTGTACGGTTATATAGAAATATATAGTGCGGTTATATAGTGCTGGAGTCATGGAATACATGTAACTACTTCAATAAATGGTAATCAGAATACAGTTCGATTATTGGAATTAGCGGATTACATGAAGGGATTTATTCCCTTCACATGCATTTGTGGTCTGTGGAGTGCCTTTAAAAAAGTAATCCTCCCAGCATGGTTAATATTACAATTTAGTAATACTGATGAGTTAATAAGAAGAAGAAAAGTAAAAATTAGTTGATAATTTAATGAGTGTGATGTATTATTTTACAATATCCTGCTTCTAAAAAAGGACAGTAATTGTGGCTTCGTCATAATTATCTTCCAGTAAAGGGAATGGGAGAGATTTAAACCTCTCTAAACAGAAAAACAGCATGTCATGGGGTAATTTCCATAAAATGTCCCAATTCCCCAGGTTCCCTGAAATAACCACTGCGAATGCAAAACATGAGACATAGTAAAACAGCCTCAAAACCTTCTAGTTCATTCAACAATCTCCATATTTGATGCCAAGTGGGCAGTGTGTAGAGTAAACTTGATATTGCATTATTGCCCACGTGAAAGAAATCTAAGCTAAATTAGGCAATTTTCTATTAAGAGAAGAAAGAAAACTGCATTTTAATCTAGACTATTTTTTAAAATTGGGGTGAGTTGCTGTGCAATAAAATCATATTCATGGTATTCCAGATTACCAGACAGCAATGCACATACTGTATACTGCCATGAGTCAGAGACTGATTATTGAACAATCAACAATGCAGAGTTTCTTCTCCTTTAACTTAAACCCTTTAACTGTCAAGTAAATCCATAAGCAATTTTACATTATGCTACAGAATGTTTTGTTATCCTAGTGTATTCTCAAATTAGTCAAAGTCTGGATATTAGCACTCAATTTGATACATTAGAAAAGAATATCACCACATGGTACATTGGTGAATAGCACTGTCTCATCACAGTCAGAAGGTCCCCTGGTCTGATCCAGATCCAGGTCAGACCGAGGGCCTGTCTGCTGAGAGCCTGCAAGGGTTGTCTCTAGGTAGTCTGGTTTCCTCCCACAGTACAAAATATGTCTAGGTTGACGAGAGACTCTTAATTGCCCCTAGGTGTGAGAGTGTGTGAGTGTGTGTGTGTGTGTGTGCGTGCGTGCGTGCGTGCGTGCGTGCGTGCGTGCGTGCGTGCGTGTACTGTGATGGACCAGAGACCTATCAAGATTATACTCCCTACCTTTGCCATATGTGATCTGACATCAGCTCCAGCAGAGCCTGTGACATCAGTGAGGCACAGTACAAGGCATGTAAGGCGATAGATAGCTGGATTTCCAGATGAATGATAACTAAACGTCATCTGATTTTTAAAAGCTGGGCACACAGTGTGTGTTTGTATCAGCTCCTAAGGCTATGCTCCTAACGAGATAGGAATTGGACAGAAACAGCTAATTCCAGCCTCTATTAAGGACCTTCAGCAGGCACCGTCAACTCCTGGCACTTCTTGCGTGACAGCAGGTAAACCAGGAAGTAACGAGCCATGAGACTAATACACCAAGACAATCTTCTCATTTGTACCAAGGGCTTTGGTTTCACCCAAATGCTACTTATCATCAAAGACAATAATCCAACTGATCCCCATAGATTTCACATTCCTCAGAGTTAAACGTCATGTGATAACAGCAGCCATCCTTCGCTATCTGTCCGACACCAGTCTGTAAAGACGCACCGGAATGAAACAGGACGTCCCCTGGTCATTAAAACCTGTCCTGTAAATCAACTCATCTTGGTCTCTCCTCCCTACAGGTTTATCACCAAGAACTCGGGTATGCAAAGCATCCTGAGCTGAGGTAATGCCATTTCAAGAGGTCAGGAAACGAGGGCTTAAGATTGTAATAGTGATTGAAATTTGAACAATTTCCTGCTGGTGCTTAAAAGTTCCCTGCGACTTGAAACACAGTTGTTAAAATATCATTTGGAGAGCACTCAGCTGGCTCAGTGAAAACTGAGGTGACTGCAGAAGAATGGCAGGGAGGAAGACAGACTTATATAAAGAATCAATAAGCTTTTTGCTGGAGGAAAAAGAACCACGACACCACTTTAAAAGCAACATATCTTCCTCGTGAATCCAGGTAGAGGCAGACAGCATTTCCAAGCTCTCCTTCAACATATAAGGGCCTTCGGTGTGGAGTTTGCATATTCTGTGTTTTCACTTGGGTTTCTTACCACAGTCCAAAAACATGCATGTTTTGATTGATTTGGAGATTCAAAACTGCATCAAGGCCTAAGCGTGAGATCCCTGTCCAGGGTGCATACCCTACCTTCATCCTAAGTGTGCTGCAGAAAGCAGATCCCACCCCCCCCACCCCCACCCGCAACACTGTTACAAGGTAGAAAGAAGCAGCTAACTTCCTCGATCGCTACATAATCATGCAACCTCTTCTGTCTTTCCTGCTTCTAAAACATCAAATATGCTGAGAGAGAGGGAGAGAGAGAGTGTGTCTGTGTGTATACAGTGAACTGTGTAGCAAGCAGAAATTGTGCCCCGTAAGGCGAGACGATCAGGATTCAAGCAAACAAGGCTCTGTAAAAATGTCGAATCACTGCAGCCACTTGATAGAGGCAGGAGACGTCACATCCAGCTGAGACCTGCACTCTGTTCCACTGACAGAGGACAGACACACCACAGCCAGACTGCTGGCTGTCCAGGAAAACAATAACACTTTTCTCCACACACACCCCCCCATACATACACACAGACATACACACACACAGCTCCCACAGCAACTAGTGAAATCATCCAGTTTCAAACAGCAGTCAAATGCTCATCACCATGGTCTTGGTTTGAAATGTCAGAAGGCAAATTAAGAAAAATTGACTGTCTTACCCATCCTCCTCCCCATCCACAGTCTTGAGACCAGCTGATGCAGTTAAGGCACTGGCGGCAGCAGTGTTTCCCTCAACCTCCTGACCCTGGCCGGCACCGGATCCAGATCCAGCCTCCCCTCCAGACAGCTTGGGCAACCCCAACAACGCAGACTGGTGCTGGAGGAGCAGCCGCTGGGCGTCCTGCAGCTGTGTGGTGGTGAAGCTGGGCAGACTGGCATAGAGGGCACTGGCCTGGGCAGCATGAGCCAGGGCCTGGGCACTGCTGGGGTCCTGGGACAAGTTCTGAGGAACTCCCTGTGGGGGCATCCTGCCGCTATTCCCAGTGTTGTGGGCTTGGGGCTGGGCCTGGGGGTCACTCTGAGGGTTGGGAGGAGGCACACTCGGTGCAGACACTTGGCTCTGGTGGACTGCTGAGGGCAGCTGGGAGCCAAGGCCCGGGTTTTGGATTTGTGTTGGGAGTGACTGTGGCTTCTGCTGCTGGCAATCCAGATGGCCAGGGTGGCTCTGAGGCTGCTGGCCAAGACCTGGTACTCCGACATGAGAGGGCATGGTGGAGGCGGCGGCCTGCTGGGGCTGCGTGTGGAGGAGTGCCTGTGACTGCTGCAGGGCTCCCATCATCTGACCAGCGCCATTGGCTGGTCCAGAGGGAGCCGATACAGCCTGGCTGGACAGAGGTTGTGTTGCGGCTGCCTGGGGGATACCCTGGTGTGGCTGGGCGTACTCAGGTGGCCTCACCTGCACCGGTGCAGCTTGGGCGGTCGCAGAAGGCTGCTGTGGTAGAGCGGCGTAGGCCATCTTCTGTTGCTGAACAGCCCCGAGGCCCTGCGTGGAGGTCGGGGATTGATTAGCAACAGCCTGGGCGTAGGTGAGCTGCTGCTGGTGTACAGCAGACGTCTGGAGTCCAATGGTGGTCTGGTGGCCGGACATGGGAGTGGGTTGATGAATGTTTGTAGGGGGCGAGGGGGCCACAGTAGTCTTCATGTGTGAATGGGTAATATCCTGGGGGTGCATGTGAGGTTGGGTTTGGGACACTCCCATACTTAAGCCACTGGGGAGAATTCCTTGAAAGCCCTGAGGGGGGGAGGCATAATCCTGGGCATGCTGGGGTATTGGGGGTCCCCCAGTCTCTCCACTGCACACGCTCTCAGTATAATGGCTCAATGTACTCATAGTGCTACTCACAGAGCTACCACTTGTGCTTTCCCTCTCTGAGGCCCCGGCAAAGCTCTCAGAGACAAACTGGCGCATGCTGAGAGACCCAGTATCAGATGCAGATGAGCTAGGAGCAGAGGCGGGGGTCTCCTTGTCGTAGAATTCAGTGCATGTCCATCTGCCCTTCTTAAAAGGCTCTGAGCTGGAGTCCAGCTTCACCACCCTGAAGCGGGAACTGGTGGTGGCCACGGCGGGGGCGGGCGTGGGGGTGGGAGCCGGGGCTGGAGTGGATGGTGCTGGGGCCGTGGCCACAGCGGTAACAGGGGCACTACCCAGCTGCAGCGCCGAAGATCCTACCCTTCCCTGGATCCCACTGGAGAGTCCCATCCCTCCAGAGGCACTGACAGCAGCCGAGGCGACAGCAGCAGTCGCCGCAGTCGTCATGGTGATGCTGGAGTTGATGTTTTGGTGCTGCTGGATCATCCCCGTTGCTATTAGGTTTGCCCCGGCTGCACCTCCACCTCCACTCCCGCCACTGCTGCTTATCACATTGAGAGGAAAACCCCCACCACCGCCGCCACCTCCACCGCTGCTGCTGCTAGCACTCGTGCTGATCCCCCCTCTCACAGGCACGTTGGCAGAGCTCAACATATTCACATTACTAACACTGCTGGTCTGGGGATTAACTATGCTAACTGTAGTGCCCGTCGCAGAGCTGTGCATTCCAGGGACAGATCCCGGGGCCACAACCCCCACAGGCTGAGAAACTACACTGGAAGGGGCGGCAGCGGCCTGGGAAACATTCTCTTGTGGGACCCCCATGTTAGAAGGCATTTTCTGGTTGACACAGGGTAACGCTCCAGATGTGAGGGCAGATGTGTTGCTCCCAGGCCCGGAGGACAGGGGGTAGACCTGGGCACGGTTAGGATGATGAGGGTGTTGGTGATGTACAGTCCCGTTGACCATGGCCCCACCATGCTGTTGAGCCTGGGTCAGGGCGTGGGGGTGCGAAGGCTGGTTGGGGGAGACAGCGCCCGGGGTCTCTGCCTCGTGGAAATTGTTCAGAGTCTCTTCTGAAGAGCTTCTCTCCGCTCCCACTACGTCGTTAGCACGGGAGAGTGACACATCAAGGATTTCAGAAGAAGACAGATCCTCAGTGTGGGACTCGTCCAGGTCGTCGTAGCTTTCTGTATCCTCAGCAATACTGTTGTTGGTACTCACAGATATCTGAGCCGGGGTTACACTGGTGATCTGGAAGCCACTTTTCTTCTTTATCTGGGCGCCGGTCGACTGTGTGGGCTGGGGCTGCAGATTGAGGCTGTGGGGTGGGATGTGATGAGAAGCCGGGGAGGATGAACCAGCAGGGGGTTGGCACTGGATCAACAGGGAGGGTTGGTAATCATCGCCGGGGACGTGGCTGTTAGTGACCACCGGGTTTGCCGGTGTTGACAGCCCGGAGCCGTTCCCGGTGCCGGTGTTGCTACCCCTTCTGTGAAAGACAGCAGCCGGGTGCGCCATCTTTCTAACGCTGCCAGAGTCTCCTGCAGGGTCCGGATGGTGCATTTCGAGAGGATCCGGGGGGTAGTTGGTCTCCGACAGTACGCAATAAGGCTGCAGTTCGTTAACGCCGCCGTCTTGACTAAACTTGCGCTCAACAGACAACACGATTGAAAAAATTAAATAAATAACAGAACCTAGTCTCGGCTGTTTTAAAAAAGTTTGTGCCGATATTTTGCTACAGCCCTCCCCTCCTACACGACTGAGTGGTCTCGGCTGTCAGTTAGCGAGCCAACAGAGGCTAGGAGCTAACCGGCTAACTACCAGTGTTACCCGTGCGAGAGTTTTTTTTAAACACCAGTAAACATTTTGTGGCCCTTTCTACACTGTAATTACGCTGAAAGCAGATTAGCGAGCTGGTATCAGATGATATCCTGACAGAGGAAGAGGAACGTCAGCTACCTAGCTGCCAGTCTCCATCACCGGCTAACTAAACACAGACTTCAAGCCGCTGAATTTGATCCAAAATGGTAAACAAAAAAGAAAAACAAACAGCCGGTGCTCGGTGCTGTTAAACCCCCAATAATAATCACTCAGCACAAAGGTTTAATCCATCCCGGTGGGTCCTGGTTTAGTGGTGTTGGTTTTGCTGTATCACTGGTCCTCCCCAGCAGTATCGCTGTTGCTGCTGTTGCTGTTGCTGCTGCTGTGGCTCGGCTCGGCTCGGTCTGTCTGTCTGTGACGGAGTGTGTGTGTGAGAGAGAGGGAGAGAGAGAGAGAGAGAGGGAGGGAGGGAGAGAGAGAGTGTGTGTGTGTGTGTGAGCTGGAGGGGAGGGGTGCTTCGGTCCCTAATATGGCGACCGCGCATGGTCCCTGCTGCCAGACATAAAGCAGTCTGAGAGAGGCGGAGACGAGCCCAGCATCAACACGGCCGAGGGCAGCCGAAGAGAGCCGAGGACTCACGGAGAGCGCCGGAGTGAGGGCTTGTCTCCCACAAGCAGCAGACACCCAGCGAGATACATAAAAGAATTAATACCTAACCGTGCAAATCATAATGATGATAATACATTCATTTGGTATTATCCCTTCCACTTCCACTCCGATAAAATTCATTAAATACTGCAACTGTTTCTGTCCTCATCTCACTATAAACATTTTCGAGACCATCATCATCACTTCGACTTCATCGACAATTCTCAAAACACTTTTGCCGGGGATATAGCCCTTTTTAGCCTTTGAAGTACTTTTTTTCACATTTTATTTATTTCTTTTGTATTTCATGTTCTTATTTCATGCTCTTATGTAAATGTATACGTTTTCCCACAGAGGTATGAATTCAGGTAGCCTCTAAATAAAGTACAATAAATGCCCCCAAAGCTGAGTGATAAGTGCTGTTGTCTCAGAGCAAGATGATGGCCAGTTTATATACTGTTTGGACTATTTCTGTGCGTGTTTGTGGGTTTGTATGTATAGGTCAAATGGAGACTCCAAAATGTGACAGTAAATGGTGTTTGTGTGTGTACCCCATGAGGAACTGAAGACCTGTTCTCGCTATCCTATGCTGGGAAGGTGTCAGCAGACTCCATAGATATTTCATTATTTGTCCTGTTTATCATACTTTTAATATTAACTGGTGGGAAGAGCAACGCATATTAAACATACCATACCAATGTTATTTATGTGGAATATTTAAGGCATAACTTATTGTTACATCTTGCTATGTTAAATTTAAAATAAAGTCAAATCTGATTAAATCAAGCATCTGCATCTGGACTCACACAGCAGTCAAATACATGAGGTGAGTGAACGCACCCAAAGTGGAGTAGCGATTAGTGTTTTATTCACAGATAAGGACAAGGTCAGAAGGAAGAATGCCTTACGTAGAAGTGTAATCTCTGCATACGCACACGCATGTCTTCTCATCATGTACTTTCATATCATGTGCTCTTGTTGTTCCTTAAGAGTACAATTCTTGATGAACCAGAAAAGGACAGCTCCTCACATGATACCTTATTTAACAGGCCAAAGAGGGGGTGCATGTAATGAGGAACGCATTTTGTAAATGCAGTACACGCTTAAGATTGCAATTGTGATTTCTTTGAATTTCTTTGCAGTTTAATCCAGTTCAAACATCTATCTGAAATTCAGGAGCCGCTCTCAGTTCAATTCTAACTTTTGCAGCTGACATTTAGAGTTGATGTGGTGTACTGTGAACTGACTACTATCGATTGGATAGGTTCCTATAGACAATGTGGAAAAAATATTGTAAAAAAAAAGAAAATAATAGTTGATACAGTATATAATGTCAATGAAATCCAGTCTCCTGAGCATCTGTAGTGGATCGAGCACAACATCAACACCACAACAGTGCTTCTGAAACAAAGGTAGACAGAGAGCTGCTAGATCTCTCTGCAGACACAGGTGTTAACTACACTGAAGGATTATTCTACAAACAGGTACTGTTTGGGGCCTCTCTCTCCCTCTCTCTCTCTCTCCCTCTCTCTCTCTCTCACTCACTCTCCCTCATGTGTGTGTGAAAACGTACACATTTGTTGGACTGTAATGTTGCTACTCCAGTTCAGTGAACTCTGCTGTTAGACTGGTCAACTTTCTCCATTTTCTCTGGTCTGGTCTTTTCTGTTTGTCTCTGGATAGGAAGACCAGGTTCAATTTCTTTTTCATCCCTTTTCCCTGTGTGTTTGTGTATGTGTCCTATACTTTAATAAAAGCATGTAGGCAGGTGACTTTCTTTAAAAACATCCATTTCATACTTCTTTTTTTGTTAGATCTGTATTTCAGAATGATTGACTGTAGCTTGTGCATCACCATGCTCATCGGACAGTTTCAGATATAGTTATTGATATAAGATGTGGCAAATAAACAAACTACATCTGTGGAGGCAATATTAACTACCACTTAAAACACTGTTTTTGGATCCTTCATGGTGTACTTTATTTCTTTCGTCTTAAGTGACAGGTCTTTATGTATCATGTATTGCATGTGAATATTTAGGGTAGTCAGTGATTAAAATACAGAAACAAAATATCTTAATATGTCATAATTCTATGGGATATTTAGTGAACTCTGTCAGCTCTGGCCGTGTAAAACAATCCTAAATGAATATCCGAAAGCCTTAACAAGAGGAGACACGTAAGGAGCAGGCGATGGAGCGAGCAAGCAGGCAGAGAAGAGGAGCAGACTGACTGTCAGGCAAGCAGACAGGCGATATCCATCGATACAAATGATAGAGGACGAGAGACAGCAGGAGCCCAGTGCAGTGTAAGCGTCTGGTGCTGTCAGCAGCTTTAAATCACACTGGCACTCCACAACAAAAAAACACACAGCGCCATTGTGCCGCTGGCCCTACAATAATGACCAATTTATACTCTGGACTCTGCTTTCATTTTGTAAACACTCTGCGCTGCTCTGAGGGAAAGTTAAAAAAAGAAAGTCCACTTTGTGTTCACATAAATAAGTAACAATTGTCTGCTCTCAGCACAGCTGCTGGACATGTCTTACACTGCTTGTTTGTATTTAAACTCGATAATGGCTCAGACGGAGGTATTGTTGCACTTTTCTAAAGGGCCCGACTGCATAAAGCGCTCAAAGTTACCTTTGATTATTGACTGAATTCTGCTCCAAGTAAAAAGTTGTGTCAATTTGAACAGGCAATTTCCATGATAGCGATAATGGAAATGAAACGTAGTCAGAAACAGCCTTTTCAGGCAGTTGTGGGGGTTTTAGCAGATAAAGGCAGATCTGTTGGGATGGCACAGCGATGACATTGGGGTAACCAACCTAAAGTTCTTGAAACAACAAAGGCTTTGGGCGTGGAGAGAGCAAGGCCATGCCCAGTGATGCGGTGCATGGTGTCTGTGTGTCTGTCTGGGGCTTATGTCCACTGAAGCCAGAATACATGCTGGCTTTATTTTTATTGCACCACCCCTCCCCATTTCCCCCTCCTCTACCCTCACCCTAGCAGAAAGTCATAGTGTGTATGTGTGTGTGCGTTTGTGTGTGTGTAACTAGATGTTCAGATACCCAGGCCCAGCAAATTCATTCATGAGCTTTGCTTCCCACACAACCCCGACTTGGCACAACCGTCGTATACCTCACAAAGAAAGAGGAAATATGGTGAACTTTGCCAGTAAAGCCAGAATAAGATCAAATAATGCTGAACTGGTACATGCAGCCATTGTTTTGCCTGCTCTGTACCTTAAAATTGCCATGGGGAATCATAGCATGAGTAATTGCACTGTCAAAAAGGGGGTTTCCAAAACAGCACTAAATAGCAGCACTAAATTTGAGGAAATTGGTATTCAGAACAAGTGAAATTATATGTCCATACAGCAAGATATTTTCACTTGACAAGATTTCTTGAAGTGAGATGTGAATAGCTTGAATTCATATTATAGTGTAAATGTGAACCCTGGACAAGTCCACCTAGGGCATGCACCAACACTTACCTTTAACACTCACACCTAGGGGGACAATGTGTCTTCAATCAATCTTACCATGTAAGCTTCTGGACTGTGAGAGTACACTAGACAACCTGGAGAAAACCCACACAGACACAGGGAGAACATGCAAACTGTGCACAAAAAGGCAATGTCGAACCTGGGATCTCCATGCTGCAAGATGACAGTGCAATCCATCAACCCAACGTGCTACCAGGTAACCGTCATCTGAAAGCTATTAGCTACAATACAAAATTACTTACTCTCAATCTGTACTACATTACCTCTCTTTGCATTACTATTCAGTTAATTTCAGCAAAATAACCACAGAAGAAATGTGTCCTGGGTCTATCCCTGGGACATGCCTGAAACACCTCTACAGGGAGGCATCATAAAGGAGCAGGTACTCTACTTTGAACCTCTCCTGGATGTGTGAGCTCCCCCATGCACTCCGGATCTGTTTTCTGGGGGCGACAACCCCACAGCTCATGAACATAGGTGAGGGTTGGAATAAAGACAGACCAGTAAATTGAGAGCTTTGCCATACAGCTCGACGCTCTCTTCACCGCAATGGACTGATACCACGTCTGCGTCAGTGCTGACGCCGCCCCAACCTGTTGTGTCTGTTCGCCTCTCGCTCCATTTTCTCCTCATCAATGTAGCTGCTCAAGGACACATAAAAAAAAAACAACGAAAAAAAAAATCACAAGTTACAAGTTCAAAATTGATGATTCATACAACCAGCCACAGGGCTATTTGTGTGAACATTGCTGCCCCCTGTGCACATCATAACAGACTAACAGGGAGAAATCAAACAAACACACACACACACATACACACAAAAATCATCTGTAATTCTAATATTTCAGTCACAATCTAATGCACGTGCCAGAGGGTTCGGGGACATTATCCTGCGTCAGAACACCTTGCACATGTTCCAGGTAAATGTCACCCACACTGTGGGGAATGTATAGTCTTATACATAACCTTTGGGTGTTTGTTTTGGTCAGCCAGCTGAATGAGGGTAAAGGCTTAAAGTATGTGCTTAACTCCTGCACGGCAGCAGGATGACTCATGTATTACGGCTCATGGCAGTAGCTCGCTGGCTGAAATATGTGTTTATAGCACAGTCTGTAAGAATGAACGTGAAGTGCACCTTCGGGGTAAGAATACAGTGGTCTGGATTGTTGCTTTGATGTCAAAAAGCTGTGTCTTAATAAAAATAGCTGTTTATTGATTCATCCAAGCTGACAGGAGAGTATACAGTCAGCACAATGAATTAATCAAAGCAGTAACCTTAGCCTTGTGTGCCTGACTGATGAGTGAAAGGGAAACCCGAGAGCAGCTGATGGAAATACTGTATTAAATAATGAAGGAGAGACTCTGAGATAGCGCAGACTGGCATTCAAGTGTTGGTAGATTCCCTTTTGCCAGGGTGCAGCGTGATATGTTGATGTAGGTATGATCAAGTAGCATAGCATCTTTTTATCTGAATCTCAATTCAAATACAGTGCTATCTATCCATCCATTGTCGAGGTCTGCTGGAGCCTATAGAGGAATACACACTGGACAGGTTGACGACTGGGAGACACTGAGAACCAGTGTATGATCTGTGGAATATGATATAAGTCCTGAGTCACTCATTCAGCACGTTTTTGACTGGCGTGAGTCCAGCTCCAGAAGCTTGCATGAATCAAATTTGACTTTAGTCAGAATCAAACAAAACATGCAAACTCCACACGCTCAGTCCTTGAACTGGGGATCCTCTTGCAGTTCCATTCCTTTTGATGATTATCCTTTTGGACTGTTTCTTTTGAAACAGTTTAAATGGTTCCTTTGTGTTACTTTTAATGAATTTTGATGCTCCATAAAGCACTTTAAATTACTTTATGTCTCAGCGGCGTCATATAGATAAAGTTACACTGCCTCGCAGGCAATTATTATGGAAACAAAATAATGGGAAATTAAGTTTTCATCATTTTACACTGAGAAACGGAGAAATCAGCCAGTCCTGGCACTGTCATAAATCCATATTCCCTTTTTATTAACTGAGAAATTGTTCTCTGGGCATGAAAAACAAATTGGTATCACAATGGACACGAAATAAAGATTTGAAACCCAGACATCAGTCCACATACACTCTCTACATGTCTCTTTTCATCTGCTAAACAAACCCAGGTTCATGCCCAACAGCTGACCAGTCCATAACCTCAGGTGCCAAAAGGAATAAATTGTGCTGGAATAAAAATGAAAAAAAAACACAACCATCAAACTTGTATAGAATATATATAGAGTAATTAATCAAATTGTGCCACTTAGTAGCTAAAATAAATGAATCGCTTTGACAAGTAGATAAAAATAATTGTATTCTGTCAGACAGTTTTGAATAATGAACCCTGGAGCCTTGTCTAAGTTATCTCCATGTTTATTGGAAAATGTCCTTTTCTTTTTTTTCTGCTCTATTTTTTCAAGGAAAAAAAAAACTTGCATCTATCAGCTGAGGGCTGCCATGGCAACAGCAGTGACTGTGAGCACTTAGTGAAGAGATTACAACAATGGGAATCATGCTTCATGTGACATTAAAGCCAAATCATGTCAGGTCTACAGGAGATGATCAGGCTGAGCGGACGATCAAAATAATGTGATGTAAGGATATTTTTTTCAGAATATTCACCACTCTGTGGTGATCTAGCATTTAATTTTGTGGCTGATTTATCTTTTCATCCAACCATCCAATAGTATCGCTTTGTGCCCAATCTGCTGAGCCTGAGCAAGTGTACATGGGGCGAAAGTCGCCAGTCCATAGCAGGAAACAACCACTGACTGTCACACTCAGGTCTGTCACACACACGTCTTAAATCGAGCTTAACATACATTTTTGAACTGTGGGAGAAAACTGGATAAAAAGACCCATGATACATCCTGGAGTCGGACCATGGTGATTTTTGCTGTGAGGTAACAGCACCAACCACTCCACCTCCTTAGTGTGGCCCCCGAAATGGAGACCAGACCATGGGCACAAAAACGGATCCTATCTCAAAGAGAGGATGACCTTGAGAGGAAAGCCAAAACCTGCAGCAGTCCGGTGCCAAGTTCATTTTACCCTCGATGAAAAGAGGTTTCAGAATCTTTCAACTAGCAGAGGACTGATGGACGATTTCTGGCATTTCACTGAGTTTCAGACCTGGGAAATAAGAGGAAGTCCAACACACACACACACACACACACACACACACACACACACACACACACACACACACACACACACACACACACATTTTCAACACGGTCCAATGATGCTGATAAACTGCTGCCAGCAGCTGGGACACTTTGCAGGCGGTGTTCTGATGGGCTTGATCTGGGTGAGAGTGCTCTGTGTGTGTATGTGTGTGAGCATGTGTGTGTTACTCTTTATGTGAATGTGCTGACGGCCGGTCACTCTGAGTTTTCTCTGAGTGAGATCTTTGTGTATCACAGATATGGCTGTTCTCTTCTGGGTCACACTGCCGAGAGATCCACCGGGGGGGGGGGGGGGGGGGGGGGGGGGGGGGGGGGCTGGGGGCAGGAAATGACATTGATCCAAATCCAGGGACCTAGTGCCAAGTGCCACGAACTCCTCGCAGCCTATTGTTATTGAAATATGCATCACAATCACTGTTTCCAGCCAGCTCCACATGGAGGCCTCTCTCTCTGAGAGTTTCCCTCTACCTTATTGTGAGCTGGGCTGGGAGTGCAGGTTTAATATCAGTAGAAAACCAAGCCACCTGGTTCTACTCCCCTCACTAAACTCCCTTGCTATATGGAGAAGTGGAGGGTGTTTTGCTGATTTTATCGTCTTGCTGATAGTGAGATTAACTATAATGGTGCCAGAGGAAGAAGCACAAGATAATTAGTTCACAGAGATAAGACTTAAAAGGTTTATCCCACTGGGAGCATGAATGTGCTCCAATAAGATTATTGGATATCTTGCATATTTAACTTCACCGATTAAACTGTTATGCTAGTAGAATGACACAAAAGGAAAGGTCAGTGTCTGACTGAGCTAAATGGGAAGGACATACATTTCTGCAGAAAATGCTCAGCAAATTTGCACTACGTATTTATATATATATCCCAAGTGTAAAAAATGACATTTTACTCCAGAGCAAAGGCCACTGTGTCCCATAGACAATTAAGCTCCATCTTCTGTATCCCAGAAGGAAACCATGACTGACTTGTCTGGAACCTGATCAGCTCATACTGATATCCCAGACACTGGACAATTCATAGTTTACAGTTTATCCTAATAGTTTTCAAATAAGAGTTGAAAAAGGAGTGATAAGTTGAAATCTCAGGATGGTCTCCTAGAAAAACCTTTACTAAACAACCATAAAAGAAGACAAAGTGTATTCATTCAGTGTATTCCATTCATTCATTCAAGCGTTACTGCCAAATCCAGTTCTACTAGTTGCCCACAAGGTGGCAATATATACAAATCAGATGTTTTAGGAAAGGGAGACTAGAAGCATATACTGATGCCACTTGCCTCTAAATGAAGACGTTGTATTGATGATGTTTCCTCTTTGTTCATTTCACACAGCTCCTCAATCTGAGATGAATTCAAAGAAGGATAGCAATCCTGGTCTCTCCCCACACATGATCGCAGTTAAAACAAAGCCACAGGATACGCAGGGAAATCTGATTTCCCCTCACAAATCTCATTTCATTTCATTGCCTCTCACAGCAGAGGACTCTGCGAGGCGGACAGTGAAAATGGACACATTTTAAATCAAAATGGAGAAAGGTTTTAGGATTAGGATTGCTTTTTCCCCCCTCACACACATTATATCAGATACTGACAGGAGATAATGTGAAATATACCTTATAAGAGACTGTCAAGAATATTATTCACAAACATGCAGGCTTCCTGTGGATCCACATGGTGATGCTAACAGTCTCCGCTACAAAAAACACAGAGCGAGACAACAAGTTAAATGGTATTTCATTCAGAGAATGCACATTCATACACTTGTTTTATGATAAAGTAGATTTTAAATGCAAAAATATGTCGTTTTGTTGTATACCGTGTCCTCTAATGACAATATCTCATCAACACTTTATAATTGCCAGACAAAGTGAACCTTATCATTCACTAGGCTATATAAAAATTTGCAAATTAAATTGCTGCTTTATTGCTTTTAAGCCACTGTTCTTACAATAAATGTGTGAGCTCTATATTTAATGCTGCCTTGTTTTGTATTTGCTCTGCCTTACTGGACATTTAACAAGGGTGTTTGATAGTGTCTTGACTGCTCTTTTTTTTACATTTCTGTAGCTTTTTTTTGTAATTCTAGTATTGTATCAAATTGTACACATGATAAAACAAGGATGCTGGACATTTCAAATACTGGACATGTCTGATACTTTGGGGGCACAACTGAAACCATTGAAAGAGCAACAGAATGTTGAGTGGAGAAAGTGGAGAAAGTTCCTACATTATGGATGCATTACGCACACATTGCCATGCTCCATTCTGTGCAGTAAAGGCTTGATAATCAGGGTGAAGTGCCTTTAAGTTTGGGCTTGCTTATTAAATCTGAGACGTGGGTGGCGATCAGACGTCTGGACTACAATGATTAGAAGTTGTTTTGAGCTGCTCTTGAAATATGAATCCAGCACTTAGCTCCTTCTTTTTTTTAATAAAGACTGGTTGAAGTATACTTCCATTTGCTTCATTTCAGCCTCATATCCCTCCTGTTTAATGCGGCATATAGAAATTTGCATATATCAGCTGAAATAATTAAATCCATCTTAAGTCTCTTCTCATGCCAGGTGCCAGGAATAATTATATCTTAGTACAACATCATTCCTGCTTTTGTTCACTACAAAGTGGCTGCCACAGAGTGAGGCAAGCACATCACGCTAATGTCGTGTCATTTTAATTTGTGTTGTTCAGTTCCCAAAACTGTGCACACACATACACATATACACTCACACATGCACATTCCTCTTTTTAGTCTCAGAAAATCGAATCAAACTGTTGTGAGCTGCAAGTAGGAATTCAAAGAGCAATCCTGTGATTTCATGAAACGCATGTTTCTGGTTATTGTTTTTCTATATATATTGAATAAGATTTTTAAAAAAGAATTGAGGCTCTACATTATTTTCAACATTTTCACCACAATGTAGATAATGTGTTGTACTCTAGATGAAGGCTGACAATATGGTGTGTCTTGTATAGACAAGATAAACAATGAGAATAAAAGTAAGGATGTAATTAGTTACCCCCATAGCATTATTATAAAATCTCTTATTATCTCTCACCACTCTGCCAGCTTTAGGAGTTTTATTTTGAAATGTCTTAACAGGAAATCTTATTTTGAAGTAATTTGCCTTAATTCGTCCAGGTTGGTTAACATAGATGGGTTGCCGGATCGTTTTGGAAACGTTGGGCCAGAAAAATGGAGCTTAACCTCACTGGAGTCAAACAACACAGAGACGTGTGGCTTGTAAAGGTTCGTGCCCATGCAGATACATCAACAACTTTAGTTCAACTGTGTTTTATATGTTTGATTTTCACAACCAGCAGGCCAGAGCGCCAGGTGTAACCAATTGAAGTGCCTCGAGGTCATTTTAAACGATAGGGTCGATGTATGTATGTATTTATTTATTTATTTATTGATTTTCTCACCAGGTTCCCAAATATTTATCCCAGCAGTGGGACAAAGCTGCAGGAACTGGAGAGGTTGGAAAGATCAGCTTTGAAAAGTAAGTTGTAATCACAACATGTCAATATATGCATGTTTAAACCCTTTTATATACAGTGTGTTTTAGTGGTTTATGTGTAATTTTGTGTGTTTTCCTTTATCTTACAGGAAGAAAGGAAAGTCAGAGGTGAGACCTGTGCAGTATAGCTTTTTAATGGCAATAATTCATACTTTCACTCCTTTGACTGATGATTGTTCTGTATTTTTTCTAGCAGCATGGTAAATTCAGGTTAGATGTTTTATGTTTCATATTAGAGTTTCCCTTTAAAAAGATAAGTTTATGTACTTCATTACTTTTCCTCTGCACATTTATTTGCCATTGGAAGTTACTAACTTGAGACAGACCAAAATTGCAATATCCAGCAGTTAATAAAGGCTACAAAGATTGTTTGATGTGTTATATAAATTACATATATTTATTCCCATTCATTCTTGCACATTAATATTGAATTCAACACTTGAAGTATTTTTACTATGTGGTTTTAGCTTTTCAGTGCCTGTTCTCTTCTGCATCCCATCACTTTTCCGCTTTGTGCACTGACTCAACCTCCTCAGAGGGGATCAATAAAGGTTTCTCATATCGCTTTTGACCCTGTCTGATGAGTCAAAGAGCTGGTGGTTAATGTGACTAGTCGGCGGGGGCCTTGACTCAGCTATCTTCTCTTCCCCTCAGGTGTGTTTCAGCCTGAGCGAGGAGCTGTGTGCCATGGGGGCTGTGGGGGAGAACGATGCATCACTGCAGATCCCCAGGGCTCATCCCATCACCATGAACACAGTGGGTGGACAGACCATGGCTGTCTTCAGCCAGAGTGACACAGGTCAGTCTCCGGCACAGCTTGCTCCAGCCTTCATCTCTGAATCCTTTTTGCACCGGTTACTTCTGTCTGAAGTATATGTTTGATGGTGAGGTCAAGGGTTCAGACTGAAACCATTCTGGGACGGTGTGCACACAGCACACAGCCTATAGCAACACCAGCTAAAAAAAAAAAAAAGTGTTTAAAGGTGACCTTGAATTGTTGGAATATTCATCCTTGTTCTCTGGTGTTAATTTTAAGCATCAGAAATGCCCCAGATTCTGCTTTACATCCAGTCTTACAAGTGTGTGAAGTTTTTCTTTAAATGTCTGTTTCAGTATCCAACATTTACATTATGAATCAATCTCTGAAGGTGTTTTTCCATACAATGGGAATACTGTGAATAGTCACAAATACATGGTAAAAGTACTTTAGTATGCGGTAGGTATGAAAATATACTTGTAAATTGTTTGCACTGTCTTTCAGACTCTTAAATATGAATAGCTGTGCCTCAGTAATCACACAAAACGTTCTGTTTGCTGCACTTATGTACGTTTTGATTACACTTCATCAAGTGTTCCTTTGCCTGTGAATACAGGGAACCAGCACGCACAGATTAGAATACATATGACTTTTAGACACTTAACTGTGCTTTGTGTGCGTGGCTTTGCGTCACAAGATAGCAAGTGTTAATAGTCTACATTTATCGCACTGTAAAATTATTGATAATACTGTGAGTGGGCAGTTATGTATGGTGAATGCCAGGCTTGATGTGTCATACATATACATGAGCCAGGGGGATTTGCATGGATTTGCATCAGACCCAGATCTTAAAATAGCCGAAAACTGTGTGGTTGGGTATCTGTGACCCAAGAATTGCGTTTTCTTTGGATGGTGTGAGGGCGAGCGAGGCAGTAGATTGGTGAATAGTGCCTCAGAGCAAAAGGTTTCCCGGTCTGAATCCCGGTCAGACTCAGGTTTGTATGTTTAGATCAGTTAGCGGTAATGGTCGCATGGATGGACGGTTTGACTGTCACGTGCGTGAATGGAGGAGATCGATGAATGTGAATGGACAAAGGAGTGGCTTTAATTACTCTTCATGACATAAAAATAAACGAAATGGAATGCAGTAAAAATGAGGAGTAATGCTTTCATCCTTCAGTGCAAATTTTGATTTAGAGAACAAATAGCAGGGTGCAGGCTGTTCGTATCAGTCGAATGTCAAATCCATTTCTGAACCTCTCAGGGTGCCTGTGCTCGCTGACAATGAAATGCCCGCCTCTCATTGTGCTTTTCAAGTTGCGTTAAGGGTGCATGTAATTGGGTGTTGTTTGGATGAAAACAAAAGTATATTTTGGAGCAAAGCCCAGCGTTTGCTAAAGTGATTTGATGCACAAACAGGAAAGCAGATTGATTGACAGTTTCGGTGAAAGAAAACGTGGCTAGGGAGACGAAACCAGTGTCTTTGCAATTAGTGTGAGTTATTTAATGGCTAGCAGTGGAACAATCATCTTTTCTCTTGTGGGAGTTTTTTCTCATTCCTATGTTAATTTTGAGGCATTTTACTGTTTTTGTGCCACTTTGATTGGACATTTAGATGTCGAGTGGATGCATCAGTTGTGCATTCAGTCGCCTATGAGAGTCAAACTCTGTGATGTGCGGCGTCTGTACCATTCCCCGTTTGGAGGTCACCGTCGTGACTGCATCATGAGAAGCAGCCCGACAGAAACAGGAAAACATGGGGATGATTTCCTCATTAGGCTGCTGTAACAGACAGTAAAACAAGGTAGAGGCCAATCCAGGAGCGCTTGAATTAGATTATTCCTGATGGCAGCAGAGCTTGTGGCAAGACAAACATCATCGCATACTTGATAAGTGGAAGAAACGCATCGGTAGTGGCGGCACATTCACTCAAACCGAGCCTGATCAGAGTTCTGGTCACCTCCGACATTTCTTCCTTTTTAACCACACAAATATGAAGATAAATGTTTATCACCTCACCCTCTTCCTTTTTTTTTTCTTTTACAAGCCCTAGAAATTAATTAGTTCCTGCACAACCTTGTGAGGGCATAATTAATAAAATGCAGTATGTCCTTTTAGCATTTACAATCAGAGAGTATCCCTTTGAAAATATTTAATTAAAGATCTTCAAACCGTGTAGGTAGCTTAATTTAATTAAAGAAGAATTTGAGTCATGGTTTGCTAATGGTCCTTCAGGCGAGGAGAAAGCGTTGGGATTTGGCGTGAATCATATCGTCTACTTTTGTCTACTACCGTCGCAACAATACGAAATTAAAGCTCGCACTGGACGATTTTTGTACTTCATGTATTTCTTGTAGGTTTTAGGTGGACACAGTGCGTATTCTCCCCGTGTCTGTGTGGGTTTTCTCAGGGTACTTGTGCATGTTTAGCTCGATTGATAGGCACCAACTCTGTTAAGGCTGGAAGTGGATAGGATCATAAGTGGATGGAGTTTAAGATTTGAGAGCGACATACTGTAAACCATCTTTTTGTCTCTTGTGAGGAATTTGAATCAAATTTGTGGTAGTCATTATTATATTAGATTTTACATTGTTTGTGCCATTGGGCATTTCATAGTACGTGATGCACAGAACCAGGTCAACAGATATGATCCTCCAGTCTCTTGGCAAACGTTGGATGAGAATCATAGTCCTGTTTTTTAAAATTCAATATCCATGCGTCCATGCGTTATCTTACAGACTTCGATCAACGAGGTGAGTGAAGCTTAGGGGCAGCGCACTGGTCAGAGGGCGCTTGGTTCAATCCCTGCAGCCTACGTGTCAAAGTGTCCTAAAGCTGACCCTGATGTTGAGTCATCAGGGTGCTAATGTGTGTTCAAGCTCTTGGTTATGCAGGTGGACCGTGTAAGGTAGCCTCTGCCACCAGTGAATGAATAAGTGTGTCTGTCAAAAAGGCTTTGAGGGGTCTTGAAGCTTACAAAAGCTTCAACCCGGGTCTATTACTGTTTACCATCAGAACTAGTTGTGATCGTTTCGGATGATACAAAGACCTGGCACATTGTTTCCCCCCCTCAATTTCTATTTCTATCAGTGAGTTTGAACTAAAACAACAAATATGTGATGATCAGCTTAATGCAGTGCAAACCATGTCCTTCAGAATGACCAGTGAGATCAACAGTAGAGCGGGCTTCATCACGGCACTCTTGTGTTAGACTGCGTTGGTTTTAGCTCGCTGTACCCGATAAGCTGAATGGGAGTGGGAAACAGTCATTTTCTGCATGATATTACCATGACAACACATGATTTGATTTCTCACCAGCTATATCTCATTTCATTTTTAGCCAAACTGTGCCTCAAAACTGTTAATGGAAATGTAAAAACAAGAAGGGAAAAAAAAAGCATCTGCGTCAGCGGGGTTCATTCTGCAGCCACAAGGTTTATTCCATCACCGCCCTCGTGCTCTTTAGATTCACCCACACTTGCATGTGCATTAATACCTCCTACATGTGATAATGGATTTTCATGCCTCGTCCTTTCAAGGGTTTTTTTTTCCCTTCAATTATTCTCATTCTTTCATTACTGTCAAGATTAAGCATAGTTCAGCTTACACTGGGCTGGCTAAAATAATGGTTATAAAGGGTAAAAAAATAAATCCTCCCTCATCTACCTAGAGCTAATGTCAAAGAAGATCACCTGTGTAACGTTCTAGTGTTTGAGAATGTGGAAACATGGCATTCAGGAGGCGTTAAAAACCTCTTGCTTTTTTTTTTTGTTTTGTTTTTGTTTTTTTCTTAAAGCTGACTGTGCCCAGCATGACTGGGTGGACTATGAAAGTGCACTGGAAACAAGAAGTAGGATAATGTCCTCTGAGATGTGGTGGTGCGTAGTCTCTATTTACCTGACCGACGCTCAGCTCCACCCCCACTCGCCTACATGAAGGTGTATTGTATGACACCGGTCTCCCACTCACTTTCCCACTGCTCTCTAAAACACACACACACACACACACACACACACACACACACACACACACACACACACACACACACAGTAGCTTTCCAGTATCACTGTACCTGCACTTGCACTGGTTTGATCTGCACTTGAACTCTCATGCTTTCTGCCTACTCGGATTTTTACTGATTCTTGACACCTCGGACAGAACGGGTATTTAAAAAATTTTTGATTTACATGTGAGAAAACTATTACGAAATATCTTTTATGCAATATCAACCAAACACGACTTGATATTATCCCATCCATCCATCTATCATCTTGCCCACTTTGTGCCAAACGGTATTGTGGGGGTCTGCTAGAGCACATGGGACAAAAGTCCCCAGTCAACCTAAACAAAGCAAAGCAAGCTTTTGGACTGTGGAAATAAACCCATAGAAAACCCATGCTCTTTCAGACTTTTTAGACAGAAAGGCCCTCAGTCCACTAATGGGTTATGTGCCCTTGCGATTAAGGATCTTGGTTTATAATCCAAGGTCTCGGGTTCAGATCCATCCTCACAAGGCACCTCATTCCAATTCCCTAAAGGAAGCTTCCCAAAGGAATCAATACAGTATCTATTCTATTTCACGTGGGATGGAAACCTTGGAGCTTTTTGCTATGAGACAGCAATGCTTAACACACACTCACTGTCTCCTATGATATTATCCAATATATTAGATTCTCGTTATAACATGTTTATATTCTGTAAAAAAAAACAAAAAAACCTGCAAAACACAGATACCATGTCAGTTCTATTGCTGTTACTATTCACCAATACAAATACTAATTTTGCAGTCTGCTTTTCTGCTATGGATTTCTGCAGAATGATAAAGATTGTTAAAGTACACTATTTGGATTCAGAGTATAATATGGCTCAGAAGGGCAATCTAAAAGTCTGATTTGTCTTTGTTCCCATTAACATGAAGTATCTCTCTAATAATCAGGTTTTTAGAGGCGCCGGGAACTTGGCTTCTATAAACGGGACCATGACTTTTCTTGCTCAACACTTAACATGTCAGAACGAGACTCCCCCTCAGACTTTGAGATCATTACAAACATTGGACTAATGTCAGAAAAGCAACTGTTGAAATGAAGCCGAAAGAAGCGGCTTCTCAGGTTAAATATTCACCAAATTGCCACCTGTGGTACAATTGGGTCGCAGACCATTTGGTCCTGGGCTGAACAGAGAACAGAGGCTTTCTTTAATGTTCCTTGACCACGGAAGTCAGCAGGGTGAAAACATTTCCACTTTGATCTGTTCCTCTTTTCCATGCTTGTCTGGGTCGCAGTTTATCCGATGCAGCATTAAATTAAACCCTGTTGCTGCATTCAAAGCCAAACTAGAATAATTGGGACTGCGAGTGAACAGGAATATTATCTCACTCCGGTGTGGAAGTTTGAGCTTCACCTCCCACCCCTCCCTCCAAACTGAGAGGGAATGGATGGCCTTCATGCAGAGATCTGAACTGCTCGAGTTCACAGATGATGGTGGCCTTGAAATATATATTAGAGACCACTTTAGATCTCTCTACATTAAAGTTAAATATCTTCAAATCACTGCAAAAAGACAGTGCATCTAAATAAAATAAAATATAACATAAATAAAATAACAGCAGCCTGAACTAATTTGGATTTCCCTGAGGGAGCTTCCCAATCAATATGATTTCAACCAACCAATCTACTAACCAACAAACCAATGATTACTCTGTGTCCCTGAGTGGAAAGAAGAAGAAAGCCCCACTGATTGTGTCGCCATTGTGTTATGTATTATATGCTGGAGCAATAACAGAAATAAAGATGAGAATAAAGAGTGGAAAACCAGGGTGTCCTCAGGGTCTAAAGGTGTTCAAAGCTGATAAATTGGAGGGGAAATGAAGGTATGAAGTATTTAAACTTGTGTTTTTATGAGGTATTGGCTCTCAGTCAATGTCGGTTGTTGTGACCAAAAGTGTGCTATCTAAACGGTGCTCAAGTTCAATTTAGCTTAATTTATTCTCTCCAGCTTCGTTCCCACCAGCTGATCTGGAGTCTATGGTATGGTTTTGCTCTACAGATTTAATTTTGGGACTGATTTACTTTGTGTAACTCCTGCCGGAGCAGCTCTATTAAATGTCCATTTGTGAGGGTACAAGTAATCCAGCCCAGGCGCGCAATGTCTAAGTACAAACACTTCAGACAGGCAGAAATCATTCCTCCGCCTCTCCGACTCGGGCCTCCAACGAGCCAACAATAGAGACACGTTGCTAATGGAGACCGTCAGTGATTGATACGTACACCGATGCTGTCTGACATGGCTTTTGTACTGTAAGGCTGCTAGCTAAATGTTTCCTCCATTATTCCCCCCCCCCCCTCGTTGTTCTGCTTTGTTCCGGCAAGGACCAGGTATTGATTAAGAGGTTGCTAAGCAACAGGCTGAGTTGCCACAGAAGCGTGCAGGGGGAGAACGGAGAGCCAGATGTAACGCTCTGCTCTGGTGCCGAGTGACTTTGTTTTCCCTTTCGCTTCGATCCTCAGAAGCTTTTCACTGAAACTTTGCAGTCCTTGAATCTCTCGAATCGCCTCAGAAACCCAGGCGCCCGCGTCCGCATCATCACCGTGCCCGCCATTCATGTCAGGGACGACATCAGCGCTCTTTTGCCTTTAAATAGCACAGAAAAAAGAAATGGAAAACATTTATTTTGTCCAATGATCAGTTAGTCAAAGCAACTGGACTTCTTTCTGGGGTTTGAAGACGTTTCGTCCTTCATCCGAAGGGCTTCTTCAGTTCTGGTTGGTTTGGGGAAAGGCCAGGATATAAATTTCTCTGGATGTGGGTGGGACTGTGGATGTGGACAATTCCCCTTGTTATGTGACAATAGGTCACATGAGTGAGCCATTAACACATTAATACCTTTGGCAGTGAATGGTCACATGAGTTTATTTTGTTGTTTTTTTTCTTGTGTGTGTGTATTGTGATCATGCGCATTCCTTGGTTTTAATGCCAGAACCGAAGGTCTGAATCTTCTAATAAAGTCTTAACATTGAGATGGAAAGTTGCTTGAATAGTGCTGCTGCCTCAAAGCAAGAAGGTCCCCGCTTCGAACCCCTGTTGAAGATTTAAGTGTGGGGATTGTCTTACTCAGTCTTGTTGGACTTGATTGGATTTTTCTTCAGTATCTCATGTAGATTCAGGAGATTCATAATTACATCCAGGTGTGACGTGTGTGTGTGTGTGTGTGTGTGTGTGTGTGTGTGTGTGTGTGTGTGTGTGTGTGTGTGTGTGTGTGTGTGTGTGTGTGTGTGTGTGTGTGTGTGTGTGTGTGTGTGTGTGTGTGTGTGTGTGTGTGTGTGTGTGTGTGTGTGTGTGTGTGTGTGTGTGTGTGTGTGTCCAGAGTGCATTCGGCCCAAATCCTCAGCCTGTTACCCAAACCACAAATAAAAACATGCCAACAGAGGCAGAATATGATTTCAGAGAGCTTGAAGGACTAAAAACAATCAGTCGAAAGACGGAGACTGCTGTTACCGTGATGTGTGACAGAACCGCTGGAGCTGTGCACGCTGTTGTATCCCGGGCAGACTGTTGTAGGTGTTTTTACTGGAGGGGTGCGACTGGCAAAGCTGTGTGCTGTGGGTTCATTCCAAAAGTGAGGCTCATGAATGCACGCTGAGGGTTTAAAGAGGACCGTCTCTTGACTGGACACCTCTCGAAAAGGAGGACCTTGTCGTCGGACGACGGCAGCAAGCACGCACACTTTCCTGGACCACGTCTGAACTCATTCACAAAGGCTCAGCTGGCTCGCAGGCGTTCATCTCCCGTTATTAGTTTTCCTCGCTTCTCTGGGGGTCAGGCATTAATGGCCGTGTGCAGTCGGTCCATTTCCACTGCTGACATTAGGAGGCAGCGGTGGTGTTATTGCTCGGAGAGACGAGACCTTGTTCTTGTCTGCGTTTATCCAATGAGAGGATTCAGAGTTTCCTCTTTTGGAGAGCGATGGTCTCTTGGGTACACATGCTGTCAGTTCTGCTCTCCGCTCTTTCACAGTGATCCCAGAGATGGATAAAATACCATTCACACAATAGGAGTTTGTATCTCTCACCACCCTGACATTTGTTGTGCGGTGTGTATTCATCTGTGGAAATAAGCTTGGTGGTTGGTGGGGTTTTTTTTTTCTTCGCCTCTCAACAACTCCTCTTCTCATATTTATACAGGTCCACGCTTTCACACAGGCAGCAACACATCACATTGAGGGTGTAAGAAAATGTTGTTCCTTATCAGCACATCACATACATTAGAGCCTTTTAAAAATATCAGGGTTCCCACACAGCTTGAAAAAACAAAACAAAACACATTCTCAGTCATGGAAGATACATGGAAAATGAGTGAAAACGTAAGATGTCCTGGAAAAATAACTTCTTTCCCTGCTTTTGTCTACCCTGTGACTAACTGCAGACTGATCATGTGCACTGTATAGCTATAACTATGTAAGTATACTTCATTTGATTAAAAATGATGACAATCTAAGTAAATGTACAAAAAGCAAGGTACAGTTAAAAGAGGTTATTTGTTTGTATCTTTGCCTTTCTTTTCCTCAGTTGTGTATATAAATGAAAGAAAGTTGTCAGTATGGGTTATGATAAGTCATCAGTGAGGGTGGAAGAACAGCTCAGAAAGATGAGCAGTCACTCTGGGAGAAATATGTCACCTGTGGCTCAGAAAATGTGTCGGCTTCCACAGAGCACGGCTGTCTTTCAGGGCAGACAGCTGCTCTGCCGCGTCTCTGTCTCTGAGCATATTGGAAGTGTGCTTTCATCAGATCCGGAACTTTAAATGTGTAGATAAAAAAAAAAAAATGCGTCTCTCAGGGTCACTGTAAAATGCAAATCTCTCATTTGTGTGTTTTTTTTTTTTTGTCCCCCCCTGTAGTCACAATTAAGCACAGGGCTGAATCACTGTGACTCAAGGCCCGCTATTCTTTTCAGAGAGGCACGTTTGTTGCTGCCGAAGGTGAAAACATGAGCGTGAGCCAGCCATTGTTCAGCCCGAAAAATAAAATTATCTGCGCCCTCGTTTCTATTTCGACCCTTGAAAACGGAGGTTTGTACAGCACCCCTGCTGTGCCGTGCACCCTCGCGAGAAACACGTGATGCCCGAATGAATAACGGAGGGTTAAACGTGATGTGGACCCAGAGAGCTCCCGAGAAACTCTGAGCTGAGTTTCTCGGGAGCTGAGCTGTGAGCTGTGTGTGTGTGTGTGTGTGTGTGTGTGTGTGTGTGTGTGTGTGTGTGTGTGTGTGTGTGTGTGTGTGTGTGTGTGTGTGTGTGTGTGTGTGTGTGTGTGTGTGTGTGTGTGTGTGTGTGTGTGTGTGTGTGTGTGTGTGTGTGTGTGTGTGTGTGTGTGTGTGTACACACATGAACGATTGGTCACACAGTGTCACACTTGTACTTTGCCTGACCTCCCATCTCCGGGAGGTCAGGTCTGCCTGTTTTGTTTTGTTTTTTTTCCTTTTTCTACTTCAATATCTGTTGTTATTCAACAGAGAGAGTTTGCTTTTTCAATCTTTTGGGTTTTTTTGTTTTTTTTACATTCTAGGTCACCTTTGAAGCGTTGAGGGCAACTCTCAGAACAAGGACAGATTCACCCACGGTGCAGAGACAGCTGTAGCCCATGAGTCGACACTATTCTTAGAAATTAATTTCAATCTCTTTGCTTGTAATTCAGTACCAACCAGTGTTACAGCTCACATTTCAGCAATCTGTCGGAGAGATTATGAGACTTTGTCCCGGATTTTATTTCCCTGCTGTCACGACTGCATTTCAGACGAGGAAGCCAATTCACTGCAACAGCTCATTACTCTATTTAACGTGGAGCGGCACAGCTGACCTGCACCAATGAGTCTTCAGAGACAGATCAGACGAGGCTATGAACCTCGTAGGTACCCGCGCACGCCGACACATGAATTAAAAGGATTGCGTTATTGTTAGACTCAGGGGGGTGAGCTGGCTCCTTTTTATTAAAAATATGATAATAGCCGGTCGGCATTGTCCGCTAATGTGATGGTAGGCCACGCAATCCATATGTTTGTATTGCTTTTTGTGTGAGATGTCTGAGGAGGAAAATCATTTTGTGTTGTGTGGGAGGATTTTACTCGGTGGTAACAAAACTTGCCTTGCTCAGCCTAAAAAAAAAAAAAGAAAAGGCTGCTCACCCACCATTAGTCTGGCTTTGAGTGGAGACTTTCTCCCGTGTGTTGTCCAAATCAGGCCCGGGCTGAGTATGTAGTGCTCAGACTCAGCTCCGTGCCTTGAAGGCAAAGCCTCTGCACTCTGAAATGGGGCTGGGGAAAAACCGGCAAAGCTGTGTGATTAATGCTGCACACTGTACACACAGAGGTTAGCTGTGTGTGTGTGTTTGTGTGTGTGTGTGTGATAAGCAGCTGCTTCGCGGCTCCATATATTTTAGATTTGACCCGAGACGTGATTGGCAGGAAGTGACGGGGAACGCTGACTCTGACAAATCGCATAAAATGCAGCCGCGTTTACATCCACCAGGTATTTGGCGTGTGCTTGGCGACAGCAACCTGTTAGAGGGCTGTGAGGTAACTGTTTGTACAGTATACATTGACCTCCCACTCTGTCTCACACGTCTCTGCTGTGTGTATGTACCCTGTGGCCCATTAAGTGCAGTGCACATAGCACGGCTACACATCACATCTTTACTGCTTGTCTAGAGACTCAGAAACCAACCAGCACTCCTACATTTATATTTATATATACATATGCTGGAAAATGTTCTATAGCCCCAGGCTTTCTTTCTGTGCGTGGCAGTGGGTTTATCAAGATTTTGATTGCAGAGGGAAAAAACAGTCCAGCTGGGTGATAACATTTTGCTATCTCTGAGATATATAGCAACTGAGGATCTCCACAAAACTCTGGGGTGGACTCGAGACCATTCATCCATCGATCCATCCGTCTGTTATCTTGCCCACTCACCACTAACCTGAGACTCAAAACACATGATTTATACTATCTGCACTTATTTATTGTATTATTTTCTGTTTTTTGCCATCGGTTTGAGTTGCAGTGTGTGTTGTATTAACACGCAGTGCAATACGTCTTTTCCAGTATTATGTTCATAAAACAGGACAGAGGGAGCAAGCGTGTTCTGGGTGCACATAATGGGATACTTGAAATATTACGAAACAATGTCACATTTTGGATACTGGCACTCATTGTACTTGAACCTCAGCACTACAATTTTAAAACAAGAAAGTAGAAATGACAATAATACATGATATTCATACAATTTCACTCTGTTAAAGTTGGGATTGGCATTGATTTTAATCATTGGATTCACTCAGATGCGCATCATACAGCACACCCCATCATGCACACACGCACACACACATACACTTGACTTTTTGACACATCGCACTGTGTCAAAAGGTGCTGATTACTATTGTCACACATCCAGGATGAGGGTGGAAGTCAGACTGACTTTGATTTCCTCCATTTTATTCTGTGTCCTGGCTCAGCTGGAGATCGTCCTCACAGCTTTCTCTTCCTTCAGCACTGCCACCTTGTCTGTCTTTCCCGCTTCCTTCTGTCTTTGTTGCCACTGCTGTGCTGAAACGATCAGTTTCTTCATGGTTAGATAAAAGTTTCATGTCATAAACTGGACACTTGTTGGTTTTAATTGTGGCTTAATGGTTAGTGCATTGTAATCCAACGTAATGGTTTTGGACTATGGGAGAAGACCAGAGCACCAAGAGAAAACCTGCACACAGACAGATGGCTTTTAGCTGTGAGGAGACAGCAATGTTCACCAAGTAAAAACTTATATTGACTAAATCTTGGCTTTGCAAATTGCATAAAGATGGACACCTCTTCTTTGGTATGTCTGACCAGATGGAGGAGTTCAATGAAATGCATTTTTATCGATAATAGAATTATTGGATTAAAATTTGATTGTAAAATGTTTCATGATGCAGCAATGTAATAAGGTTTTTTTTTGCTTCTACAAATTTCTGGTTACAATGATAACTGACCCGGGAACATGTGTATTTATCTCATCTTTTGCATCGGAGGTCAGTATGCCTTTAGGGTTGGACTAGAAATAGAAGATGTAGACACGTAAATGCCTGAGGGGGGGAAAACACACATTTCACTCACAACACGCTACATCTGTTTCTCATCTCGTTTTGCGACTGAATAATGGTTACTGCTGCCTCTTTTGTCAGAGCTGTGAGTGGAAGTGGAAAGGGTCTGACCTTCCCCTCCTCCTCCTCCTCCTCCTCCTCCTCCTCCTCATCATCACCCTGTCTCTCCGCCTATTCCTCCTCCCCTCCTCCTCCTCTGCCAATGCCTCTTGTTATGTTTTTTTGTTTTTTTTTTTCAAGATAAAGAATGTGAGGTATCTTAGTCATTTTCTGGCTCAAGTGGCACGGCAGGACTGAGGCACAGTGACGACTAATGTGCCGGAGAGAGCAGCTTGTGTGTGTATGATGGAGGAGCTGAGTTTGCCCGGCAACAGGTGAAAAGACTGAACCGAGCCGGCTGGTGGTGATAATATGATCCTTTTTTTTTCTCTCTCTCTCTCTGCCGCTTTCTCTCTCCTCTTTCTGTGCCCGGACCTCTTTAGGGCTGCACAATATATGTGATATTTACTGCCATATAGATGCCACAGAAGGCTGCTTTAACTGTGATAAATGGTGCGTTTGCAGCCCATTCACCTCTCTCAAATATCTGAAGGGAGGTGGGGAGATGAGGTTAACTGTAAAGTAAAACATTGGTGAAGAAACTATGCGCTGAATCCTGGTCAGAGCGATGGCCTTGCTCCTTGTTTGCATGTTTTCACTGTATCTTTGTGGGTTTTCTCTGGGTACTTTAGTCTGTTCCCACAGTCCAAAAACGTGGGCTCTAAACTGCTCACAGGTGAGAGTGGATGTATGGATGTATGCAGCAAAGTAGAAGTAGTAAAATAAAGCAAAGTGCCTCTGTTTAGGTGATGAAGGTTTTTGTATTTCCCTGTAAAATATAACAGCGGCAGTTTAGTACAGACTAGAATATAATAGAACAGAAACCTTAACCTGGCCCCTACTCTCTCTCTCTATATATAGTGAGTTTATTTGTTAAAAAAAAAAGAAAAAAAAGCAAACACTGCCGGACACCTCTCTGCCTGCTGCGCCAGTAATAACGTCATTGCTGTCACGTTAATAAAACATGCCAAGTCAATGCCACCTGGTGGGTTTTCAAAATGAATCCATACATGCATCCATATTGTGCTGCGTCTCCTTTTTGTACATTTTGTACATTTTTTTTTATCCGTTCCACAGCAGAGAAGATGGGAACTGCCCTAGTCTCACATATTGCTGCTGTTGTACACAGCTTTGCACAACACATCGTATGCATTGTATAGGGTTCTCACTCTGTAGTCACAATATATTCCACTATATAGTGATTGGTGAATGAGCAGTGGACATAGAAAGCCTGGAATAGAATCCAGGTACAGTGAAATTGCTGGAGCCTCTTCCAACGTGGAAGGTATTGGTGTATGAGTAGCAGAATAAGTATTGCATTTCTTTTCTACTTCACCACAATATATAGCTCGTATGCTCGCATGCTGTCCCAATATCCTGCAGCCGTAGACCTCATGCCTCCTGTATCCTCCGAGGCGGCCTTTTGATGAGGCGTGGACCACTTTGACCCCAGCGCCTAATGAGTAAAAGGCGGTCGTCGTCATAAAAAATGCATGGGGGCTGATCTGCAATTAAAAAGGGGATGGGGTTTGATGTCGAGGGCGCCGGGTGTACGGCGCTGAGTCCGTTTCCTCTTTTTTTTTTCTTTCTCCTTTTTTCTTTTTTCGACACGTTCACTTTTTGTCGAGCGCGGCGTCCTGCGTGTGTTTTCCCGTTTGCGGCTCTGAAGGAGCGGGCTGGAGGCGAGGGTCGGCCCGTCGTCAGAGGTTGATGTTGGATGTGTGAGTCATGGGCGGAGGCGGAGGCGGGGGCGGGGGCGGCCCGCCCGTCCACGCCATCGCCTGCGGGAGCAGATGGCTTCCCGGCACAGCTAGAGGTCGCGGCCGGGGACGCTGCGCACCCACAGGTGGCTGATTGTTCGGTTAAAAACGGCGAGGTGGTCGAGGCGGCTCTGCCCGGCGAGAGGCAATTCAACTTGCGAGAAGAAGCTCTGCAGGAGATTAATATGTTTTACCGTTTTGCGGTGATTAAATTTAAACGTTGACGCATCCCCTGCTTCACATTGGCTTTGGCACCTGCAACATCACCCACTCCCTCAGCTGCTTTTTTGTCCTTTATAACACGGCCATTAGTCACCGGCGTTAGCGATTGGCATAATCAACCCGATGGCTGGTTAAGTGGTGCTCAGATTCACTCTTTTACGTCCTCTTTCTCCCTCCGGAAATCGATATATTTATTCTTCTTTATCCTTGCTCATTAACATCAGTGAATAGCGCCAGTTTGTCCACCCCGAGGAGCTCTTATGTGATGGAGTCTGTGGCGGAGATGCTTTCAGAAAGCAAAATAATCACGTTGGCATTTATTAGGATATTATCTATTTATTATCAACGCCCACGGCTTGCTCATGTGTAGGATTTGTTGGGCTCTGTTTGATGTATTTATGTTTGATGAAGTGTTGGGTGCTCCGATGGAAAGTGTCTTGAGATAACACTGTTATACACTGGCACTTTGGATGAAGCAGACTCAAGTTGTTAGCTTCATTTAAAGGATGAAATCTGTACCTTTTTTATTTGATTTATCTGATAAGTATGTGTCAGTTTTTTCCCTCTTCTCCACTGTTATGATGACATTTGTCTACTAGACTTAAAGCAGAAACACTAATCTTCTCATTTCACATTGTGTTGAAATAGCTTTATCCAAGTCATATTGTGTCATTTCATATTGAATGACTGATTATTTTTATTTTAACTTTTTTCTGCTGAGGATTTCCTCCATTAAGTGCTTAAATACTTTGTTAAAATGGGAAACAATGAAGAGAAATGTCCTCAAAGTTACCCAAAACTTTCATTAAACTTGTGTCTCCAGACCAGTAGAACTATTGAAATAAAATAATGAAAGGGAAAAGTAGTCAGCCATATCTTATGACTGACTACTTTTCCCGTTCATTATCATTAGATATGATCTCTTCTATCTAACAGTTCAGCCTGTCCATTGATAAACTGATTGGCCATTTTCAGCTTGTATGTTAAAGATCTAATGACAGGAGCTTTTCTCACAATGTTGTTATTGTCAAATGATTGTTTAAATAATCAATATTGAACAGGTGAGAAACCAGCATAGAAGAGTCACAAATTCGAGTCCCCAAACCCTGCCTAAATATGCATGTTTTGTGCTGTGGGAGGAAACCAGAGAAACCAGCAAAAACCCTCAAAGAAATACCTAAAAAAAACTGTAATTCAAGTACATCGTTTGAATATGTAGACTTGATGCTGACACACAAGAAGAGATAAAAAGAGGACTACCTTGAGGGAAAAGGGCAGGATTCATCTCGCAGACTGGCCTACTTTGAGAGTAGTGAATATCGTCAGTGTAACTTGGTTTGATGAGTCTCCCCAAAGGCCTCTGCAGGTGGATGAGCTGCACTGTGGTGGCAGCGAGCCAGAGCATCCAGCTGTAAATCATCACTGCAGGTGCTGCGAAGGAGCAAACAGCGCCGGGCCTGTAGTAATTCAACCGCAACGTGTACATTTCCAACATGACTTTCTTTTTTTTTTTTTAATCCTGTCAGTTTTTTATTTGTACATCTTAACTAGACTTGCTTTTTGCATTGACTGTCCTTGTTTCTTTGTAACTTTTGCACCAGAACAGGCAAATGCCTCATGTAAAAAGCCAGTATTGACTATGAGGTGAGAGGCTGAGAAGAAAATGAGCTTAAACTGACTTTGCCTTGTACTTGCTGTGCCTGTTGCCTACTAAGCGGACAATGGGTGATGGAAGTCGGACAATGAAAGGTTTTTGCACTGCTTCATATTATAGTACAATATACTAGAACATGTACTATATACTAGAAATAATTCCCAGGACAAGTGAGGATAAAAGTCGTGTCACTGGGAAGCGCCAGTGTCAAAGTACCTCTAATCTTAGAGATAAGTCTTTTCATTTAAAGTGCACATCGTCCATCACGATTCTCCGACAGCTTAATTAAACATCTCAAGTTATTAAAAAATCTTTCGGTAGCGCTGATCGTGCACAGGCCACTTTCAAAGCCTGTCATCTTAAGGAGGCTTTTGATTGGACATCTCTGCATCCAGGGAAACCTCTGAGTCTTTCACCCTGGACTGTTCTGACTACAGTGAATATGCTGGGAACAGTACTAATTTTGTCCCTGTCATTGTCCTTGCATGAGAATTTGCATAAACTGTTCAGAGAAGCAATTGTTACGCAAGCAACAGCCAAGCGAGACAGTCCATTGCAGCACTATCAGAAGATTCTGGAAACTTGACACAGATAATGATCCATCCTCGCTCAGTGGTCGGCAGTCACACGTTGCACAGGCTGTAATTTCATTCTGATCGAGATTAAATGCTGGAATTGTGGTATGTGGTGGATGCAGAGTGGCGTCTGAACACTTAACACTGCACCGAGCAGTGTTGCACGGGGGGACATCAGTAAGTATACACTCCAGGATGCTTCCCAGTTGTTTCAGTGTCACTTTTTATTTGTAAAATAGTCACATTGAAAAGTAATAGGCATTGTCGTGGCACCAACTTCACAGAGGCTCACAGCACTAACAAACACACCGTTTATTTAGTGCACATCATGCATCATGCTAGATTCAAAGCCCTTACAACAACCTTTGCACTTTAAACTCAACTTACTGACATTATCTGAGAAACATCTTGTTCCGGGTTCGAATGTGAAAGTGTATTTTCAGGTTGATCTCCAAAAAACGACAGATAACTGTGCTGTGGCTTACTCTTCAGGCTCCAGAGAGGCTAATAAACTAAACACTAGCTATTAAAACCAACTAAGCACAGCACACAGTGTATAGCTACACGCACGCACGCAGGCACACACGCACACACACACACGCACGCCGATTGTAACTGAATGGCACAACAGTGCACGTCGCGGCTGGTTTCGGAGGATTGTGCAGCCGTTGACAAAGCAGCAGAAGCAGTCGTTGTGCAGAGGCGCATCCACTGATAAAGCTGTCGATGTTGAGAATCTCAGTCAGACCCCTTCCTCGCTGCCTGGACCTACTCGTCTCACCTGCAATAAGCACGCGTTCTCGGGTTCAGAAACCGTCTAGTTCTGGATCGTTCTGGATTCTGTGAATAGTCGCTTACGAAGCAGCGTAAAGGCGGTCGATGCCGTCGCGCTAATCGCAGTGTTACCTCCAACTTAGGGAGTCCTGTCTGTTGTGCAGGAATGCGTGAAGACTGCGAGACAGTCCAACCCACCTGTCCTCCCCTCTCCAAACCTGACGACACATTACAGCTGAGCACGTTACAAGATCTTCAAGCCAGTACATGATGCGGGTTGGATATGGAATCAGGCACTACTCTCTCTCTCTCTCTATCTATCTACTTCTTCTCTTTCTGCCTTCCCTCCACCTCCTCCTTCCCCCCTCCTCCCTCCGGTTTTCCTCTCTCTCCTACTTGACAAAGTGCAGGGCCTCGGCCGCCACCACGGAGCCTTTGCTGCTGTCGAGACTGGTGACCAGGTGGAAGCCGGATTTCAGCGCCAGCATCACTGTTTCTAGTTTCAGACAGTCCAGCGTGCACAAGAACGTGCTGTCCTCCTTCAGCACCAGCCGCGAGCCCGGCTCCGACTTGATGAAGTGGCGGAACTGGATCACATTGGACGACACCACGAATTCTTCCGGGAAGCCGTCCAGGCGGCTCTTGGAGATCTGCACCAGGCGAGCTTTGACCTTGTCGATAAAGAGAGCGTCACTGCAGTACACCTTGAGGCCCTGGGACCTCTCGTGGCTGTCCGTCACCTCCAGAAAGGCGGCCTCGCGCCTCGCCGCCCTCTGGCCCTCCCAGTCGACCACGGCCTCCACCAGTTCGCTCAGGTGGTAGAAGTCGGCCTCGCGCCGCAGGAGCCCGGCCTCCCGGAAGTCGTCGGGCAGCTGGAGCTCCCCGGTCCGCAGGTAGTTGAGCACATGGCGGAAAACCGGACCGTCTCTGTCGATGAACGGGTTGCCCATGGAGTCGGTGTGCTGCACCGGCTTCTTCCCGTTGGCCAGCTCTTCCAGGTAGGACCCCTGGTGCTTGGCCAGGGTGGTGCGGTGCACAGTGTACAGGAAGCCCCCGACGTTGATGGTGATGGTGCCGGAGGAGGGTTTCTTGAAGCTCTTGCTGGGCTGCAGCAGGTCCGGGTTGATGTGCCTCAGTTCACTCTCCATCCTTCTGAGGTTCCATTCCATTCTCCAGTCGCCCTCTCTCTCTGTCTCCGACCTCGAACCAGCCTCCCGAAAAGCTGGTGTGTCTGCGGCGCCCAAACCGAGCCGGCCTTTATCTGGTGTCTGGCGCTGCCCGAGGAGACGAGAAGGTGTTTTTTTTTTGGGAGGGGGCAGGGGGGGGGGCGTAGGGGGGGGAGAGAGAGTGATCGTGTTTGAGGAAGCGCTGTCTGGCTGAGGAGCTCCACTGTACTGGGAGCTGGAAACAGACTGGCTCTCTGCGCTGCTCGGTGTCCCTCCTCTCTCTCCCTCTCCCTCCTTCTCTCTCTCTCTCTCTCTCTGTCTCTCTCCCTGTAGGAGTGGGTGGGTAGACAGCGTCACACATGGGGAGGAGAGAGAGAGAGAGAGAGGGAGAGGGGAATATTAGAGCAAACAACAGAAGAGTAAGGACTCCAGGAGCTCTCTCTTTCTTGCTCTCGTTCCTGAAATATCTTTGATAAAAAAGATGCAGAGCAGAGATCTGGCAATTAGCTCGAGCTGAGCTCCAGCAATTAACACGCTCACACACACACACACGCGCGCGCACACACACACATCCCGTCACCAGATGGAGGAGGGGGGGGTTGCTTCTATAATTTTTTTGTGGTGTGAAACTGTCTCAGCTTGTGTGAGTCTGAATATGAAACTCCCTTTTGCAGCCAAATCCATCTGTTTACCACACAGAGCTAGATGTGAACAGGAATCTGTTTGTAAAGGAGTCTGGGTGGTGCAGTAAGATTTTTTTTATCATTATTATTATTATTATTCTGTGTCATCTCTGGTTATGACGGGGAGGGAGAAGAAGGCTGCTAGTCTTACTTATGTAAATGAAAGCAACAGGGGAATACATTTATGTAAATATCCTTGTTTTTATTTTTTCCTTGCAAAGTGACAAGCAGTGCTCAGTTTCTCTCTCTGAGTGCATTGATTTTGTGTGTGTGTGTGTGCGCATGCACTTGCTTTGGAGTCCTGTGGAGGAAATGGACCAATTACCGTCAGTGGTTGTGCCGGTCATGAAAAAACACATTTTCAATTGGGTAATGCTTTGCCCTCCTCGGGGGAACTGCATTGACCGGGCAGCTTTTGCTTCAACTGCCGCCGTACTGCCGCTGTGTCTGTCTTCATATGGCTGAGCCTGAACAGTCACTTATGTCCAGGTAATTGAGATAATTGACATGTTTTTGGTCTTTGCTCATTATGATCGGTAGATTGTAGATAATTGGATTTGGTTCTTTACGCAAACACTGAAACACTGTGGACTGTCCTGCATGAGAGTTTTAGGAAAAGCTGTAAGTAGCTGATGGACTTCTGTACTTATTTTTCTTATATGTATGCATTCAATCAGGATAGTCTCCATCTCTCTTATGGAGTTATATATATATTTATATATATATATATTATCCCTCTCTCTGTCCATATGGGTAATCTTTCTCACACCATATACAGTACATACAGTATTATTACCTATGCATATTTCTGTTTACCAAGCTATGTCATTACATGTCTGCCTGTCTCTCTATCTGTCTTTGTGCAAAGTCAGTAGGCTATTCACAATAAATCAGAGTTGCCCTCGTGTTCATATCCTCCTGCTTTAGAGCATGTGAACCTTCTGTAACGCAGCTGTCTCCTCGCTTCCTTTCTTTGAGTAGCATCTCACCGGAAATCGTAAAGCGGTGCGGGAAAAGTGGGAGGAAAAAAAAAGAAAGAAACGCTCCCATGTGTTGGGCTATCAGCACGCTGTCTGAAGTCCTGTTTATGCTCGGGTGTGACCCCGGTGATTCTGTTGGAGAAATATTTCAGTCCAGATGGTTTGGAACCTGCTTCAGATGTTTTTCTTTCTCTCTTTCTTTCCATCGTTTTTTTTTTTCTAAACACCAGGAGGCCCTGCCAGTCAGTTTGCATAATTTATCACCTCAGGAGGCCGACGGTGACAAAATACCTGGATTGTGTCTGTATTTGTCACCGCGGGGCAGAGCAGATACACCGGGTTAGCTTTCGCAGGAATAGTTGTCTCACACATCTCGTTGCAAAATATTGTACTACTGCAGGGGGGTCGATAGATGCACAACACTGAGGTACGGTCTAGGCTGTAACTACATTTACAGTTTTCATTATTATTTAGAAATGAGTTTTTCAATCCAGAAGTCATTGGACCTTTAAGGTTTTCACGTACTTAGTCTGTAAGTCATAATTTCCAAGCATGTCAGAGTGAATTTCATAGATGAGGTACAGATATAGACATGCATATGTTTTTTTTAAAATCAATTGAAAGCAATTTTGGGTAATTGTACAAAATGCAGGGTACAACTGTAGGACATGACACAAAGTATATGGTGGATGAGCGGGATGTAATAATAGTGTGACAACTTGTCACAAATTGAAGCTGTCCTGGACAAGCCCTGCAAAATGACTTCACAGGAACGAGTGGGAGCTCTGTCCAGTCGTCAGCGTCGACTAACATGAAACGCCTTGTAAAAGTCAACAAATACTGAGGTCATGAAACCGGCGGGTTCTAAGTGCTTGTGAATGTAATATAAGTCAAATCAACCGATCATTTCGGCTCTATTTAGATGAGACTGTGAGGAAAGTTGCAGTAACGCAGAGTAAAGAACTGAAACTGATGTGTGAAGCAAAGCTGCCGACGAACGAGCAGGACGTGGTGCCCAAAGCGACAGCCGAGGCGTCTGTCGGTGCCTGAAGCCACCGGTGTTTTCATGTTGATCCCAGCCTCTTTGCACCCACGGCCCTGCCTTTTTCAGTCCCTTTGGATCACACTCGAGGTGTCTTCTCCGCCATCCGCTCGCATGCAAAGTGGACGCAGAAACGGAGGTGCGATTGCATGAGTCTGTTTAAGTCAGCCACGCAAACGAGGACGAGGCGGCGAGGGAAGCTTCATATTTTTATGGGCCAGAATAAATCCAATTTGTCCCACAAAATGCAGTTCAGGACACAATCTGAACCCAACGGTGTGCATTTGGGGAGTATTCTGAACAACTCATTTTCTTTGTGTAACCTGGAGCAAGAACAAAATGTTTGTATTGTCTTTCGACCGGTTTTATTTTCCATTGAGCAGTTTCATCAACCGCCGACACTCTTTTATGCGTACCTTCTGGGATCTGCCTGAGCGATCTGCCCTAAGGGATCAGTAAACCATCCATCCATCCATCCATCCATCCACCCACCCACCATCCACACAGGCAGCAGCAGCAACAGGGCCCTTATGTGCAACAAGTGTGGTGCATTAGTGCAACAGGTGATCATCTTGTTGCACCGATGGCTGCAGCAGTAACAGATGTGAAGCTGTGGGTGTGTGTTTATCTGAGAGAATATCTCAGAGTGACTCTCTCTCTCTCTCTCTGTCTCTCTCTCTGTCACACTCACTCTCTCTCTCTGGTGATTTTCTAATCATAAGTGATTAGTGGTATCATCATCAACAACGCCAATTGGAATTGCAAACGAGGCCAAGATGTGGCCGAGAGGATTGTGGGAGGTTTGACCCGCTTTTCTGCCTCCAGTTCATTAAAATAGGCTCATCGAGGACGGATCGTCATCTTCCAAGTCGCTGATGGTCTGTTTGCCACAGCTGCTCGTCTCTCGATCAGACATTTCGGACATTAGAACCCCCCCCCCCCTAAAAATACTGCCTGAAAGTACTCTCCCTCACTGTTAAAGGTGTTGAATTATTCATCAAGCTGCTCTAAGAGCTTGTGGTGTAACATGGAATCACTGACTGCTGTGAAGCTGGCATGGCAACCACTTAAAATAGGGTCTTGTATGAGCTCAGAGCTGTCAATCTTCTGCTTTATGCATTATGAAGCTCTCTGGACTGTATAGAGACTCTATACGTGTGTGTGCTCGGTGTGAAGTTGATCTGAACATGCCCCGGCTTTTCAGTGGAGCGTTCCTGACCCCTGGTCTGTGCTGTAGAATAACTAGCGTATTTTTTTTAAGTTTCAGTAATATGAAACATACAAAGCAAGGCAGGGCAGACTAGAATTATTATGATCTTTATATTGTTTAATAAAACTGCTTGAACTTATAAAAACCCGAACACGGCACCAAAACAGTAAGAAAAGGAATTGAATTAGTACTCGGCTCCAATTGTTGCAGAGGAAACTCATTTCACTCGGCTGGTGTTTTTCGATCTCATCCTTTTTGGTCACTGCCCACAGCTCACTCATCATCAGCACCAGTAAATGGAGAGCTTTGCCTTCCAGCCCAGCGCTCTCTTCACCACAACGGACCAGTACAGCGTCTGCGTCACGAGCTAAGTTTACATGGACGCACACATTTCAGGAGTAGGCTGATCAGAATAAAAAATGTCACGCGCAAACACGAACATTTGGAGATTCTGATCGGTCGGACTCTCAGAACTTTGAACAAGTCCGTTCTGAGAGCAGGGAAAAAATTGAGCCACTTGCACATTGTTGGTTGGTTTTGTTGAGAGCACAGGCGCAAGTACAACTCTTCTTCTGTGGTTGTTTTAGGAGAATTAAACAACTCTGTGCACGTCACAATGCTGCTATTCTTAATGAAGCTTGGTGCATGTATATGCACATCATGACTGGACCACAGTGTTTTGAATACAAGCGTGCGAGAACTCAGCAAACAGCAGGAAATGCTGCAGTACACAAGCCAGGCCAGTAGTTGGCGGTGTAATCACTTTAGTGCACATCCACGCCCCAACCCTCCGTGACGTCACCCATGGGTTTGCAAAGGACGCTGAATGAAGCCAGGAGTTGGAGTTGCAGGTGGCTGGCCCATATTCATTCATTTCTTTAAGCTCTGATATCGTATTAATTATGGAATTATATGCAAATCGACCACCATATTACACGATCACACAGGAAAGTTTAGCTGTTGAAGCCGGTGTGCGTCATGAAAAAAATGATTGAATGAGTATTTCATGATTGAAAATGGCATTTTTTTGGACAGCTTGTGTATTGGAGAAAGTGTTTTTTGGAGGCAGGCCCTGCTAGAGGATCTCCCTGGTATTGCAAGAATGGAGATGGAAACGGGAGCGTTTTCAAATCTTTACCCTGGAGGCTGGATTATTATTTGTTCCTATTCCATTTTGTGTTTAGAGAAAGCAAATGAAACGTGGAAACGTCTCCTTTGAGGCTCTGATCCTCACCCTGGCTGCTTCACACTCTCGGCTGCGCCTAGATATCCTCTCAGTGTAAACCACGAACAGAACCAATGAAAAGGGACAACGTTTATCCAATGAATTGCCAAGAAGAGAGATTATGGCAGCTGGTCGGATGGTTAGATTGTAACTGTATTTACTCGGTATCACTCCGTATTTTCTCAGCACCTGCTTGCTTGTTGTGTTATGGGAGGAGCTGATCCATGTTAAAAAGAAAAAAACAAGTGGGCTGAGTACAGTCACAGACGTTGGAGGATCACTTTGAAGTTAATGAATGGAATCATTAAATTTCCTTAATGAAGCAGCCTCTGGGCTCGGTAGAGATGAGCTGTAATAGAAAATTATATTTGGAGATCCAATCAGTGACTTAACTCCCACCACCCACCCTCAAAACCATTGCCTCTTTGTTGTCATGTGTTTACAAGCCTTGGTTGTGTGTGTGTGTGTGTGTGCGGAGGAGAGTGAGGATATTTTAGCTTTTGTTGTATTTTACACCAGATGGAGTAGGGCGCAGCTACTACGATCACCAAATGTAGCATTTCTGGAGGGACGCGCTCAGACCCATCGGCGCTCTGCAGAGGCTTCAAATTGTGGTGGTTCTTGAGGGCGCGCTTGCACAAAGGCAGATAAGGTCACACCTGGTTTGCATAAAAATACTAGCATTTGCTCTCCAAGTTATTGAAGCCGTCAGCGGGCTCAGTTTCACCGGCTGTGCAGCGTCTGGAGCTTCTCCACCAGGGTCAGAGCAGCTGTCTTCATGCTTTCTATAGCACCTTTGGAACCTGTAAACTGAGAGGAAATGATGTCGTGGGCATTGCTCACATTAAAACGGACATTAAAGAGACTGAAGAATACTTTTCTTCAGTCTTAAAGAGACTGAAGAATACTGATTTTAAGAAATACTGTACAGACTGTAAAGTCAAGCTTTCCAAAGCCTCTACAGAAGGCTTTGGAAAGCCAAGGCTTTAAACTTTGAAGTATGGATTTTTTATTTTTTTTAATATCAAAGAGATATTTGTTTATTTCGATGAGTGAGCGAGGTGAACGAGCTGAACCCCGTGTTTGTATCCTGTTTTGTGCAAATCATTTCTCAGAGCCAAAATCACCCCGAACTGAGGAAAAAATGTTGGCACGATAACCAGGAAGGTCAGCAAGCTTCAATCAGATCCGGGTCGAGATCCTGACGGTTGCGTTACGGAGAAGGCGGCGAAAATATCCTCAAGTCCTGTTGGAAAGTTAGCTCACAGGAGAGAGAGAGAGGGAGAGAGAGAGAGAGAGAGGGAGGGAGAGAGGGAGGCGAGGTCACGTGGGTGGCCCGAGGCACCGTAACAGAGGCGGTGTGCACAGTGGGTCGGGTCTCGTGTTTGTGAGATGGAAATTCTTTCGAGTAGACGCTGAATGGACCTCAAGGCCGGCAAACCTTGAAAAGATAAACGCGAGAGCTCTCAAGCTGCGGCCGCTTGGACGACGCAGAGCGGTCGCATTCACGCTGCATTTTAACGTAGGTCCGCTGCTGCTGCTGCTGCTGCTATAACCGGAGTGTAGGTAGCCCTGCTGTGTTTGTGGCCACACAGATGAGCGCGGGTGAGGAGGTATGGTTTATTCAGAGACGGCGGTGGCGGATGGGAGGCCTGGTGGGCGGCGAGCTGTTTGTTGTGTTTAACATTAGGAAGGTCAGAGCTTTGAGGAAAAGGGCCTCGGAGCAGATGGAGAGTAAGAGATGAGCGTGGGGGTGTGGACGAGTGACCCGCTCACCCTCGCATCTGTCTCTGCCTCCTCCTGTCTCCGCGCTCTAACATTTCTCACTTCTCCGGCCCTGAACAATCGGCTGCGTGTGTGCGCGCGCCGCGTTTCAGTGCGTTTGCCTGCGTCTCAAAAATGCCCGCGGCACAGGTCGGTTCATTTCGCGGACCACGTCGCAGGCCGTTTCACAGACCGAGCCAAGCCAGAGGAATGTGTCGTCGATTTCTCTGTCTTCCTGATGGCATCCTCTCAAAATAAGAGGGCATCACGTTATAATAGACTGTCGTATTGTCAGATGTGTTTAAGGGAGAATATCACTTCATTTAGCTCCACAGTCGGATGTTAAGTGGTCCCAACAGATGCAAACTTCTGATGAGCAATCTGGCACTAAATTGGAAAAGCTGTGATCCATATAACACTAATTTGATGTTTTTGGGAAAGCTGTTGGCAACCTCATAGTAGCAGCAACACACCTGGATTTTCTGTGTCCTCCCAAGGTGGGACTTTACCCAATGTGTGCTAGAGATGAGCACCAGTATACCCCACTGGGTACGAAGCGGGTGAGATGATAGATGGATGGAGATCAGGTGTTTATTTTTGTTAAATACCGTCAGTCTATTCCCAGGCTCAAATCTTCGTCTCAGTCATCCTCAGTCATGGAAATTTCAGATATTCAAATGGAAGCCAAATCTAAAATGTGACATAAACCACGCTGCTGTCTCCACCTCCAAAACAGTTTGCACGTATAAGATTTCCACCATTTGCAAGATGAGTCAGATTTACAAACTGTAGGTCTAAGACCTGCCTTATCCAAAGAAACTCTCAGCAAAAGTAAGGAGCAGTAAGGAACAGTAAATAGCTGCTGCATTCTAGTTTTATTTATTGCACTGACAGCACCTGGGACAACAGACTTCTTATGGAGATTTTTCCTTGCCATCGGTAATCTTTAATACTTCTCCTGAAGGTAACAGCTCAAATTCACTGTACAGAGGATGAGAAGATTCATTAATGATCATCTCAGCTTTACTTCTGATCAATCAATCGTTGAGACTACTCAACTGCCTCTGTGGCTTCCTTAGAACCATAGAAGCCATGTGCACTATTTTCTGCGGTTTGTTTCTCCATTTAATGCTCAAATTTCAATGCCACGTAATCCTATCAGAAGAGACTTTCCACCAGGCTCTTACTGACCCGCTCCAGACCAGGATACTCCATCTCAGGTCCGTCTTAATCAGTGAATTGCGTCTCCTGTGGATGGACCCCTCGTCGTGAACTTTCTCCCGACTGACCCAGTTATCACAGTGACGGTACCCGCTATATGACAACGTGGCCTATGAATGGCAGATGAGGAGGAGAAATACTGTGACCCAATGTCTGCTGAAGCGAATCTCTGATCCGCTGCAGCATGTTGGGCTTTTGTAGTGGAGCCAGCGTGCAGGAGTCTACTATTCATCCCGAGCCGTCCTCCCACACACGGCAGCCTTGAGCTACACATGTATGCCGTGGTCAGTCCACATCCAAAGCCACCCATCTCGTTGGCCATCTCCTCAGCATGTGTCCATATTTGGGAAGAAATGCGTCTCTCTCTCTGCGTTTCCCTGGAACCCGGAGAAAGGAAACCGGAGGATTTGATCGAAGCCGAAGGCTCCGGGTTTCTCCTACAGCCCTGACCCTGTTTGACGATGACGACTGCACAGCGAGGATGTTGGTGAGGGAGGGCGTGTGCGTGCGTGCGTGTGTGTGTGTGTGTGTGGGTGGGTGTGTTTTTTAGACGTGTCGCTGGCACTCACCAGCCAATAATTGCGCATAATTGCATCCATTTGTGAGCGAGGCGAGGATGGACATTAGCGCGATCTGTGACACGCAAAGCGCCGCTCGCCTTGGGGATCAAGGATGAGGGAACGTCGCGTGACGGGCGGCGTGCGCGGGTTACCGTGGCGACCGTGACAGCGGCACCTGCGTCTGCTCGGCTTCGGTGAATGTTGACTACACACACAGATGCGGACTTATTGAACATGAAGTTGGTGATGCAGCCCGCCTTAAAAACACACACACGCACACACACGCCTGGTGTTTAGTTCATTCCAATTAAGATACTCAAATGAGACACTTTTAATATATTACTTCAAACAAAATGGCAGCGTAGCAATTATATCTTTAATTAATGTGTTTATGTGGCTTTGGGAATAAGTGCGGCGTTTTAAGCCTGGCTTTTGACAGCGGAAAGTAGGTGGTTATACACCTTTCTGCACCCTGAGGGCAAACTTGAAGTTTAGCTAATGGAGCAGTCTCATTTGTGATAATAGGGTTATTTTTACCTATGTACAGCTGAAAAATGGTGCAAAATAAAAAAAAGGGTATTACATTTGCTTTCAAATAAAGTGTAAGAATCGCAACAGTAGAGGAAATTACAGTTCAGAGTCTCTTCGAATCACGTGGATAAATGGGGACATAAACCAGCTTCCTTTCAATCCAAATTTAATGTCCTGCGATACCACATGATGCTCAGTGGTGTGTAGTGCAGCGCTAATTGAGCCATTACTGCTGTCCGCGTGCTAAGATGCACTCTACATCCTGACTGAAAATCCTCAAATGTGAACGGGTGTCAGGTAGGCTGGCACTCAGCTGATTGGCCACTGTTTTCTCAGTAGAGATGGAGCTGCTGTTGAACACGAGTAGGTCTACAGGTGGACACAAACTTGTGGGAACTTGTCAATAACGGAGGATGTCTTTTAACCGCTCACCATGGCAGGCTTGTCTCCGTTGGGGAAACTGGCAACACTACAAGTATGACCCCGACCAGTTGCACCTCTACGCAAAGTCACAGGTCATCTGAGAGCTGTTCCTCCTTTTTATAATCCCGCCCAGCTGCTTCATCTCTCTGTCTCTTCCCCATGTCACATCAGAGCACCCTGTCGTCCCATTTTTCATTTCGATCAGTATTAATCTAATTAGCTTGTGTTTTTCACCTAATTCTATTTTTGCATTTTTATTTCTGTGAACTGAAGCCCCGACCATGCGTCGTAAAGCACTTTGGGGTCACCAACTATCAAAATGTGCTGTATAAAAATGACTTCAAGTGCGTCCACAAGTGTGTCCACAAGAGGCCTAACTAACCAAAACTGTCTGATCTAAAGAAAACTCACCAAACCCATACACGTGGTTTCAACAAAGAATCACCTGCGTGAGTGAAATGTACATGGTACCCACTGACCTAACGTCCACCACCTCACCCACACCTTCTTTACTGAACACTCCTCAGAGTTTGACACAAAGCAAGGCTAATAGTTAGCAGCAGGAGCAGCAGCCTGAAGAGAAGAGCAACAGGGAAGGGGAGGCAGGTGATGTCCTCCTCCCTGGTGACTGGCCATTTGAGAGATGGAGAACACACACACCTACACACAGGTGGGGAGCATTCAGGGGGAGGAGATCTTGCTGCCTGGCACGTAACAGTAGGAGATTCCAGACATTTTGTGTGGGCGCCATAGACACAAGATGGCGGTTATACTACTTGTCCATTTCTCAATCCCGATGCTGGAAATCAGTCTGGATTTGAGTTGTCCCAGGCACCAAATGGTGTCTGTCCATAAGGTTTAGAGTTAAATGGGTGCCAGGATGTCGTTCTGGATTACATGGATAGAGGTTGAACAATGAAGGATCCCGTGCAGTCATTACGACGGCGGGCCTGAGAAGAAAAACCTGTTGTGTCGTTCTGAATTTCCCTCTAAAAATAAATCTGCAGCCGCGCTACTTCGCGGGCCGCGCGTCACGTTATCTGTGGAACAAAAGGCCGACACAAAAGCTGGCGCAGAGCGCCCGATGCTGCCTGACGCCACTTCCGATGACGTGTGAGAGCGGAGAGGCGCACCCTCCCTCGTGTCTCCTCTCCGGCGTTTCTCCTCCCTGTTTTCCGGAGGGAGAGACGAGGAGGAAAAGCGAGAACTTGAATGTTGCAGGATTTCACAGCTGGCGATCGGGTTTTTATGGACACCCCCCCCCCCCTCCCCACTTGTCATCTGGGCCTGTCAGTCCTGTTTATGATTTAAGCCCTTTGGTCTGTTTATTGACCTCTACGGCTCTCCGTAGACACCCTCTCACCGTTCGCCCTTTGAGCATCCTTCCCTCTCTCTCTCTCTTCCTCTCTCTCCCCTGCTCCTGTTCACTGTCGGGTGGGAAATGTAGCGACTTCTCGGACCTTTTTCATGTGTCTAAATACAAACAGTGCCAAGTCGTGCAACAATGCACAATAGACCGAGCCGGTGCCAATTTCCCGCCAACGCTCACCAACTGGACTCCACTCCCCCTTTGCAGTCGATTCAGAATTTGCAAAAGAAAAAGAGAGAAAAAACAAAAAAGCAAACGGGGAACGAGGCTCGTGCTAGTGGCTGGGGAGTTTGCTGGTTGAACAGATGAATATTTTTCTACACCACCCCATGAGCTGTGGATGTTTGATGTCGGGTGTCTGTGTGTTTTATATTCATTTCCAGACTTTTCTCTAAAAAAAAAAAGAACATCAGATGAGGGCTGCAACAAACAGTCGGTCTGTCTGTCGGTAACTTAATCGCCAAATGTGTAAAACTTTCTAAAGGAAATGTTGATCTATGGTTAATAAAAGGCGAGATGAAAACCTCACGTGCCTTGTTTTGTTCTCACCATCCATCCATCCATCCATCCATCCATCCATCCATCCATCCATCCATCCATCCATCCATCCATCCATCCATCCATCCATCCATCCATCCATCCATCCATCCATCCATCCATCTATCTGCTTACCAAGCAACCAAACAACCAACCTGAAATAAGAAAAACGGCTTAAAGAAGCCAGAAAATATTCACAGAGCTCATGCAGGTTTCAGAGCATTCTTACTTTATTTATATAAAGTCAGATCAACTGTTAAGATAGTTGTTTACAATTGTAGTGGTCAATTAGTGGTTTAATAGACTACATCAGATATGTTATATTTGGAAAAATCTAACTGGTTTGATTATTGCTTTTTGAACAGTATTTAAATGTGGAAAACTATCAGTATATTAGCAATGTAGTTCTACCAGTAGATTTAGACACTTTCACTTCCTTTTGTTCATAGAGCTTAGATTCAGGTACTGACTTTGGCCCTAAGAACTGGTCCCATCATGGTGTCACTTCTTTAAGTGGCCAGGAGAAAGAAACGGCTACTTCAGAGGCTGGAAGCAGGATTATTGAGACCAACAAAACAAAACAAAAAAGTTTTCTCATAGCTACATCAGAGAAGTCCAGATGTGATGAAACAGCAGCTGCAGAACTAGTCTGGGGACCAATAAAGGGACAGAAGATGAAACCGCAAGGGGTGGCAAAAGGAGAAACAAACAATAGATAGATAGATACATAGATGCATACATAGATGCATACATAGATACATACATAGATAGACACATAGATAGATAGATAGAAAAAAAGCAACTGGTTGTCAACTGATTCACCATTTAAATGACTCCGAACCAGCACTTGAACTGTCTTGGTACAGCAACGACTCAAAGCCCATTTTCTCACAGAACGATGGGCAGAGATTAACCTCAATATTCCCTGGCTCCTTTACTAATTAAGTAGCTCTGCCCCAGAGTTCAGAAAGCTGCAGTACTACACACATTTGCCGTGATTACTGCGAATTATCATTGAAACAAGTTACCCCAGAACAAAATGCAGCTTTTTTTTTTTTTTGGCTAAATAAAGAGTCTCCTTCTGGTTTTGTGCATCTCCTCTGAATCACGATCGAGCGGCTGAGTCACTGTCTTTGTTGTAGATGGAATCAGTCTGGAGGGGATGGTGGTGCACAGAGCCGACTGCAGACCGGTCGCCAGCGCCAGCTACATGGAGCTGAAGAAGTGAGTGAACTTTGGAGCTACCGAGCTCGGAGACCGAGTCTTAAGATGTGTCGGGGTTGTTACAGCCTCTACAGAGAGGCGGCATATCGCAAAGGACGTACAGTATGTTCATAAAGCACGATTCCTACTGCGTTTGAGACATATCCATGTATGCATCCGTCAGTTTACCCACTTTGTACCCACTGGATGTCAAGTGCACATAAGAAAAACACTGTGGACAGATCACCAGTCAATTGCAGGGCACACACGCACACACACACACACACACACACACACACACACACCCACACACCCCCATCCATCTTCACACTCACACCCAGGGGCAGTGTAGAGTCTCCAGTCGACCCCAACATATTTTTTGGATTGTGGAGGAGGAAACCAGAGAAAGATGACAACACTATCCACCGGGCCACCCTGTTCGACGGCCATTTGTTTTATGAAACTGTTTTTTTTGTTTGTTTGTTTGTTTTAACCGCAGGACAACACAAAGTGTCGAGAATTGAATCAAACAAGAGCGGAGAAGTCGCCGCGGATCTGCAGGGGCCTCGTTGTTTATTTGTGCACACAACACACTCGAGTCCACTCTGCTTTTTTTTTTTTCCCCAACCCAAATGGTTTCTGTCTCTCCTCTTCACTGGAATCTCTTCCTCCAGCTAGTTAGTGGATAGGATTGCTATAGCAACCGCATCACCGTGGCAGATGCCGCTGCTTGCAATACAACCCGAAGCAAACAGACACAGAGATGTTTGCCTTGGTGTGCGAGGCCGCACCAAAAGCGGTGGACATGGCGTGACGTAAGCGCTTTCCCTGCCCGCCAAAAGACACGTTTTTCGGTTTCGCGTGCCGATTGTCTTGGCTGAGATCTTTTTCCTCGGACAGTGCAGGCGGATACTGTGAAATACCCGAGCACACGCTGAGCCATTGCATTTCGTTTCCTGACTCGAGCAGAGAAGAAAGGCTTTGCTTCTCAGTCCGGGTTTTGTAATCGCCCATTTGGATGGCAGCTGACAAATGTCCCAGGCCACAGGATATAAAGGACATTATGTTATTGTGTTTGTGTGTGTGTGTGTCTGTGTGGACAGATACTATTGAACAGACTTCACAAGTTCCTACTGTAGACAAGTTGATCACATTTGGCACTTTGCTGTCACGGAAGAGGGAAAAAAAAGATAAGATATACATTTCCAACAACACAGTGACTCGCAGCAAGGTTTTAATCCTGGTCAGATGATCTGGAGTCTCTGTGCTCTCCCTGTGTCTGCTTTACAAGACTCTTGGCACTCCCCACAGTCCAAAAATACGTAGGTCTGGGTCGAGTGGACACTCTGAATTACCTGCTTTCACCCTGTGGGTACACCCTTGATTACAAAGTGGGTAAGGTAAAGGATGTATGGATCTGTGTTACTCAAATCATGTTTGATATTCAGAGAGATGTTTCTGCTTCTCTCCATTTATTGTCATTACTACTGGTACCTTTTTATGTTTTCAATTGTTAATCATAGCAGGACAAGGGGCAGTAGCAGTTTCCACTTGGCTTGTTTGCTTGTGTTGTGTGGGCATAAGGCTGCAAACCGTGTCTCAAGATAAATAGCCTTGGACAAAGAGAGTCTGCATCACTCATTTGGCCAGTTTAACCCCCAAGGTGCGGACATAGCTGTCTCTGTGCCAACGGCCGCATCTGTCACCAGAGATCAAGTCTGATCACAGGAATCAACAAGCAAACTTTGTCTGTGTGTGTGTGTGTGTGTGTGTGTGTGTGTGTGTGTGTGTGTGTGTGTGTGTGCGCGTGTGCGTGTGCGTGTGTGCGTGCCAGGCTGCAGATCAAACAGTCCACCACGTCTTCTCGTCTGTCACAGCAGCTGGAGAAAGCCATCACAACCGTCTACAAGCCCGTAGCCGACCACGATTTCAATGTGAGAACTCGCAACAACAAGGCTGTATCTGTATGTAGAAGTGTCTGTCTGTGTGTGTGAGTGTGGAGACCTTCGTGTTAATGGCCTGATATTGCTCTGAAATTCTTTGAGAGAGTAGTCTGTGGTACCTGCCTACTCAGAGCCGGACTCTGAGGGGCATGCACGTCACTGTTTTTGATACCGTGTGGACACCACTTGAATCGATAGCTCCGAAATGTATTTTTTTAAGGAGGCACTCCACCGACTTTACACAGGCAGGTTCAGCAGACCCATCAGAGTACACTTCAACTCGGGATAATGTATCCTCGTGTTGAGAGCCCAAACCGTTAATGATTTGTAGACAATGGGAAAATTATGAACGGTGTTTGGAGTTGATTAATCTTAGGTCTTTTTTTTTTTTTTAAGTATTTCATTAGGCAAAACTGCAGAATCCCTAGATAGCTAATCAAGAATTGTCTGATGAAAAGAAAACGGGGAAGCCCAAAGTCTCTTGAGTTGCATTAGAGGAAATGTCTACATGGCTACTTTATTCAGACCTTTTGATGTGCAAATGGGTCAAACTAATGTTAATTTGGTTGTTGTGTGTTATGATAAAAGAATTTTACTGGATTTGATAAGAAAAATATTACATAAACATTAAGGTAATCTCAACTGAATAGTGTACTTCAAAAATCTATACAGATGGTACTGAATCAATCAAACATTGGCCTTTTTTTTTCTCTCTAATATTGCTTGTAGTGTTAGTGCATTAGGTGGTGCCTCTTAGTCGTAACGTTCTAGGTCATTCCCAGGTGAACTACAACAAGAAGAAGAAGTTGGAGGGGAAGATGGTGCGAGCCGAGCGGGAGGTGGTGCTGGACATGCTCTTCTCCGCCTATGAGAAGCACCAGTATTACAACACCAAGGACCTGGTGGAGATCACTAAACAACCTGTGGTGAGCTACACACACACACACACACACACATAGAGGCAAACACACATCGTATAGCTGGTAAAACAGAAAAAAAAACTAAACAAAAAAAATCAAAACAATACACCTGCCCACCTTCCACCTTTCTTTGTTAAATTTGAACAAATCGCCCACGGTGTGACGTCCATGCCGGCTCACTCTATTCTTTTTGGCTGAATATTTGGGCCAACGTGCACGCACACACACACAAACACACACACGCACGCACGCACGCGCATGCACGGACACACAAACATGGGATAAATCGATACAGCGCAGCGGATTTGTTCCAGCTCACAGAGAACAGCAATGTGTAGGTGCTGATGAGACCTCGAGGTCCTCCTCGCTCCCTCTGATTGCATCTGATTACATAACCAATCGGCTGAGTAGGAGTCAAACGCCGCAATAAACTCCACGCCATCGTTTCTCTCCCAAAGCACTTGGCTAACACTCAAATTAACTGAACGAAAGTAACCGAAATGCCCATTATGAAAAGTCTGGGGGAAAAAAATCGCTGATATTTATCCGGTGTAGCAGGCGCGTTTAGACCAGCCCAACAGCGACGCCCAGTGGTCAGTGGAGGGTACAGTTCACTTTCACCCTGAGAGAACAGGTTCGTTTTTTAAAGCATGAAAACCTAACCCTGTGGTTTGTCGGGCCGGGGTGATTCAGTGACACTTTGAGGGGAATTGCAGAGAAATATGTTTTAGTTCTATGTTTTGTTTTTCCACATTCATCAGCTTCCGCAGCATTGATTCTCTGGAAAACTACTGCTTTCTGGCACCCATTAAATCACTGTACTCAATTCGAAAAACTGTGGACAATATTACAGCAGTTTACAGTATATTTTCTCCGTTAATCGAAGCGTTTTTTGGTCTATAAAAAGCCAGGAAAAACGTACCTCCAGTTTCACAAAAGGCACATAAAGTCCTCACATACCTCGTTTTTTGTTCATCCCTCAGTACAGGACGCAGTCGAGAGAATATTCTAGCCTTTTTTTTCCCACCTCCTTCTCTCCAGAACTACCTTAAAGAGATCATGAAGGAAATCGGGACGTATGTCTACAAGGGAGCTCACAGAAGCACCTGGGAGCTGAAGCCTGAGTACCGACACTACCAGACCACGGAGGAAGAAGAGGCGTAGGGCACCTGGGTCCAGTCAGTTCACACACTAGCCTCATCCATAAAACGTACAGATCAGGACAGATGAAGTTGTCTGTTCTGAGATTAATGCAACCATGCTAAACATGCTAACCATGCTAACCATGTTTTTTTCTGTCGTTATACATTTACCCATGTTGCTCTCATGTTTCTTCCTCTCTCACCCACATCACTTTTTTTTTTTTAACTGTGCAATTTTAAATTTTCTCTCATTTTCCACATGTTTGTCTATAGATTTGCCACCAAATTTCAAGGTTATTTTTCCAGGGACGTGTAGTGACACATGTATCATGTGGTTACATTGGCATGTATCAGTTGTTTCCTGTGCGTGATTGTTGCTAATGCTCCTCTGTCTAGGAGGGGACCACACAGGGCTCTGCTGCTTCAGACGTCCTCCGGTCCAGCTCGACGACTTCCTTCACACTGACAACTTAAATTTCTGTTTACTGTCACTAAATAAATTTTGTTCTCCTTAATTGCAATCCTGCTGACTCAGCCCTGTGTCTCTGTCCCCTGGCAGTAACAACACCTACGTGGCCATCATTATTGTCATTGTTATTAGTGTAAACTGAGGACCTGCACTATATTAGTAGTTTTTGTGGTTTGAAAGTCTAACTTGTCATGTATGCAGACATAAATATTCAATATTTTTAACAAATGTTAAACAAATTTTTGATGCAACATTTTACTAATGACAATCCTTCTGGTGGATGTTTTGGCTGGTTAACAGGAGAGACAATTTCTAAGTAAATCTAAGTTAAAGTCAAAATGTACCCCAGTCAAATCAAATGATTAACCTAAACTAACATGACTGGACAATTGGGCTCCAAATCCAGAATTGGGGTCCTAATAACAATACTATAGGCCTAGCAATTGATGTCAATGTCCTGGGAATTATCTGCACAATGCGATTAAGGATCAATTTTTATAAGTGTATTTGAGTTGGGGAGAACAAGGAATCCAAGGTAGCAAAAACATAAATGGTTGACATCCATTTTATGGATGGTTCTTGTCTGTAATTCACCAAGTTTACATGATAATTTAAGGGGTTCACATGATCTTTGCTCTTATGGCCTTTGTCTAGAACTGGCTGAAACTGGATAATCCATGTGTTCATGTTCCGTGATGAACAACCAGAATTAAAACGTTCTGGTCTTGGATGAAGAAATAGGAGGGTGGTCACAGTAGAACCAGAACAGCATACATGGTGGACGCTTCCAGTAATGTCCATTTTGATGAGACAATCAGAGTTCGTGCTTGGTTTTTAAAGAGGTATCTTAAAATACATGGCTGAGAGGAAGCAGGAGAGGGTCGATGTGATCCCACTGAGATGAGGGCACATTGCCACCTAGTGTTGAGGGCATGGTGCCATCAACAATATGACTCACCATCGCATGTGAACTCAGACAATGACAGAATTACAATGAGATTAAAATTGAGCTATGGATGTAGCTCAACTCTACTGATGAGTGGACTCCCAGGATAACAGGCCATGCTGATGGACTCAGTAGACACCTGATACTGGATCTTTCAATGAACAAGTCAGAGATGTGAGGTGGTGGTACTAGACTTTATTTTCCAAATCAAACCAGCCTTTTCGTTGAAGATGGAATCTTGTTTAACAGAGGTCTGTGGAGGTCAATGCTTATGATCACTGCTAAAAACCGTAACGCAGGCAGGACGGAAAGAAAGAACATCTTTAATTCATAATCAAAGCTTCACTCGCTGTCCTGCCTTTAACACTTTCCATCACAAAACTCAGCCAATCCCGAGACGAGAGTCAAACGCTGCAAAAAGCCAAAAATAAGGGGTGGTGGTGGGGGGGGGAGAAAAGTTAAAATTGGCCAATTTAGGTTTGATTCAGGTCAGCCATGGAGGTGGTGCTGTGGGCCATGATGTGAATACTTCAGAAAATGTACAAGAATTTTTTTTCCCCTTGGGTGATGCAAAATAGTGCTCCTTCTGTCTGCTCTTGGGGCCATTTGTGAAACAGCAGCCAATGGAAAAAAAAATGAAGATGTTCGGTTCCAAGGTAGTTACTGCAAGAAAGAGGAGAGGTCGGATTAATGCGCTAGGACAGACTCCACAAGGGCAGCTGCTTCAGAAGTGCTTCTGCCATGAATCATGAAGTCATTTTGTCATATAAATATATACATGTTGGAAAGCATTTTATGCGCTGTATAGACGTATACTTACACATTTCTCTTCGATCAGACCGTCTTTGAAGAAAAGCATGTAGGGTGTGGTGCCGTCCTCGCGGTAGTTCAGTAGTGCCACCATGCCGTCTACGTTCATGCTCTCGCCGGCGAAAAACTGCAGACGGAGACAGAGGGCAGGGTCAAGAGACGCCACTGCGGGCTTTACCGTTATGACGATACTAGACAGGCCCGCCGCCATATCGAAACCTGGAAAGTTCAGGTGCCATCTATCGGATATCTTTCAACTGGGAATAAACAGTGGTCAACATATCATGGAAGATATCTTGAAAGATGAGAGCTAGCTGGAGTCAGCGGCGTCATATATGCTACTGTTCAGTCGACGTGTGCACATCCCAGAGGTCGTTAATTAGGTGAGGAGGAGAAGCAGGGCGGGACGAGCTCTGCCGAGTTACCTGGAAGTTCTTGATGTCTTTGACGATGTCCTTGACGGCGGCTGTTGCTTTCTCCTGGAACACCGCTACCCTCTCGGGGTTGGTCTTCTCCAGGTGGGCCTTAATGCTGCACAGACACAGTGATCACCCGACCGTTAGCTCCACCTCGACACCTCAAGAGGCCGGCCGCCTTTTGGGCTCAGCCAAGGTGGACGAAACCCACTCGACGCAACACTCACACTTTCATGTACTCCTTCAGGTGGCCCAGGTACGACTTCTTGTCGAAGGGCATCTCCACCAGGTTGTGGTTGAGGACGATGTTCACGCCGGAGACCGAGGACGCCAGGTCTCCCTCAACCTGCTCTTCAGCGGACGCGTTGCCCCCGATCAACGAGTCGTCGATGGTGTCGTGGCTCCTGGTGATCAACTAAACGCAGAGACACAGGAATGGTTGAAAGTCCACGCAACCGCGAGCAGAGTGTCCGCCCTTGTTCTGAGCACAGATGGCCATGGATCGTTGCGTTTCAGAAACGCCTCTGATGCCATTTTGCAGCCCATGATTCGGCACCCACGCGCACGCATTACACTGATCTCACTCACACGAGATCATCACGCGACTTAACATTCCTTGCTTGGACAACTGGGCTCAGCAAACTCCTCCCCAACTTCACAGAGCGATGCAGATATGAGTGCATGCGTATCCAGCCACACACACACACACACACACATTTTGAGCCAGTTGCCAGATTTTAACTTACACTTCCATGGGAGTTTGTGTTCTTAGACCAGCCCTACAATTTATGGCTGTGAAAAGGGACCCCCCCCCCCCCATTCCAAATCCAATAACCATACAATGTTGTGATGCAGCAACAGACTACGGGTATTGCTTTCTCAAGTCTGAGAAATATACCTATCAATGAGGTATTTACTTAAATTCTCTGAAATCTTCGATTTTTGATAATACTTTTGATCGAACCCATCAATTTGTTGTTTAAGACATGCAAACCACTGAATGGCAGAGAAAAGGGCAGAGTCATGTGCCTCTGTGCCCAGCTGAAAACGTCATGATGCACTTTCACCTCATACCAGCCACCGTGATCCACCCCTTTGTGTTCGCGTCAGACGAACACAATGCCACCCGGACTGCCAGGACCACACCATCCACGCCATGACACACCAGTCACCTGGGCTGAGTCACGTGACCATCCCCAGGGTGTGACGCACACCTGTCTCACGAAAAACGCCCGAAACGTGTTGCGCAACCACGCACATCCTTCCAGTTCATTACCCACTGTGTACATCAATGCCCTCACTCATCCTTGTACAGTAGCGGACGGAACCAGGGTCTTTCTTGCTCTCCATCAACTACTAGCTATCAACATACTTCGAAGGCTGAACACGAACATTTCCCGTTTTAAAGAACATGCCACCAAACGACCGTGGGCCGATGGAGAGACGCGGCGAGTCGCCGTCTTCAGGCAGAACTTTCCTTTGTTGACCGTGGCGTGGTGTGGCGTGGGGTTAGGCTAGCAGTCCTTTTAATTGCGGCCAGCCAGGGTGTGTGGTGGAGATGTACAGCCGTGTGAACTCACCTGTCCCTCAACTTCGAAGAAGACGTCGGTTTCTTTGACTTTGAAAGTGTCGGCGAACATCTCGTCATCTGCGGGGAGGGAAACACCGTCACTTACTGTATCAGCGAATCCGTGGGGCCTGGCGGCCCAAGCACGGACGACAAAACCCATGAACTTTTACCCCCACACACACACAAACACAGAAAGAAAGAAAAGGGGTCTGCTCTGCGGCAGCGTGTAGACGCTCTAGAAAGATCTGCTGCTAATGACGCTACAGGATGGCCAGAGGCCACGTACGTACACCACGTTGCTTATTTCTGACTAACGTAGTCATTTATAGCCCGCACCGCCGCCTTTCCCTCAGCGACCCCGGGACTCGATCACGGCAGGCTGTTCGCCAAATCCGAGTAACACTTTTCACCCACTTTGAGACGAGTTAGCGACAGTTTGGACACCCCGGCTTTTTAGCCGTTAGCATGAAGTTCCTAACGGTATGATAGCACGAGTTAGCTAGCCGGCCCGGGCGAGCCTGGAGCTAAAACACGGGCAGAGATAAACAGAGGGGGAATAACGGCCCCTCGTGTAGAGCTATCTGTTAAAGAACAGGCGGGGACCCTAACCGGCAGCCACTTACTGGAGATGAGGCACCTGTAGATGATCATTTTCGCTGTTTTGGTGTTAGATCTTCCAGAGACACAGTACAGGCCCACCGCCCTAACAGCCCGCAAGAGGGAAAAAGACCGAACCGGACGCCGAGCAGCGCATTTACGTACTGCTGACGTCACCGCGCCGCGCAGTGCTGCCGCGGGGGGCGCTGTGGCCGACGGTGGTACTGCACCACAGGGGCACTGGTCAGTCCAGGCACCGAGGACTGGCCTCTGTGATTGGTGCAAAACTAGTCCTTCAATAAAACGAGCACACCTGCAAATAAGCAACAGGCGCACACAACAAGGTATACTTTAGGATTAAGTATACATAGATTTACGTATAGACGGTATAAATAACCACTATTATACAAGTTAGCTATGATGTTCTAAATTGAAACTGTACTGTGCAATGAACTTAAGGTGCAAGATGCCATATCAATAGAACTCTACAGCTACTTTACAGTGCAATGGCATGTGGTAGGAAAGAAACTCTTTATCACACCACTGTATATATATGCATGCAATGTCTATGTGTGTGTATATATATATGCATATATACATATATAGATTGATTCAGTCAGTTAAGAAACACCATCTAGTGTTGTGAACAGTAGGCTCTTGTCCATAACATTTAATTGCATTATTATTTGTGTGTTAATTTGCTTTACAAATAAATCTCTCTTTAGATGTCTCACTCTCAAAGTTTAGCAAATCTTTATTATCCCAGCGGGAGCAATTTGATTTGATCAATCCACCCAAAACACTCCTATGGGTGAAGGCTTTAACACTTGGTAAGGCCTTAGCTGACTGCAGATGTCTTTGTTGTACTGCAGTCACACATTCATTCATTATCTTACACAAACTGTGTACCAGGGTTGTTGTTTATCCAGCACAGTTTAAGGCAGGGAATACACCCTGACAGATCTCCAGTCCACCACAGGGTGTACACACACATTCAGGGTTATTTACCATTTCAATGTTTTTTAGATTGTGTTGGAAATCACAGAGAACCCATCTCCCCATACACATAGGGAGAACATGCAATCTTGTGTCCACCCTCTTTCTGTAGGGTGTGTTTTTTTCCAATTTATAGTTTCCAGTTTTCTGTCAGGGAGGGAGGAAATATTGGCCAGCTTTTTGTGATCAGAAACATCTGAGTAAACAAGACTGAGCAGGTTGAGCGGGGTTTGAGGCCCCCTCTGTAAAACTACGTGAAAACAAAAAAGCTCTGTGCAGACGATCCGCTGATGGTGTGTAGAGCATCGATAATAAACACAAAACACATAATCTGTAAAGCAACTTTATTACTTCCACCTTTATCGGGCATCTTAATTCGGTGCTACAGGCACCACGTTGTGATAATGTCAACCTATCAGGGACTGCCTTTGTGAAGTCCAAACTGGGATGTGGCGTCGGCGCCTCGAGACCCTCCGTCCCCGGGGCGACACAGTGAGATGACTGAGTTTCAGTGAGCGAAGATGACGTCCAGTGATCTGCATGTTGTGAAGTCCACCTACACGAAAAGACGAAACCGGGGGGAGCGAGGGGAGCTAAAAACATACAGTGGCAGAGTTCGCAGTGGAGGCAGACTCACAGTTATAGTTGCAATAAAATGATGAGCTCACATTTTATAGTTATAGTTAAGACTCCTTCAGAAAGAAAGGTATGGGGGAGTGTGTGTGTGCGTGTGTGTGTGTGGGGGGGGGGGGTCGTCTGAACAGGACCGACACAGTCAGACTGAGCACATGCAAGACAGGAGAAACAAAAAACATTACAAAAAAAAAATAAATGTACAATTATACAAACGCACAAAAAAAAAAACAACAACTCATGGACGATGATAAAGATGCAAGTGCAACAGAGCAAAAGTACACCAGGTTTATGCCTCCTCCCAAGTGTTTCCCATTCGTGACTAAGTTACAGGAGAGAACAGTTTGTAACTCTGGGGTCTCGATCGGCGGTGGTGGTGGTGGTGGTGGGGGGGGGGGGGGCTGCGACCAGCGTTTTCCATCTCGTCTCAGAGTCCTGCCAGACTACGGCTGAGGCCGAGGTGCAGGCCTGGCTCCCCCTGCTGGGGCTAGAGCTGCCCGCAGTCCGTGATGAGCAGCCTCTTGGAGGGCCTGCCGTCCTTGGCGCCCAGCTCCCCCATCTGCTGCACCACGTCCATGCCGTCCCGCACCCAGCCGAACGCCACGTGCTTGAAGTCCAGGTGCTCGGCTTTCTTCAGCGTGATGAAGAACTGCGAGTTGTTGGTGTCGCGCCCGCGGTTGGCCATGGACAGGATGCCCGGGCCCGTGTGCCGCACGTCAAAGTTCTCGTCCTCGAACTTGCTGCCGTAGATGGACTTGCCCCCCGTGCCGTCGCTGTTGGTGATGTCGCCGCCCTGAAAGAGCAAACGGTTCACACTCAGAGGGACACGTCGCGCTCCTCTGCCTCTAGGTTGTTTCTTTATGCTTACTCAGGGTATCTGAATAGACTTCAGCTCATTCCAGTACCTTTTTAAGGCTTTTGCCTGGTGCCAATACGTGCTACCGACTGGCCTCTACTCTACTCGAGCCTGTTTCCATTACATTGCGGACATCTGGTTGTCATAGCAACCCAGGTTGACGACTTCAAGAAACCCCCTGTTCCCATTTCGAGCCGTGATCGGCAACACATCTTTGACAGCTGTAATCTGGAACAAAGTTCCAAAGACTGTCCAAACCAGACATGAAACCAACAGGCTTCCGATCTTCTGCCATCATCTCCCCAACCACTGAAGCCTGAAGCGTAGCGGCGACGCCTCACCTGGCACATGAAGTTGGGGATGACCCTGTGGAAGATGGACTCGCGCAGCCCGAAGCCCTTCTCGCCGGTGCACAGCGCCCTGAAGTTCTCGGCCGTCTTGGGGACGATGTGGGCGAACAGCTCCACGGTGACGGTGCCCAGCGGCTGGCCGTCGGCCGCCAGCTGCAGGAAGACGCGCGGGTTGGAGTCGCGGGAGTGCTCCTGCACCCGGGACATGTGGGGCGAGGCCGCGCCGGCCGCCTCGCCCTCCGCCTGGCCCATGCGGCTCTGGCACTCGCAGAACGTCTTCTTGAAGCACTCGGCGATCTCGGGGGTCTTGAACTTGGCGGCCAGCTGCTCCACGGCGCCGTCGCCATCTGGGTGGAGCGGGTGACAAAGGGGTCAGAAAGCTGGCGAGACCGAGGTGAAGGAAGAGACGCTCTTAGCGAGGACTCCCGGGCGGCGGGGGGGCACCTGAGTAGTCGGTGGCGGTCCAGATGAGCGCGTTGGCCGAGGCGTTCATGGGCTTGAGCTCCATGGCCTGCGAGATGGTGTGGTTGGCGCAGACCCTCAGCACCTGCTCTCGCCTCATCAGGATGCGGTAGAAGTGTTTGAGCGGGTGGAAGAGGATCTTGATGTCGCCGATGCCGCGCTCCTTCCACTGGCCGAGGTCGCGGTCCCAGCGGTACAGCTTGGCGCGCTCCTTGAACAGGATCTCCTCGTCCTCCTCCCCGGACTTCGTCTCCACCTAATAAATGAGAGGGTGCACGGGGGTGAGCAGGGACGTGGGAGGCCGGTTCAACCTGGGGGCCACCTTGCAGCGTCTGCTCAGAGTGTTGCCAGCTCAGTGCTCGTCAGATGTACCTCCGGGAGCGACACGATGGGCTCGAAGTGAATGTCCACATTCTTGGGGGCGTCTTCCTCGTCGCTGCCCTCCTCGTCGCGGCTGGCCTTTGGCGCGGGCGTCACGCCCGCTCCAAACACCGTCGCTCCGGCATTTGCCCAAACAAAGTTGGAGTCTTCAGAGAGAGAGAGGGAGAGGGAGGGAGAAAGGACAAAAAATGCACTGAAATACAAGCCCGTTTCGATAATAGCATTGATGACACAATTTAGGATCAAAAAAGGAGAAGAAAATCTTTCTTGAGAAAATCAAAGTCATGCTGAAGCCTACCTTGATTTCCAAAGGCGAATCCCTCTGTGTTTTTGGCCAAGTCGGCGAAAGAGAAGCCTCCGAGCGCGTTGAAGCCAAAGCTGGAGGAGTCTGTGTTGGCAGCAGCAGAGTTAGCAGCACACACCGACACCACACAACACACACACACACAAGGAGCCCGACAGCCACCTCACTCCCCCGCACACCCTTACAGGTTATGGATGAGAAAAACACTGCAGGACTCATCCATACATGCCCAGCCAGCCCGCTCCACACAACACGTGTGAGCGACTCTTTGAGCCCATGCTCAGCTTGCACACCATAAGAGACAAACACTCTATAAAGAGCTGCTGCAGCAACTCATCGATTTCATTATGAATAAGATTATCAACAACCACTTGACACCTCTGGGGCTCAGTATGTTGCCAATGAGCCACAGTCATAGTGCACGGAGGTAGTGGAGGAGGTGAAGGTGGAGGTGGAGTTTACCTTGAGCAGCTGTTGTTGCAGCTGTTGTTGCAGCTGTGGTCCCAGCGCTGGGTTCGGGCTCTGGGCTCTTCTTGGTGGACAGGTCGATGGGAGCACTGCTGCTGCTACTGCTGTTGCTGCTGGGAGCTTCGCTCTGAGTCTCCTCCTGCTCCTGCTCCTGCTCCTGCTCCTGCTGCTGCTCCTGCTGCTGCTGCTCTAGGCTCTGCTGCTGCTCTGGGCTCTGCTCCTCCTCCTTCGCAGCTCCCACGCTGCTGGAGGGGGGCTGCTCTGCAGCCACCGAGGAGCGGCTGGAGGTCCTCTCAGGCTGCTTTAACTGGGCATCCTGGAACAGATGAACCGCAGTTAAACACTGATGCTCCCAACGACTGAATCAGCATCAGCATAAACACAGTGTTTCTCCGTCCGTTACCAGCTCTTTCTGCGCCTTGCTGACTTCCGTCTCAAAGTCTTCAGCCTGGTGGTCGGGCTCGCTGTCTGACGTGCTCAGACCACAGAAGAAAGTGGGAGGAAGCTGGAGGCTTTTGGCCTTCTCCTCCTCCTCCGGGGTCGGCTTTTTCTCCCACACCACCTGGCAGTCGGACTCTGAGCGCAGACAGAGAGAGAGAGAGAGAGAGAGAGAGACACACACACACAGGAGTTCAGAGACGACGGAATGAAAACAAACACAGGTTCGCGAGCGGAGGATCCGACTGGCACGTGGCGTGTGGACCCGGACGCACCATCTCCAGATGCTGCAGCTTTGGCTGCGGGCGGATCCGGGTAGAGCTTCCCGTTCAGAGCTTTCACTGCCGACTCGTAGTCTTCATCTGAAATCATAAAAAAAAAAACAAACACATATTGAAGCATGGCGCTGTAAATGATGGGAGACATCACTATCAAATACACCCCAACGCATAAAGCTTCAAATACGATATAGAGCAGGGATTTCAAGAAACAGTCCAAACATGTGTTAAGGCTGACTGGAGAGTCTAAACAGCCTGTAGATCGGAGTGTGTGAGTGAATGGTGTGCATCTGTGAATGGTGTGTGTGTGTGTGTGTGTGTGTGTGTGTGTGTGCGCGCATCTGTGAATGGTGTGTGTGTGTGTGTGTGCATCTGTGAATGGTGTGTGTGTGTGTGTGTGTGTGTGTCCTGTGATGGGACTGGTGACCTCTCCAGGGTGTGTTCACTGCCTTCCCCTTATGTGTATTGGAGACCCTAGCGTGTTTCCATCAAAACTGGTAATGAAAACACACGTCTTAATAAAAAAACTAATATCACAGAGACATTTTCACTGCCCTCATGAGGTGGTTTTGCAGACGTGTGGATACAGAAGACTGAACAAAGCGGAGCGTCGTCTCCTGCCAGATCGGGCCTCACCGTCGGGCTGCTCGTCGCTGCTGTAGCCCGGCTCGTTCTGGTAGCAGAAGAAGGTGAGGGGCAGCAGGAGCTTCCTGGCCAGCGCCGCCTGCTCCGGGGTGGGCTTCCTCTCGTACACCAGCTCCAGGTCCGGGTCGTCTCCGGCCGCCTGGGGCGAACCTGCCGCAGACAGCACACGGGGACAGCGCGTGACGGGCCGGCTCGCCACTTTCACTCCCTCTCATGCACCCCCGGGGTTAGTTCCACGCGCACACACACACACACACACACACACAGAGGAAAAACCTCATGCACAGCAAAAAAAAAAACAAAACAAAACAAAAACCGCATGCATTTGATTCACAAAGGCGAGAGCGGTGGTGTGTGAGGGGGACATTTGTGTGGTTTGCCACTCTGCTCAGACTCCACCTGTAAGGCTGCACAGGGCGCTCGGCAGCATTGAATAGCTTTAATAGCCGAGCTTCGACTCTAATTAGACACGGCCGAAGTGCTCGCTGGCAGGGGAGGTGCATTTCACTCTGTTGCTACACATGCTGCACTAAAAATGGCGCGCGGGTGACGCTCGCTCGCTGGCTCCCAGGATTCCTCTCAGCTCACCTTTCAGGGGACATCTACCGTTCCCTTTCACTAGCGAGGCTCGTGTTGCTATGCAGGGGCCCGCCTGCTCCTTGATGGAGCGCCCCGGTAGCTGGTCTCCTACCGTGACCTGGCCTGGCCTGCTGTTACACTGCAGCACATGCGGGTGGCCCCTCCCGGGCACACAGTGGTGGACAACGCTGAGGACAAGGAGGTGTGTGGCAGCACCGCTCCCAACACAAAGCACTTCAGAAGAAACTCTAAAACACGAGCAAACCACTACCTATTTGGTTTTACAATTGTTTACCCGTCAAAACAAGTGGACCTCTGCCCAGCTGACGACCTAGTTGCTCCCAAAGTATTAATACTCTACCATTCATGAAGAAAATGAACATTAAAAACTGCATCTCCGCACACTGGACATGCAACACATTAGCTTCAGTGTTGTTGGGGTTGGTTTTCTTTTCCACTCCGTGCATCCAGGTTATTTCTGTCTAGTAGTACGGGCCAGCCAGGTGACAGCTGAGAAGTGTTAACACACACTGCAGTGATTAGAGTACCTGGGGGCTCAAATTGGGTGGTTGATGTGCTGGTCCAAAAAGCCATTGGGTTATCTTTGAAAAGCCTAAAATCCAGCCCTGAAGGAATGATGGGTTGTTGGGTGAAGAGAAACTAATCGTGAGGCTGATATCAGATTAAAAAAGAAAAAAAAAAACAAGGCCACGAGAGTAAAATGTGAAATGCTCTTGAGTGTGTGTGTGTGTGTACATTGTAATGTAATAAAACATTTGTGGAGCAAACTAATGTGGAACTGTACTGTATGAGTAACTGCATCATAATTACTGGCAGGGTCTTGGAGGGATCGGCTCAGAAGATGATGGAGCAGTGAGATGATGGAGACGATGGAGTGAAAAACAACTTGATGCGGTTATGTATGGGGGGAAAAAAAAACCAAACAAAAAGACAGATCTTTACCTTTCTCTGGGATCTTGAATGCAGGGGCTGCTAGCAAAGGCTTGGCGGGGCGTCCCGGGTCCTTCAGACCAGGCGCGGAGTCTTCGGTGTCGGCTTGAGACTTGGGAGAGCCGAAGAACCTCTGCAGGCTGTCGGAGCCGAAGACGAACTTGGGCGGCGACACCACCGCCTTGGAGGGGTTGAGCGGACTCGGGGGCCCAGCCGCGGCAGGCTTACCGTCTGCGGGGAGCTGCGTGCGCTCCTTGGTGCTCTCCTCCAGGACGGCGATGGCGGCCGTGCCGCACACGGCCGTGCCGCTGCTGCTGCTGCTGCTGCTGCTGCTGGGGGAGGCGGTCTGAGGCGCCTCTGCAGGCTTGCTGTCCTGGGCCGTGGAGACCCTGGGCGTCACCGGAGGCATGAGCTCCTTCTCCTCCTGCGCCACCTTGGCCTCCTCGAACACCTGCTTGAAGGTGTTGGCGGTCTCCTGCAGCTTGAACCTCACGGCCAGCTGCTCGATGCGGCCCTCGCCCTCCTCGGCGAAGTCCAGGGCGCTCCACACCCAGGCCTTCTCGGCCCCTTTCATGGGCTCCATCTTCATGGCGGACGAGATCCAGTGGTTGGCGCAGATCTTCAGCACCTGGTCCCTCCGCATGATCAGCCGCACCCGCCTGCTCTCGTAGTTCTGCAGGACCTTGAGGTCCCCGATGCCTCTCTCCTTCCACTGGCCCAGGTCTTTGTCGTAGCGGTACAGCTTGGCCCGGTGACTGAACACCACCTGCTCGTTCTCCTCCCCGGTCGACGTCTCCACCAGGTCGGGCAGTGGGACGACGGGCTCAAAGTACTGCCCGTCCCTGTCCTCGTCCTGCGTCGTGTCCTGCTCGTCGTCGGTCCCCACCGAGGTCCTGCTCTGGTTGAGCTTGGCCGGGGACTTGGAGGGGCTGATCCCGGGCTGGAAGCTGAAGCTGAAGCCGCCGGTGGATTCTCCGAAGCGGAAGAGGTTCTTCCTCAGGGAACTGCCGGGGGTGGTGAAGACGGAGGAGCTGGTGCTGTCGTCCAGCGCCTCCTCTCTCAGGTCGTAGTTGTCCCACTCCAGGGTGGGGCCGGGGGTCTCGGCGTGCGGCTTCATCACCAGGCTGGAGAGGCTGCTGCCGTCGTCCTCCTTGACCTTCGGTTTCACGTCTGTTAAGAAGGACTTCATGTATTTGAGCTCAGACTTCACCTCCTCGGCCTTCTGGATGAGGTGCGCGGACCTGCCCGTGTCGACCAGCTTGTGCGGCGTCTGCAGGGGGATGTCCAACAGGAGCCTCTGACACTCCTCGAACTTCTCCTTGAACTCGGCGGCCAGCTCCGGGCTTTTGAATTTGGCGGCCAGCTGTTCGAGTTTAGCGTCCCCGTCGGAGAAGTCGTTGGCCATCCATATCCAGGCCTTGTCCGAGCCAGTCAGGGGCTTCAGATTCATGGTGGTGGTGATCCAGTGGTTGGCGCACACCTTCAGGACCTGCTCCCTCCGCATCAGCACCCTTAACCTGCCGTTTTCCTTGTTCTTGAGGAATTTCAGGACGCCGACGCCCCGCTCTTTCCACTGGCTCGTGCCGGGGTCAAAGCGGAACAGTTTGACGCGCTGAGAATAGAGAACCTGTTCGTCCTCCTCACCCGTCACCAGATCCACCTTGTCGGGCATCTGGACCACTGGCTCAAACTGGATGTCATCATTTTCCTCCGTTTTATACATGCCGTCATCCTCTGGCTCATTCGAGGCATCCGTCTTGGTGGGCGTGGCCTGCAGCGAGGAGAACAGCTGCTCACCAGCTCCAGAGAAACCTTTGAAATTGGGGTCCGTCTGGCCAAACAGGAAGTCTCCTCCCGAGGTTTTTGCCAGATCAGCAAAGCTGAATGTGTTGGTTTTACCAGCAATTAGCGGATTTTGCTCTTCCTCCGTTTGGCCCGCCGAGCTGGCAGAGACGCTTTCTTTCTCCTTGTGCTTGTCGGCGATGCTCTTCAGGAAGCTGGAGGCCGACCCGGACGAGGGCGCTTGCGTTTCAGCCGCGGGGGCTTCCTTCGGCGTGTCCTGAATGCCAAACTTGAAGCCACCGGAGGGCACGCTGACTCCGAAAGAAAAGGCGGACGAAGTTGTGGTGGTGGTGGTGGTGGTGGAGGTGGAGGTGGAGTCGGACTGAGGCGCTTCGAACTTGAAGGTGGATGCGGTGGCTGTGCTTGTCTCTTGCTTGCTCTGACCAAACTGAAAGGTGCTGCCGGCTTGGAAGGGAATGGTGAACCCAGAGGGTTGCGCCGACGAACTCTTGGTTCCAAAAGTGAAGCTGAACGAGGAGGCGGAGGGGGCGGAGGAGGCGGAGGGGGCGGCGCTTGCTGCGGCTGCTGTGCTCTTGGCGTTGGGGTTTGGCGTCTGGCAGGCCAGGCACCTGCTGGCCGAGCCGTCGTTTCTCACCAGGCACACGTCGCAGTCCCACTCCCCCTCCTTCTTGCAGAACATTTCCTCTAGCGACGGAGGTGCGTGCGGGGCGCCGCAGGAAACGCACTCGCCGGCCGACAACTCGTTCCGCACCAGGCATTTGTCGCAGTCCCACGTCCCATCCGCTTTTGCGGCACCGGCCCCGAACCCTGGCGCTGGCGGCGGGGCCGCGTCGGCCGCAGCCAGAGCGGCGCCGGCGCTGGACAGCGGGTCCGCGGCGGGGGCCGCTCGGGCCGTCGCAGCCGCCCCGCCTTTCACGGCTTTGCAGGAGACGCAGCTGTCGGCCGAGGCGTCGTTCCTGGCCGAACACGCCTCGCAGTCCCACTGGCCCGGCTTCTTGCCGAACGGAGCGCCGAAGCCAGACGCAAACGCGCCGGCCGCCGAGTCGGCGGGCTTGGGGGCGCCGGTGCCGAAGGTGAAAGAGGACGGCATGGACGAGCCGAACGCGCCGAAGCCGGTGAACGTGGAAGCGGAGCCGCTGGGCTTGGACGAGTCCGTGCCGAATTTGAAAGTGAACGGGCTGGCTTTGGGCTCCTCTGCAGCCTGGCCGCCCGGCTTTGTCGAGGAGTTGGGATTGGGAGTTTGACAAGCGACACATCGTGCGTCCGCTGGTTTGTTTCTTATGCAGCAAACGCCGCACTCCCACTCGCCCTCTTTAGGCGCAAACTGGGCGGCCAGCGAGTCCGAGTCTTTTGGCGTTTCCTCTTTGTCCTCCTGCTTGTCCTGTTTTTCGGAGGACTTGAGCACAATTTTCTTGGCTTCCTCGAATTTTGATTTGAAAAGCGACGCCTCGTCTGCCGTTTTGAAGCGGATGGCCAGCTGTTCGGGCTTCGGCTCCTCGTCCGCATAGTCGATGGCGTTCCACACCCAGGACTTGTCGGAGCCAGCGTTTGGTTTCAGCAGCATATCAGCGGTGATGTAGTGGTTCGCACAGATCTTCAGGACCTGTTCTCTTCTCATCAAGAGGCGGACTTTTCCTTTAGTGCTGTGCTTTAGGATTTTAACATTGCCGATTCCTCGCTCCTTCCACTCTCCTTCCACAAACCGGAACAGCTTCGCCCTGTGGCAAAAGATCTCTTCCTCCTCCTCCTCGCCCGTCTTCACATCCACTTTGTCAGGAAGGGGAACGATGGGCTCAAAGTGAGGGCCATCCTCGTCCTCCTCTACGTGAGTGCTGTCGTTGTCGCTCTCTGCTGCCTTTTCCTCTTCCCCGGCAGACTTGGCAGTCCCAAACACCGGCTTGGTGATGTCCCCGAATTTGAAAGGCTGCTCGACCTTTCCGAACAGACCTCCTGTGCTTTTGTTCTGGGCAGAATCGACAAAGGAGAAGCCGCTGCCGTTTTTGCTTCCGAAGGTGAAGATGCCTTTTTGACTGGCCGGCTGCTCTGGGGCTGCGGCTTTCTCTGCAGGAACAATGTCCGTTTTGGCGGGAATGTCAGACGTAAGGAGACCAAGCAGGCTTTCACTGTGTTTGGCCTGGGAGGCCGAAAAGGTGAAATCCCCATCGTTGGATTTGAAGTTGGAGTTGAACTTGAAAGCGGCCGAGGGCGTCGACTGGGCAGCGGCTGCTGCTCCTCCAAAACTGGGCACTTTGGGGACTTCAGCGGGTGCCTGCTGGCTGAAGGAGAGCTTCCCAAAGTCCATGGCCTTCCCCTCGATGCTCTTTGGTGGCTGCACGGGGACTACGGATGGTTTGGTGAAGTATCCGGGTTCAGGCAGGGGAGGATTAGTGGTCGGCTGGGTCACACTCTGGCTGTAGTACTCCTCGCTGTATGGTGAGAGAAGGCTTGTGGCCGGCGACTCAAACCGAAGCGGGGCACCAAAGACCTGCTCCTGAGGTGGGTAGATGCAGCCAGGGGTGCTCTGCAGTGGAGGCGTATGGGTGGGCTGCTGATAGGTGTACATATGCGGCTGAGGTGGCATGCGATTCATGCCATACATTGGGCCCTTGGGGAAAGAGGGGGGGGAAGTAGTGTCAGTCAATACACCGTGAAGCAGTTATTTTCTCTTCCCCCTGTGAACTATGTTTAAACTGTGATAATTACCTTGGTGGGAGTTACATTTGCTGCTGTGCGCAGCAGATACTGAGAGTTATAAGCCGGGGACTGGTTGTAGTACACAGATGGGCCTGTGGTGGCAACTGGAGGGGGGGGGGGGCATTTAATATGCAGTTATTATACAATAAATATGGCACATAATACATTTTGGCATTACATTATGGCTCCAAATAGTGTGCTGACCTGTAAGGGGGGCCCCGTGGTAGGACTGGACAGGGGTGTAAGGTTCCTGCATGCCCTCGGCCCCGTAGCTCTCCCCAAACATTTTATGAGGGGAACCTGCGTTCCCTGTTGAGTTGTGTCTCAGATCATGGACCTCGTTCTGGGAAATCAAGAGTTGAATGAAAAGTGAATGGATGTGACACCATGAACACCAATACTGCTACAGTGCACGTCTCTGCTACTGACCTTGAGGGCCTCGACCTGCTGACACAGCATTTGAAGGAGACTCTTCTGGTCCTCCACCCAATGAGGCGCGGTCTTAGGAGAAATCTGAAAAGAGGGGACAGAGATATTAAAAACTGAGTAGTTTGTAGCATGCACCAATTCATCTAACCTAATTAAATACAGGGAATCATATGATGTATAGATGGCATAATGTAGCAACAGGTAGCAATAACCAGAACCTACCAAGTGTCTTTTGGAAGGAGAAATGATGCTTTTGTTTGGGGAGGGAGTGGAAAACTTGATGTGGGAGATGGTGGCAGAGGTTTCTGTGGGATGGGCAGGGCTAGAATGGATTGGTCCCCTCCGACCGTCTTGCTCCTTCTCCTCCTCTTCATCCATGGCGTCCCCACTGTCTCCCAGCTGCTGGTTCACGTCATTCAGGAGGTCCACTATCTCCTCCATTGAAACCGGCAGCTAGGACACGGATGTTTTGTTAAACGGTTACAGTGCTGCACAGATTCAGCAACAGCCTCAGTGTGAGGCTTTTTTTCTGCATTTGAAGATATGGAGCTTACCTTCTCGATGTCATCTGCATTGGCATTATAGATCTTTGACAAATAAGTCCTGAACTTTCTCAGAAATGTTATGCATCTGTCTTGAGTCTCCTCCACCCCGTTGCTGGCCTCTTCTGATAGCCGCCGGTAGATCTGCCAGAAACAAAGCACCACAGAGCATTAATTCTCATGTAAAAGTCAGATATGCACAGCTTTTATTTAACTTAATTGAGTTAATTCTCTGCACAAGTCCGTGACCAACCTCAGCCAACTGCCAAATGGATGACAAGTTATTGATGGATTCCAAAGTGGCGATGGCCTCCTCCGTCTTGCCTTCTATGTCCAGGAGTGCAGCATATGCGATCTTGGCTTCTTCCTCATAGCCCCGGACAGAGGAGATCTGAGAGGGAACGTGCACATGGCCAGAGAAATCTATAACACACTACTGTAAAGTCCAATCCTAAAATCAACCAATGTTTACCATCTAAACTCACAACGACTGATGGAAAGATGCCACCAGTATGATTTCCATTTATAAACATGTGAAAAAGGCCGGTGTATACTTTGTTCATTGATCACAGTTTTTGCTAAACTTCACATGATAAAAGCTAACGAGGACGACAGTGCCAACCTGAATGTCTTTGGAGTGGAAGTGAATGAAGAGAGGCTCGAGGGGCTCTGGTATGCTGCGCCTGTTTTTGATCCTTTCCAGGAGTGGAAGGACTGCTTTCCAGTAGTGGACACTGCGACCAACGTACTCCTTCTGGTCGTAGTACGAGTTCACGCCATCACCCTGGGTTACATGGATACAAGGACGGTCAAAAAGACAGCAGCATATGGCACTGTATTGTAGATACAGTCTAGCACAGACACTTCGTGCTCTTGAGTATTGTCACGTTGTTGCAGCACACGTGGCCGTTTGGATTTCATCTTTATTGCATTTAACCGCCCGAGAGTGGGTGACAGAACGGAACAGGTGGTACGGCACGTGTGTGTGCGTGTGTGTGTGTGTGTGTGCATGCGTGTGTGTGTGCGTGCGTACCGTTTGGCTGAGACACTGGGCCCAGTGAATGGCCAGTGCCGGCTGGAGTCCGTTCTTCTCCCCGGCCCTCAGAGTGCTCAGGCCGTGCTGCACGATCATCCGCAGTTTGGCCGACATACCGGGACTGCAGGGACACATGTAGGACAGTAGGAGTCTTAGGACACATGAAATATTGACGAGACCTCCATTTTGCTTTCTTTGCACTCCTTCGGGAGGCAGGCATCAAACTCCAGCCCCCTCTTTTTTTTTATTGTTGACAGGAGCACTTAAATCCCATCCTTTAAGCCCCCTCCACTGGTGAATACCTGTAACATATGCCTGCTTTCCAGATATTCTGGAATAAAACACCATGGACTGGAGGTCGGAGAGACAGAGATGACACCCTTTGTGTCCGGTACGGTAGGTCTAGGGCGCAGTGTTACTCACGCTGCTTGCTTGTGAATGAGGCTGTAGATGGCGTCCCACCACTCCCTCTGTCTGTCGGTGGTCAGGAGGCGCAGCAGGGGAAGAGGGAGGCAGCGGGGCTCGTACAGCTGCTGCTGGTTCAGCCCAGTGCTGAGCTTCGCCGTCTCCTGCAGCTGACAGTGGCTGCAGAACACCACGCCGTACAAAAACACCTGGATGGAGAAAGAGAAGCAGAGCGGGTGAGAGACTGACGACCAGGAGATGAGCAAAAACACCATTTATTGAACCGTAGCTTTCCACAAGCCTCACGCCTGTCAGTCACTGCACATTACAGACTGTACGAGTCCAACTGAAAAGCCATGAACACATTTCCCAGCCATTTCACACCAAACGAAGTGCAGGCCTGCCTACAGCAGCCAAGTGCCTCCACCTACCTCCAGGTCAAGCAGGCAGATGGACTCGGGTGCGTTGGTGTCCAGTTTGGAGGTTTCCAGAGTGAGTCTTGGAAAGAGCTGCTGCAACCAGTCCCGGAGGGCAGGTCTTTGGTCCAGCAGGGTCCACTGTAGCCCCAGCCAGCTCAGATGCTGCAAGTTCCCGCTGTGCAGCAGGACGGAGCCTATGGAGGAGGCAGCAGCCAGCTCATTACAGCGAAGGAGTGGTAGGAAGTTCTGCGCCATTTACAAATATCATCGATCCACCAGTGTGAATTGTGTGTGCAGCATTAGGGCTTCATTCCAATGTGGGATGGATGTGCACTGAGACCTGCTCGATATGTAAAATACCATTTTCGTACCAGAATCGCACTTGGCCAGGTGGGAGAACGGCGGAACTGTGGTGTTGAGGGAGCGAATGTTATCACTGGCGATGAATGAGGAACCCGTGGAGGCCTGTGGTCCAAACAGGAGCTCGAACAGAGAGTCCTGACCGCTAGGGTTCCCAAACGCCTCCACTACCTACACACAGAGGGAGAAAAGTGGTTACATTTCAGCCTCAAAACATGGCGTCTCGGTCTGAGACAAGGCGGTGGCCACTGAATGAATTCATACAACACTGAGCACTTGTTATTCCCAAGGCCTGAACCGTCTAGTAAGAATGTGAAGTGACCTCTCTGATCAAGGTGGAGGGATCGGTGCTCAGGTTCAGCAGCATGTGGCCGGCCTGACTCTGCCGGTCGTTGGCCAGCAGCTCCAGGAGGTGCGGGGCCGACTGGTCACGTTTGGTCACTTTGGGCTTTGGTCTGGGGGCCTGGTGGAAGGAGCAAAAACTTCAGTGAAAACTGTTTGTAAAGAAACGTCTGTGGCTGCCATCCCCCAGCAACAGCTAAGAAAGTTAATAATAAATAAAGAATAAACAGCCGCATCACTCATCTGTGAAATCAGCTTTCACCAGGTCGAAATAAGTTAGTATCATTGCAAAATGAAGAGAAAAGTCAGTGTTGTCCGTTAAATGCCTCTTTTTCTTCTAATAATCTTCTGATGCTGCACAATGACAGACGAGTTGTCCGGCCACACACAGACACATCGGTACCTGGTATGCGAGCAGGTAGCACAGTGCAGCCAGGTCGATGACGGCCCTCCAGCTCTGCTGCCGGTCCTGGGCCAGCTTCAGCAGCAGCGTGGCCGCGTGCAGGTACAGGTGACCTCGCATCTCCACGAACACCTCGCAGAGCTCGTCAGCGTGGCGCCCGGCCACGCTGCTCAGCACCTTCATCGCCTCATCAAACCTAAAAACACACACACACACACACACACAGATGCCGTTTAGAAGCAGTGGCTCGCCCCAGTGTCAAGTATGGAATGCGACTCAAAAAGGAAGTTTTTTTTTTTTAAGAAAGTGGAAATCAAGGCAATCATGCCGCAGGTTAGAAGTGAACAAGAATGTAGATGGCTGTGGGATCGCGGTGCTTAAGACATGGATGATTGCCGTCTTCTGTCGGATCAGGTTCCACAGGCACAGCTGGTCTAAAGAATATTTATACAAGGCCTGCAGGACGCCACCGTGACCCACCCTCTGAGGGCGTCCAGGCTGGACTGCATGCTGCTCTCAGACAGCGTGATCCTCAGCAGGCTGCAGTGCGCCAGCAGCAGCTCCCTCTGCAGACGCCGACACGTCTTCTCATTACTGGAGACGCTGGGCTGAGCCAGATACTCCTGGAATGAAAAGGTCATCCTCTTTTAAGACTCCGGGGATTACACAGGTTGCATCGAGATGCGACGGTAAAACGGCACGCACTCTGGATGGTCCAGAACATGTGCCAGGACAGGCAGCGTCTTAGAATTCAATTCAATATCAACACACATTTTACCATGACACAATAGAAAAAAATGTATTGACTTTTGTTTAAAATGCACATAATCAAATAACTGAATTCTGTGAATTGCCAATTTCCCCCATACATGTAGAAAGACAGATATCGTTTTCACCTCAGCCTTATGAATCAATAAAGTCATAGTAACTTTGTGCAGTTTATAATTATATATGATCTGACTGCCCTTTTCATATAATTTGTAACATTGGAAACTGAGAAATTCCTGCACTGACCATGAAATAAATAAGCAAAGAGCATCTCAAACTAACCCCAACTGCACCATAAAGCAGGCCCAGCTTTGATTTCTGATGCACAGATCCTATATGGACAGTTTTATCGTTCCAGCAGAGTCCCGGCTGAACATACAGAGCTGTGCAGTGTGCGTGGGTGTGCGTGCATGCTGACCTGCAGTGTGCGCAGCACCACGGTGTACCAGTCCAGGCTGTGGCTCAGCACGCCTCTCTTCTCGGCAGCCAGGCAGTGTTTGACGGCCTCATCCAGCCGGCCGTCCTTACAGAACAGCTGCACCAGCTTCACGTTCACATGGGCGTCAGCTGGCCTCAGGGCCAGCTCGGCCTGGAGGAGGTCGAACAACTGGTTCCAGCCCGGCTGACCCTGGCGGCTCAACAAGCGCTCCTGTGTGTGAGTGTGTGTGTGTGGGGGGGGGACGCAGACGCACACACACACACACAAAATAAACAAAAGACAACAGAGCTGTGTGAAATCAGTCGCTCGGTGCCGTTTCCCACATTTATCCGGATTGCTTTGATGTGCTTGTGAATGGATGCAGTGAAGTCTTAGGCTAGAACTTCTTTGTCAAACAATCTCTTTCAAAAAGGTGACAAATTTTCTGACAATTCATTCATTCACAAACTTTTTTTTAACAGATATGTCTCTCTCTCTCACTTTCTATATCTCTTTAAGGGAGGTTACAAATTTTCCCAGATCCCGGGAGTTTAACAGGATTCATTTGCACCCTGATTTATATAGACTGCTCTCGTGTTTATTCCTCTCTCACCCTCGGAAGTCTCAGTAATAAGGCTATCATTTAGCTACAGTTCATCAATGACATAACCTCTTCCACACAGACCAAACACGCACAGAACTTTCTGCGAGCTTCTGAGCTGGTCACTCATTTCCCAGGGCAGGTATGGAGAAACCTGAATGAGGACTGGGAGCTCACCCTCAGGTTGAAGACCGCTGGGTTCCCGGGCAGCAGCTTGGCAGCTTTCTCCACCCAGAAGTCCGCTCGGCTGTCGCCTTCCTCCTTCCCGACCAGTAGCTCGGCCACCTTCAGCACCAGATCCTTCTGGGCCGGGTTCAGGTCTACTGACCGCTGGAAGTAGACAGCAAAAAAAAGTCAAATGTGAGAGAGCATCATGAGCACAGCACATGCCGAAGACGAGCGGAAAAAAATATAGCAGCCTGAACAGCTCAGAAACATCAATTAGAAAGACCCCCATACACTTTCAGGCTTGGTTTGGCCCCTTTCCTCCCCAGCCCCGAGGTCACGTTCTTCCTACCTTGTAGCATCCTACTGCCTTGTTGATCTCTCCCTCTCTCTCGTAGAGCTGTCCAAGGAATTTGTGTGCTTTTGGGTCCCGCTCCTGGACTTTGAGATAGTCGGACACGTGCCTGGGGAAGAGCGCAGAACAATCCATGATCGCTGCGGAGACATCTTTGAGACGCGACGACACATCTCATGAGCAGCAAGGGGGGGGGGCTTACCTTTTGGCGAGATCATATTCCTTTGCTTCAAAGTACAATTTAGCAAATAGAAATCCTTTGACTGGCTTCTGTGGAATGAAGACAGTGATAAAGGCATATTAGGGAATGGACACAAACATTTGTGTGTAGAATGTCTCACTGTGACTGCACAAGCCCCAAGTACAATATACCAAGCAACATGGCTGTGGGATTATCTCCGCTGAGGCTTTACAGCCCACTCGACTTCAGAGCCCCACTTGCTGATATACTTCCAAGATTGAGAAGAATTTTAATAATTTACCTCTGCGTGCACTCACAATTAGCGTCCTACTATTATGTCACCATGTCGTCTGGTTTATTAAAGACTTCAGGAGCTAATTTTAGTTGTTTTTTCAGGCATCAAGAAGACCCGTTTTATAGCCTTTTCAAAGACAACCCAAACAATACACTCAATGTTTGACATTTTAAATTGCATTAGGAGCTCTGGCTGTATTGGCCCCTCTGTTATCAAGAGATCATAGCAAACAAAAAAAGTTAGTGATGAAGTAGTACAGTGGTTTCCACATAATATCCTGCACACAGATTATTGAGTTCATTCTGGATTAACCCTTTCACTTCCATCTTCTGTCAAATGATCCCATTTATGACCTTTCCTTTCCTCAGACCAAAGAATAATTTAGCATCTAGCTGACGCACATACCCACAAATTTACATGATACATAACTTTTAAAGAGAAAACACAACATAGCAAAAGTTTGACTCCCTTCACTTGAGTCGATTCTCAATGATATGAGTCCAACGTGTACATGACAGTTTGACGGTGGTTCAGCACCAAACTTACACACCCTGATGTCAGTATTACAATAATTAGAATAGCACGTTTTAGTCGTGAATGAGTGCTGCGGCTTCTTATTGGAAATGGACCGACACGTTTTTGACTCGCAGCTACTGCGCACGGGTACTTGGGCAGTCCAGAAAGTTCAGAGCGCAGTTGACTGAAGTGTGTTGAAGTAGTGCTAGGACCAGGTGTAGCTGTTGCTAGCCAACATGGCTAACTCCCGCATTTTCCCTACGAGGTGTCATCCAGCGCCTAGCCCGGCTAACCGGCAGCTAGCGTTCAAACAAGTCGAGAGTGACACAGACCACGTTTTAGGCGCCGGGTTAGTAAAACCCGAAGGCGGTTAAAACTACCACAAGAGCTAGTAGCGCCCAGATGTTCAGACCCGGGCTGCCCGGACCGACACGTTTGTCCTGTCCGAAGCTAAAGCTAACGCGATAGCCCTAGCCGGCTCCGCTTACCTCTTTGAGGGAGGGAGAGGAACTCTGTACTGAAGAGACGTAGCGGTCTACTTCAGCCTTACTCCGCCGCATGGCTCCCGAAAACAAACACTGGAGAAACGGCAGATTATCAGTGCGCAGATTATGACAGAAATTCCCTAAAATGATGTCGGGGGCTGTCTACCGCTTAACTCCCCGTGATGCTACTACATACAGTTTCCATCAACCAATGGCAGCGGGTCAAGTGGGCGGGGTTTGTGAAAATCAAAATGGCCTGGACCAATGGGAAATGAGGGTTTTGCTGTGACGTATTAATGACGCACTTTTGAAGGGGTTTGGTGGGCTGGCTGGGGTGAACCCTGAAGACCCCACAGTGTGGTGTAACTCGTGCTCTCTGCAATACCAGGGTTATTTTACACAATATTGATCAATTTCCACCGTTAATCAGTATTTACCAACTTTTCCAAGAATATAGTGGTATAACTGATTAAAAATTATTGCAATATTTAAGACTAGTGCGGATTATAAGACCTACTGTTATTTGAGGAGCTTTAGGAGACATCATTCATGTCTTTATTATTATTATTATTATCTCTTATTTATTCAGTCATTCATTCATCTTGTATTTCAGATAATTTTCAGATAATTTATCTGGTACCTTCTTGATCCCACCAGGGGAAATCTACATGTTAGCTGGAAACAATAAAGAACTGTAACAGACAGTGTTACAACAGCACTATATATGCATAATATGTTTTTAAAAACAAGATTAGAAATCTGTGTGTGGCCATGTGTCCATTCGCCTATGTAAACCTAAAACCTAAACATGAAAGCAGGACACGTGGAGTGGAGTATGTTGAGTGCTGGGGAATGGTTGAAGAGCGTGGCAGCTGTTGAAATGAATGACCTGTGGTTGTGTTCCTTCTTGCACAGTGGTTGTAGCAGACTGCTGCTTAAGGAGCAACAGTCATTTGTCGAGGGTGTTGAGGTGTTGTTCACGACGGATCTCCGCTTGGCTGACGTCGCCCTTTCACCCACCTCCTCGATGGTGTACAGGGGGTAGTCCAGGACAGAGCTGACCTTCCTCATCAGTTTGTTCAACCTGTCTTTGTTCTCTTTCAGAGCTGCCACGATTCCGGCAGACCACAGCCAAAGACCAATTCTAAAACATTTCCTTTCCCATATCGTTCTGTGTTTTGTGAATGGTGGGACAATCACAACACCTATTCAACATTTGACCTTGGATATTGGGAAGTGATTTCAGGGTCAAGTCATATTCTAAAACAGACAAAGAACAATAATAAAAAACAATCATATCATACACATTTGCGCACATATGGTTACACATCACATCTGTATATTCAGACATACTATATACTGTGTATTTAAGAGCACTGTATACTTGTCCTGCCGAGTCATCCCCCTGCCTGTTTTCTGTACCAGTCACCAAAACAAGTTCCTCAAAGCTGTAAACCTAAGTTGTTTAACGACTTGGCATTGGTTTGTATATTTAGGCCAACTTGGTGTGTCTATATTACCCCTAAGTGTGAATGTGTGTGTGTCTTGAGATGGACTGGCAACCTGTCCAACCTGTCACCTTATCCATGCTCCAGCAGACCCTTGCGACACCATTAGATATAAAGTGGGTGGGATAATGGATTGATAGACAAATCAATATGTGTCAGACAAATACAAAAGCTGTAATGGCAACTACTAAGAAACTGTTGAAAATTTGAACTAAGTGGCATCTGTGAATCCTCAAACCGTGAAAGGATTTGAAGAGGTCGAAAAACAACACAACTCAGGCCACACAAATAGCATTAGAATACATGTTTATTCAGATGAGTTGAGAAAATAATCTCAGATGCGATGAGAAATAACAAGTCTAGAAACATGCGCTTTGGTGTGTTTACATGAATAAATAGCAGCTCTTGCCAAGCGTTATGAAGAGAATATACAGAATAAGAGGGAGGTGCATCTGCGTGGAGCCATTTCAGCCTCCCAGGTAGTGAGATGTCCACTGGACTATTTTTAGTGGAGCTGAAGTTCTGTTTCACAACAAACTGTCCTGTGGATAGTTTTACTCCTGTGAGACACATGAGAAATGCTGCTACGCAGGTCTTGAAATTCACTCCCGTAACGTAGGCTTTGTATTTCCATAAAGCAGTGGAATGTGTTTTTCAATTAGACTATTAAAAAGATAAGCTTTCTGTGATCAAATACTGCCCGAGTGAAACGCGCTCAGAGTGGAAATTATTCTTTTCCATTCACCAACAGTTGGCTTCCCCTCCTAATAGGGTCTGAGCCCCAAGAAAACCGGTACACCTCTCTAAGAGGATCACTTTCTCCGGATTACAAACGGGAGAGACACATGTTTGAATGCCTAACGTTACTCCAACATCCGGTCTCTGCACACGCCACCATGTTGTAACACGCACACACACACACACACACACACACACACAGCGAACAGTTGCCATGTAATACATCAATCCCTCGCTGCTGTCAGTGTGACGGAGGTGTTGCTTCAGCTCCACAGCGACTGTAAAGTCGAGGCGTTGAACTGAGCTAAACTCATTCAGCTGCACTCAGGTTTTCACCAAATCAATTGAACTGACTATTGCAAAAAAAAAAAAAAACGTAGGTTTGGATAATTAGGGGGGGGTGCAACATGGCGGCTGGATGGATGGACTGTGCAAAGAAACCTTATGAGAAGAGATGGCAGCTACCAGTTCATATGGAGATTGTTTCACGCGTAATTACTGTAAGTAATTGCAGATGGCGGCTGAGTCTGCGACATTTAGGAGGCAAAAAACTGTAGATGCGAAATATCAATTCTAACTTTTCTAAAAACAAACTTACTTGGCACATCATAAATGTTGGCGGAAAACGGAAAATATTAGAGATATTATATACACGTTCAATAAAAATGCATTTTTCTCTCAGCGTTCTTTGGTTTTTACTCCATTATTACTCAGGAGTATCAGCAACATGAGTCAAAAGGGGACCCGTCAACACATTTTCAATTCTCTTAAAGCTCATATGTCATACATATATATATATATAGTGAGATAAGGCAAGCGTAAGAAAAATATACAGTGCAGGATTTGAGCCAAAAGGCACTGTGCAGGCTGCTGTTAAACCTCATGACTGACTGACTGACTGACTGGCCGACTGACATCTGTCGGGTTCAGTCCTCATGAAACGATCCTCTGTCGCTGACATGAGTGCACTGTCCCACTCAAACAAAACAACTGACCTAAAGTGAACATACCAATTTCTTTTTTTAGAAAACACGCATGCTGTCATATAGCACTGAGGACTCTGGACACGTGACCCACGCGGCCACCGGGCTGTCTTGTCTGCCCTCCCAGCCGTGCCTCGCGGTGCGTTTACTTCCGAGCAACAGTCTCCGACAGCTTCTTCAGCCTCTTCTTCAGCTCCAGGGGGAATTTCTCGTAGCACTTCTTGCACACTGGCTTCATGTCAAACTCCACAAACTTGTTCCTGTCAAGGCAACAGTCACAGTTAGACATCCTCGCTCACGAGACGCAATTATGCAATTTGCTGGAGGAATGTTGTCATGCACATATGGCTGTCAAAAGTAAATAGCATGCGTAATAATGTGAACAGAATAGTTTAGTATAGCTTAATGTGCTTGTCTTTTATATTGCTTAGCAATCCTTCAGCTGTACTGTCAAAAACTTCTATTTTAGGATTTTAGGAAGAAAACATTTTTTCGTGGAACGAATCGAGGAAAATTGATTGAGGTAAATATTTTCAGATACAATTTCATACTGTTTTCATACCAAATGAATGGATGGAGGGCAAAATGGCTGAAGGTCAAGCACAACTAAGACATCCTGAAAACCACATTTAGTATTATCTTTGTCTAAGGAGCAGAAATTGTAGCCGAGTAATTTAAGCAACTTCAGGATCCGATACCTATGCAGTCAGTGGGTTTGTTTTGGAACTGAGTTCACACATTTTGTGAATTGTGAAGCCTCTGGGCCAAAGCAGTGCCTGGGCCGTTGTTTTGAGTACTAAATGCCTGAAATGCCACAACAGTGTCAAGCGCCCTAACCCTCCCTGCGACATTTCCTCCTAAAGCAGATAATCACAGGCAGGACTCGAGCACGTGTCAGAAAGCTGCCGGAAGTGATTAGGGCTTTGAGGGCAGACAGGCCGGGAGACCCAGGAAACAACGCATTCCCTCCGACATGTGACAGGTGTGATTTCCCTGTTTGCATAGCTGCCGTTACCCAAGCAGCAGGCTTAATCCTGACCCGAGTTGGTCATGAACTGAAACTAGCGCTAAGTCGCTTTTAATTTGTTTAGTCTGAGCGGGTTCACCTACTAAATGTCTGTAACCATTCCAGGCCCGGAGGGCCACATGGGATAAGCGCTACAGAGGAACGAGGAAAAACAGAAAAAGAGAAAGTGAAGGGGAAGAAGATGAAAACTGACCAAAGGGAGAACAGTGGAAGTGAGGAGAGAGGGGAAAGAGGGGGGTCACAGGCACATGGGTATCAGCGGTTTCTTCTTCTTCTCCTTCGAGTCGCGCTCTCGCTTGGCCAGCCGGTATCTCATGTCGTTGGGCAGGCGCTCGTAGCAGTGCTTGCACACTGGCTTCAGATCCACCTCCACAAACTTATCCCTGACGGGGCAGGGAGCAGAGAGGGAGGTGGCGAGGGGTTGGGGATGCAAACGGAGAGATAAGGAAGAGGAGGAGAAAGACATTGAGGAGGCAAGAAGGGGAGAAAGTTAGGAGGAAAAGCATGGGAAGGAAAGCATAGAAAGGGACAACGAAGAGAGGATGGAAAGGAGATCGAAATCCCACTGAGGCAGAGAGCTTGGCCAATTCACGGTCGAGTTTTTGACAAGGAGGAGCTCACCATCTAGGTCTGAAATGTGGACTGTGCGACTTACTTGAGGGTGAGCTTGGTATTACAGGTGGAGCAGGCGAAACAGTTGACACACCAGGCCTTGTTGAGGGCAGACACCACTGACAGAAATAGAAGAAATGCGGTCACATGAGACAGCGTACCAGATGATGATCATCATATGACCCCAGCTCAAAGAAGGTGGATCTACACTGAAATTCATGCTCTCATTTTCATGGAAGGCCATGAGCACACCGCAGCTAGCTAAACAACGACACCGGGGTCGACACAGTAAAGCAGCAAGCATCCATCATCGGATCAAGCGGGCTCACCGTCTCCCTCGATGACGCGGTTGCAGTGGTAGCAGACGTCTCCGAACAGCTGAGGGTGACGAGGAGGGGAGAGAGAAACAGGGGGCAGGTGAGTTATGAGGGTGTGAAACACAGCGCCGCACCAGCCGCTTTCATCAGATCACCAGGACGGACACGCCAAATCCCGAAACCATGCAAACAGGCAACTCCCCGGACCGCACAAAAACAACACTAGGTGGCGTCATTACACTGATTTACATTCTTTCCAAAGGAGCTCAGATTGGCAAGGCAGAACCTTCATATCTTTATCACCGAATGACCGACGCCTACTTATGATTTAAAAAGCTGCTAACTGTAACTTTAATGTTGATTCTACTGGGATAAGATTCATTTTTATACTGATATATATTTATACTTATGAAAAAAGGATGAGTAATGAAGAGAATATCATCTCCAGATGGGTTGTTTTCCAGAATACACTTTTCAAGGTGTACACTAATAAACAGACACCATGCTTTGTGTCCTTATCAATGGTTGTACACTGCATATCGTTATCGTATGGCTTTAAGACTTAATGGCTTTTTACTCCCAGAGAAGAGAAATGCAGAGGGGAGAAGTAATATTCCTGGAAAAATAGAACATTTTACTTTCATTTTCATCTCTTTCATTTTCTATGACTGGAATATTGGCAATTTCCAGGGATTCAAGGATGTGTGGGAACTCTGGAGAAAGTCCATCAGTGTAAACTGTGTTATATATCGAACCTACCCCCACAAAGCGCATTACTCAATTCTAGAACTAGATAACAATCACATTTTGTTGCTATTGTTGTACTGTTGTTGTTTCCAGGCATGACTGTAAACGTTTATAAAGAAGCAGTGGTCTGCATCCCAGGTCCGATGCTTACTAATCCACTGAGAGTTTGTTTTGATGACTAGAAAACATTTGTATGGCCCTGGACGAGGTGAGTTTACACTATTGGAAAAAAAACAAACAAGCACGGACAAGCAGGAAGTTTCTACTTCTAGTGGTGGGTGTGTTCATGAATGACATCCCCCCACTCTCTTGAGTGTTACCTGGTTGTAGTGTGTCTCACAGTAGGCCAGGCCCTTGCGCTCGTAGTGACGGTGTCCCAGGAAGGGTTTCTCACACTTAGCACACACAAAATGCTGCAAACAAACCCACAGCCAGAGCACACACGGTTAGCACAGCCGCACGTCAGGCACGAGTTATCGCGTCCGGGCAGCCGTCCAATCTGGCCCAGACGCTATCGGGTCAGACCACAACCAGATCAGTTCAGTCCAGATGTCCTGTTACCGAGTCCAGATGGAGAGAGAGAGTTAAAGAGAGAGAGAGAGGAGGAAAGAAGAGCGAGCTGACTCGTTTGAACGGGCTCATCCGTGTGAAAGAATTAAAATGTGCACACAACGGACTGAATCATGGATGAGTAGAGCAGAGCGGGGTTACACCAACGGTGTAATCTTGGGCCTTATCTTTGCCTCTTTCGTCTTAAATAGAATATGCAATGAATGCTGGCTTGGCTTCTTGCCTATTGGTGTAACCCGTGTTACGGAGGCTGTAGTGAGAAGACGGGGTTGGGGGGGGGGGGGGGGGGGGGGGGGGGGGTGCTGACACACGGGGCAGCAGTCGACGGGTCGGGCCAACCTACGACGCCCTCACCATGTCAAAGTGTTTCTCGCAGTAGGCGCGGCCGCTTCGCTCATAGAACGGGTGGCCCTGGAAGGGCCGCTCGCACACAGTGCACACATGATGCTACACGTGGAGGGGAGACGGGAGGATGGAGACAGGCGAGAGAGACAGAGAGAGAGAGAGAGAAGAGTAAAAAGAGCCAAGGATGATGGAGGAATGAGCACTGAACATCGCTGTGGAGATAAAGCTGGGAAAAGTGTGAGTCACACGTGTGGTATGTGATTCAGAGGAATGAAAACAATCATGAAAAGAAAGAACAGAGAGAACAGAAACACTAACGAACTCTTGAGCGTCGAGCTGCTTTCAGATTCACGACATCTGGCTGCAAACGTGTATGTTTTAAGGTCCGGCATCAACGCACCTCCACGTGCCACTGCTTGCCCATGGCGTTGACCACGCGGCCCTCGATGGGCCTCCGGCAGGCGCCGCAGATGGGGACGCCCATCTTGTCGTGGCAGGGCAGACAGTACAGCTCCCCCTTCAGCTCTCTGGCATCGGCCGTCAGCTCCTTACTGCAGGGGAGACAGGGAGTGAGACGTCCAGGCACACACACACACACATGCTGGGCTGTAGGGAAATGATGTGGGCATTCAGTTGCAATATATATAAGATAACATAGGAAAGGCTGTTATTAAGATGTTATGTAAGACTTCCTTGAGTGGTTGAGAGGAGTGTTTATTCTTTAAACAAGAGCTATGGTTTCTTCAGAAACGCCTCAGATGTTTTACAGTCCAAACTCTGCTGCTGGGTATAGACGGCTGGTATTCAAAAGCCAAAGTAAAACTGTTTCTCTTTTCCTTTTTTCTATGAAGATCCCTTTGATTTTCAAAATGCATTATTCTAATTGCACAGTGTGACCACTAGAGAGCAGTCTTTGCTCTACTCCGTGCTGCAGATGGTCAGTATTGCACATCTTTTTCTTTTTTTTTTTTAATTATTGGAAGTTTTCACGATAAGAGCTGCGCCATCACGCGAGCAGAACCGTGCACGGGTGCTGTGCGACGCAGCACGCTGTGGGCTACCCGCAGTTGTTGCAGTTGAAGTGGTCGGGGTGGTACGGGTCGTTCTTGAAGAGCAGGGGCTGCTCCTCGATGATGGCGTGACACTTCTGGCAGATGTACTTGCCGAGGCCCCGGGCCTTCTCTCTGTTGTGGCACGGACGGCACAGGTGCCTGAGGGCGAGGACGAGAGATACAGACCAGAGGGAGAGAGAGAGAGAGAGAGAGAGGGAGAGAGAGAGAGAGAGGGGGAGGGAGAGAGAGAGGGGGAGGGAGAGGAAACAACTTGGGTGGCAGTTTTTCACACAAAGCGAGCAGTGTGCGTGACGTCCCGTGATGTCAGCTCCACACCTCATACGGCAGTGCGAGCTCAGCTGGTTCGGCTGCGGCAGGAGGCCTCAGCCTCAGCTGCACTCAGCTCAACAGCCGTTTGTTGTCTGCGTGTCGGAATGTGTGAAGAAAAAAAAAAGCAAAAAAAGAAAGGAAAATGTTCACCTGACGGAAATGCCCGTGGTTTTACCTCTTTTTCACGCAGCAGTTGGAGTGTCCCTTTTGTCTTTTTTAATAGTGTGATATAATACTGTACAAAAAAATACTAATGATAATAAATAAAATCGATGGAATAAAACCAACCCCTCGGTTGCAGGAAAGGGCTGTTTGATGCCAGGGACGTGTCACATTTTTTTCAGCCAAATCTTTTTACTGGACTGAATTTATTGGTTTTTACAGCTCTCGCTATTTTATTTGATGTTCTCATCCTTTAGGTTAATGAAAATGGACACTGTTTTTACCTACATATTTAATCTTATACTTTTTATTTATCTACTTATTCACTTGTTCGCAGTTATTTTCTTTCTTGATTTGCTTTTTTCATCGATCTCCGTTCCCGTTCTAGGTTAAAGTGTCAAGAGTGAGACGGCACTTTCTCCGTTTCCAGCATCTTAAAGCTTCCCTCAGTATGTTTCCTATGAAAAGAGGTGTGCTGCCTCCTGGCGGACACGCCGGGCCTCAGGGCCTGCAGTGACTGGCGTGGAGGGGAGCTGACCTTCCAGCGTTCTTCACGAATCCCACGTCGGCCAGCACGGCCTGGCAGATATCGCAGCAGAAACAGTCTGGATGCCAGCTGTTGTTCATGGCCTTGATCACACGGCCGATGATGAACTCACCTTAGGAGGAGAAGAAGAAGAAGAAGAAGAAGAAGGATTATGGCAAACATATTCACGAGCAAAGTTCCTATGAACTCTCACACTCCATGTGACCGTGAAGGAGAGAGCTTCACTTCATCTGGCCAGTAATTTAAATAGTGCATCAGATTACATCCTCTCAAAGCAGACATGGATCACGCTGACTGTGTTACTGCAGTTCCTGTACTCACCACACTGGTGGCAGCAGGGAGCGAACAACATCTGGAAGTCGTGCTCGCAGTACTTCCTGCCCTCGAACTGTCAACACAAATGGAGTGCAGTCACTAAGAGCATTCACATTTATAATCTGAGCTCCCATTCAAACCTATATCCTTACTCATGCAGTACTGACACTGTCACTCTAAGCGCTGGAGCGCAAGCGCTTAGCAAAGCAGATAATTAGCGCTGACAGAGGTTAAAGATGGGAACGATGTGGAACTTCTACAGAGGGAACGAAACATCTTGGATTGTTGTGATTGATGACGGTGCTTTCTTCTTCACTTTGCCTCTTAATGTTTGAAGACAAAACAAATCAAAAAACACAAGACAAAAGATAAGACGTTTTCGAGGTAGAAGAGTAATATCTGCGGACTGTTTATTAATGGAACCGGGTGGATTTATTTACAGGTGATCGGAGGTTTAATGTCAGGGAGCCCTCGATGCCGATCGCATTTTCCCTCTGGGGCACATCTGACTTTTAGAGAGGTAAGAGTTTACTGGAAGTGGGCTTTTAATAACTCACTGCTGTGTTTAGGTTGCCCTCACCCCTCTCTATTTACCTCAGCGGAGCCGTGTGTTTAGACTCTTTGTCTGAGGAATGTAGACAAACAACCGGCTAGCACGAAAACAGTGATCTCACCGCTGCAGAGGGAGACGGCTCACTGACCTATTACGGCCATCTGAGTGTATCCTAAATGGAAGCGCGATAACGTGGTGAAGTGGAGACTCTAAAGTCGCCCCTTAAAGTGACTGTGAGAATGACTGGACTGTGTGTGTGTGTGTGTGTGACTCGGTGACCTGACCAGGGTGTATTCCCCGCCTCCGTCCTGTTTACACCGGAGACAGCAGCTAGGTAAAGAGCAGCCGAGGAAAATGAACGGATAATGACTCGATGAGGACTTCAACTGGCCTTCGATACGAGCACAAACAAGCAACGCTTTCTACGGTCACTGCACGGGGCGGGGGGTGAAGGTCGAACGTTTCGGGAGTCGTACCTCATAGAAGAGTCCCTCTGGGAACTGCTGGAAGCACTGGGCGCACACGAAGCACTGCTCGTGGTACAGCTCCCCGTTGCTGTTCACGATCTTCTCGGCCGGGGCGAAGCCGCTCTTGCAGCGCTCGCACATGGCGTTGGCCAGCGCGTTGGCCATGTTGCTGAGGGCAGAGGAGAGGAGAGGAGAGGAGCACAATGAGCACCAGTGCACGTTTACATGAGGCCTTCAGTAGAAGGAGGGGATGCAATAATCACAGAATAAAACGAGAAGTGCACTTGGACATTGAAACGGAACCAAACGGACACAGGTCCATTACACCAACTTGGACAAAACTGAATCACACTCCAAATGTTACAGCACAGCGTGGGATGGGAGATCGGGAGATAACATTGACGCCAGCCTGTTTTATGATTTCATTGTTTTCTATGCAATAACCGAAAGCTGCTCTGCCACATTGCTGTTCATAGTTCTTTAGGACTGGAGAGATGTGCTCGAGGCCGTTCCCAGACACTAACCAGAGGTTATGTCGGAACACACCGAACACTGAAAAAAAAACAATTTCAACATCTCGGATGTGTTTCTGGAGAAACAGCTGGAAGATGTACCGTGGGGAAAATGTGACGTAAGACGTTATCAGTCCGTCTAAACACACACACACACACACACACTCTCTCTCCCTCAGTTTATTTTGGCTCTGTGTGTCAGGGTGTGGGGATCAATGAGGTGTGGGACCTGCATGTTGTCTTCTGGATCTGCAGAGTTTGCATGACATCTGAAGCCGGCCCGGCCTTTCCCTTTAAACAGTCACAGTTGTTTTACGACCTTTCTGTGAAACACGACTACTATCTATCAGCAGGGCTGGGCCCTGGGCTAATTATTTTTCTTTCCACTACAGCCAGAACCTGGAGCGCAAACCCGGTCACACCCGAAAACCCGCCGCACAATTCAGAGTATTTATTATTTATTTGTTATTTATGGGGCCTTTAATCAGCTGGATTACATCTATTTAATTACTAAAACTCCAGAACTTTCTGTTTTAAGTGTCCTCGAAGGCTGTAGTTTATGGTTGTCATCACATTTTATATTTGTGCCTTTGCGTCTGCAGATGTGGTCGCAGGCATCTGGAAGTGAGTCCAGAAGCTGCCGATCAAACTAAATAAAACTGTTGCGAATGGTCAATTCATATTCACAGCCTGTTGATGGGAAAAGTTTGGGAACCTGAGAGAAAGTTAGTCGAAGCCTTCAGTGTTCGGTTTGTTTTCTTATTGTGCTCGTTTGGAGTGAGTGATGTTTGACTTACCATAAAGTTTTAAGCTAAATCACAAGATATGCAAAAGGGGATGGGACTCAATTAGCCCAAACTTCTTTCCCTCTCTCCTCCAGGCCTGACCTACATATTTACATACTCCAAAGATGTGTTTCCCTGCCGTTTGTTTTTTTGGTCTGTTGCTCCAAACATTTTTCGAGCCTCACAGAAGATGTAGGTGGGGTACTCGAGGATGCGGCCACAGTCCAAAGACTTAATGCCCTGATGCTCACGCATGGTGATGTCACTGCTTCATATGTGAAACAAAATGGAGGTGAAGAGACCAGTGATGGGGATGGAGGAGGGGGGGGCATAGAAGAACGCTGGGGCCATCCTGGCTTCTCTGCTTTGTTTGAAAGGTCAGAATACCAAAGTGAATCCAGGCAACGCGCTGACACACACACACACACACACACAGAACCATGTAAAGTTTTCATGGAGTGATGCCATCTGCTCACATTCATTCAGTTAGATCAATTTGAAAGAGAACAACAACAACAAACTCTCTCCCAAAAAGCATTGCCCCGTCCCTTTCATTGTTTGGGCTAATCACTTTAAGAAAGCACATCTCAGTCTCTAAGATACTGCTGGACTACAGAGGGTATCCAGGATGCTGAAACAACACCAAGACAAGTTTAGAAACACACACACATACACACACACACACACACACACACACACAGAGCCTCCATCTGGGCTCCACTCCTCACAAGCTTATCAAATACATATTGTTCTATAGACCCTGTCTGGCCCGATATCACACACACAGTGACAGCCCTGCCCAAGCCAAAGGATTTGTGGGAGGAAGTGATACATCCCTTAGGCATTTCCACCCTCCTATCTGCCTCTAGTGCCCTGTTTGAGCGAGAGACAAAAAGAAACTGTCAGCAATGCTTCAAGACTCAAACAAAACAGGGTTTCATTCAAGCAAATTTAACAGACAAAGCCTCAGTAATATTAAGAGTTGGGACACTCGGTAAAACACCAGTTTTGACTCATCCTTTCCTGAACACGTTGTCTTTCATGTTAGCTCATCAACTTCAGAGATGTTAACAGACCCTACATTTGAATTGAATTGATGGCAGCAGCATTTTTCTGTGTCCTATGTGTGTCCAGGTCTGAGCCTGAATCTGGCACTAAAGCTCTGTATCGCGTTTGCATGTTCTCCCATGGATTTGTTTCTCCAGGTACTTCAATTTACTCCCACAGTCCAAAAACACAGATGTTCAGTTGATTGGAGAATCGAAATTCAAGTCCAAGGTGTGAATGTGACAGTAAAGGATGTGTGTGACCTACTGGCAACCTGTCTGGGGTGTATCCTCTGAGCTCTGACAGAGATAATAGATGCATCCGTATGGCACATACTCTTTTACACTCATGCCAATGCCTGCTCACAGTTTGTTGAGGAACATGAAACCATGAAGCGCTTATAGTGCTGATATCTCCACAGTAATTCCCAAAAATCTACAAAACAATTCCCATAAGAAATGAATGGGACAAAGATTGGGTCGACCATTGCCTAAAGCCTCCATTCAAACTTGTGTTTTCCACAACATGGCCACTCTGTTGACATGGTCTTCAACTTTGCCGTTAGCATGGCAACCTTGATTAGAGATCAGATGCAGCTGGTGGAGTAGTGGTAGAAATAGTACTGTCATGTTTTTTTTTGCACTTAAATGGCAGCAAAGATAGCTAGCTAGCTAGCTATATAGACAGACAGTGTTTCCTCCCTGTTAAGACCACAGTGCGAGCCTGTGACTATAAATGGAGGCCGGTTGTCAGCGAAGGGGGAAGACACAGACTGTCACTTGTGTTATGAATACCTTTTGTTACCTCCTCCCTTTCTCTTCTGGTCTCTCGCTTTCTTTTGGCATCTCCTCAACCTCGCCCTTGTCTCTTAAGACGGTCTAAAGAGACCGAGACCCAGATATTGCTCGTCTATCCAAGTTCTCATCCTTCCTAAGTACCCATCGCTGTCCTCTTAACTCTTCTCACTTTTAGGGTGTTTTACAGTCGTCATCTTAAAACACCATACATATGTCTTCACCTCAATTTTAATGCCGCAATGACAAGTCAAAATGCCCCCTCACAAACCTGTGGGTGACCCTTCTTCCATGTCAGCCTACGATGGAGCCAGATGTAGCATGTATATTTAGCCCTCCTGTCCTTCGCGCACGCATACTTGGGATGCCAGATGACATATTCTGCTTTGCATAACAACTCCCCCCCCAACTTTGGCACAAAAATAGCCCCTTCTTGTGTTTGCGTGCTCCCCTCCCGCAGCACTCAGAGCTATGCCTGCGCAAACATGGCACCTAAGTCGGCTCTAAGCAAATCAAACGGGTTGGTAAAGCCGGCCGCTGGAAAATCAGAATTCCTCACATGCTGAGACAATATGGCGTGCTCAGTGCCGATAAACCAGGATCTACACCAGGGATGGAACAGCTACCTGGCACTGTAAGATATCCAAAATGTAGCATTTTTGTAGCAGGGAATCAAACCCGTGCCCTTCTTGAGGACTAAGTGGCTTTTAAAGGGCAATGAACGGAGCAAAATCTATAGAACATATGACTTTTTTTCAGTCCTTTACTGAGGATGGAGCAGATGCCAGTGTGGGTCTGACCCTGCACATGTCATCAATGAATTGGTTATCTATTGTCTTCAAGCCGTACTTACAAGCGAGCATAGAAATCACAAAACTCCTTATAGACTTTGACATCGCTCCTCCGTCTCTGGGAGTTGGACACGGGCAGCTCGTCCTCCCCGCCATCGACGGGCCGGAGCCTCTGGTGGTACCCGTTCATCTCTCCGTGAGGAAGCTGGTCCGGGGCTTCTCCATCCTCAGGTATGGACGGCGGCAGGGCACGACCATTCATCTCCACGTTCATCGTCACCCCCCCACCAAAAAAACTGTGAATTAACTGCTAAAGTCCATCTACCGGGCGCTGGCCAATCCCGAAAAAAAAGGGGGAAAAAATCAAATCCCTTTGTTTAGTCTAGGTTTCCAGAAACGAGAGGTAGAATCCAGCACAAGGTCCCGTCCACACGGCAGGCAGGAGACTGAAACACTGCTCAGGCTGCTCTGGAGTACTCGCACCTCTCTCACTCCCACACACACTCCCTCTTTTTTTTTCTCTTTTTTTCCCCCTCTCTCTCTCTCTCTCTCTCTCTCTCTCTCTCTCTCTCTCCCTCCCTCTCTCTGGGTCTGTGTCACACACACATTCAGACTTAAACGGTCACCCTCACCGTCTATTCTTGGGCAAGTTACTGAAACTGAAGAGCCCACCCTGACGCCTGAGCAGTGAGAGGTCACTGTGCTACCACACACACACACACACACACACACACACACACACACACACACACACACACACAGCTTGGCTTGGCCTGTCTTGGTCTTTTCTGGTGCTGAATATTTATCCGGGCCCTATCGACCTATACGCTTGTGTCTGTGTGTGTGTGTGTGTGTGTGTGTGTGTGTGTGTGTGTGTGTGTGTGTGTGTGTGTGTGTGTGTGTGTGTGTGTGTGTGTGTGCTGTGCAGCTGGAGCTCTCAGCTTTCTGGGAGATATAACGACGTGGCTCCAGCTCGGCGGTGCGCAGAGTTGGAATGTCACACAGGAAGGCAGGGAGGCTGAAGGAGTGAGATACCAGGTGACGGGAGCAGGGCAGATAACACACTGCTGTGTGTGTCTTTCACTGTGCATGAAGTGAGAGATCAGCCAGCTGTGACTTTGGACACGCGGATGTGAGAGGTGCAGATATGATCTGGAGCTGTTTACTGTTTGCATCATTATCATGATGATGATGTTGATGACAGCGAAGGATAGCTTGGCTCCAACATGGAAATCTTTGGTTTGAATTTTGGATTGGATTATGTCTTGGCTTGCATCACAGTGTGGAGCGGCCCATTTTAATTAAAAGAAGTCACTACAAACTGATTTCATGCATCGTTTTGGACGTTGGATGCACATCTGCATGTTCGGGAAAACTGAAACTTCTGGTTAACCGGGCCAGATGCTTGTGGACAGCGTATTTATGGCGACTGGAGAGCTTATGGAAACATCGTATGTCTTTCCCAGTCGTATTAAAACACCCTTCCTGAATTTACTGCCGATATAAAACGTGTTCATCATCCACAAATCCTGTGATGGTTTAAGCAAAGGCTCTCCTTTAAATCTGTATAAATCGCTCTCTTATACCCTCTGGATAAATGATGGCTCTTTAATGCCGTTGATCTTAACTGCCATCTCAAATTAACGACCGCTTCCCAAACCATCAAAACAACACAGAGCCAGATCCGGAAGATACACTCCAGTGAGACAAACATGTCCCATGCTCCATGAGGGAACAGCTGCTGTGTTTATGCTGCAAAACTAAGAGACGTGCACGGGAATATTCTAGACCTGTGAGTGTGTGTGTGAGTGTGTGTGTGTGTCCATCTGAAACACGTTTCAAAGTACTTCAGTGTAACAGTCTTCTACATTACTCCATCATTCTACAAATAGACACCTAGTGGAGCCTCAGCTCCAAACTAGGTGCTGGCAGCTGCTGCTTTGAGTGTGTGTGTGTGTGTGTGTGTGTGTTTGTCTCTCTCTCTCTCTCTCTCTCACACACACAGAGTCTGAAATCACTCACTCGTCACGATGTAGTGAGAAAGTTATTTTGTTGTGCCATCCACATGTATTCTGAGAATTGTTCTGCCATATTTAGTGTCCCACAATGCTTCCTCAACAGCAGTGTTGTCACTGACCAAGCTATGTGTGCTAGAGCTGCGACAACCAAACGATAAGTCAAGAGTGAGACAATTAAGATTAAGGAAGTCAAAACTGTCTGATCTCAGCTCTTTAGGCGTGAATATATTCTGGTTTCTTTCATCTTAGTGACTGAAAACTGTATGCCATTGAGTCAAGGACAAAAAAGGCCTGTAAAGACCTGATCTTGGTCCCTGTAAAACAGGCATTAACAATTTAGAAATGTGTTTGACATTGTGACATATTATGAACCAAACAACTAATCAAATAATCAAGGAAGCAATTAACTGCAAAAATCACATAAATTACATTAAATTGCCGTTCAACATAGCACAAGAATAGAAAATAACCTACAATACCACAGACCGAGGATATAAGTCACAGTACAGTGGCTGACATACATGAAAAGCATCATACTGAATAAGGCCAAAGATCAAAGTTTTCAGTCTTGCTTTTAAAGACATGGAAGTTACAGGAAGCACTTTGTTTTAATTCACGTGGGAAACTACACTCGACACGACGTGCTCATTGTGAAAACCCAGCACTGATTTTCCACGTTTTATTTACGCAACAGGAGGAGCGTCTGGAAGTGCTCTCCATTCTACTGTTGAACTCACTACAAAGAGCGTATTGCTCTTCATAGAGGTCCCTGGGTAGAGGAGCCCGGAGTGGTGACTGAGTGGCTGATTTGATTTCGGACACAGCCGGGGTTTGTGTACACACTGACAGCCAAGTCTACCACCGTTCCATGTCAAACAACACTTCTAAAATAATACCTCAGACTTCCTTCACGCATCCTATTAGCGCCTCTTTAGACGTGTCTGAGGACGAGCAGCTGTGGCACGCTCCGAGCCTGTGAAATGCTCTTCACTTTCAAACACCCGCCCACTTATAGTAAGTGACTCGGCCCGCACCAGGGGACCGTCTGGGCTCTGAGATACACGGCACGACGAGCCAGACATTTCACCGGGCACCATCTAGGGCGTCACGAGACGCTCCAGAGCAGAACAATGACTGCAGAAAACGTCGCCCGTCCTCGGCTCGGGCTCTGCTGGGAATGCCATCCACTGGGAACCAGTGCTGAGTGACAAGGGTACAATGGGACAGAGGGGCGGGTGCTCAACAGGAAGCACACACAATCTTTCCTCCTGATTACAGACAAGTTTCCCACCCTAAAAGGAGATCTTAAGCGCCGATCGGCCCACTGGCATGCAGATTAACATGCCCAAATGTGGGTTTTTCATGTCTGACGAAGACTGCCAACATAACAAACGTAAGCCAATACGAGGCTCTCTCTTCTTGTGGGAGTTGTGGTGCCCCCTGGAGACAAAATGGGTCACGTTTCTGCTGAATTGTGTGATAAAGGTCTAGATCCACCCAGCGCCAATTATTATTTTGGAAGTGGGTGAAAAAACACCAGGGGTAATATATGTATTATATGAGGATATATATATATATATATATATATATATATATAAGAGCTCTCAGTCGATGACAGGGTAGATTATGTATGTTACACGGTGCCCTATTAAAGGCAGCAGAAAGAGAGAGAGCAAAAGAGAGAGAATGAGGGAGAGAGGGACAGAGGGAATGTGAGTCCTCATATGAATGTCAACCTGAGCCTAAAAAAGGCTCCAGCAACTGTCAGCAGCCGACAAAGTGCTTCTGGCGTGACTCCCCAGCCGGAGAGGATTTTAAAACTTCCTGACAGTGTCACTGGACAGGTCATAGGTCAGTTGGGGCTGTGCCCAAGCCTCGTAAAATGTGGTAAGAAATATCCAGTTCCCCTCATAGACTGGATATGAAAAATGTAAGTAGTCTGGAAGGAGTCTGGCTCCAATACCCATCGGAATAATAATGATGGAACAATCAGAGGGCATAACATTGATTGACACTGACAACCCTTCACAAACCAATGGGTGATGTCATAGAGGGTTGGGACTTGCACCTCTCCAGCCCGGTCCTCTCATCCAAACATGGTTTGATTTGGCTCCAAAGATTCAAGATGGCGGTCCCCTGTCAGCCAAACTCCTGGTTTCAAGAACAGCTCTTTTACAAATCAATGGGTGACATCACGGAGGGGCGGGGCTTGGTTCCACTTTGACTGGACTGACTGGATTCATCTTCCCACAGAGCAGAAGTTTGTGATATCATCTACTGCAGTTCATGTGGGCCGACGAGTCCCACAGTCAGAAGTATTTAGCCCAATGCCTAACGGGACAATCTACACTTTTTATCTGCCATTTTTTGTTGGGACTTAACATTCAAACTCCCACCATACATTATATACAGCCTATCAGTTGGATTGAGTCGGTTTGATAAGAAAATGGACTCTACACCACATGAGAAAGTTTATATTGGCTTAGAGGTGAATCAGCGTCAATTTGTTTTGATCTGGTCACAAGGATCACCACATAGCTTGATATTTGTCATAATATTTAAACACGTTCCAGCAGTTGAAAGAAAACAATACAACAGAACATTTCTGTTTAGATTTTGTCTAAACTTCTGGATCCGTCTGTGCACACACACACACTTACACTTTTCAGACCCCGACTCTCAACAGGTTTTACACCGACACATCAGGCCACAACACCACATTAAACACACCCTTCTCACCCCCGCCCCAACCACACACACACTCACACACACACACTCTGTCAACAGCAGCCATGACAACACAGACATGAGGGCTGCTGGCAAGGCAAAGAGTACACACACACACACACACACACACACACACACACACAGGGAACACGTAACAACACACACTGATTCAGTGATTGTGCAAATATAAGGGCATAATAAATGAGTGACATTTCCTTGTGTTTTGCACTTAGTGTTCTGGATGAAAACAGCCTGGAACACATTCAACCCAGGGGAGGAGAAACACTCTCTCCATACGCGAACCTGCAGTTTATTTGTTTAGCACTTTCATATTTTAAGTGTAATTGTCGCAAGGTTCCTGGAACAAGTTAGGCGTCCCTATGGTTAGTAACTCAGTCATTCAGCTTTTATCTGCTAAGGGGGCATCCTGGAACATAAACCTTCACACGTTTCATGCTGGCTCAGGTGTTTTTGGAGACACTGCTACACGGTAGATGATTTACGGATCTACTTCTGCTTTTATTTCACACCCCATGTCTCCGATTTATCAAGCGAGCTTAGGAACTGGGGCAGGAATGACAACTTTTGGAGGTCCACAAAAATAAGTTTTTTCTCTGTTTGGCAGCCATGTTGATAAATGCCAAAGAGTGCAGGAAAATGTGCGTAGACCCAAAAGTCATTGTGTATGACCATGTGTTTTCATGGTGAGCACCAACTGAAACACTTAATTGGTCAGGGGTGCACTATTGTGTATTGATAGTACAGGTGGTTAGAATTACGACAATGTCCCGCTGTGGTGCATATTACTAAGCATTTGTGATTGTTCATATTGTTTACATTAAGACTCTGAAAAAGCCCAACACAGCAGAATGGATCTGATTAACACATGGTCTTTTTGTCATCACTGTTGAGGCGTGTTCCTTTCTTTTTCTTTTTTTTTTACTTCTTTTTCATCTGTGGTTTAAAGCTGTCTTGTAATCTATGATGTGAAAGAGAAACAGAAAAGCCTGGTTTGCTAAGCAAGACTGAGGCGGCATTGTGATCTTAGTGCACAACAGTATGTTGATGATCTGAGTCTCTGTATACATTAAGGAACAATTTAGAGCATGTGAAAACAATATACGTGATATATATGTGAACCGCATGAGAATGAGGTTGCAAAGCAATAAAATTACAGTTTGTGGCTTGACCGGGGACACCTCGAAAGACACAGAGAGAGAGAGAGCGCCCTCTCTTTGTCCACATTCCTCACATTACTGCATTCCTCTGATCACTTCAGGATCACACACACACACACATGCACACTCACACACACACGCTCACTCACACACTTTAAGGAAGATGAACAGAGAGTTTGCGAAACACATTAAAAGCACATCCAGAAGTGATTAATGTTTTTATATTGTGAAACCAGGATTGCAAAACTGTGCAGATGTTGTCCATCACAGCCATCACACAAGTTGGAGGAATTCAACCATCAGCTGCAGTATTTACTGATCAAATAGTTCACCAGCTCTCGCCTTATCTATCCTTGTCAATACACGAAAAAAGGACTTTTCTTTGGCGGCTCTTCAAGAATGATGCCATTAACTCAGCTAATGGTCACAAAGCCGATAAGAGACTAGTGATAACAAATCCAACCCCAAAAGTGAGGTCATAACGTGAGATTAAGACCACTTTAAATCATTTACACGCCCTGTGCTTGAAACGTATGACTGTACAAATAACAAACGAAGAAAAGAGATTCTTAAGTCATTTAACATCATTAACTTAGGACTGAACTTAGTCTGAAACTAACTTAAAACTTTCAGGTGTCTCGGAAAAGTTGAGAGAGACTTACGTACAGGTGGAGGGCAGAATACCAACGATACGGCGTCCAATGTAGAAGTGAAAGTCCTGACAAAGCTGGCTCAGCGTCTCATAAATAATTTGACAGACGATTAAAAGTTTGATTGAAGCAGACTCACCTGAGGCTGTCCGCCGCCAGATTGCCATAGCTGTCTGGTCTCTCCTGCCTGCGTCTGTACAAGTCTGAGTTTGACAACTCTTTCAGCCTCAAAGAGTTCATCTCCCCTGCACCTCTCTCCCTCCTCTCCTCTCCTTCCCTACGGTTCCTTCCTTCCTCTCCCTCGGCCGGGCCGACAGCACTCAGTCCGCAGCAATGGGAGTACGTGAAAGTCCTGAGCGTCAAAGCCCGAGCCACATAATATCCTCTCCAACACACCTCCGGGGCACACACCCTTGAGGAAGGACACATGCAGAGGTGTGGTTTCGCAGCCTGCACACCTATCACATACCTTCTGCCCCTCCTCCTCCTCCTCCTCCTCCTCCTCCTGCTGCTCCTGCGGCAGGTAGAGGGTGAAAAGCCTCGGAGGAAAAAGAAGGAGAAGAGGGAGAAGTCTCAGAAGCAGAGAGAGGCAATCTGGCCTTTACCCCCACAGTGTCCTTTACCTCCCACTCCTTCTTGGGCTCATTCCTCTGTTCAAAAAGAAAGTCTGTGACAGAGAAGAGCGAGCTGATGAGCTGTCCTCCACACACATGTTGGAGCTTTATGGAGTTTTATTCTGATAATATGGGATCTATGCTGCAGGGAGTATATAGCTAGCTGTACACTTGCAGTCCTGTTAGGTACGAGGAAGCAGGTCCGGAAATAAAGCACTTCAAAATGGCACCTACGCCTTATCCCATCCTCATTAAAAGTTATAGAATACATGGAAGTAAATTTGATCACAGTCTTATTGTACAGCCTACCCTGACTCAAACTGTATAAATATGTAGATTTAACAAGCCGAGGAGCGGGAAACTGCACAGTCGTCACACAAAATAATAACAATAATAATGTTGATAATAACAAGCTATCATAATCACAGCTTCTTTAGAAGAACTGATGCAATACAGATTGAGTTGAACTATGCCAATGTCACAATTCCTCTTCCCGGAAAACTGGGAAGTTATGTCCCACTGGAGACAAACAGGCTATAGAAAATAGGGAAAATGTCAACCTATGAATTATTCAACTCAGAGCTGCTGGATGTGGGAACAGCAGTCTGCTCCACCCAGGTCCAGTCCAGCGGACACACATCTCAAGACAGAGCTGAGAGTTGCATCTCATACCAAACAAGAAGATAACAGAACAAAAAGAACAATCAAAATGACTTTTACAGACACTCTGAAACTATGTTCAATGCTGAAGTGTGCCTTCAGTCACAGGTGTTGCAGAGAAACCACGTCTGGCTAATATATGCAGACGAGCGAGACCCGCTCACACTCTGCAGGATTCAGCAGCCTGCCTTGACCTGTTCAGCATTCCACTTGAACACACATAAAGCAGCAGCATAAAATGTGAATGTCAAACTTTGATATCATCTCCACATCCTCGTGCCGCCGCAGCCGGGCTACAGCAGCACGAGCAGGCATGTCTGAGTACGCCACGAACGTTCACCCTGAATCACATCCCACTTGGGTGAGTCTCGGTTCGACTCGCTTCAGGGTTCATTCATTTAGAATCTGTAATTCACATAGAACGTGCATGTTTTAGGATTGCATGCTTGTATCCAGGTATTAGCCACAGTATTTTAAATGGGAAAGGGCTGTTAAAAAAAAGAAGGTAAAATGATGCTTAAGACGCAAATAGACAACACTTTTACTTGATGTAATGTGCTGTCAGCTCTCTCTCTCTCTCTAACTCTCTCTCTCTCTCACAAACACACACACACACACACACACACACACACACACACACACACACACAGCAACAGGAAGTCTGGACCCGCTCTCTGCCTCGTGCGAGCACTGCCACCGTGTGGATAGAACTGGTACAACAACTTTTCCATCAACTTCACGAGGGTGACAAGGTTAAGTCTATGGGAATGGGAAGATAACACTGTCGCCTCACAGCAAGAAGGTCTCTGGTTCAGTCATAATGTCAGTTTTCCTCGTGTCTGTGCGGGTTTTCTCTATGCAATCCCATTAACTCCCACTGTTAAAAAATGTGCCCGTCTAGGTCAACTGGAGACTCGCCCTAGGGATCAGTATGACAGAAAATTGCATGAAGGCAATGTGATGGACTTGCAGCCTGTACATAATGTATTTACCACCTTCACCCTATGCTAAGGTTTAACGTGGGTAAGATGATACATGGATTGAGCAATGTTGCAAAACCTTAAATACTATTACAGTAAATATACAGATGATTATCTAGGGGTTAGCTAGCATTAAATTAGCAAGTTAAATTAACACTTTTCACGTCCTTTTTTATTTCTGTTTTTCTCATTTTTTTTACACAGTTACAGTATTTGAGCACAGCTGAGGAGCAGCTGAGAGATTTACAGCTCTGGAGATGGCAGAGGTAATAACAATGACATTGAAAGCAGGTGCAAATTAACATAGAAATCAAAGAAACCAAACTGGGTGTGAACCTTCCCATTCCTTCTCCTACCATCATGAGATTAATAGGAAGCTTTCCATTGTTCTTACATTAGAGGAAGTATATTGAGCCACAGTGAAAGAATTCATGCAATAAAACATTGCAGACATCTAACTTCCTGATACATTGTCCACAAGTCCACATACAACACAATACAAAGGAGTCCAGCAGGTGCATTAGGCGTAGTTCTGACCATACATAAGACGTATAAAATATAGTATTAATTCATCTTACCAAAGGTTCCTGTCAAACTGCTGAGGGTATTCTTGTTGCTGCCAAGTCTCGTTTGCTGTCACTGCAAACACTCCAGAGCCGTTATCTCAATCCGCACAGCCACATCACTTCCTGCCGGCTGTGTGTGTGCGTGACCCACTGTCTGTGTGCTCTTATGTTTAAGGAAGAGATGGGCTGGATGCGCAAGGCAGCCCGCATCGCCCCTCCAGCCCAGCGAGGGCGGCTTGTGTGGCCTAGAGAACGAGGGTCGGCGGAGATCAAAGGAGGTGCAGAGGAGAGGAGGGAGCTCTGAAGATGTGCGAGGGCTTCATCGAGTCGTTCTCACACACGTGTTGTGTTAAGTGTCCCCACAGCTGCCGTAGAGGAGAGGAGAGGCCACACCCATACACCCACTACACACTGCACTGGGTGTCTGGATGGTCCCTCATGGGCTACTTTTACATTCTATATTTACAGAAGGGATGCACAATAACTAAATCTTTTTTAATCTTCTTTTCAGATATACCCAATAACTTCTCATAAACAATATACACACATGAGGTAAGGAAAGGCGAAGGTGTAGTGAGCAAAGATGAATTTAGCATCATCGCTCTGTATCGGACTGAACTTAATTACAACAAAAACTAGAACAGTTGTGACAGGATAGTGGCTCGATCCCTTATCTGAAATTAAGAACATGTTCTGTTGCTTGTTTAACATCGGATCGACTGTTGCAGATCGATGGCATAAATCCACAGAGGTATCCACATGCAATGCAGGGGAGCGTCTCAACACAAGCACACACACGCACACACACACACACACACACGCACAAACACACACACGCATACACACACACACACAGAACTATAGAGGAACTGCAGCAGGTGTGTGTAAAGCCTGTTGCTCCATACTTCCTTCTGCATTAATCATCTAAGCATTAGTAATATACCAGCTGTAGGACAACATCACACTGTGTGATATGAAGAAACACCTCGTCCATCTCACCTATTTCACAACTTGTCTTGCCCAGTCCAGCCCATCCTGTCCAGCCCATCCAGGTCAGGTCGCCAGTCCATCATAGAGCACAGACACACACACATACCATGTGCTCTCACTCACAACTAGGCGGTAATTTAGAGTCTCCGATCAGACATAATGCATGTTTTACGAGTGTGAGAGGAAACAGGAGGACATAGAGAAAGCCCATGCAGACAAAGAGAGAAAACGCAAATTCCACACAGAAACAACCTCACTCTGACCGGGATTCGAACCAAAGACCTTCTTGCTAAGAGGCGCTAACTAATCATCAATTCAAGTATTTGAAACATTATGTGGATTTAAGGCTCATAAAATTCTTAAAATGAAAAGAATCAGGATTTGCAACCAATGAACACAGGTCTGGGGCTCGATTCCCACTTGGACTGAAGGTCTTTCAGTGTGTAGTTTGCATGTTATCCCTGTGTCTGTGGAGGCTCTCCTCCCACAGTCCAAACACATGTGTGTTTAGGTAGATTAGAGACTCCAAACTGCCCTATAGATGTGAGTGTGAGAGTGAATGGTGTGCGTTTGTTTCCTACCATGGACTGGAGACCTGTTCCCAGATCTCCAGACCCCCGTGACACTTATTTATGCAACAAAGCGTGTAAGACACTGAATGAATATTAGTAATGAACCATTCCTGATATGTATGACTCCAATTCATTACGTCACAGTCTGAAAATGCTGGTGCGTCACATCATCCAAAAGGCGTGGGTGACGGGCGTTTTCCTTGTTGCAGCCGGAGCATCAAATCCACTCATTACTTCAGCTGCCTCCAGCTTTGTGAGCGGAGGCCGCGGTGCCACATCCAGATCCTGCACTCCACATTCACACACCGTCACACACTCTCCCCAAACAAGGACAAGTCTACACTGGAGGCTTCACCTCAGCTCGCAGTTGTATCAACACAGCGCGGCGGCAGATTAAAATGTAATGCGCGGGGAATGCAGCAGTCCTCAGGCTCTTTTTAAAAGACTCGCCCTCTCTTACAGCCTGCACTGTCCTCACGGCCACTCAATATAGCAAGGCCAGAGGTTTCTAAACCCAAGGCCATGATTAACTGAGCAGTGCACAGAGGAACATTCACGGGGGGGGGGGACTACTCTGACCATCAGTCCTCTGGGAATAGATGTTCAGGAAGTGGAGCAGAGAGCAATAACTACTGTCCACTTTGTGTGGACATTCCTGCACAGGGAGGAGTCTGATCTGCAGAAAACATCCTCCTTCCTCCTTAAAAATGTCTGTCTTGCTGCTACTCTATCTCTATCGATTCGGAGTCAACTGAGGACACAAGTATATCGAGTCATTTCATCCTACTATAACCCTCTTTGTTACCAGAATTTTGTAGTTCTAACTTCAACAACCTATGTCTTTATTTGACCCGATCATGCATGCAAATTGTAGTTATGTGACATGTGGGTGCATGACTATTCGGACTCTTGCTAAATGTTGGGTGCGTGCTGTAAACAACATTGCGGTCATGAAGACAAATGCTCAAATAATCAATGTTTATGAAGAAATCAGCAGTAACCTCCTCTTCCCCCATTCATCACACTGAGAATTGAAAACTGCGAGTCTGCTACAGAGGATGTGATCTAACCAGCAAATGGTTCATGTTTAAATATTAATCAGTCTATGCAGTTATGTCATATTTGCAGACCTGCAGGTGCTTCAAAAGTACATGCAGTCATAACTTTCTTTAAATGAGAACAAAGGTGTTTCAAACCTGACGTTTACAACATGAAGAACTTCATAACAAACTGATTTCATTTAGTTGCCTCTCTATTGGGACATATTTAGCCTCTGAAAACACACATTACAGTCAAAAGCCTCTATTATATTGAAAGCCTCTATTAATAGTTATGGACATGCAATATACCGACTAAACTTTTACTCTTTATACGTTTTTGGAACAATATGGACACATTATTGTTTATAAATGCGTTTTGATAGTTTTACGGCTCTAACCCAGTTAATTATGTATTGCTAATCTGTCTGGTATTAAATAACTGCAAGTTTTTCTACAGATTCTCCAATATTAAGTGGAGTTGCAGGATTGAATTGAATGGAATAACATTGAATTGCAGCATAGGGGGCGCTAGAGAGCAGTTTAAGTGTCCAAACTGAGATTGTATCCAACCAAATCAAAAGTGGATAAGCTTGAGATACACTGCGTCTCCGCTATGCTTTTATTTCCAGGCCAGATGTCACTCTCTCCAACGGGAGGAACCTCCAAATAGACTCAAAAAGTGTTGAATGGTTTAGTCCTGAGGGACTGGAAAATACCGGGACTGCGGGTTTTTTTTTCCGTTCCAGTGAGAAAACGTCAACTTATCCTCTCTCTCTCTCTCTCTCTCTCTCTCTCTCTCTCTCTATGTATCTCTCTCTCTCTCTCTCCCTCTCTCTCTCCCTCTCTCTCATAGGAGAAACACTTCCAAACTTGCCACTCACCCGTTTGTCATCTCTGTGATGCCGAGCATCCTGCCCTCGGGTGTCCAGGACCAGGCCTGGGTTTCGGGGTTCAGTCCAGATCCAGATGTTGCAGGCTGTGCAGATGTCTGGGGGGGACAGAGTCCGCTCTCTCACCCGGGAGAAGAATGGCGAAGACGGCCTCGCCTCAGCTCCGCACAGGTCAGCGTAGAGTCCGTGGAAACTCGCACTTCCTCTGGTAACTTTCAAAGTAAAATCCTTCTGTGACTTCTAATACGTTGAATTCCTCAGCACCTTTTTTCTAGTCATCACGACTACTCAAAGTCACATTCACTCATTCATACACTGTAAAGGGTAAAAAAGTTAAAATGGCTGTATTGAATTGTATAGTGTACATTCTTGATTCAGTTCTTCATGTGTTGTAATGTAAATTGTAAAATTACAGACGATGGTTTGTCGGTCCTCTCAGTGCCTGGTGTGTTAGCATCAGAACTGTGGCTATGTGTACCATATACATGTATACATGTACCATATACATCATTATGTTAAGATTGAGAATTAGCACTATGGTTGGTCTCAACATGTTTTGATTTACAGCTCCACAATTACTGTGAACATAGAATATATACACAGAGACAAAACTCTTTGAATAGGAAAAATGGCGTGCTTTTATTTTGAAGGCCAGGAGGTTCCCTCACTGTTTTGCTGGCTATCTACAGCAGCTTCTTCCCAGTCTGTGAGCTCCCACCGCTGGAGTTACAATTTGGGCTTTATAGTCGAAGAAAAAAACTGTCTGGACCCGCCCTGAGAGCTTAGTTTGAGATGCGTTTGTATCAGCAGATTAAACCTTATTTGTCTATAGTCAGATGCAGGATGCTGCTCCTGGATCTCAGATCAACTCCTGTGGACCAGTTCTGGAGGCATGGACAGTAAAACTTTTCACTGTTTGGTCGTGGAAAACTGTTCAGAAGTTCAACATGGCGAAGGTGAAGGACTGTTTTCACATAAAAAAAGCTTAAAAAAAAGATGACACACAGTAGTAGTGAGGAGGAATGTGGCAGCAGCTTCTGCTACTGTCCTGTAGCGATCTGCACGATAAGGGGATGGGGAAACACCATAATAGCAACAATAAACAGAGTAAAAAGAATCACATTACATCAGGTTGATAATGAGAGTGCTGCTCCCTCCCCAGGGGAGGTAAGAGCAGTAATAGTATGTTTAGTTTTCTTCCCTGAGGCGGCTACAGTGGCTCTTATTTGTTGTTTCCTCCCCTGGCTGCGTCATCAAACTGGAAAGCACATATATTTCCTTAAAAGGAGAGCCCCTACACCCCCTACACCCCTCACAGATGAGGGATTGTGGGGAAAAGAAACGCATGACTCCAGAAAACTCACATGTTCCCACTTCAAACAACCTGAAGCCTGAAGATGAAGGACTCCTGAGAGCAATTAAACCAAGATCCGAACACAAAGAACAACTATTAAAGCCACTGCGGTTTTGTTTATGTTACATAATCCTGATTCTGTCAGCTTTATGAACCATGAAACCTGTAGCGCTGTATAAAAAACCTTCTCAGTCTGGACTGAAAGTCTGTAAACTGCTCTGAAAAGACTTTCCTTTGTGGATGGCAATGAGGCAATGACAAAGTGATATTTTATGGCAAAAGTACATTATAAGGAAAGTAGAAAGAAGTACAAAGTAGGAAACATTTACTTCTTTGTTCAGTTTATTTTAGTTTACTGGGGGAAAAGAAAACAGGAATAAACAGGAACTGTCTCTAAAATACAGTGAACCAGATAATGTAAATGCTCCCACATCCTCACACAGATATGACCGTTTATAGTAATCTCTCATAGCATCTGCTGATGTTAACCACCATAAATATAAAAGCTTCAGATACAAATTACATTCAGTTATGCTGAAGGAACCACAAAAAGCTGCCACTGAAATGAGAAAACAAACAAAGTCAGTTGTCGCCCTCATTGGTGAGATGTGAGCTAAATCGTGTGAGTGTAATGTAAAGGTGTCCGCGTCTCTACAGGAAAGGTCGTGGGTCGAGTTAGGCACCGTAAAAAGCAGCAGACGATGGTTTGACGGGGGTGTTCCGCTCCAGAGCACTTCACTAAGCAGAGTGGACGTGCTTGATATCATAGTGACCGTCCGAACCCGAGTAGCGACAAATCTTTCATGTCCAGTGATGAAACAGCCGTGCAACAACTGACACATCTTTGCTTATTCCCAGAACTCACATCGAAAGCATCAAGGTAAGACTTTGGCATTCATTAACCACAAGCAAAACATAAACTGTAACGACAAATAGTAACTAGAACAAAACAAACAAACAAAAAAATCACAAATCAACCATCACGACAGGATATGATCAAAATCAAAACTGAAGATAGTAGACAACTGTGTCTGGATGAAGAATGAATGAACAAATGCAAAACCAATCAGAAAAGGTTTTAATATGCTGTTATGATCCTGGTCAGTCAGTTATGTAGGTCAGGTGAACCTGAGAATGTAGAAATTTGCACTTGGAGTGAGATTATGATAAACGCACTAGGAAGACTTAACCCACAAGCCACACCGGAGGTTTTGCCTCTTTACCTAAAAAATGAATGCTCCGTCTGAACCCGACTTAGGGTAGAGACAGCAGACTCAAGAATGTTTCATCTCAAACTCTTCAGAATGCCGTTGAAAAGTGAAATACACACAAATCACAGTGTGTCACTGTGCACAACACATGCCAGTAAAATCTTGGGAAGTAATCGACCTGTGAAGAAGATCATGCCACTAACTATGCCATTTTAACTCATTCCCCTCCCACTAGTCTGGGATATTATGTTCATTGACCGATTATGTATGTGAGATACAAACAGCATCCACTCGTTAAGTTTTCATACCGCTTAAGAAGTCTTGTAATGCCTTATCAGTTCCACTTTGAGAAGCTGGAGCCCTCTCATTCAACAAAGATTGTTGTAAATATGTGTATCGGTAGCAAGAGAAAGGAAGACAGAAATATCTCACAGTTGATATTCATCGGTAAGAGACTCATCTACTGACACACTGATAGATTTTCTTGTCAAATCCTTTTGGTTCGTCACATCAGTATTTGTTTCTGTTACATTCCTTGGTCCCTTCATTTGAGTCCTCAAAAAGGTTTGTAAATGCCCTGGTGAATCTCCCAACATTTTGACCACAGAGCATCACTGGTTAGAAACGGGTTTGTGCGGAAAAGGGCCCGGTGACGTCTCAGCGTCCTCCTGCTCCTGATGTGGTCTTCACTGGCTTGAATGAGCACTGAGTCTACCTGATCCCAGACCAGCTGTGAAGATATGAAGTCCAGCCTGATCCCCTGTTCCCAGCCCCGTCTTCCTCACCTACACAAGAGAGGTCAGATTGGGTTATAATTTATGGAGGCCCTATTGAATAGATGCACAATGTGGAGAGACAAAAAGCACCATGTCTCAGTTTGTTTTACCTTGAGCAATTGCAGCCAGTTTGCTCTTCTCCTCTGGGCTGAGCTGTAGCATCGTGTGAATGACGGGCAGAAGTGCCTGCCTCTCGCTGCCTGATCGCAGGAAGATGAACTGCAGCAGGACATTCTTCAGATACTCCAGGTTTGCCACGCTCTTCTCTCGCTCCTGGTTGCGCTCCAGACGGCGCAGTTCACTCTTCAGCAACTGCAATATGACATCATTAGCTTTCATAAATGTTCATTATACATGCAAAACTTTGCATTTGCTCTGTTTAATTATTACTTATACTCGTTCTTTGTACTATTATTTACTTTTTTTTCTGTGGACTGTCATATATTGTTATAATTGTGTAACACATTGTGTGTTGTGAAAGTGATCTTGTGGGCTGCTGGACAGAATAATTCCCCTTTGGGCATAAATAAAGTACTATCTCATCTTAGTTTAAAACTCATGAGCTCAAACTATGTTATGTGGTCAAAAGGTGTGTAACAGACTTGATGACAAGATTATCGAGTATATAACAGAAAATAATAACACTCTATAGTACTTTGGAATAATAGTATTTTAGAGAAACATGTCGCCCCATCTGGAAACATACAAAATATGTTTAGCATTGCATAACAACTTATATTTTCTTGAGACATGTTGATAATTATTCAATATTTTGACATATTCAAAAACAGCTTCTATTAGACTTTGAAAAGGACAAAAAATAACCGAAATGAATGTTTTTGTAGCATACTTGGGAGTATGAAACGGATACGTTTTTGACAACGTCACGACGTCCGGATACGCCCACCAACGTCACTACGTACCGAACGTACCAAGATGGCGGCGCCCTCTGCAGTGCAACGCTCGGACGTGTCGCGGTAAAGCGTGAAAAAGCGAACTATGACAGCGTTTTTCTGAACGTGCAGCGTCGCACTTTTCAGGTCAGGTAGTTGTGTGTCAGTTAGTTGAATTCTAAGTTTATCCGACGGCGTCAGCAATGAGTTTGCAGCGGTTACTGTGCGGGGCGGTGGAGCGATCCTCCAGACAGCTCCGGCTTCTGAACGTCCAGCTGAACTCCCCGATATCAACACAGAGGTGCGTGTCGGGGCTGTGCAGCAGGATTTTCCTCCCCAAAGTCCGCCCCGATGCTGCCCTCAGACAGCTGTCCTCCTCGACCCAGCCCTCCAGAGATGTCACCTTGTTCCTGCACGACAGGACCAGGTTCTTCAGGCTCCTCTCGCTCTTCTGTGGCGGTCAGTGCATCTTCTGGACCTACCTGGGCCACTTCGCTTTCACCGGCCTCAAAGACGCACAGAAAGGGAAGACTAAAGCGCCCACTACCACTACAGGTCTGGCTGGGATCTGGAGCTTTGAGATGAACCTGGGTTCGAACGCCTGGAGGTACGGCTTCACGCTGGGATGCCTGGCGATAGCAGCAGGCGTCGTCGGGCTGGGGGTTTTGTTCTGCAGACGATCCGTCAGCCAGGTGGTTCTACACCAGGGCGGGAAGATGGTGACCGTGTCCACGCAGTCTCCTCTGGGACTGGGACGAGGACGGAAAATCACAGTGCCGCTGTCCCAGGTGGCGTGCCACGCTCACAGACACGAGTCCCCCGCCTTCATCCCCCTCAGGGTCAAAGGACACAAGTTCTACTATCTTCTGGACAAGGAGGGGACCATCAATAACTCCAGGCTGTTTGATTTCACCGTGGGGGCTTATCGGCCACTGTGAGGGACGATTATTACTGCAGCCTTTAAGACCAGGCCAAGGATGTGACTTTTATGCTACTGCCAAGCAAAATATCAACTCCTGTCTTTACAGAAATAAACAAAAACAAATCACTTCATGCCTAGAATGCTGCTGATACTGACATACACGTCCAGTGTGTTAAGTGTCAAAAAACTGAGGACTCAGTTGTGAAATAAGAGTGAACCTCTCAGCCTGGCTGTGTGTGTGTGTGTACGTACAGTGATCTGCTCCATGAGAACAGCGTTGGTGGCCTCGGTTTCATGCAGCAGGCTGTTCATGTGCTCCATGCTGCGCGTGGCGGTGCTCAGCTTCTGACTGAGCTCTTCTTTGGTCGGCTCCACCGTCCACACAAACGGCTCTGGAGACCACAGCAGGAGACGTGGAGAAAGTCATGGAGGGAGCCCTGCTATTGTGCCCCATTTGGACATGAAGCGGTTACAATTTCTTTGTAATCAGTATACATGATCACAATTAACTCATGGTCTGAAATAATAAAAGAAAAATTTCACACAGTCTAAATTGTGATTTCATAACTCATAGGTGGAAACAGGATGAGTAACCAGCTTTTGTATTGGTTGCCATATCTGGGTCAGAGATGCAGATTGTGAAGCTGGAGAAATACCCTTTCTAGCTAATGAACAGGCGCATGGTGTGTCTCCTCTCTCTGACACACCTTGTTTGGGGTCTGGAGACGTGAGAAGATGCTCCAGAGAGGGCAGGGGGGTGAGAGCGGGCGAGGGGCTCTCTGTCTCGGTGGTCTCCATGCCCTCGCCCTCCTCCCTGGCCATGGACTGGAGGTCACCGAGGGCCATCAGTCCAGGCCCGGCCTGGCTCTGCTCCGTGATTCTGCGCTGGAGCTCGGACACCAGGGGCTTCCGACCAGACTGGGCAGGAGCTGGAAGAGCGCAAACATCAGCACAGAGTTATAGCTTTAATCCACTGATATTATGATAGCTGCTCCAAACCGAGACTGATATTAGACCCCCAAGCTCTGCTGACTTAACTAAAAAGTATGCTGATGAAGCTATAATAGCATATAATTTTAATACCATAACTTGGCTCTTAATCATATCTATTTATATTGTTTATGCTTGTTACTCAGTATAAAAAAACACCTGCTAAAACACTTTGTGCTTTGCCACCCAAAGCAGACTTCTTGGAGTCAGTGTCCTACTTGAGTGAGACGTGAGGGGGCACCACACACACTCTGGTGTTAGCCAGTGCCGCCTGCACACGCCATGGCAACAAGTGAGCGGAGAGAGAGAGGGGCGAGGAGCCTCAGAGAGTGGGTGGACGAGAGAGAAGATTGTGATTAATGGACCCGAAGCTGAAGCGAACGACATAGCGCTAAAACCAATCCCCTCACCTTCCCACCTCCGCTCTGCTCCGTGACCCTTCCCCCCGCCTCAGTGCAGCAGAGTAAGAGGAGCTCCAGCCCTGAGGGCTTCAACCACACTGTGCAGTCTGAACCGGGTTCATAAGAAACAATCAGACACCCGGTTTACTCGCCTCCTTCCTTGACACAGATGAGACCCAGTCAAAGCCGCAGCTCTCCATATACTGAGCTGTGATGCTAAATGACAGCTGTGAGGGCTAATGAACTTCCTGGATGTCATTCACAGATGGACAGAGCCACTGCCACATTCAACTTTTATAGCAGACTGACTGATTAATTTTCAGTTTGTGCTTCTGTGCCTTTTGATTAAACAGCGAATGAGGCCAAACAACTCGACAAACACAGATCAGTTTTACAGTTTGCAACAAGGGATTCATAAACAATGTATATATATATATATATATTTATATGAATGAGGCCAGTAAAAGCTGCAGCTTCATGACCCCACCTGCCCAGCGGGGCGAGTGAAAGGCACTGATGTCGAGCCGCGTCTGCATTTGAGCTGCCATTAAATGCGAGCGGGGTGGGGTGGCGGGGAACGCTCCAGTGTGGCCCTCAGTCATGGCGGCTCCGGCATGCCGGGGCTCCCTCAGCCGTGCACGTGCCAGCCGCTAATGATGAGGCCCTCCAGATGCCACAGTGAGCCGTTGGACCCGCAGAGAGGCGGGAACGGAGCCGAGGAGCTGAGGCAACACCTGGCCATAACAAGGCGACGGAGACACACACACACACACACACACCCGGCTCTCCGAGTCATTACTACGGGTGCGCTTGCCGTTTGACTCCGGGGGCCAGCTGTGTGGGAGGTGACGAATGAGCTTCCAGAGCTGCCATATCTCCCCATCATCCCTCTCACAGTGAGGGAGAGAGAGAGAGTAAACAAGACAGAAAACTTCAGCTCCATTTACCCCCCGATACTGTGAAGGACCCCCCTGAGAGCCTGCAGTCTGTTGGAGCAGCGCCCCTCTCCAGAGCCTCTCCGTGTACACAATTACATTCTCATTCATTCATTGTCTTTATACACAGTGGTGTCACAGGGATCTGCTGGAGCCGTCAATCAGCCTAAACCTGCATGTTTTGGGAATATGGGAGAAAACTGCTGAGAGAACAAGCAAACTCAGCTTTGACCTGGAACCCAGGTCCAGAAACCTGCACATTTAGATTGATTGGAGATATAGTGTTGACAGTGTGATGGTGTTAATGTGCACCCTTTGGTTTTATCATGATTGGGTTTTTCTGACCTGACATGTTCTCTCTGTCTGTCTGGATCGAGGTGTATATATATATAAATGTATATATGTTCTATTAGAAATGTAAAATTAAATGACATCTCTTGCGATTTAGTGCAATATCTTAAATTAAAATGGATGTGACTCTCAGTTCTGTGATGCATTGATGACTTGTCCTTCCCTGTGTGCTGGTGACAGGCTCCAGCAGGCCCCCATGGTCCTGTTGAGGGACACACTGGGGTGAAGTTCCTGTTCCTCGCTGCTCACCGTTCTGGCTCTGCAGGTTGAAGAGCTGCTCCTCCACCCGGGTCAGCTGGCCCTGCAGGGTCTCCATGGTGGCCCGGTGGTCGTCCTGCAGCTTCCTCAGCTGCTCCCTGTACGTCTGCCGCTGGGCCTCCACCTGCGAGGACAGGTCGGCCTGGGCCTGGGACAGGTCCGAGCGCAGGCTCACGTTCTCCGACTGCACCGACAGCAGCCTGGAGGCAGAGACGGAGGCGGAGGGAGAACAAATCTGAGTTGCTGTCCGCACCCAGGGGCTGATGGGGACCAGGGGTCGGGCCGGCTCACCTCTCCCGCAGCTCGGCCTCCTTGCTGATGGTTTCCTGGAGGATCTTGTTGTGCCTCTCCAGCAGAGTGTCGTGCTCGCTCTGCAGCTGCTGCAGCTCCGCCGTGCTGCTCTGGAGGCTCTGGTGGCTCTCGGCCAGCCTGGACCTCAGCTGCTCCACCTGAGAGGACAACTGCTCCCTGCACACACAACGTATGCCCATCAACAAGAACTGCCCAGTGCTCACCAAGTGTCCAGTGCTAGAGGGGGGGGTCCTCACCGCTCTGCCTTCCCAGGGTCGCTCTCACTCTGGGCTGTGCTTTTGCTCTTCTGCTGCTTGAGCACGTTATGGACCCGCACCTTGTAGCTCTCAAATTCAGCGGTCGTGGTCATGAGCTCAGACTACGATCCAGACAAAGAAGAGGCAGAGATACATATTCAGGTTCATTTGTTCAGTTCTTCAAGTATACTGATGAAAATACACAATACAGTAGATGCATTTCAGTTTGTCAAAATCAAACAGGTATTTTGGAGATGCTAATGAAGTACGACTGCAACAAAACAACGTACAGTACCTGCAGTGTTGATATTAAATACCACACTATTTTTTTTGCCTCGTGCCCCGGGCTCGATCAAGTTTGCAGCTTGACAGGAAAATCAATGAACGCGTGGACACATTTTGATAATGACTGTCAATCACTTGTGAAGCCGGAGTCAAACGGCAGAACTGACGGATCGTCCCCTCGTTGCACATCGCTATGAATGAAACGACGCCTTCCATCAGAGCACGCAGGCAATTACGAGCTGTCGCCCAGGGCACAAGAGGCATTCTTCAGCATTTTCTTAACAATGGGGACGATATAAAGATTATGCAGAACAACTTGTAATACTGTAATTAATATCTCCTTTACTTGCAGAAACACAAACCACGTCCTCGTAGTCCAGTTTTTGAAGAACTGAGGGGCCGACTGTGTGGTGTGTGTTCCTGTGTGTGTGTGTGTGTGTGTGTGTGTGTGTGTGTGCATACACACCTTGGCCGTGTCTCTCTCCTGCTGCAGGCTGTGGATGCGCTGCTGCAGGGAGCTGCTGGCTCGCTGATGCTGCTCCAGCGCAGACCTCAGCTGCTCCTGCAGCCGATGGCTCTCAGCCGTCAGGTCACACATCTCGATCTTATCACACAATGCACGCGCGCACACACACACACGCGCACGTACGCACACACGCACCTCAATTAGTGACTTCAAAAAAACGGCCACAGGAGATGATCTCGGGGCTGGTTGTGCTACCTTGGAGCTTTCTAGCTGCTGCTGGTGAGCTTCCAGTTCTCCTCTCAGAGAGGCCTGCTGCATCATGAGCGAGCTCTCCTGCACACACACACACACACACACACACACACACACACACACACACACACACACACACACACACACACACACAAATGTAACATAAACACTGTAAAAATAAATGAATACAACTATGCAGTCAAATGATTTACTATTCCCGGCACCTCCAAGGCCTCTCTTACATTCAAGGGCCCACAAATGGTTGCATAACACTATTTACATTCATCAGGCAGCAACGTTACACACAGTAATAGGACATCCTGAGGGATGGACACACACACACACACACACACACACACACACACACACACACACACACACACACACACACACACACACACACACACACACACACACACACACACACACACAGAGAAACAGACCTGTTTCTTGGTGTCAGCCAGGTCCTTTTTGGTCTTCACCAGCAGCTGTTTCATCTTGGACGTCTTCTCCTCCCCCTGATCCAGCTGGGACTTCAAAGCCTCTGGAGACACAAATTCATACACACACACACACACACACACACACACACACACACACACACACACACACACAGACACAAGCCAGACACACACAGTCAGACGGGCAAACAAAACTGGGTGTGGTGAAATACATACTAAGGGAGGATATTTTTCAGCGTTCCGCCTTCATTACAGAGCGTGACAGTGTGGAGAGCTGGGACACGTTGGTGCTGCATAGCAGACAGGAAATCACTGTGGCTCTGCAGGTGTAATGAATGTTTGCTGTCAATGAGTGGGGGGATCGCTGCCTCTAAAACCGCGCGCTTCCATTTGGCCCTGCGGGGGACTCCACTTTGCCTCTATCACACCCGCAGGTGGCGCTGGAGCGTCCCGGCACGCACCGATCTCCTCTTTGAGCGTCTCCTCCTTCTGGGCCAGCACGCCGATCTGGCCCTTCAGCTCCTCGCCGCTCTCGTCTTTGGCCAGCAGCTTGGCGTTGAGCTCCTTGACCAGGCGCTCGTAGTCGGCCATCTCCATGTCCAGCAGGGAGCTCTGCTGCGCCTCCTGAAGCACACCCGACACATTACACCAACACTTTGCAAACATGCAAACTCCTCACAGAAAGGTCCTCAGCTGGGATCTGAACCAGCAAACCTCCTCACTGAGAGACAACGCTTCACCACGTCGCCCTCGCTCACATCTCCTGGCCAAAATGAAGTGTCATTTTTATCAGGAACCATAATAGTCTACAATGACTGTAATGATAACCAGTACACTCTTTGTATCAGCGGCTTTTGTAAAGAAAATAAACGTCACTGTCTGATGTTTGTTGGGCCGTGTCAACAACGTGGACTCATGACAGGTCAGAGCTCCTGGAGCTGGACCAGGCGGGGCCGCGCTAATGGAAAAGCAGCCGCGGCTCCTCTGCCGGGGGCTGGAATGGCTTTCTTCCTCAGTGCGAGGCGCTGCTGTGGCTGCAGGCCGCCCATCACAGGCCACATCACTCGACTGGACAGGCCCTCTGGGACGCTGGTGTCTGAGAGGCTCTGCGTGTGTGTGTGTGTGTGTGTGTGTGTGTGTGTGTGTGTGTGTGTGTGTGTGTGTGTGTGAACCTTGCGCAGCTGCTCCAGCTCCTGGGCGCTCTGCTGAGACTGCTGCTGCTGCTTGCGGAGCTGAGCTGTCAGCTCGTCCACCTCTTTAGTGGCAGAGGACCAGTCCTGGAGAACCACAGGGCCAACGTGACTTCCCAGCCTGGACTGTTTCTTTTTTTTTCTTTACTTTCCGAGTGCCTTTTTGTTTCAGACACCACAGCTGGCATTCATCACAAACATTCCTACCTGGATCTTCTGCTCCTTCATGGCCCTCTCGGCCAGGAGATCTTTCTCCAGGCTGGATGACTGTTTCTGCAGCTCCTGGCTCTGGGCTTCCAGCTGCCTCACAGTGTTCCTCACCGTCTCCAAGCCGGCCAGCAGGTCCTCCTTCTCACTGCTAATGGTTTCATTCTGTGACAGCATGAATGACAGTCGATCAGTTATCATTAGGCTTGTGTTCTTGGTGGGAGGAGGGGGAATAATGTGATGCGTCAGTGACATTACTGGGATTACTGTCTCGCATGGATCGCATCTCATGGAGCCTCATTAAACAGAAGAATTTAACAGTGACAAAACGCTTTTTGTTGCACCCATTTCAACTCATTCAAGAGGCATTTCATCCGAAAAAGGGGACACGTGGGCGTTTTCTGTAATCCCATGCAGCCTCCTTAATTGTCGAAGGACAAAAAACGCCTTTGTTGCACCTATTTCGGGAAAAAAATGAGCACACTTGTAGGAAAACGCGCACTAACGTGACACATCCCAAAGTCTTTCATGCATGTCTGACAGCAGGCGGACTCCGAGGGCCCCGCTCTGCACGGCGGCAGCAGCTCGCTCCCGTCATCTGTCAGCCCCGCGCCACACTGCGACTGGGTAAACAGAGATGTCCAGACGTACCCCGAGATCCCCGACGAGCTTCCAGTCTGCCTGCCTGCACCCCCCCCTCCCCGCCCCCCCCCACACCTCCCCACCACCCCCGCTCCCCCCTGAGACCTGTGAACGCACACAAGAATAAACTCGAGTCTCAGAAAAACAGATGGAAGCGATACTCCGCTCCATTTACCCGACTGTTGTTCTCTCATTGGAAAGAAACTGTTATGCGCGTGGGGAGAGGAGTAAATATATACATATATATACACACACACACACACACACACACACACACACACACATACAACATTTCTCCCCATCTCCTCCGCTCGCGTTTGATAGGCTATTTGTGGAGCGTGGCTCGCTCTAAATCACCCGGATGCGGAGTTATGTGAGAAGAAGTATCGCCCGGGATGTATGGCCGGGCAGAGTGGCAGCGGCTGGATTTACCGGAGGCCGGGGGTGTGTGAGAGTGTGTGTGTGTGTGTGTGTGTGTGTGTGTGCGTGATGCAGGGTGCAGGGTGCGCGCCTGGCCGTTACCTGCGTGACAGCACTGCTGAGTCGTTTGGTCAGCTCAGCGATCTGTCTCTCCGCCGCCTCCGCCTTCTCCCTCTCCTTATCCAGTCGCTCCGTCTGCCTGTCGTAATCTATCTGCAGGTTCTGCACGCGCACGCACACACGCACACGCACACACACACATCCATTCATTACCGGGAGCCAACGGAACAGCTCAGTGAAGGTAAACACTATGCATCTTGGATATGAGGCGCGTCGGCATGCCGAGCGCGGGGACCCGGCTCTCATTAGGCACAACAGAGCGGCTTCTCCTCCTCTAATGGGGGGGGGGGCGCAGTCACAGGGCACAGTGCAGCCTGGGGAGGCTGCTTACGGCCGCCTCGGGGAGCGACGACAGACTCGGCTTCTTCAGCTTCTCACTTTGTCAGCTAGCAGCACATTGACGCGCTAAACGCTGTGTTAGCCGCTGTCACACGTTAGCGCACGTTAGCGCAAACAGGCATTAACGAGATGACGTCTTTACCAGTCTGAAGCCTTAGTCTGCGTGTCGGGGCTCTTAACTCGATCTTCTCGATGAGCTGATTATGAATGACGAGTGAACACATGAATTTCAACGCGGCCACCCGTTAAGCGTGGTGGCACGTCGCTGTGTGCGCTCCGCACGGTTCAGGCTGTGTGGAGAGGCGGTCAGCGTCATGGTTGGGTGCCTTCTGCACAAACTGCCCGTGTGGCGGACCTTGTAGCCCTCGGCGCCGTGGATGATGTCTTTCATGGAGCTGTTCACCCTCTCTCGCTCGGCTTTCAGCGATTCCACGTCGTCTTTGAGAGCGGCCACCTGGAATCACAACGAACGAAGGAGCCGGATTAAACCCCCCCCATCGGACGCACCCATCGGCATGTTGGATGAGAAGCACGGCGTCTTGAAGTGTGACTTCACCTCCTTCTTGCTGATGTCCAGCTCCTTCTTGGCTTTGATGGCGACCGCCTTGATCTTGTTCATCTTCTCGTCCTTGTCCGCCTGTTCCTTCTCCAGCAGAGCTGAGGGGAGCAGACGGTAGCTCAGGGTTTAGATGGGCTCTGAAAGGATCTCGGTCATTAAGATAGGAAGTGACACCTCCGTACCTATTTTCTTTGTCATCTCATTATCTGCCTTCTCCTCCGAGGAAGCAGACTCCTGAGGGGGGAAAAAAGAAAACAAGAAATAAAAGGACCAGTCCAATTAAATGTCAATCATCTTTGCCTTTAAAGGACGTGTTGGTTTTGGACAAGCACAAGCACGCGCTGGCTTGAGTGAATAAATGGTTGGAAAATAACAAGCACAATATTTTTGAGCTCCAAGGGACAATTCAGTCATCTGGAATTATATCGTCAATGAATTCAGACTCAGTTTTAGCTTGTGAAATGTCTTAAAATCTGAAGACTAGGCTGGAGCAGAATACGCTTGGTCACAGTTATCACAGATATGAAGTGATGATATTTGAACTCTCCACTCACCTGGAGAGCAGCCATCTCACTCCTCAGCTGAGATATGAGCGAGTCCTTCTCTACCAGCTGTTCCTCCAGCCCTCTCTTCCCTCTCTCTGCATCCTCCCTGTCTGTGTCCATCTCCCTCTCCTCCTTTTCCTCAGTCATGCGAGAGACCTGGGCCTGCAGACTCACGTTCTCCTCATTGATCCTCTTATTGACGGACATGGTGTCCTCCAGGTCTTGCTGCAGGCCTTGGCTATCCTTCACCACTTCCTCCAGGTTCTTCCTCAACATGTTCCCCTCTTGTTCCAGGTCCTGGACCCGAGCCTGGTGCTCCTTCTGCACCTCCTCTAAAGCTACTTGAGCTTCATCCAGCTTACTCCTCAGCAGGCTCCTCTCCTGCTGCAGCTCACGCGTGCGTGCCTGGAGCTCCTGAACTTCTTCGGAGGAGTTTTGGACCGCTTCTGACTGACTTTGCTCCAGAGCTTGGATGGTGGCGCGGGCCCGCTCCACCTCCTCTGCCAGTGAATTCAACTTCTCCTCCAGGTCTCTCTTTTCAGACGCCTCCTGAGTGAGCTGAGCGTCTGAGGCTGCCAGCTTGGAGCTCAGCAGCTCCCTCGCTTCCTTTACTTCAGAAAGCATGGACGATGCCTCTTCCAGCTTCTCGCGCAGGTCGCTCTTCTCAGCGGAGAGGTCTTTAACAGACAGCTCCAGAGCAGAAACCGACTCCTGCCTTCTCTCCAGCTCCTCTTTCAGACGCTGCACTTCATCCTCCATCTCATTTTTCAGCTCTTCTATCTCTTTCTCCTTCTCCTCTCTGAGCAAAATGGCCTCACCCCCCTTCTGCTCCAGCAGCCTCTCGATCTCCTTCGCCCCCTCGCTGTTCAGCTTTTGGACTTCCTCTTCTCTGCTGCGAAGCTGGGACAGCGTTTCATCATGCTTCTCAGTCAGCATGTTGACAATCTCCTTCAGCTCTTGAGCCTCGTTCTCCTTCACCTGCAGCTTGGAGAGGATCTCCTCGTTCTGCCTGCTCAGCTGCTCCACGCACTGCTTCATCTCGCTGGCCAAAGCCGTTTGTTCTTCGACCGAGGACTTGAGTTTCTGGTCCTCGCCTGCAGAAACCTGGAGCTGCAGCTTCAGATCTTGCGCCTGCACCATCATGGCATTCTTCTCCTCGGTGGCCTCTCTCACCCTCTCCAGCAATTCATCCCTCTCCTGGCTGAGCTGCTCCATCTTGTCCTGGAGTTCCTGTACAGTGTTGGCCCCCTGCTCTTTCATGGCTTTGTACTGGGCCACAAAGTCTTTCGTCTTCTCAGCCAGTTCGACCTCCACGGTGTGCAGGATCTCTCTCATATGCTGACACTCCGCCAGGGCAGAGTCTCTCTCTTGGGCCAAGACCTCACACTGGGCCCTCAGCTCCTCTGCATTCAAGTGGTTTTGGTCCTTGTGAGTGCCGTCTGACTCTTTGGATTGGCTTGGGCAGGCGTCTCTCTCTGCTTCCTCGCGTGCTTCATTTGGATGCTGGATTTCTTGCTCCCCGGCACCCAGGTTTGCATCATTGGGAGTGCTTTCCCGGCTCATCTGCAGCTCATTGATCTTGAACTCCAGCTCTTCCCTCTCCATCTGGAACTCGTCCTTGGTCCTCTCCAGCTCGGCCTCCAGCTCGCCCTTCACGTTACTCAGCAGGGTGAGCTCGTCCTGCAGCATGGTGCTCTGTGCTTGAAGGTCCTCCACGGTTGCTCTCAGTCTCGCAGCCTCCTCTCCCTCGCCGTAGCTGGACTCGGCCTGACTGCGGGCGGACAGCTCCAGCATTTTGGCGATTCCCGACCCTCGGGCTGGTTCCTCGTCCTCCTCTTGCACATCCTGGAGGTAGCTGTCTGGAAAGAAAAGAGCGATCCTCGTTGAAAATATCATATGATTTTCATACCATTAATGACACAGACTTCATGTGCACACATACATATGGAATTACATAAACACATACATGACTACATACATACATGACATACATGACTCCTTGATTAATCACTTGGTTTGTGAAATTAAGCAAAGATTTTGGAAAAACATGAATGCTTGTTTTACTAAGGCCAAAATAAGGTCTTCAAATGCCTGTTTTTGTCCTCACCTTAACAACATTCAATATTCTCTCATAGAGGACTAAAGAAACCAGAAAATATTCACATTTAAGAAGCTGAGATCAGAGAAGTTTGACTGTATTTCTTAAAACCCTTTTAAAAACTTTAATTGTTTATAATAAAAAAGTTGATTGTTTTCTTGGTAGGTCAATCGACCAGTTGTTGCTGCTCTACAAAGGCTGCTTTGACATCCTAGAGAGGAAAGGATGCTCAGAGAGAAATCCAGCTCTTGCTCAGAGCGAAGCTCTGCTGTACCTTTGAGAGCGAGCTGCTCGGTCAGCTCCTCGTGGAGCAACAGGAGACGCTCCCTCTCCATTTCACAGTCCTCCTCCAGAGCCCTCATTTCCTCCTCGTGCTGCACGCTCTTCTGAGCCAGCTCCTCCCTCAGGTTCTCCACCTCCTGCTGGGCCTCCGTCAGCCTGGTCTGGTAGCTCTCCTGCAGCTCCACGGCGTCCTGCGACCCTCGCTCCTGGACGGCCTCCAGCTCGGCCCGCAGCGTTTCCAGCTGAGCTTCCAGGCCACGGTGGACTTCTTCAGCGCTCTCTTTGGCGCTGGCTTGTTCAGCCAGGCGCTCTCTTTCTCTTTCGCTCTCTCTCTCTCTGTCTCCTTGCTCTCGTTCTTCCAGCAGCTTCTGGAAATGAGCCACGTCTTCTTTGTGTTTGTTGTTAGACTCCTCAATGCTGCTCTCGAGCGTCTCGATCTGCCTTTGGTGCTCTACTACCACACGGTCAAGTTGTCCTTGCAACAGTGCTAGATCATCCTGTACAAAACAACAATTGTGTTAGATGGGTTAGCTGAGTTGGTTTGTGAGTCCAACCAAACAAAGTAACACAAATGCAGCTAATGTTATAGCGTTCCATGTAAAATTCAGCAGAATTGTGTCGCGCTTCACCTTGGCTTGCTGCTTAGTCTTCTCCAGATCTTTACGAGAGAGTGTCAGATTTTGCTGAGTTTCTGCCTTTTCAAGCAGTAAAGCGTCCATCCTCTCTGTCAGCTCCTATTACAGACAAACACACACTTCAAGATGCTACACGAAATAAAGCGCCGCATGTCAAAATAAGAACACTGACTCTGGTGACCCAACGTGAGCCTGCCCATGAAGCGAACCTGTATCAGAGTGGAGTCGTCTGAGCTGCTGTTGGTGCTCTTTGTTTGCTGTTTCAGTGATTCGACTTCTTTTTCCAAATCTGCAAATGGAGGTTATGTTACACAGCTGTATGCTACTGGCCCACGAAGGCAAAAGATCAGAAAGAAACCCAAGCTGTTACGGCATCAACATCTACCTGCACATTTGCTCTTCATCTTCTGCATGCCAGCCATCTGCTTCTTAGCAAACTTGATGAGGTCATCTTTGGACAGTGTGTCCAGCTGAGGTACAAGTACAAGGAAGTAAGAGTGAATCAAATAACACATGCATCGAACCATGAATCGTGTTAATACAAACTCAGAGATGTATTGCAGGTTATGATGGTCTGCCATACCTTGGACTTGGCACCTGCACCTGCAGGTGACTGAGCCACAGGCTCTGCTACAGTCCCACCAGGGTCCTGTGTCATAAAAATACAGATGATTCAGACTTGTGTTATATTTCTGCTTTGACTGCTTTACTTCAGAAAAATCAAATAAAAGAAGAGATATCACAATACATTCTAGCACAATTCCACGTCATGAATGCTAGTAAACAACTATGCTAGACACGAGTCAATACATTTACCATTTAATTTGTAGGTGTCAAGATTTACATATGATCGGTTTTAGCTAATTAAGTTCTGCAACGTGACTGATTTATAAATGTAGAAAATGACTACCGACAGTATACATTGGCAATAGTAATACAGCAGGATAAGCAACATAAATGATAGTCAGAGCATTTAATACTGAGTTTAGGTGTGTGACAGGGCTTATAAACACCACATGATGGTTAAGTACACCTTGTTTGTGTTGTCAGTGTTATCGGCTCGGTCTCAAAGTCCTTTTACAACCAAACGTGTTTGATATTATCGCTGTATTATGGGCTAACCTGAAGATGCTTTACACCCACTGTAAACTTAAGGCTAAAGCTAACCCTCGACCCTGAGCCTTTTACCTCCATCTTGGTCGGATTTCAGAGCCCCTCCAGCCGCCTGACAACCACACACGGTCAAAATCGAAGAAGGTCGAAGCGATGTGTGCAAAAATAAACGCGACTTCCTGGCGATTTAAGGCAGAAACATCCCCTGTTTTGGTTTGAGGGGGCGACCACAGGCGACTGCGGCGACTCGCTTCCGCAAACGTCAAACGTGTGACGTCAGCGCAACCTACGTCACGCCCCTCACGGGGAAGCAGGATCTGTTTTCTCGTCCTCCCCCTGGCAGCGCTATCGCTTATGCGACAGTCACATTTGTGTTTATACTGTGCACGACACTTGGCGAGCGAGGTGACTGCAGAATATAATTGAGAGTAAAGTAGAAATATGGAAGGATTTTTTTTACCTTTGGTAAATAAAAAGAGTTACATTTTCAGACTTGATGATCACCATCAGTCGGCTGTATGTGCGCTTGTCAGAGTGCATACATGGCTATGTCCTGTTCAGCTCAATGATAACAGGAACTGGAACAGAGCTGCTTTGTTTTACGCCGTAGGAAAATATCTGTCCAGGGGGGAGAGGCTGAAACTCTGTGTGTGAAGGGTGGCAGTCATTATTTGAAATGGAATTAGAGATCCACTGTACCTGTCTGGAGTACAGGAATGTTATGTAAGATAGTTTCAGGAGTTTCTCTCCTTCTGAGACATGTAATCAAACCTTGATATTAAAGATACGGACTTGACAGAGCATGATAAAACATGTTCAATGAGATTCAATCAGTGTTAAAATATGAAAGTTGCCTTAAACAATGTGAGGGCTGATAATGCTTTATAGCACACAGTTTCACCATGTATTCAGCCACCTATAGCATAGTATTGGGCACAAATGCTATTAACCACACGTCTGGGGGCCTCCAGCATGTGTCATAACTGAGTAATGAAAAGGTCAAATTAAGACCTTTAACCTGTTTCCGGAGAGTAGGTCTGAAGTCCATTACTTCTTGCGACTAAGGGATTGCAATGTAGAAGAGTGAGGGATAAATAAATACTGTGGTCCAGAGCCTTGGGGCATATTAGCTGCAGTAATACATCAAACATGCTCTAAAAGGAGTTAGTATCAGACAAATGAGTATCATATCCATTGCATTCTGACATTTGGACCCATTGTGAGGGTAAACTGCGTGATTGGAAATGAGTATACACTCCAGTTAATGGAACGGTGAATGGATTGCAGACGGCAAAAGCTTTTCTAGTCTACCGGTCGCTCCAAGTGCTCTATAACACAAGCAAAATTCACTTTTCCACACACACGCAAACACTCATACACCGATTGATTATGACCCTGTCTTTCTTGTGAACAGCCCTGTGAACAAATGCAGGGGATCAGACCAAGATGCACATCTTATAGGTGACTAAGAACAGATGAATAGAGCATCTATCCTTGCTTTCGAGTTATAACATAGGAGCACTGGTTTCATAAGAAAAGCCTCAGTTACTGTTTTACAAGCTCTTTTATAATCCTATTTGTCTAGGTGTTGGGATATAGTTTCTGCACACATCTGGCTTTATGCCACATGAATGATCGCATGACTTTATGTTCCTCACTAAACAGAGCTTTGCAACTTCTTTTGTAGATATGGGCTAATTACTTTGGTGGTTGAGGTAGGCAGTATTTTGTATATTTTCCAGTACATTCTGTCTCTGTTCAGCCCAAATTGTAGCTTAAATTTTCCAATTTTAAATGTATATGAGACGTGATGATGTTTTTGTACCAGGCAATAGACTGTCCTTCATAGTAAAAACCTTTTTTTCATTCTCTTTACCGTCCTCTTTACTGATCAGCATGCTCAAAACCTTCAGTGCAGAAATGAACAGACTGCAGGCACTCTGAATAGAAAGATAGGAGCAGGATGGTGACCTTTACACATCTGTGCCCTATGCACACACTGCAGCTGAGATCCTGCGGTTCTGATGTGTTATTTACTGCGCACACGAGGCCACGTGGGGCATAGAATGACCCCAAAGCTGTCTGAAGCAACCGTGATGCTGTTTTCGGGGCCGTGATGTTTTTTCGGAAGGGGTTGAGGTATCTGCCCTCGTGCTGACATCGACTCTGTCAGAGACGCGATGGTCTGGCCCGGGCAGCGCTCCCTGTATTCCCATCACGTGAGATCCGCTTTCGACTGCTGAATATGGAGCGTGTCTGTTTTTGACACGAGTGATAGAAGCACTGACGGAGGCAGCTTAGCGAGATGCCTCTCATCCTCCTGACAAGGCAGCGATGCTCTGGGCAGAGGGGGCAGGCGCTCCGGCCGACTGTCTGTCTCATCCTGGAGGAGACCCGTCTCCGCCTTCCACCCCGCCTGGGTCAAACGCACCCATCCATCACAGCCCCTCCCTTGTTTTCTCCCAGGGCATCGAGCAGTATTTTGCAGCCATTTTTCTCCCCCCACTCGTGGCCGTCAGTCAGGGACGGCTTTGCAGTAATATAACTGACACCGGCTGGCGTTCAGGGAGTAATGAATAGCCTAGCTGGGTCTATCAGGAGGCGCGGCAGACACTCTTTCATGCTTCCTTCTTTCTCTTTCGCTCACCCGCTCTCTTTCTCTCACTTTGCCCTACCGGTTGTGGCTCAGCAGTCACCACATTTCAGCCTAACACAGCGAATGAGACCTCTTCTGTCTCAGCTCACCCCTCTGATTTCATCTCCAGAGGATGGTAATGTCTGTGAGACTCCAGCGCAAAGGCAGCTGTGAAGTGTCGCCAAATTGCTGTGGTGGATTAAAAAGACATACGGCCATCATCCTGAACCGCTCATGTAAGAAGAAAAATACTTGCCACAGAAAAGAACATCACGATACGTTCGCTGGGCGTGTGCAGCGTCACGCTCGACTGCGCAGCTGAGATTCCCATTTTTTTGGTTTTTTTTTTCCACATCAAAGTGAGATCTACAGCTGTGGAGACAAGTCTAAATCTGCAAATGTGTTACGGTGACAGGCAAACAGCCACTGTGAAAAACCGCCTCATAGGAATAAACACTTGCAGCGCGGTTTCTATGGACTGAACGTAGTAGGCTTCAGTAGTTTGGTTAAACTCACACTATCGTCTCACATCCACAGACAGCTCAGAGTCTTGAATTGACCTTATGTCATGCGAACTCCACACATAAAGGCACTCTGTCTGATCGGGATTTGAACCAGGAACCCTCTTGTTGTGGGGCAACAGCATAAAAAAGCATGTGTGTGTGTATGTGTGTGTGTGGGGGGGTGTCACCTTTGCCTGTTGGTCGAGATTAATCGTTGCAGTAGTTGAGAGACTGAAGTGAGGGAGGCACAGTGAAGGAGTCCTCTCCGGCCTCTCTTTTCTCTCGCTCTTTTCCTCCACTCCACTGCACTTGACCTGCCGCCCAATCACTGAAAGGTGACTTTGGGGGTGGACTGATTATGTCACAGACCCCCTCTACAGCATGATTGAAGCCTCTCAGTGGGGCCCCTACAAAGCACAAAACAGATGTACTGCTGGCTTGTTGCCTGCATAGAGAATAATTTGTGAATACACTGAAATTTTGTTCTTTGACCAGCAAGCTCAATAAACGGGAAAATAATGAATGAGTATTAAAAAGGAACCTCTTGATGGATAGTATTATAGATGTGACTTACATTTTCCATTCGGACTCTCTAAATACTTACTATATACTTGTTCGGGTCACTCATAGTCTCCCTAATTGCATTTATTCATCTTGCATTTACCCTCGTCACAATCATTTGAATTTGCTAGAATGAATCACTCAGCGGTTTATTTACCGCAGTCCACATTGCATTTTGTCCACAGTTGTTTTCTTCCTGACATTTTACTGGCGCAGACTGGCAGCACCATTAATAGGTTTGACATTTTAACATATAGCTTTGACATTTTAATGTATTAATGAAGGAATTGAACCTCTTACATTGTTCTTTTTGCCGTAGACCCGGAGAGAGCTGCTTTTTGCAATGAATAACCGAAGCTCAAAGAAAGACGACAAAAGATCTCATTATGCTCTCAGTTGCTGTAAATAGTGTTGCCTCTGCACATAATAGGTTAATAGCTAATACAGTCTCTGTGTCAATATGAGTGGACAATATGCCAGGGCTTGTCTATCATGAATTAAACAGAGGTACACACATAAATTGCCTCCTCATGCTTTTTATGAGAATTGATGGATGAAACCACTTTTTGATTTTATGAATTTACACAGGCATCGCTCCTCCATCATTGTAGTGTGATGTACACCACTTGTGCATGTGTAGCACAAAGAGTGGAGGCGCCATCCTGCAGCTCGTCTATTATTGATGATGTCAGAGTCACGTCCTGCCAGCAGCGCCTCTGATCTGACTGATGCAAACTGCGTCACTGACCTTTGATCCCAGCCACGACCTCACACACACACACACACACACACACACACACACACACACACGCACACACACACACACACACACACACAGATACGCACACACTGCATCCAGTTCATTCTCTGCTCAGACACAAATAGTGTATTACAGTACAATTTGGGACAGCAAATCATTGGCTACTTCACACTGCTAATCAGCTTTGCTACCCCAATTCTCTCCCACCGTTCAATAATTTGACACAAGTGGAATAGTCTTTATATCTACTTTAGTTTACTTTATATCATTCTTTGAAAGGGACCTACAATGGAAAAACAACTTGACTTTTGACTATCAATTTGTGCACAAATGGACAATAACCATCTTGTGATTCTTGACTCTCTGATTGCCTTTTTAAGGCAGGAGCTGCCGTGTTCGGGGCTGAAAAGTAAAATACGAAAATGTGAAAGCGTGGTTGTGAAAACGTGCTGGGTACAGTAAATTCACGCCCTTGATTCAATCTGACGCCGCGAGTCGAGGGACAGAGGAAAGGGATCGACTGATTAGGAAGAAAGAGCGGTAAGTGTAGCACTTTTCTCTTCCATGCCCATAGGCTGTCAGTGCTTTGTATATAAATAGTTTGGTGGCTCAGCAGGAGAACAGCACTTCATCAAGGACCACAGGCACAACCTGCATCCGTCTGCACTCCGACTAGCGCTCAGCCTTGATTACAGCCGTCTTCCTCTTCCTCCTCTCCGCTCTGTGTCCTCCTTTGCCCTCCTCCTCTTCATACTCACGGTACATTTTGCACATCTTCAGCGTCACCCCGTTTGTATCTTCCAGTAACAAAGCTGAAGCAAAATCATTGTCCGAGAAAAACATTGCAAAAACGTATCAGACAAATAACCCCGGGCCCAGGAATTTTGCTGATTATCTATATTATCGGAAATTTTCTGCTTGTTAAATGCATTTCTTTATTTTACTTTTTCTTCAGAGCCAGTTTTGCTGCAATTATGTGCTGAGTAAAATGTCCAACGTACTGGATCTCCAAACTCAAAGTTGTTGCAGGAGAAGCTATCAATTAGTTATATAACTTAGTTATACAGTCCATACATATCCATCCATCCATCCATCCATCCATCCATCCATCCATCCATCCATCCATCCATCTATCCATCCTACCTGCTTTGCACCCACGAGTCACAGGGGTCTGATGGGGTCACACACACACACACACACACACACACACACACACACGCACACACACACACACACACACACACACACACACACACACACACATACACACACACCTTTCATTCATACTCACACCCAGGGACAATTTAGATTTGGTAATCAACCTAAATATGCATGTTTAGGTTGTGCATACATGTGCATAGGACAAGATTCAAATTGTATATAACAGCTTCAGTTGCCTATAGCAGCCCCTGGTTTTTAATTACTGTTCAACTGATTACTTAATAAGTTAATACAGGTATTAACAACCCTATGTTTGTGGCAATATGTAAACAGAATAATGAAGAACAAATTATATATATTATCATAAAATTTTCTAAGTGAATTGTCCCTCAAAAACGAAAATTGCCATTACTGACATATTCTAAATCCACCTGACAAAACACTAATATGAGATGTATGCATGAGGTGTGATGAAACAAGGATTTAGAACAAAGGCATATCATAGTTTCCTGTCGTATAGCTTAGAGATGCACCAGCAAAACTGTTATTTGTCACTTGCGTCTCTCATTGGGGGGAAAAGGCAGAAAACCTGTTTACCTCAGTGACAAAAGCGGAGGGGGCACTTTTTCAGAAGACGATTTGTCCAAACTGTCCATACCAGGTTTAAATTCAACAAGAGCAGACACTTTTAAAAGACCAGATGCCGTGTGTATTATTTCTCAGTGTCAGTGTACATTACTCTGTCGTGCAGGCTCCGTGGAAGCCAACGTACACACTGACGATGCAGCCCTGGGATGACAGCTCTGTTTAACACATGGTCCTTTCAAAAGCAAAGCCTGACGCAAACACGCAGATTGAAAAGATACACACACACACACACACACACACACATGCAGCAGGCCACAGCTGATTTAATTAGCAGCAGTGGAGGGACAACACAGGATCTGAGGGTTTGCAGAGTGATGAAGCATCTGGACTCACCAATGACAGCCGTTTACTGAGTGTGACTGAAATACTACCTCCTGCCTCCCTCCTTCCCTCCCTCTCTCCCTCTCTCTCTCTCTCCCTCATGCCTCTTTCCTCTCCATCTTTTCCTCTCTCCTGCATCTTGTCATTTATCATCAGTCTTGTAGCTGAAACTGTGGCCTATAACCATCGGCCTATAGGTGTGTGTGTGTATGTGTGTTTGAGTGTGTATATAAGAAGACTCTTAACTGAATGTATTTCATCTGCACTGCCTCAGTTTCAATCACAGCTAATGGAAGAGCTGGCTAATGCTCAGCCCAGCCCTTGCCATTAGCACACACACCGCTGCAGTACTGCACGTACATTGTGTGTGTGTGTGCGTGTGTATGTGTGTGCGTGTGTGTAGTCGCTCTAGACAAGCTCAGCAATCGCAGTAAAAAGCAAACTCACCAGTGCATCAAAAAGTGCTTCTCTGCAACGACGACATGGTTTCCGTGTCTTGGCAGTGTTTTGATGGAATTTACAACAGGGCGTTAGAAGGGACCATATGAGATAAATGTTTTCAAAGTGTAGGAAGCAGACATGCTTGGTCTATGATTAATATAACTGGCAGAGAAGCTCCCCAAAATTAATCCATCACATTGTGAAGGCAGGGAATACACCCTGGACAGGTCACACGTCCATCACAGGACACACACACACACACACACACACACACACACACACACATACACCATTCAATCTAACACTCTCACCTAGGGGCAGTTTAGAGTCTTCAGTCAACCTTAAATGTGTGGAAACTGGAGTACTTGGTTAAAACCCACACATACATGGAGAGAACATGCTCCACATTAAAAGGCCTGGACCAGGATTCAAACCTCACTGTGAGAGAAATCCACTGATTACTGTGTTACCAGATCCAGAAATTCTGCATTTATATGTGATTCATTAGAGGCGATGGAGGAGACAGTGCTAATTCACTGCAGCTCTGTAAATACTTTCTAATTCGATTCCTTTGTCATTTATCTAATTTGATAATGAGTAACTGATAATATGCTGAGTTAGTTTGCGCACACTGACTGTCTGTATAAAATACAAGTCAATTACTGTTTCTTTTACAGCAATAGCAATGGCAGTTATGTCCCATTCGATGCTTCGACATCTTTCTTTTTTTGCTCTCTACTTTTTTTTTTATTATTCATTTATCCAGCTCCCAGCGATGTAATTCTGCAAATTAATGGCTTCTCATTTTGTTCACCAGAGACAGGAAGTGCCTGGCTCAGCAATCGTGCGAGGTCTTGCTAGTTAACATCGCTCCCTCGTGTGGCCTCACGGGAAGCGGTTAAGTGTAACACGCCTTGCGCCTCTCGATGAAATTTCCCGCACCTCTCCATCACGGTGGTTGCTCTCTATTTAGCAACAGCAAGGAAACACTCTCTATTTTTTCAGCAATTAGGCAGCATCAGTCACTGTCGGAGAAATGGCCCTGAATGGTAAGCACTCCATTAGTGGAATTACAGCAGCTTCAGAGTGCTACGGAGAGAGACGGGGGAAACGAGGGAAGTTAATGAATTCCAATTGGTAATCCATCAGAAGTGATACGCCTTTTTTGCAGGAAACACACGCTGTGCGGACTAAGTGGAGTTAAACCCATCCTCAAAAAAGAAAAACCTGTAGCCTGTACAATATGGTGTAAATAATGAGTAGTTAGCATATTCAGGTGGATGGGGGGGCTGAAACAGCAGTTAGAGGAATGAATGGAGTGAATGGAGTGGATGCTTGAATTAGGAGTGTGTTTAGGCTTATGAGTGGAGAGAAAAGCAACTGGCAGACTGGCTATTTATTCTACTGGCACTTGAATACATGTATATATGTATATATTTACATTTATATGTATAGTATGTATATTCATATATATATAAATGTATATACATAGGTACATAGGTCATAGGCTACATAGGTCTTTAGCCATGCATCAGCACCAGCAGACCCCTGTGACACCATTGGGTATAAAGCAGAAAAGGTGATCAATTCTAATTTGGTCCAAGACCACTTAAAACTTTAGTACTTATGTACTCTTTTCTGGACTCACTTAAATGTAGATTCCCATTTTGTGTCTGAGAGCTTGTTTCAAACATAAAAATCGCCAGAGTGACGTATCTAAAAGTGCCTGCCACACAGCTTTATACAGATGGATGAAACTGAGCACAGAACAAAAGGTACAGAGTCAAGTCTTAATGGTTTTAATGCTTTTTTCCCCTAATAAAGTAAGCACTGTGCATATACATTGCTTCAGTCAGCTCATTACATTTTTACTGTCTTGGCATTGTCAGATCTGTGGTCCAGAATACGAGGGATCTGAACCATCATCAGAATCAGCTGCACCACTCAGTGATGCAGCTATGAGAAGCTTGTTTTAATGATGGATGCAAAAGAGCAAGAGGAAGAATGAGAAGCATACAACTCTTAGAGTGAAATATCAAAAGAGATGATAAAAACATACAGTTAGTTGATTTCTTGCCATTTTATGACAAAAAATTGAAGGCAACCTAGGATGAAAAATCACTTGTTCAAAGATTTACCACAGCTCTAAGAACATCATCACATCCTCATTCATATAATGAAAAGGTATAAACCTATGAATGTTATAATCAATGATAAACCACTTCACTTTCCATGTATCCACCTCCATTCGGGTAGACGAGAAAAAAAACCAAACTGGATGTGTATTTCTCCACTTAGCTCCAATTAGTTCAGGAAAAAGTAAAAGTTTGTGTTTTAAAAATGAACATTTGGTCACATGATAAAGTGTACATGAAAACCCTAGAAACCCCTAAAACGGAAATCAACTGTGTTATTCATACATCAATTGTAACAAAAAGGCTTGTGAAATAGCATTTTGTATTAAGTAACAGGGCATTCTGCATTATAGGAAAGCAGTACTACACACTGAAATCTCTTGTCTCTTCTATGGGGACTTTCACAGCAACATTCACAAAATGTCACAAATCCAAACAGGGAACTGAGCAATGTACAGTACTCCGGTGGGATTTAGCTTTATGTCGTGCATCACAGGTTCACACCACCTTCCTGTAGTCCCGGAGGTCAGACTAACTGGCTACAGGTCGGAGGGGTCAAAGGTGGCGTGACCTGGAAGTGCTAAATGGCTGTCCTCACATCAAGGCATTGGTTGAGCACTCCTGCACCGCTCACCATGTCTCAAAGCCTTTTCTACGGCCTTTTCCAATCACGTCCTGCAGCCTCCTTCATTACTCACCCCCGAGGAGCTCCTTCAGCACGTAATACCTTTCGGTTTTCTGCTGCTTTGTGGGCATCATACGCACATTTCCAAGGAATGTCTTCTATTCTGTCTGCCGGTGTGACCCCCCCCCCCACGCCCCCCCCCCCCATGTACACGCTGATCAAGATGAACTGCTGTGTGCAGCCCAAATTCAATCCAGAGAGACCCAGACATCGATAATATATTAGTGGTGCAGTTAGCAGCCTAAAGATATCAGTATTGATCTCCTACTTTAGGTTCAGCTTGTTTGGGCCAGGAGACAAATAGCTTCTCCGCCTCTCTCGAGGAACCCATTTAATTTTACAGAAAGAGTCACTCTACGGCATCACTGCACCTGCTGCTGACGTCATTCACACTGTCCCCTGTATGTGCTAAGTGGCATCGAGAAAGATTGGATAACGGAGCAGATTATTGTTACTTTTGATATTGTATAAGTTACAGAGTGCTGTGATGACCAGGCTGCAATTTTCTCTCAGACTGATGGAGAATGTACTGTTCAGATCTGATCCGTATGGGGTCATTCCTTGTATAATCAATGCCCTCTCTCTGCCTCTCTTGTGTTGTTTGTTTCTTTCACAGATGCTCTTTGTCCGGTGAATCAATGCAATAGGGGCCATCTGAGTGGACTTAAAGGGTGAAGAACCTAAAAACGCAGCCCTGTTCAAGGTCAGATGCTAATTGTGACATTTATCACACATTCAGTCTTCGGATCATGTCTCCCTCATTGACCGGATGAATTTTCAGAATTTTGCTTTTGTGCAAAATATCAAATGAGGAGACAATTAAACCTCCAGAGCATGAATGAGGAAGGTAAAATTAGTTTAAATGTCAGCAGAGATGACTACACTCTTTCTCTGCTCTGAAAAAAAGTTGTTTTGTACATAATTATTTAATTTGTGTTACATAGATGTACAGATCTCTATTCTCCTCACTTTTATGACGAGACCATATTTCTCAACATTATAGACACACACCTGGAAGAAACACACAGACACTAACTGCATTCACATCACAGCTTTTAGCAAAATAAAACATCTACCAAGTTTTGACAAAGTACGATCCCTACCTGCTGATGTTGCCACTGAAGGGTGTTTTACATAGGGGCCACAATTTTCTTTAAATCATAAAATCTTGTTTCTCAAAACAGACACTGTAATGTACCTGTTGTGGGAAGAATAACAGCATGTTCTACTCAACCTCGGCACATGTAGTACATGGACTATGCAGGTCTTGGTCAGTCAGTGAAGGACAGTCCTGCAGATTGTGTGTGGCTGCACCAGCATCCCTTCTGGGTCAGCAGTTGTAAAGAGCAGACAAGCCACTACTATGTTGTCTTTCTCTCTCTCTCTCTCTCTCTCCCTCTCTAGCTTCAGCGTGGTCTTCAGGGCTTTATCCATTTAGATCTCCACTCAGACGATGCACTTAAGAAACTACACAGACAGAGAGGGGTTGCAGTGTTTTGGCAGCCGAGAGCTCAAGGTCCCCCTCAGTCTTGATGTATGTGATGATCACAATGCAATTAATATTTACATCAGCCTAAACTTCATTTATTTAAATAGAGCAAAGTCTGCCCAATCTAATAGAAACACACATGTAAGCACAAGCATTCCAATTGTGCTAGAATGGAGAATACAAATGTAAATCTTAAACAATGCAATTTACATTTTATTGATCTCAATTTAAGAGCCATTCCTCTGCATTTGGAATGGGTGTCCCAGTCAGAGCAGTGGCATTAAATTGGTAAACGGGTTAGCTTATGGGAGATTTAATTATCTTTCCCCATTCAGAACAGGTAATCTGATTACCCTGTGCTGCTTCCTGTACACAGTGGAGGGAAAGACATGAATCTGAACTGCAGCGGGAGTTCAGAAAGTGCAAATCGGTTGTTTCTGAAATGTATGACAGTGTCCGAGTGTTGTCCTTTTCCTGTTGAGTTTGAGTTATGAGACAGTATAGACTTTAAAAGAGAGATGCAGTGAAGTTGATAAAGTGCATTTGGCTTTTTTCTCCACATTAATAAAGAAGTTTGATCCTGGAAGATCAAACTTTTACATTTAGGAAGAAAATGTTCAATTGTTTATTATACTTACTGTAGCAATGCTGAATCAATTGCAACCAAATGCATTTTGCAACCAAATGCATATCAAAATGAAATTGCATCCTTTCCAAGTACTTTATTGCTGACTTGCCATCATCTCACCTGCTTTCTACCTTAATGGTGTTGCAGAGCTCAGCTGGAGTATTTAACAATGTAAGAGAGTACCCAGGTATGGCTTAGCACAGCACGCAAACACACCAATCACTCTCACACTGAGGGAAAATATAGATATATTGAATTGACCAAAAACAGCCATGTTACTGAGCCAGAAAACAAAAAATCTGTAGAACCTGAACACAGAAATGCCTGACTTGAATTTGATTGATGGGAGGCAACAGTGCTAAGCACTCACCCACTATTTAGTCAGAAGTGGAGTTGTATGGGGTAAATAAGAAATCTCTGTCATAAGATGCAAGTTCCATGTTGAGGGGATTGGACCATGCAGCAGCATCTTTTAGTAAGGGAGCCAGAGTGTAACATACATGATCCTCCATCCTCCTCTGGCCCCTGGCTGCTTCACAGCATAAGATGGCATTAATGTTCCAGTGCAGAAGCAGTATCACAGTACTCAGTGCTCTACATCGTTGCCGCCTGGAGCCACACTCAAGAAGAGAAAAAAAAAGAAAAACAAACAAAAAATGTTATTTCTGTCTCTAACGACATGCTTTTTAAACCAAAGCCTTTTCAAGTGCAGGAACATAATCTTTACCCGTCTTTCTGCGGAAATAGAATACACAGCCCGCTGTGTGCTATAATTAGAACTTGTTGTGCCACTGGACTCAGTTTCGCTTGTTAATTAATCAATTATTAATCGATTAATTCATAAGTAATGTGTCTGTTCAATTAGTGATTCCTTGTGGGACTACAGAATCACCAAGACCCAACATAGTGTGTTACTGTTGTGCTGGGGTTGTAGTCCGGGAGTCGCTGTGTGACACACATACACACACACACACACACACACACACACACACACACACACACACACACACACACACACACACACACACACACACACACACACACACACACACACACACAGACACACACACATTTATGGTTTTATGTGACGCAGTTGGAGCATTTCTTGTGAGAAAGATTAAGAGTCTCCTTCTAAATGTCATTCTCCTTTACCTTCTTTGCATGACAATTACATAATATGCATAATGCAATATACAATCTACACAATATTTTTATTATAAGAAGTGTTTTGCCACAAATTTGCATAAATCTACTATTCATTCAAGTCTTAAACCTAAAATTGTTATTTGTTTGTGTTTAATTACTTATTTGTGTTTGGTTATAGGGCGTGTGAGTGTTTGAAATGTGACAGTGTCAACAGATTTATGTCCCCGTAACAAAACATGTCTCTCTCTTTCTCACACACACACACACAGACACACACACACACACACACACACAAAATCACACACACAGTTTTAACACAGAACAACAGCCAATATCCAGAGTCACACAAAACTGTTCCCAGCTGATTCATGAGAGATGTAAAACTGGGAAAAATAATCAAATAAACTGCTTCACTGGCCAGTTCACACACACACACACACACACACACACTGCAGCTGTTCATCCATCCCTGTCTCACTGTGTCTCTGTGTTGCCTCCTCAGCAGCTGTGTGACCGTGTGTGTGTGTGTGTGTGTGTGTATGTGTGTGTGTGTATGTGTGACAATGGGGGTATATTGGCAAACTGCACCTGGCTCCTCTCATATGTCATCTTTAAATGACAGTGTCGTAAAGCATTACGGAGCGCAGCGTGGAGGACGGGGGCCCTGCCAGGGCTTTGTTAGACAGACAAATGTTTCTGCCCGGTTTGCCTGTTAGGCCACAGCTGCCATGTCTTCTAATCAGTAACACATCCTGTCTGCTGCAACAGGTGCCCCGCAGCCGCCAGAGGCAGAGGCATCCAAAACAATACAGACACAGCCCGACCGGGAACCAGCTCTCACACTGCTCTGTTGGCGGCTTTGTTCCTCTGAGTCGCTGTGAGGTTAAACCAGGACACCACACCACGTCACATTGGAGACAATACTCAAACATCTACTTACAACACAAGCATGATATATATTATTTTCAGTTTCATCTGTTTTCAAACTTGCATTTACAGTCGTGAGGACGTTTTGGTGTTAGATGAAAAAACGAGACAACAATGGTATGTTAGTGTGCAAAAATGTAGCACATTAGCTAAATTCACTGGAGGGAATGTCCTTGTGTTCCTCCTTTGTGAATAAAACACATTCATTGACATGACAAACTATTTACAAACAAATCTTTTTATGAGTCATATTGTTATATATAGCTTGAATGTATGTTTGTGCATAGGTGTAAGTTTGGACATGAGGAATTAAATCTAAATGTTTAAGGGTTTATATGTGTTTATATATAATGGTTGCTATATGTGGATTAGGGTTAGAAACACAAAACATATTGTATTCAAATGCATTTTATTTTTATCTGCATCCCACTCCTGTCGTATTAATGTTGTATATAGAAAAAGTCCTTGTAGTAAACCAGCAGAGGAAGGGTGGAGCAGATTGAGAGATTTAAGTTTTCCTCCTAAAACAGCACAACTGGCTCGTTTCACACAAACCTCTCAGATTATAATTTCAAATTGGATAAATCATTCACTTGGCTGTTCATCAGTCCCATCAGCTTGAATAAAGAAACATCTTGGCGGCGCCAAGCGAGTGCGGTATCAAATAAGAATTGACGGCTTGAAATAAAACGTGCCTCGGAGTCGTTCTGTATTAATGTATGAGCATCATTTCACCTGCCAGCTTCCATGGCTCTATCGGCTCCGTCTTTGAAGCTTTTAATTTCTGATCTCAACTCGTACGGTAAGCAGCAGCAGCAGTGAAGCAGAAAACAGACCTGATCTTAATTACAGGTGGACACACACACACACACACACACACACACACACACACACACACACACACACACAGCCTTGTTTGTCACACTCTACTGTACAGCATGTGTCTAATGTGGCTCCAAGGCTGCAGTTCCTCCCCCCATTCAGCATTTGCTGGAGTCCAGGCATTAACTAAATCACTCTGAAGGACCCCCCACCACACCCCCCCTTCCCACACACCCCCACTCCAGTGAAATATAATTTGTGCATCGAAGGTTGCGCGGGTCCAGCTGATTACGTTAGCTTTGCTGTGACGAGAATCAGCTCCTGTCGGCTCTTCAACAAAGGGGAAAAACGAGCTCTAGGCAGCTGTGGCTGGAAGGTATAAATTGGTGAGGAAGACTGGAAATGGGACTGTATAATCATTGATTCTGCATCTCAGCTAACATCACATATGAATAGTGGGATAAATTATCTGTCTCGTCCCAGGGGGAGTATTTGTTTTCACTTTAGACTTAAAATTTAATGATTGTCTGCCTTAGTGGAGTGGCTCAGTTTCTTTCTCTCCTGGAGCACCTTGTTCATTTTACTGATTTATTGTTCACTGATGAGGCAAGAAAAATGCAGCTTTTGTTCAGTTTTATTCACAGGAGACATTTACTAAATATTTTTATCACTACAGCAAACTTACTATAGCCATATCTCAACTTTTTATAGTGTTTGATACAATCACAATCTGCTCTTCTCTCCTCTCCCTTGAGCCTATTAAGGCCTAATTGAAGCCAAGCTACTTACCACTAATGGGATCAATTGGGGAACCGACAGTGGACACACAACCATTTTCATTACTCACCACAGTTCAATACGTGGGCCACCGCTGCAGCGATCAATGGATGCAGCAGTAATAAGCAAGGCTGCAGAATCTGTCAAAAGAAAGAGGAGCAGCTGAGTTACACTCCATAGCATGGACCGCAGATGGTAATTTCACTTAAGTGATCCTAATATAGCTGAATAGCTAAAAATGACACTCTACTTAATGTTTCCATACATTAAAGCCATGGTTGATGAACTGAAGTGATGAAAGTGGTAGTACAATCAAACCATTATGATCAAAGAAATGGTATTAACGCTTTATGGTAAAATGACAAAAAATGGACTAATGGTAACATTAACTCAAACTAATAGCAGCAAAACAAATAACATTTTTGAATAGAGATGATCAAGATTTAGCAGAACTGAGGTCAGTTTATTGGTTTGGCCCACTCCAGGGGTTCTCACACAACCTCTCGAGAAAATCAATTGCCCACCTGTGCTCTAAATATATGCATCTCCCTACACAAGCAATGCACATCCACACACACACACACACAAACACACACACACACACACACACACACACACACACACACACACACACACACACACACACACACACACACAGCCATGAGATGTGTTGCCAGATGGTCTGGTCTTTCCTCACAGTGTTACACCGATAGGTAATCAATGGGCTCCGTGTTTCAGTCAGATATGCACAACCTGTTGAGACTGTCAATCACGTCAAATCGGGAAATTAGACACTGCTGCAGTCTTCAGTCAAGACTCAGCAACAACAAATGTTGTTTGAGAACAACATCTCTTTTTTGGAGCATAATCAGGGAATTAAAAAAATGTCCAATTTGCAAAAAGATTAGCGTGAACAATTGATTTGGCCTCCCAAATGAAACCACCTGTGGTTTGCTGGAACAAGAAAAAAAACACCTTGTTTGATTGCTTTACTGGAAATGATGTTAGATAGTCTTTAGCTTCTGTTATAGAAGTCTTTTTTTAAGCCTGAAAAAAGCATCCAGCATACCTTTCACCTCCAAAAAAAACTAATCTCCTTAATTTCCACTTTTGACCCACGAAAAACCTTAAACTGATTGTGAATGCCAAAAACAAAATGGATGTCAAAATGTACAAGAACCGAGTCTCAGTGAGTCTGACAGCTGAAAGCTTGATATATGGCAGAAGAGACAAGGGAAGAAACACACACCAGACAGGATTGTCAATACATCACATGGTGAGCATGCATAAATGTGTCCATAAACCTAATATAATGTTGGCTGGAGAATTGCTCAAAGGTGTAATAGTGTGGGTGGTGACCTGTCCAGGGTGTATTCCCTGCTTTCACAGACCTCTGCAACACAACTGGGCTCAAAGCCAGGAAGATAATGGATAGATGGATGAGGATTAACATATTTACTACTTTTGCTGCCTCTGCAGTCTGAGAGGATGTCAGTCTGAAAAAGACAGATAGATGGAGATAGATAGAGATAGTTTATAAGGTCTGCAGTTTTGTCATTAATATTGTCATTAAGTATTTCAACGATTTACATGTTTGAATCATAAAGTAAGCAGGGAAGTATCACACTAATATGTGTATGTTCAATTTGCATGTGACTTGGTGTTAGCAAACATACTTAGAAATATGATTTGTGAAGTTAGGGATGTTCCCTTAATTCAGATGGGCTGTTTATAGCAGTTACTGTTGCAGTTTGTGCCTCTCTTATAATAAAGGATGACGCACACCAGCATGGAGTTAACTCGATTCTTGCCATCTGATATTTTCCACGGGTAATTCTGTACCTGTCCAAAGGTATTGTTCGGAGTACATCCAGATCTCAGAGCACCGGGATAATGTCATCCCAGCCTTGGAGGAGGATTTAGACGCGATCGGGCGTCATGATGTTGGCTTTAATAAGGATGTTTATGATGTCCAGACATGACTGACTGATAATTGCACAGTACAAATTGTTATGAGGAAAATGTTGTTGTGTTTTTTATTTTATTATTCACAATAAATAATGTGGCTGGTTGAAACTCTAGGGATCGTGTTTAACTGTGTGTAAAGTGTTCTTTACTTGTCTGCACCCACTTGGGACTGTGAACAGTAATGACACAGATCTGAACTCGAGAAAAACTGACACAAACTGCAGAATGTGTAATCAGGAGAATCCAGTAGGAAAGACACTACTTTTACTCCATGGCAATGTTTTCCCCCTTAAATATGCTCTCAGGATATTGATTTTCATGTACACCATCAACTGAAGTAATGGCTCCACATAAGGAGAAATCAATTAGATGGGAGGATTTTTTCACTTCGACGTCTTCACTTGGCATAAAAAGAGGAGAACAGAAAGACACCCCACATAGCTGGAAAATAAATAAAATGTAATTGGTTAATTAGTTGATATACACTGCTTTTGGGTTAATGTTATCGCTGGATATGTTGCATGTATCATTGACACATTGCTTTATTATATGTGCTATTGTACGCGCTGCTATGGGGTATTTGAGGTTTGTTAACAGTACATTGAAACTGGGCTCAGAAAGTGGCGAAAGGCAGCTGCACAAGCAAGAAGGCAAACAGTGATGTCTCATTATGCAACGTGGGGAAGAGAGAGTGTCTCTCACTGTCTTGAAGATGAAGCTATCCATGGAAAATTGAATTAGAGGGTGTGAACCCCAACATGGAAAAAAAGTGAATCTACGGTATGAGCAGAATGGGGTGGAGTTTTGTGCAGTTTTGATTTATTACAAACAAGGCAGAGGAGAAAACACTCAGGTAAGGTAAGACAGATAAAGGACCAATTTAGAGTCAAGGTTCACAGAAAAAACAAGAAGCTGAAAGCTGGATTTGTGGGCACGGACTGGAAGTGGAAGTGAGAGAGGCATTTCACTTAAAACCTAGCCAAACTGCAGCCATCGGCTTGAAGACCTGTGGTTTTGAAACAGGAGGGAGGTCAGTTCGACAAGGCTGAAAAGAGCTGCACTGAAACTGAAGTGTCTCTTTTTCTGTCCATTTCCGTATCTGAAATGTATATATGGCTAAGAATGTGGATCTCCCCTGCAATCTTTGGATGAGAATAGAAGTTTTATTCAAGAATACCGAGGTAAAGGTGGTTTTTCATTGTTGTTCCCCTTTAGAGAAAACCCTGGTTTTACTCCTGAGTCTCCTGTGAGGTGCAGGGACAGGGACAGAGCCCCACCCACATATGAGCTCAGGGTGCAACAGTAAATGTCTGGCCCTCCCATTCATCTCCTCCTCCCATTTTCCCCTCCCCTTTCCAGAGTGGAGCACTTAGTGTAATGTGAATAACGACGAGGGCCGTTTTCTTGGCTGGCCACGATTTGCAGTAAATGGGCCAAGATTTATTGCTATAAATTACATCATCTCTAGCCTTTGTTCTTTTGCTCATTTATTGTCTTATTGCTCAGCTTTCTTTGCTCTGCCTTCTCGCTTGCAGCTTCTTTTCTTCTCCTCTCTGTCTCTCAGATGAATTTATTGATGTCTGCGTCAGGTAACCCAGCCAACACGTGAACACAATAATAAATTATAATAGATGCAGGCTGGGCGCTACAGATGGCTTTTCACAACTCGTTTTTATGAATCAAAGATGTAAATCTCACCTTTCAGTCAAATGCAAGACTTCATTCGGTTTCTTCCACCACTTCATTCACTTATTCTCTCTCAGCTACGCCTCTTGGCTCTGAGCCGTTCATATATTTTACCACCTCGCTCTATCAGATTTAAGTGCTTGAGTCTACCTCAGCATAGCCCTGTAAAGACGTATGGGTACTGCAGCAGGCAGAAATGGACTCCTCTCTTTGCCTCTTGCTTCTCCATAGTCAGTTTACTCTATTTTTACTCTATTCTTGCGTCCAACATCTCTGGAACAACTTGAGAGAAATAAATTTGGCACAAATGGACAAAAAGAGGAACTGATTCAATTAAATGTTTTTTTCTCATAACTTTAAGACTTGTAATGCCAGTTGTGCTAAAATGTAATATCTGAAGAGTCGACATTTTGCATCCAAAAACTTCGCCTTCTTGATGCTCTGCACAAACATATTTCTGGCTGTTGTTCAACACAAACAGGGGAGACTGTGACCATCTTGAAGCTGTGGTGATTGTGCTACCATATTGTAGGTGAATTAACCCTTTATGATGCATTAGACTCCAGCTGTTCCTCATTGTTTTGATCTTTATTTTGATTGAGCGTCAGGGAATCTTCCCAAATCTCAGTAATGGGGAAAAAATGAGACAAAGCTGAGGCTGCATCTCCATCTGTGGATTGCCTCTGTCCATACAGATCAGCCAGTCAGAGTTCTCATTCACATGGATCTAACAGCAAGATGGTTATGTACAGTGTAGCTCGAAGCGATTCAATATGTAACTGATAAATAAAAGATAAGTCAAAGACGATAATGTTTTGTTTTCTCATCTGCACTTTCTACAGCCCTCATCACTTATTTTCATGTCATTTTAGAGAGAATAAGTCATGAGCTGCGCTGCAGGGCTGAATGTATATAACTCGCTGCGTGCACGTGTGAATTACATGCCACTGATGACGTTTGGGGAGTTATGTGTCATTTTTAAACACAGAAAAGGTCTCGGCGAGGACAAAGCTTGAGTCGTGCAGGCTGCGGGGGAAGCTGCAGGGTTGGAGTGAGAAGTTAACACTACAGCCCCAACTGGGAGTTCAATCAGAGGATTGTGGTGATAAGCAACATGATGAGGTCACTGAATGTGCTTTACGTAGGGGTGTCATCAAACAGCTACACTAATGAAGAAAAAAAACTGTGATTTTGTTCATTTAAACCTGACACCAAGATGAGTGGTCTGTGTGGGTTTTCTCAGCGTAATCTGGCTTCCTCCCACAGTCCAATAACATCATGTTGAGGTTCATTGGCCCAACTTCTCCTGGTGGCTCTTCTGGTTGCTCTCCAAAGAAGATGTAAGAGCATGTGGCTTGAGTTGTTCACCATTATCATTTGCTGCTTGCCATAGTTGCAAAGAGGCTTTTGCTGTAGTATCGCCCAAATTTTACATAGCGTCTGTAGCAGTACCAGCACAAGCCTGTAGTCCTCCATTGTTGTGTTGCGTCCAATTGTGGTTGCGAGAGTTACTGGTTAGCAAGGTGGCGCTATGACATCATTGTTTCACAGTAGATCCATCTTTGGTGTTCACATTATTACACTGTGTGTTCTCAGATTTCAAAATATACCCAGTTTTAAAAGATACTGTTATTTTCACCCCCAAAATACTGTCCCCATATGAATGTTAAACTGAAATGATAAAAGTATGCAGATTCATCTAGATCCATATCCAGCATAGCTGGGCCATAAGTAGAACTGTGAGAGGGAATGGTGTGTGTGCCCTGTGATGGACAGCGTTTATGTGGTGGGATAATATCCAAGATAACCTTATGACATCATACGGTACAAAGTAGTTAAGATAATGGATGGATAGATGGATCTTCATAGATCAATAGACTTCCAGAGATACAACATATTTAATGCATTTCTTATGTGGAACCTTATTGGTAAAGACAGTAGGATCACATGCAAAAAATATGCGTTATGTGAGGGACAATGAATCCCTGACTATTGTGAAAATGTGCAAACGCTGCGGTATCGTTGATAACATGAGGCCAATCTCATGTCATGTCCCCTGCAGGCGAGTCATGCTACGGTGGTGGCAGGTTTCATTGGCACTTACACTAATAACTATTATAGAGCCCAGTCTCTGTCTACACACAGAGTAATAGCTTCCTGTTGAGCTCGGTCTGGAGGCGCGGAAGACGTGTGCATAATTCCCACAAGATGAAGCTGTGACGGCGTGAGGCGCAACATCCGCACGAGAAATCCCTCAAGTCAGTTTTAGAGATTGAAACATGCCCAGTGTTTTTCCCACTTCTGTGGAGAAGAAGAAGCTAGTGCAGTTTTAATTAGGAAGGAGCCTTGGAAATATTACTCTTCAGAAATTTTCCACCAGCACTGATCTCGTCCCGGTTTGAACCTTAAAATACTCATAAAATGAAACCTCAGCAAAAAGAAAAACACTTGTGTTTTTCAAACTGCACACACACACACACACACACACACACACACACACACACACACACACAGACAAAGATTCACTTCTTCACGTCTGCGTGGTTGGTGGAGTTTAATAATGTGAACAAAAAACACAATTTGAAGGTTTCATCCACCAGCCTGGGGTCAGGTAGTTGTGGTCATCCTTGATTCTAAGAAGCACGTGTGTGAAACAGTGTGTGTGTGTGTGTGTGTGTGTGTGTGTGTGGGTGTGGGTGTGGGTGTAAGCGTGTTAAAGAGAGACTGACAGGACTGACACTTCTGACAGTTATAAGATTCTGAGGTGGGCGTTTTGATTGATGGGTCCAAACAGGCAGCAACCCTTAGATTAAACCCTTCACCTGTCAGTCAACACCCTGCGCGCACACACACACACACACACACACACACGCATGCATGCACACACATATCCTTCACACATATTATTAAAATTAAATTGAATATATGAAAGTCAGAGTCGTACTCTGAATTGTAAATGGTTCGGATGATATTGTGTCGTTAATTGTTATGTCATGTTTGCTGCCTTTGCATCTTATGCATTTCATCCTGTCTGATCAGTTCTCTAATGTTTACCTCACAATAAACAATAAAATAAGTTTATGCAGCAGGTGGCACAGGTTGCCAGACAGGACAGGTCAAAGTTTTGGGGTGAAGAGTATATGCAGAGCATATAAAACACAACAATGTGGCTGTAATGGACATATTCACATGGACAAAACCATGAATGTGCTAAATCATATGATTTATTCAACTGACCCCACATGTACAACTATACTCTTATAGACACTGCATGAATAAATAAATAAATAAATAAATAAATAGCTGTATTTTCACTGTCGACAAACATTTTCAACATTGCATTTAAAAGTAGACTAATTTGTTCTTACGCTTTGTTTTTTTTTCTTCTTTTTTTGGTATATACATTGATCACACAAAAATACAGCATCGTTGCAATTTACGACATATAGCCACAAAAGTGCCAGCTTGGCAGCTGACGCGGATTTACTTTTCTGTGTGCGTTGAGGTCTGTCCATGAACCTAAGCTACGACACACTCATTATGAGGCTTTACCAGATGAGCAGGAGAGTTTACATTCACATCGGAAGTCCGTTGAGATTGCCTGACACCTTGCATAGCATCAGACCGGCGGTCACCCTCCGTTCACTTTGAAGCAGACGTCAAACTGGGCAAAGCTTTCTGATCGGCGTATCAGAGGTTGGGTTGGGATTTAGTGAGTTGTTTCTGCACCTCTGCAGGATCGAGGCCGCTTCTCTCTAAAGACGAACTAAGCGTGCTACCATTAAAGATGGAGGCTGGTGTTATGCTTGATTTCTCTGACTGTCACCAAATCCACTGAAGAGGACCAAAAGCAACAATGTATTGATCCCCGTGTCCCTCTCTGTCACAGAGCTCACTCCAGAAAGCAAAAGACACAAACTGTAAAAACACATCAGCGGTTTCACATTTCCACTCGACAACATATGGAATAAACACCAGCGCTGCGATTTGATTTGGGTTGGCTCCACATAGATTTTCCTGCTGCTGCTGGATTCCCTTTCCCTTCACATTTGTCTCACAAATTGTTCTGCCTATAAGAAAAACTTAAGCAGGCACCCACATACACACACTCACACACACACACAGTTTGAGCACTGGTTGATACATTGTTGGTTCTGGTCTTATTCGTTGACTAATCCTTACCGCTGCCTTATCCTTCAACCACTACACAGGCTTTATAAAACCGGTCGCTCCCTCTGAGTCGTTTTCTGCAGCTGACGTTTAAGATTAAGGCGAGTCCACTGATTCAAAAAGATGCTGACGAACCATGACAACTCTGGGAAGAGGCTAACACACAGACGATAGTTACACTGAACGATGACGGGACGGCTCCTTCACTTGATTCTCGGCAGCAGGAACTTCCTGTACGCGAGAGGGATTCTCGAGCGAGTATATCTGAATACATCACGCTGTAAAACAGAACGCAGACTGAGCCACAGTTTCTAACCCCTTCGGCGGCATTAATCAAATGTCCTGAGGGCTAATCAACTGGGGGACTGGATCAATAACGACCGGTGCCACTGACACCATCCTGGGAGGAACAATCATTTTCCGGTCTCCGCTAACCTGCTGTGGCTGGCCAGTCAATACAGGTTTAGTACAAGTCACACACATACACACACACACGCACACACACTTTAAAATATCTTCTATGAGATAATTTTAAAAGGACCATCAGTCGTTCAGTGTATGTCAGGATTTCGCAGATGTCTTGGCATTCACACCTTCCAGGCTGCCTTTGGGCTCTGTTTTGTTTAAGTATGAACAAAGTATGTGCTTTTATAGTTTTCCGTTGTAAATGCACATTAGTCCAGAGACGTACCACACAATCACTTGACAAAAACAAAGATTGTCGATAGATTTCCACAAGGAGAGCTTGGAATCACAATGGCAGCCTTGAGGGTGCACAAGACAAATGCATACATTTGATATCAGGGAGGAGCGTAAGGGAGGTTGAGGCTCACGTGGAAGTACATTCATGCTGCTTCTTGATGACTCTGCAGTGTCCCCGTCCACATCCAGTGCTCACATTCAGTGCCAATAATGACTGAAGATGTGTTTGTGTTCATTATGGATCATTCTTAACTAATGATGCCAGAGCTAATTTTCATCCTTCAGGTTGTGATTTTGGTTTCTCTGCCCACGACTTGTAATTTATCTTCACTGTTTGCATCATTCTTGTCTCCAGTCACTGGACTCACACAGTAGTTCATAGCACTGCAGATAGCAGCTGAACATGATGGAGAGTGAAGAAGCCAATATTTCCCTCAGGAGTTGGTGGAGAACAAAACAGAGATAATAGCACACTGTCCACTGGGACATTAAAGGAATTAAAGGAATTGCCTATTATGAATAGTGTGGCAGTGAATGTGGCCTTCTGTACTTCAGAGTCATCTAGAATCTGATCTGTCCGAGGATTTGGTGATAATTTGGCAGGTTTGTGACTCCCAACTCATCACCTACTGTGTGAAATGAAGGGCTTATAACAGGAAGATTAAGAGCAAGGTGAAATAAAACATCTATCGGACTTAAAGCTAAAAACAAGGACTTGCAAACAGGACAACGTATATACACAATCTACATCCTAAAAACATTATTGCTCTATTAAATTTTAAACTGAATGTCAGAAGGATTTACCCGATGCTGCTTTGTTGTCAGACACACACACATATGTACAGCCACACAAACACAAACATACACACACACACACTATGATGCAGATGTGGACACAGTGCCATGGTTAGATATTGCACTATTCTCATTACCCACAGAAAACCGCCGTACGTGTGGCCATACCGTCTGTGGTCTCTCACTGTCTCTGCCCTCCTGATCACTGTAGCAGCACAAAATAAACTGGTTGCGGTGGTTTTCACAGAGTCACGATACAAAGTAAAACATGAGTGTGGTGCGGTGTTTGACTCGGCTGAGTGACAGTCGACCTCCTGGTTCTCGGCAAGGGATTTTAAAAAAGAAGGAGGCGGCATGTCATCAGCATAAAACGAACTGGTGGAGTCACTCTGAAGCCGTAGCAGACCTCTGCCATGGGCTTCCAGTGCGGCAGTAGCAAGTTTCCTGAAGAATGGCGATGCCTCTTTGATTATTCCTTCTTCTTCAAATTTCCTTGGTTCCAGTTTTCTTTGTGCCGTTATTCCCCCCCCCCCTCTCCTCGCCTAGTCTTCGTTGTGAAAATCCTCCGGGCTCGACGCCCCATCGTCACTGAGGATCTCAGTGTTGGTGAAGGTCCCGGCGAGTGACGCCCCCAGGGCCTGCGTGACGGGCGCCATCTCTGCGAGGATGATGTTATCGTGGTTGCTCACCAGAGTGGCTTTGTCCATGATCTCCTTGCTATGCTTGGACACCACGGCGTCCAGGAAGTCGTACTTGTGTGACAGCATGCCGCTCTCGAAGAGGTACTTTGTCAGGTAAGAAAAGGCCACGTTTCCCAAGAAGGACGCCACCATGGACACAGACTTGAACGGGAACCTCTGCTGGACAAAGAACTCCACCTCCCCGGTGAGGTGGTGCACTTTCTCCTGCATCATCCAGCCGGGGTAGTAGATGAAAGGTGGGAGTTTGAGATAGGGCTCTCCTCCTCCGATGCGCAGCAGCAGGCCGACGACGTAGGCGGCCACCGAGCCGTAAGTGTTGGTGCCTTTGACGAATAACACACTGAGGAGCTGGGGGAAGATGATGACGTAGACCAGATCGGAGCTCAGGTACCACAGGCCGTACACCGACCCAGTGAGCAAGGCCATGGCGGTGGCGAGAGCTCCGAACACAAAGATGGTGAGGCGCATCACCCAAACAATCTCACTATCTGACGCCTGGAGGAGAAACAACAGAGATCAAAATGCAATGTGAAGAAGGGGCTGTGAACAGCGCTGTGAGGCTGAGGTCTGGTTTCGACTGTACAATATGTAACATCTGACACATTTGTAAACCACTGGCCAGGCAGAGTCAATAGAATTGATTTATTGATCATTTGACTGATGCTTGAGACCACTGACCGAAACTCTGTAAATGTGCGTTCGTATTATTGCTGGCACTCTTACCGACTGCCTGAAGGTCTGCTGATAGATGTTCCTGGCAAACATGGAGCTGGCGGAGAGGATGGATGAGTCCGCAGACGACATGACCGCAGCCGACACCGCCCCCAGACCGAAGAAGGAGATGTAGGAGGGGCAGAGGTGCTGAAGCACTATGGGTAGGATCATGTCTGACTCATCCTTATCCTTTGGTGCCTTGGACCCGTAAGAGGTCTGGTTCCAGTCTGGAAGAAGAAAAGGAGAAGAAACAAGCTCTTATGAACTACACTGGTATTATTCATGCTTCAGTTTTATTTCCTTGATTGTATATTCTAATCATCGGACTGATTGGAAAGCACAGCGCAGCACCTTGTGCGAGTCCACATCACAACATAGCTCAACATATTCTCTGCTGTTCCCTTCAGGCCCCACTCTGAGACTTTATTACTACGCTCCCTGCCGCTATTCTCATTTTTGTTGCTGCAAAACAAAGGGGGCTTTTAAATGCTGCAGCTTATCCATGTTTTATCCATGATTATCCATGTACTGCTGTGCTGCAGGTCAAAATAAAGGGAGTAAAAGTCATAGCGGTAAGAAGATGCCAAAAATAATGAGTGCTGATTAAAAAAATATGACGTCCAGCATGTAAAATCAAGCACGTGCAATGGACTGGTTTCTACCAGTTGGATGACTAATTTTAATATGGATTTATGTGCCAGTGCTGACGAATGCATTATGTAGTTTAATTGCATTTTAATAGTGATTTTGATTAACAGTCATTTCATTAATAGTAATTAATGTTTACTTGAGGCCAGTGCTTCTAGTGAAACATATCAAGATGATTAAATATAGTAGTTTCATGCATTCACATGGATACTATTTTTCACTGAAAAGCTTAAAAAGCACTCTTTTCACTTAAAAACTTGCAGATCTGATTCTAAAGTACCACACACCTGAGGCTGATAGGAATTTGTTTGAAAACCAAAGTATTGGAGAAATTTTGAACTTTGATCTGATTATAAAGTATCCTGAGGAGAAGAATTATTTCTGTCGTTGGGTCAACATTGACCCGTCACTGCCCCTCATGGCACTGGAGAGAAAATAAAGACGATCATCAAAGTCAGTCGGATTCACTCTCTGGAAACCAAATCTCCTGTTGTGTCAATCTGAGAGGGAAAAACATTTGTTCCCATATTTCTCAGCTCACAAAAATCTTATTGCCTTCCCTGCCATTTCTTCCACTCTCCTGAGGTACACTCACTCCTCCTCCCCTGGATATTCACGAGCAGCGCTTGACTAGTGGCCATTATACATGAAACAGCTTCAGACGGCCAAGATTAATTAGCCCCTCTTCAGATGTAATATTCACTGAATCGGCATGGTGTGATGGCATTCTCCTCTGGCCGTCGTGACAGCATCCGTCTGATGTTGTTTACCCTCCGGATACTGTATGCATCTGCATTTAGACATCTGATAGAGAAAAAAATAGGCTGCCGGGGTGTGAACAATCCAGGAAGGCATTGTGTTCCTTTTGATCACACTTTCCTGTTTTAATAAAGGATCAGATTCCTGGATGTCTCAATCGTTTTGTGATGTTTCATTAACTGCTTGTCTGGACGCTGCAGTTTACTCATTATGTGTAGTCATAACACAGTAATAGCTGTTGGACCATGTCTGTGCTGATACCTTACTTTTAGTATTAATAATCGATAGATCGAAAGCTAGATAGATAGATACCTAGATAGATAGATAGAGATGTCTCACATTTCCAAGAGTATGAGATAAGAAACATGAAACATTCTCCTTTCAGAAATATTTTTGTGAAACACTTATATGGAAATGTTTGAAAAACCACCCCATGACAATGTAAAAATGTTTTTTCAAAGTTTTAGTGTTTCTGTTACCATTTTCTGGGATGATGGAACCTCAGCTTAAACTCACCCCACAGACGACCATTTAAACTGTAATTGTGCTGTAATATAGTATCTTAAATATGTAATTCTGCACCATGTGTGCCATTACTCTCCAACACCAATGACTGGACCAACCAAGTGGACCTGGTGTGTGTAGGTGTGTATCTATTTACTGGTGGAGGCCCCTATAGCTCCAATGAGGACAGAGGGGACGGCCATGACCAGGCAGCCGAAGGCGGCGATGAAGGAGAGGACCTGGGCGTAGGTAGCTGAAGAGGCAGAAAGAACCCGTTGAAAATAGACCTGCCAGGGAATCCCCCCCAACATCTAGAAACAGAAACACCACAGTAAATACAGATACCAAACCAATGCACAACAGTTGGCAAGCACTGACACCTTTTTGTTGCCTAATTCAAAGAATACGGCTCACCAGCAAACAGAAGTTGTCCGCCCACAGCCATTTGTCTCCAGGCTCAATCTTCCCCAGCCAGGGTGACTGGTAGATCACCTCTTTGGCAGAAATGCTGATGTCTGACACCGCAGGATTGGACAGGGCAAAAGGCACGCTGATCCACTGATAGAGAATGTAAGAGCAGAAATATTGTTATATACTGTACACTGACTCATAACTAATATGATTATACTGTTAAAGCTGCTGGTACTGGATCCGAGCTCTACTCATTTGGACTTAACTCCCATGCAGCTTGGCTTGCTGCAGATAAAGTCTTGTTTTTAGATGTGGATCTGCATCATCTAAGGACTGTGTAAAAAAAATAAGCAAATATGGCACCAGTCCAATGCAGCACAGCACCAGTGTGCAATGAGTCATGACTCATTTGTGAGGAGGCAACTCTGTTGGCCAACACAGTCTTGTTCGAATGCATATATGAAGTGAAAGGGATCTAAGGAAAGTATAGGCAAGGGATTTCAAATGAGGTATGTTACAGACGCTATGATACGGAAACATTTATCATCTGTATGGAATGCACTGGGCTTTAAAGCAATTTTAAAGCAACTTTTATATGGAAGTATAAAAGACCAACACGTGACTTTCACCCATGTGATCGGGGCTCATGTCCTGTGAGAAGCTAGCCTTTTCCTATTAACCAGGTATAGCTTTTTTTTGCCTAAACCTATGGATGGAACCCAATGGATGAGGCATTTGCTATTGTCTTGGATGGGTTTACGTTGTCGAGTTATTTGAAACTCTGGTGAATGTCAAGAAGATGCTACAGTAAACTGTGACTTGTGTATTGGTATGGGACTCATATTGATGATAAGGGAATTTTCTGTAACTTCACGTCACACATTGGCAGACATGATGATCAGACCTGGCCTTAAATTAATTGCGAGACTCCAGCAAGACAGAGTGTCCTTGTGACAGTAGATTTCAATTTTTTTTTTTTTCAATTTTTATTTGCAACCTCAATGCACTTAAATCAGTGTTTTGATGGTATTTTGACAGTGAGACTCACCAAGCCAACAAAGATGCAGAAGAGCTGCACCACATCGGTGTACGCCACCGAGTAGAGCCCTCCGACGAGTGTGTAGAAGATGGCTATCAGGGCCGAGATCACCACCGACATGTCGATGTTTATGTCCACGATCACGCTCAGAGTGGCGCCTGGGAGACGACAGAGAGTGGATGTCACAATGGTGACGTATCAGACATTACAGGCCTGTGTCCAGTGTGTGTCCAGCACCCACCTAGAGCAGATAAGATGGCCGCAGACCAGAAGATTTCACCCATGAGCGCCGGGATGAAGAGCAGGCCGCCCATCCTCTTTCCATACAACTGCTGGAAGGGATCCAGCATGGTGACGTAGCCACGGGAACGCATGGGCTTGGCGAAGAAAAGGCCGCCTGAATGATGTCAGAGGAAACGGAGAGACGTGGGTCAGTCGACATTTGGAGGATGTCCAATTAATAATTCATTAGGTTTGACAAGCTTTGTTAATTGTTTGATGTCTCTCTGTCTGTCTCTGTATCTTTGCATGAATGTATGAATCTATCTATCTTGTTTTTCTGATCGAACAAGTGGTATTTTTGCATGTTTCTAGACCTACGATTTAATCCCACTTTTCTCATCTTTCTGACCAATCAAGGTGCTTTTCAGCACAAGCTTATACTCATCCCCTCTCTCTCTCTCTCTCTCTCTCACAAACACACACACACCTAGAAGCACGAGTAACTACCACAAACATGTACATGATGACCATCCATGGGCTCTCCATAGTTTACAGGTATCCACAGCAGTTTGGGGTTCAGTATCTTTCCCATGCATACATACTTTGCTGCATAATTTACAATCCTTAAGTAGCACAGAGGAGTGTATCATTCATTTCAGTGCAATGGTGGAAGCAGCAGAGACTTTAAATTACTTATAAAGCCAATGCAATGAATAACGTCTCGATGAAGTCACATTATTAATGCAGAGAGTATTACGGCTGCACCTGTAGATGGAGCCCGGAGAAGCTAGACTGCATCACAAAACATCCATTAATTGAAGTAAGAAATACCAGCAGACATGGTCATAACTGCAACATTACCTAAAATACTATTAAAAGAATTGAAATCAATGACTGCTTTAAGATGAAGCACATCCAGGTCATTTGCAGTTAATGACCAAACACAATGACTGTTATCATCCCAATTTAAGACTCATCTCACTTCATTATCTCAGTACTGGAGCTCAAAGTTTATCTAAATAAACAGAGCCTAACAAACAGCAAAGTGGCGGTGTAAGTGTAAGTGACGGTTGCAAGGAAAAGCTTCCTTTAAGAGTCAGGAACCTCGAGCAGAAGCAAACTCAGGGTGGGCAAAGAGAGAGAAAGAGAGAGAGAGATGGAGAGAGGGCACACACTCACACTTTTTACAGTGCAATTAATGGAACAGCACAAAGGAGCTGGCCCTTACCCACGACCAGGCTGAGAGCATATCCAAAGGGAGCCTGTGCCCACGCGAGGCCGAAGTCCGGCAGGTAGACATACTCTGCTGTGCCGTTGATGTAGCCTCCACCCACCCAAGTAGCTGAAAATGAGAGAAAAAATCTTATTGTTCTACTCATATCAAGGAGTTGTGCTGGAAGTAGCTCACTAAAGCTCAGTTTGGAGCTGCATTTGGTGCTTAAATTGCATTTGAAAGTCATCGCAACCGATGCTTTAGGTTGAGAGGTCCTGCATTAATGTACATTACATTATAGAACTGAATTCAACTTGCACGTTGTTGTATGTAGCACCCATACTTATAGAATAAAATGCAATTTAGTATCTTATCATAAATGCTAAAAGCAGAGTACAACTGTATAGAGTATATTATTATACTATACTTAATACAATATATTAAAGCAAAATTAAGAAAATAATACAGTATAAAGTGACAACTATATAGTATATATGTGTCACAAGTTTATCTATCTATCTATCTATCTATCTATCTATCTATCTATCTATATATCTATCTATCTATCTATCTATCTATCTATCTATCTATCTATCTATCTATCTATCTATCTATCTATCTATCTATCTATCTATCTATCTATCTATCTATCTATCTATCAAAATATACATTTTCAGATGAGAATAAATGTATTTACAATTGCAAACGTATGAGTGATTGCAAATACTAGGAGTTACGTAGGAGCGAATTCATGTACAACTGACACCTACATATAAAACCAAGCTTTCTACCGAAAAAAACTCATATTTTATTTATCAATAAACACATCAATTAAGTTTGAATCTCACAGAAAACGGAAAAAAGTCCAGACTTGGCTGACCACTGAGCTTGATTCAGCGCGTAAAATCAGTGCGCAAAAGAGGATTTTTCCCTGTCCTCACCAGTCATTGTGAATCCACCAACAAACAGCCCGATGTCCCTGCCCCCGACCATGATGCTCTCGCTCCGGTCTCCTTCTTTCCCCACCCCGGAGTTCTTGTTCTTCCATGCCGCCCAGATCCCCACGAACAGGATCAGGACGTAGAAGATGACTATGGCCACCAGACCCTCGACGTGGATGGTCATCTTCCCGTGGTGCCGAGCTCAGGTGGTGCTGCGCGCAGAGGTCTGGGCGCTCATGGAGAGCACTGGGAGCAGAAGAAAGACGCCAGACAAACTTAAGATGAAGATGGTTTTACTAGGTTTGCAAAAGCGCAGAAAAACAGTGGAGCAGAACGTGAAACTGAAAACCGATTTCCAGATATTATAAGTAACTCTAGTATTCTCTGGTATTATCGAACTTGGATAGATAATGATAGCGCAAGGTGATAATTTGTGGGATTTACGTCTTGAATGGATGACAATTTTTTTATGCGCACAAGGTAATTATCTACCTCGTGCGCACAAGATGATTTATTGTAAATTCAGAAACGTTGCTTATAGGACCTCTAATGCTCACTGCCACCATATAACGGAACTCAACTAATCAAACAAATTCTGCTTGTTTTTGCACAGGATAATTATCTTGTGCCTTTGAGATAAGAATAAAATATATTGTCACCAAGAGATGACTGTTAACCGAGAGAAAAGAAAATAACAAACAAAAACTATAAAATATATTTTATAGCAGAACTAAAGCTGATCTTCACTCAGACTCAGATAAAAACAGGGGGATTTTAAAGCACTTTTCAGGCTAATAAATAAGCTTTTCTTGTACGATAAGACAAATTGTCAAAGATCGGTGATTTCAGAGGAATGAGTAGAAGACCCAAGACGTTTAACTGACCAAATATTAAACCGAACAAAACACATTATCAGGAAAACAATCTGGATGGTAGTGAAAGCCGATTTTAATTTAGAAGTTCAGAAATTCTTAAATGTTTGATCTGGTGATGTGTCTTACCATGCCAACGTGGCGCTCCATCATGTGTCATAAAAGACACAAATCAGAGGAATCCAAAAGAAAAATTACAATTTTTTGATCAGAGGAATCCCAAACCAGAGGGGTTGATACCGATGGGGCGGGATGATTATCGGCGTTACCCTTGTTTTCCCAGGTTTTAACCGAGTTGGCGATATTTTACGCGCAAATCCGGCGCCTTTCAGAACAATTTGTAGTTATTCCGTGATTAATTTTCTGTATTTTCCGTAAAGAAATATCCTGGCTGCTCTGTCCGTCGTGCGTAATCTTGAGGATGTCGTGCGTAAAAGCGCATCGACTCTTCCCAAACGCGTAAAAACCTAAGAGGCAGATCCAAGAAGCAAAGCAAAGCAGAGGGAAACAGATGACCGGGAGATCTGTGTCCGATGTGCTGCATCACCAGAGTCAAACCTGTGGGTTTCAGCTGACACTGTGCTTCCTTGAGGCTGGTATTGCATTATTGATCTGTGTTTAAATCAACATCTGTCAGAGCTGTTTAACGCAGTTAGAGACAGCCAAGACATGTTAGTAAAAGAGGGGAAAAAGACCTGTGAAAAAAGGACTCCTCTTACCTTTGCTTTGGGATGTGAGAAGTCCAGAGGAGCAGCCAAAATGAAAAAACGTTGGTTTGTTGTTGTTTTTCTTTGTTTTGCTGCGGATTTTGATGGGAAAATGTAAGTAATCCTCCTGGAGGAGCGCACACAATTCTCCTGTGTTTTTTTTTTTAAATCAACACTGCTGCTTGGAAAGAGAGGGAGGGAGATGGAGACGGAGAGAGAGGGAGAGAGAAGGGGGAGGAGGTGGGTGGAGATGAATGGGGAGTGGTGGGTTTATTGGGTGCTGTCAGGGTTGGGGAGATGGTGGATGAATGTCTTCCAGGGCAGGACGAAAATAGCGCCTAATAGAGAGTGGCATGACGCAGAGCCTCTCCGGGAAAGCTTTCCAATATCATAATACGATATTGGGCAAGGGACGCAGCCAGGTTCCGTTTCAGGCCTGATTTACTGAGGCTGGTCCTGGTGATGTTGGAGAGGTTTTAGGATCTCCTCTGCTCCTTAAGACCCAAACGCAGCCAAGGAAAAGCGAGAGTCCACTGCAGAGATCTTGCATGGTAACAGCTGAATCTAAAGGGGACATAGTATGCTTGAGTGCAGTTTTTATCCTTGTTTTTTGGTGTTAATATAGAAGCCATGAAGCTTTGGTTTCATCCAAAGTGCTTTTTTTAAAAGCCCATGTAAAACGGTATGGGCATATTGTGGTCCATTTCTGTATAGATATGTTTCATGCTTACCTGGCACCCACACGTAGGCTTTACTCTGAATGCCTTTTTTATAGCCACTTGCATGAATGATCTCCAGACTTCATATTCCTTGTCTAATGATGGAGGGTAGCAACTTTTTCATGAACTGAACAGCCTCTACCAAAATTTCTTGACGAGTTAGGACATACTATTGTTGCTGACCTGCTGTACATATTTAGCCAGAGATAGTGTTGTTATTCAACAAAGCCAAGATAAAAGTAATTTTCCATTCTCAGTCCCTTTTGAGTAAACCCAGTGGAATAAGCAGAGACAGAGAGTCATGAGGGAGGAGCAGTGATGCACACAGCAACAGGACACCAGTGGAGACTCCTGATGTACCCCATCCCTCTGCATCCTGTATAACAGTGTTTTATCGAGAGACCAGGAACCCATTTAATTTGTTTTGTAAAAGACTCATTCTATCATTATCTGTCATAGGAGGGTATATTCTGCTAATACACCTTCACTTAAAAACTCATTTTATGACTGATTTACAATACTACTATATTCTCTCTATTCTGTGTGTATAGCAGTATCTAGAAAACTGCCTCATGGCCTCTGTCCATGGTGCTGAAAATGTGAAGGTGCCAAGACGCTTGACATCTATTTCATTTGTTACATGTGAAATACATGTGCATACATGTGCATCATCTATGACACTGTTATGGTTATAAAGAAAACCAGATAACCAGGTTCCCACTGTAAAGGACTGTCTGATCTACTGTATCATAAGAGTCACAAAAGAATACAATTCATTTGAAACCGATTGCAGTGTATGATATTATAAATGATTTTTACAGTACCTGGAGTGCTAAGACCTGCTGAAATGCAAAGAAGTTCAAAGCAGAAGAAGTGGCTTTTATTTCACTAATTATCTCTTATTCATTCTGGTGTGTGGCTTATTTTTGTTTGCACATATCGTCAACTCTAATAATTGCCTTTATTTGTTACTTCTGTAATGCTTTTTTTGAAAGCCCCTTGTCATTGCCTGAAGCCATCATGCTGGAAGCATTTTCCTCGAGCTAGAATTCATTGTTCGCTCATCGACGTGGCCCAAGATGTTGACGAAATGGTCTGTTGAAAACAAGATAAATGACTTGCTTGGATTGTGACGTGTCCTCTTAATGCGGCGTCTGTGTGGCTGACAGGCTGCCTGACAGCGGGCTGCTCTAATTGGGAGGTTTTCTAACAAACCAGCTGCAGAAACACAGGTTGCTTCAGGCAGGCAACCTGACAAAGCCTAACAAAGAGAAATGACAATGTTATTTTCCACGCGTCAGAGTGATAATTATTCATTTCACCTACATGGCAGAAGACTCAGACCAGTTAATGCCATTCATAAAAGAGTAATTGACGTTCATCAAGTGGTAGCTCAGATGAGGTCCACCATCTGATTTATAGATTTATATGAACTTTCCAGCAGACCTCTGTCGCCACCCAGCGGCTTCTTTAAAAATTACTCCAACCAGAATAAAATAGACATTCCCCTTATGGCACTTGTGTTATGATGGCAGAATGTTAAACCACATATAATGCATGGGTACTAAAACAAAAAATGATGAATGTGTCTATCAATTAAATCAAGAAAAGCGTTTGAAAATGACTCATCTATGTCCAAATTATTAGATAAAAGACATATATTGTTATTTATTTTCACACTGCATATTGAGACAGATAATTTCCCTTGAAAAAGTACAAACATGTATTAGAAAATATACAAGTGGCATTATGCCTCTTCCGTGACCGTCTCTGTACAATGTAAGACGTTTTGCTGTGAAATGCTTCCACCTGCTGGTTCTCCGGGCACACAGCAGCAAGTCAACAGGTGGCCCTGCTAAATTATGTCAACGATCTCTGCTTTAACATATATGCAAAATTATAGATTCTGTATGAAACTGTGTCCTGCACAACCAGAATATGTTGTCTCTCATCTCTATAATCGATATTCTGCAAGAGGCGATCAGTCACGGGTATCTGATCATGAGGCGATGCAGCTCGTAAAAGGTTTCTGTGAAAGCTGCTCTTGTGTCCTCACTCCCGACTCCACACAGAAGAGGCAACATCAAGTATAACAACATCAGGCTGGTGTTTCAGACTTCTGAGAGCATTGTTCACCTCCCAGATCCAACAAAATTGTTCTTGGTTTTTGGTTAATTTAGGAGGTGTTTTATACTAATCTTTCCATTCCCAAAAAATAACCACACTTTGATACTTTTGCAATTTCATTGGTTAGTATTTGAGTTTCTCTCCCTTGAGATATCATGAGTGTTTCATTTATTTTTCTCCAAACTGAAACATGCTCCTCTGCCTGGAGGCAGTAAGGTACCATGGGGCTAAATCTGTCTGCTGGTTCTGTGGATGCAGAAGCCGATAATAAGATGTGTCAAGGTGACTGTTTTGTTCTCTGCAGTGTATTTTCCATCCAGAACACACCACTGCAGTTACCGTGATGGCTTCCCACCCACTCTTAGACGTAGTTATTGAGCCTGTAGCCGCTGCTGGACAGCGAGCAGCGTGAGGGGGCATGGTTGTCCTTCAGGGCCTCAGGTGGCCTGTAGGGCGGAGCCGGAGGGTAAACAGGGTTGAAGGCAGGTTGGGGGGCTGGGGGAGGTCGACTCCTGTTTGAGATGAGGGGGCTGGAGGGCCGGTCGATGCTGCTGCTGCTCCAGCATAGCACCGCTCCCCCACTCAGGCTGAGGCAGGCGGAGGCGTAGCCCAGGTACACGGCCAGACCGATCTCGTACTTGAGGCCGCTGGGGAGGGAGATGTTGTAGAAGTCCATGACGACGTCGTTGGTGGTCCAGGACACGGTGACCAGGCAGAGCAGGCCGGCACAGAGGAAGCAGATGGCCCCGCTCAGGGCCAGAGGGGACTTGACCAACGAGCCGTGGGCGAAGCGGGTGCACTTCATCCCCATCACAGACACCACGGAGGCCAGGAGGGAGGTGATGCAGGACAGCACCATGAGCGCCCGGGCAGCCTGATGTCAAAGATAATGCACAAGCTCAGAGGGAAGAATAAAAAAAAACCCCACTTTTACTTTGACTTTGTTGAATAACAACAGCCATGTTCTCATTTTGGCTTATTAAAAAACAGCTAATCTGAACTGATACAGAGTGTAATTCAAACCATACTTTCAGTATACCTACGATTGTGGCTCAAAAACATTGGGTGTGGGGTCGAGAAAAGGTTGCTAGCAAGGTTGTGTAACTGGGAACATAATCTTACATGAGCAGCCAGTCAGAGTAAAGCCTAAGCATAGTTGTAAGACAATCATGAAATGGATCTTTGCAGACAGACAATAATGTTCCCTTCTATATTAAAATGATTGTAAACAGGTTTATAAAGCACTTCTGATGAGACCAATGATCTATGGCAACAGCTTCTGTGTTACCACCAGAAAACAAGGATAAATACTCTATCAGCCATCCTAAAGCAGTAAAGGTCACCTTTTGAGATGCCAAAGACTGAGATGTGGTACCTGCAGGTCGCGTGGCAGCGCCAGCAGAGATCTGTACAGCATGCATTGGTAAATGCCCGTACTGTGCCACACACACTCCATCCACAGGCCCTTCATGGTGGCGGTGGCTGTGATGATGTTGGAGCCCACGTAGGCCGAGCTGCGCCAGTTGGGGAGAAGGGTGGCGACGACGGTCCCGGCGAACCCCAGCAGCCCCAGGAGGAAGCCGAGGAGCTGCACCGACGTGCTGGCCATGGTTTAACTCAGTCAGACGGATCAAAGTGTGACTCACTGCCGGTGAGGAAGAACCCACTCCGAGACAATCACAGGCATTTGGAGGTCACGTATCTCACATGAGGACACACACACACATTTGAAATGAAATGCGTGGAAATGTTGCCCGAAGCAGAAAAGAAACTCTGAGTCAAACTAGAGTCCCTCAGGCTGGAGACGAGTCTGTAGTCCTCCTGCTTTCAGCATCGTCCCCAGCAGCGCGGTAAATTCCTCCGAGCTTCCGTCCAGACACAGAGTTTGAAGTGGTGCTTAGGAGGAGCTGCAGAAACTTCCCAACAACAGTCTCCGGCGAGAGGCAGGTGACTGCGTCTGTAACTAATGAGAGCAGCGTTCAGCTTCACCTGTTCCACACGCTCCTCTGGAGGGCCAAACCACAGCAGGATATCTGTTCAGCTCCCCGCCACCCCTCAGGAAGGAAAGGAGAGAGAGATAGAGAGAGAGGAAATTAAACATTTACAGAAACCACCCAAGCTGAAAGTGTTTTGTTATAAACTACCAACTTAAAGCATTTCTTACAGCTCTGCAGGGTATTTCAGAAAAAGAGAGAGAAAGAGAGAATGACAGAGCATTTTAACATGCTGGACCTGGAATTGTGGCAGTAAGAGCCAGTTGTTTAATGCAGCAGTCCTGTTGTAATAATTCACCTGGCACTCATACACAAAATCGCAAAGGGAAGTAAAAACAAATGCAGGGCCCTCACAGGAAGAGCATGTGAAACCCATAACTGGTTAAGCATTTACTTTTGTTCCCTCCCATTGTTTGGAACAAAATGTTCTCCTGGTGTCAAAGAAATTAAAACAATAAGCATGAATAATTTAAAAGCCGAGAAACCAAATTGTGCTCACACAGACTCATTGTTTTGACTCCCTGTTTATCAGGTCCCATTATTATTTGGTGTTTGAGGTGGGGGATGCTTAAAATATCACACAGGCAGGCCTCATTCTGTATACTAAATGACTGACTATGCGGCAGGAATAATAAGTAACCAATGGAGGACAAATGCAAATGCATCTTCCTCCTCATCATTTGTCCAGAATTATCAGTAGAGTTAAAAAGTTTTTTCGATTTATACACTAAAGTACAGACTTTGCACCATCACCATCTTGCAGGTCTTTGCTGGGAATACAGGCAAGGAATACAGCCTAGACAGGTCACTAGTTCATCTCAGGACAAACACACCTACACCATTCACTCTCACACCTACAGTCATTCTGTAGTCTAAGCATGCATGCTTTGGACTGGGGGACAAAGCCCACACAGACATGCATCCACACTGTCCATTTATCAGCATTATGACCCACTGCACATTTTGTTGCTTTCTATGAGCACCTGTGATAACACATCACAGGTGTCCAGACTTCCAGAGACATAGAGATGTTAGCATAGATTCTATGCTGATCGGCTTCTTCTGTATGTGTCGCTGCATTTCTATTTTTTTTTTTTTACAGGAATATGTCTATGCTGCTGGAGTGTCAGATAAGTGATGGACTGTTAGACATCACTACCATCATCATCATCATCATCATCATCATCATCATCATCATCATCATGAGCACCAGCAGCAGTTGCAGCACTATCCTAACCAGGAGCATCATGTTTGAGATCATCATAGTAACGCAAGTCTACTTGCGACTTTATCTCTGGCTTCTTCTGAAGTCTGTTTGCTCTCTCTGTCCTTGCTCTACTTTCTCGATGCCCTGAGTGTAACCTACCGTGTCATCCTGTCGGGAAACAAGCGTGTTTCCTCAGTCCTTCCACTTGTGTTTCCCACGCACTACTCTGTGTAAAAGCACAACAGTGAAGGGATGATCCTCTCCAAGGACTGCCTGTGGGAGACGCCACATGAATGTGGAACACGTAATAGTCTTAGTTAAGCAGAGTAATCCTGTGATTAGCAGCTGAGCATCGCTGGTTTGTTGTGCACAGCGCTGCAGGGTAATCTCTAACCATGTTGTGTTCAAGACACATGAAGTGCCGCACTCGAGCCACACGGTGGATTTTGGTGGATGGCATTGCACTGTGGCCTCACAGAGAGAAAGTCTCGAAGGTACGATCCCTGGTCAGACTGAAGGCCTTTCTCTTTTCACTCTGTCAATGTGGGTTCCCTCCAACATGCATGTTTACGTTGATTGGGGACCCTTAATGTGCCTCACGATGAACTAGGCACCCGTTCAGGGTATGTCACTCTGTTTCGGTACAACAGGGTCAAAGTACAGTGAGGCTACGTGCATCGTGTCACAAGCAAACATGCTCCCACTCTCTCTCTGTCTCTTTCACACACACACACACACACACTGAAACACTAGCAGGTACCATGGTGACCATTCACATGCTCCCGGATGCTGCAGGGGTTTGGAGTTCAGTATGTTTATTTTATTATTTTACTATCCTCAAGTAGCGCAGAACAGTATATTATTTATTTGAATACAATGGTGGAAGCAGCTGAGACTTCAAATGTATTTTATTTTTTTATCAATTAATCATTCCATGTCTTTCTGTATCTGTTACCAATTATTTTCAATTCTATGAATGACTGTCAAATTACAGTTAAAGTGGAATATATTTTAGTCTAACTCTGATAAAAAAAAATCATCTACAGGGACAGGAAATTAGCCATTCGTCATTTATTTATTTATTTATTTGAGATTAAATCCTACAGTTCACTCCGCCATTTGCAGTCAGTGGAGACAGCAGCTTTAACAGTTTAGCTTTATTTCTCAGCCAGCACCAAACTAGCACCAAACTAGCAAATCCACATCTTAACCGCGTTTCAAAGTTGTTTTGGGGTCTGTCTGCGGAGGAGAATTTGTCAAAGGTGCTCTAGCCGCTTAGCTTCGACGCTAATTAGCGCTAGTTAGCATTTAGCTCGTTTCTTTTTTTGTTTCCGGTCTATCAATAAATCGTCGTTTCGGTGTTAGTTGCTGCTGGCTGCTGGTGGTCATGATGAGGAGAGACTCCAGAAATATTGGGAAATACACTCATATGCGGAGGTTCAACGGGTACAAGAGGATCTCTGTGTCGAAGTCCCGGGCAGCCAGAGCCACCAAGTGCCGCAGACGGCGCCTCCGGGGCGGGTATCGCTTCGAAGGCCTCCCGGTGGACGTGCTCCATTACATCCTGGAGAAACTGTCTGGTAACTATAACAAACAACTTACACAAGTTACATGTAACAATAAATGACATGTAAAACAATTTTAAGAGCAGTATTTTAGCGTGTTTGTTGATATTTAATGTATGTGAATTATGTATTTGTGTAATGTAAATGGTAGATTATGGTAGATGATCTATCTCTATCGATCTGAATGGTAGATGATTATACATGGTGATTGGTAAGATGAGTTCCTGGGTTGAAGTGACAGAAATGGGTTTAAAAGCCTTAAATCCTGTGTTTAGGAGTGGAAAGTACTGTGTGTGTATGTGTGTGTGTGTGTGTGTGTGAGAGAGAGAGATACTGGGAAACAAATAAAAACAAACTTTTGGTGCCTCAGACTTTAGACCAGAATCGAGGGGTTCACTGTTTTCTAGACCCCCTAGCAGTGACGTGCGGTCAGGAGAGGCAGGGTAGGCAGAGCCTCACCTGTCGTTGTGGAAAAATATATAATAAACAAATGAATGAAATGACTCCATAGTTTGGCTGATGTTTGTAATATTTGTGTGGAGCCCGAATTCGTGTGCTCAGCGATCTTGCAAAGGCAGTGAAGAGGCAGTGGGTGAGGCAGGCAGTTCTCCTGCCTCCTGGTAGGGGGCGCTGGCGAGCCCAGGGATTCCTCTTGCGACTACTCGGCTCAGCTGCAGAATAAGTAATAGTGACGAGTGATTTCAAATGCAGCCATCCTTTATCGTCGATTATAAGTAAAGGTAAGACAGTGACACGGTTTGTATGTAGGAATAATGCTGATATGATATTTTAAACAATCCACTAAATGCTGCCAATCAAATGGCAAATACACTACTCTATGGGGATCATATGTTGGAAAGTGGTGACGTCAGTGCCTCACCAGCCGTGAACCTCACCGCACGTCACTGACCCCTAGTGTTTGAGATAATGGACTTATGTGTATCAATATAAGTGCAGGGTTCCTAGAAAACCTTGGAAAATGGGTGAGCAATGTTCCAGTGAAAATGACAGAAACAGTTTTAGAGGGCTCATGTATGTCTGTAAATCTGTCATCATTTCTAAGCATACAAGAGGTTATTTCCCAGTTAAATCTTTTAAATCAGACATTTAAGGGAGAGAGAGGAATAATCATGGGACACATGAGTTTTAACTAAATAAAAAACTTTTGTTTATTTGTGCCAGTGTCGGACATCAGTGTGTTCTGCATGGTGTCGAAGAAGCTCACCACCCACGTCATGAACTACATCTCCACCCAGACCTGGAGGAACAAAATGATCATCGAGCACTTCCATTGCACCAGTATTGTGGAAAGGGCCTCCACCCAGGTGCACTACAGAAACCTGGGTGAGTGTCTTTTAGGATATAACAGACGCTTGAATTGGTGATGGATGAGAAAAGATAAGGAGAACTAGAATAACCTTTTATGTATTTTGAGCTTTCTCTGCTACTTCTCACAGGTTTGCTGTTCAAGAGGTGCACCCTGTTGTTTCCAACGAAGGAAAGGTTGAAGTTCATCAGTGGCAGGTTGCTCCAGGTGAGAGGACTAGCAGGAAAGCTGATGAGGCAGAGTGAATAAAGCTGACCCTCCGATCTGTTTCAGGTCCCCTGCTTCATGTTAGACAGGTGCTCATTCCGAGGCTGCACCGGCTTCTCCAACCTTGGAGTCTTCCTGCAGGTCAGAAGGCTCCTAAACCACAAATACAGCACACCAGCTTTATTAACAGATTCTCCTTTCTCAGATGTGCTGCTTTCTATTGCATCACCTGCTATGAATCTCAGACTTTTTAACCTCAGGGGTCCCGATCCAAGTCTAAGTTGTTCAAGTTGTACATGTGCCTGGCATTGAATCTGACTCTGCATACTTAACAGACAATGATCTTGGGCTGGGATGAGCTCGAGTGTGTGCGAGTGTTCAACTTCTTTTGTGACACCATGCATCTGCTGCAAAAAATCGAGGCTCTCATCACCGCAAAACCAGGTGTGTGTCTCAGTGTGTGGTTGTGGAAATGTGATAGAGCAGACGTAGTGATATGGTCTGTCCCACCTGTCAGTTACCACATGTGCACCTTTTATGTAAGAATTGTTTCTTCAGAGTTTGTTTTTCGATGGTGGGAGTAGAACGCAGAAATATGAAACAGCCCTGACTAGAAGTAGGTGAAATAATCAAGAAATGTTACCAATAAGTTTTGAGGAGGGAATGTGCCATTGACCCGTGATATAGTATCGCCTGCAAAGACTGCCAAATTGATATAGATTGATTTGTCTCGTTGCTTTGTAATTACCTGAGAACTACCAATAATACCAATGTCTTGAACCTAGGTGCTCTCTCCTCAGGGACGTGGACACACCAGGACCTGCAGCTGCGCCTGTTCTGCCGTCAGGTCCTGTTGGACCCGTGGCAAAAGCGTCCCGAGGGCCCGTTCTGGCTGATGCTGTTCCTGAAGCCGTGGCCTGTGGCCAAGCAGGCGCTGCTGCTGCTCATCCTGTATGGACCCCTGCAGCCTGACGGTCTGAGAACATTTACTCTCCCGACAAATACAAACGACTCAGTGGGACTCGTGTGCTGAAACAGCAAGCGGGCGCCCAGGGGGGCAGCACTGTAACTCGTGTGTGTACTTTACAGCGAGGCATGGCACGTGGGTAGAGCAACCGGCGAGCTCTCAGGCTTCGCTCGAACTGACATAGTAAAACACAATGGAGCTTTGGGCATTTTCTGTTCCTGTGGTGGCCTATCACTGTAGATCTGCTCTCCATGCAGGGAGTCTTGACTGGATGGAGCTGTGCCACGGGGATGTGTCCTCCAGCGCTCTGGAAGACCTGGCCAGCGCCATCGTCATGCTTTACGGCCGAGACGGCAAAGACAGACCGGCCACTTCCTCGCTGCGGATGATCATCGAGGAGCTTGTCTGTATGGGTCACACTGCCTTTCATGTTGGAGCTCGCGTATGGGATGGGCTATGGGGCTACGTCCTCCTTCTCCTTGTCTTTCTTTGCAGTGATCCCGTACACATGGCACACGGAGAACCAGGCTCGCCTGCTGGTGCTGAGCGGCAGCAGCTTGTGCTACGACTTTCTACTCCACAAGACCGTCAATGGGACCTTCGTCGGGCTCTGCTCGCTCATCGTGCACATCGTCCTGGTGAGAATGAGGGATGGGACTCAGACCGGACTTCATTGGTCGTGTTGGCCAACGTACCATATCCTTATACCGTCACTGCTTTTTTCCCCCTTTTACTTGTTCATTTCATCTTGTTAACTCACTAACTGCAGTAGTGGTTATAGACCCTAATAGAGACGTAGCTCATGTCGATGTGGTGTTTAGCCCGAGTGTTTAGATTCTTTCTGCATTTGTAGTGCTGTGCTTTCCAATAAGGTTACGTGTAATTTGTCCACGGTAAAAGCACAGGTGTTCCCACCGTGTGTCTGCTTCCTCAGGTGTGCGAGAAGGACGCCTACCACATGTCCTGGGTGGTGAGGGCGGTGCAGCAGCTCTGCGCGGGGTTCCTCACCACTCCGGAAAGGTTGCGATTCATCTACCACCTGGAGAAGATGTTCTCCGAGATCACCAAAGATATCCTTGAGGAGACCGTCGGAGGTAGGAGGGGGCTCTCATCCCACACCCAGTCGGTTGAATTGTGTCTTGCCTGACTTTTTGTTGTAGTGACATAAAGATAGGAACGTGAAGTGTGTGAAGATGATGAAGAAACAAAATGTCCAACCTCAGGTCAGGAGAAAAGCAGCAGTTACAGAATGAAGAAAAATAGGCCAACACACATTATTAGGCTGTATTCAGACCTGTGGCTTGTTTGCTTTGTGCTCAGTCTGGCTAAAACAACATCATTTTTGCATTTTCTTGCTGTGTCTTTTGTAAGAGTACAGTAACAATACCCGTCTCCCGGCCGTGATCTGCATGACTTTATTCACAGTTCAGCTGATGCAAACAACTGAACTGCACATTGGCCTCTAAACCGAGGGAGAGAAGTTGAAACGCCTGTGTTTTCTACCTCTGTGATAATCTTTGTGACAACTCTCAGATTTATCTCACAAGGCCAGCCGGGGGACCCGGCGGCCGCTCCGCACCCCTCTCCACACCTCGGTTCGTTAACTCCGTCCTCTGTTCCCAGTGAACCAACTCGACCAGGGGATGTTCGACGACCTGTACGTCTTCCTGGACTCCAGCACTCACTTCCACATCAAGTTCCTCAACATGCTCATCAATTAGGAGGCGCGCAGGCAGGAGGAGACCAGATGCAGGGGATGGAAGCGGGCCATTGGAGCGAGAGAGAGGAGGCGGAACGGGACGTGAGGACGGACGTGGTTTAGTTGAAGCTGTGGTTAGCGTGTGATAAGTTCTTACAGCCTGCTCAATGTTCATCTGAGATTTTCCCCAAAGTTTCAAAATCTTGTTCCTGAAATTTTTTGCACGCGTGCAAACGTCCTTCGTTCACAGCGTCAATTCTGGCGTTCATTTCCATCGAACCTGTGTGTAGATACATGTGTGCAGGACATGTAGATATTTTTGATGCCTTGCTTTTGTACAGTTCACTCATTAAACTTCAGTTTTCTCTTTGAGCGCGTGTCTCCCAGCAACAAACACAGCACACGCTAGGCAAATAACAAGCATGTATTTTTTCTTCTTCTCCAGGTTGTACAATATTCAGCACTGTCAGCGATTGGAAAAAAAACCCCAAAACAATCAGGAGGTGAAATAAAGCATGGAATAAAAAAGAAGCAGCCCGCAAATAAAAAGGATGAAATAGTGCAGAAACGGTATCCTGGATACCTCCAATCTGTTATGGAGTCTGTGTCGGTAACGATGGTGGTCACTAACTAGCAGTGGCTGCCTTAAATCATCACTTCAGGGGGTAAGATGTGTACAAACGGTATTCGCAGGACGAAGGGAACATGGTGTCGCACAGGAAGTACCAGGCTATTTGACATTGGAGTTTTAAGGCCTACGACATCATGTGATGAATACTGCGTAAAAGTGGCGAGAGAGAGAGAGAGAGAGATCCGGTTTCCATGTCTCCTCAGCCGGTGCCTGGCCACAGACGCCTCAGTCATTCACGTGCTCATTGTTTTGATATGATCTGCAAAGAGAAGGAAACGGTAAGAGTGTCTCATCTGGGATCTGGTTGTAAGTGTAATGAGATCAGGACACTTACACAACACACGAGCTCGGGGGTTACAGGTTTACACACTATTACATGACACTGGGATGTGGGTCGACTGATTTTATAATGGCTTGTTTTTTAAAATGATTTTCTCTTCACTGATAAACACAGAGGTACAGTCTCCCACCACGGTCACGACTGGCTACAGCACCACGATACTTACTGTCCGATTTGCTCTGTGGGTGTAAAGAGACAAGCACGTCTTAAATCGGGAGGCAGACAGGGCGCAGCCTTTGAACTGACACTGATGCGCTTTTAGCCCGGATTGGCTAATTTCCATACTTCCATACCTTGTAGCCAGTCCAGTCCTTCTTGCAGACCCTCTCCCTTGATGGCGTTGCTGGCACTGAAAGACACGAGATGATGTGGAGGAGTTAATCTGCGTGTGTGTATGTGTGTGTGTGGCACGCATTCACTTTCTCATGACTTTTCTTGGATCCTGGATGTTTAAAGCCGTCTAGCTCTTAATCCACCTGCTGCCATCTGCCTAATAGCTAAACACAGTGGAAAACACACGTGTGTATAAATAGCCACTGCTTTTGAATAACCGCCTGTTGTTGTGCCCTCGTTTAACGCATAACACCCCGAGTCGGAAGAAGGACGGCCAGGACCCAGGAAGGAGAAAAGAGCACAAACGGGCCTGGTGTTTATTGTCTCTTCTTAAGTCTTAAACCTGGAAGCGCAAAATGTGACAGCTTGGCTCGGTCCAGCCTTTTTAATCCAGTAGCACTTCTCATGAGCGCCCAACAGGACCGCCTTGACCTGCCTCCCAGAGACCTTTCATCTCTGGGCCGAGGCCCGAGGACGCAGCGCAACCCCGGCAAATACACACAGCGCATCGTCCTGCAAATGTTGTTGTTTTCACTGCTTGCTCACAGTCGCCTGGTTGGGTTGAGGGACAAACACCACCTGGCTGGTGTTAGGGAAAGATCACACGCGGCTTAAATGTGCAGGTCACAGTGGTCTGCTGCAGTCAACAACAACACCTGTCCATCCCCATACCCAACATCTGAACCACTTGAATGTTAATACTAATGTAGGAACGCTGATATAAATCACACAAAACGTCTGGAATAATCAGACTGCAATTTTACCAGATGTGCCAGGGCTTGTCTTTGATGGTTTCCAGACTCAACATCTGGGAGACCTTGACAGAAGACATGGCGTCCTGCAGATCCATCTTGTTGGCGAAGAACAACACAGGGATCTTTTTGCAGCGAATATCTGGAGGGGTAAGACAAACCAGCGGACCGGGAGTCAAGCACCAAGACTCCTCAGAAGTATCATTTTATTCTCAGATAAGAAGAGAAAAGCTGGAAAAGTTGTCACATTACGGCTTCTGTAATTTTTCAATAATTTTTCAAATGTGATGCATTTTTCAATAATGCATCACATTTTCGTCTGTTTAGTCTATAGCATGCTGTAGATGGCAGGTCCAGCTGTTTTTCTAGTGTGGCAGGTGTCTGTACCTTCGTGGCTGAGAAGAGTGTCTAGCTCCTCTTTGGCAACGACCATTCTCAGTTTGTCACCACTGTCTATGACAAAGATGATGGCATGGCTCTCTCTGAAAACACAGGCAGCACAGACACAGAGCGGTCACGACTGGCAGGAAGTCCCAGGATGTTAGAATACTTCACGATGGGCGTTCGTACTTGTAGTAGTGCTCCCATAGGTTCCTATATCGGTTCTGTCCGGACATATCGAACACTGTGAAAGACAGGCTGCAAAGAGCGAGAAAGAGGGAGAGCGGCTTAGGCGAGGCTGGCAATGTCCCGTTGTGGATAATTGATGAGAAACACACGATTAGCGTCGAACCTTGAGCTCTTGAACTTCTCGATGTTGAAGCCGATCGTTGGGACTATGTCTTGTGCCTGCGTCTGCACGCACCCATCCACATACACGGACACAAACACACAAGAAGAGACAAGTAACGGCAAAAGTATGTCAACCAGGGAATGGTGTGAGGCGAGTATGACGTGGGCTTTACCTGACTAACATGTTTCCACTCTTCTGACAATGGCCCTAAATGATTCGAATGCTGGAAACAAGCAATCAGTGAATGATTGCGGTGACAATAAGAGATTTCGACAGGCCTGCTCACAAGCATTCATCACACGAGACAAGTTCGCTCGGCCACACGGCAGGATTAAAGTGAGGGGGGTAAAACGAAAAAAAAGGCCTGTTTTAAAGGTACTCACGTTGGACGGTTTCAGCTGGTTGATGATGGTGGTTTTGCCGCTGTTGTCCAGGCCCAAACACAAGACGTTGACCTCCTTCTTCCTCAGGCCGAGCCAGCCCGATAATTTGTCCAGCAGCCCCATTCAGACTCGATTCACGCTACGCCGTTAGCACGTCAGCGCATCACCCCATAGGTGGTCCCCACGCGTGGAAATTAAATAGGCTAAAAGTGGAAAATTCTCAGACAATCGTGGCGAACATATCCGCTGCAGCGTGTGCGTTCCCGGGTCTCGCTGAGGAGAGGAGCTGAGATGCCGCCTGGGTATCCCAGCTTGCCTCAGGTAATCCTATTAGAGCGAATTAAGCTCTGTGGACCAGGCTGGTGACCTGATCGTGGAGAATGAAGCTTTCTACACCCGGCCACCCCCACCGTGTCTTACCTCATTTTAATTAGAGCCACTTTCAATCTGCTGTTTGTCTGCTTTCATTCCAGGTTGCTGTGTGTGTGTCTGTGTCTCAGAAAAAATGTGATGAATTAGATTATAGACGATTTTGAATCTGATCACTGTAAAATCCTACATATGCTGAGTACTAGAGATCCAACAATCATGCAAACTGTAGGTACATATGCACATATGTCAAAATATGAGAAATAAAAATGTTTTCATAGAGATTCACCATTTATTTCATACAGCAGGTGAGGAGCAAGTCAACAGCTCCATCTGTTGGTGTTCAGCCATGTGTGCAACTTCCTCCCAGCAGGTGGTGTTAAAAGTGAGAAAAGTCAATCAAACGAAAACAAGACAGGTGAGCTGAGCAGCCTGAACAGCTCATCTCACCTCCTTTAAATCGACCCACACTCCATCATCGCAAGATGTAAAGAAAATGAAATGAGCAGTCGACCACCAGAACTGTTCATCTTTATTTGCAAATAAATGTTCGCTGTAACTGCCTCTTACAGTGTGCAAGATCTACAACATCTCTTTGGAAATTATAGAAAAATAAAATACAAGAATTATAAGTATACTTGTACTTTGTACAAAAGAACGTCCTAACATTGCTCAGCAGTAGAACATGCTAAACAAACAGCATCTGATAGCCTCCGTATTCTGTAGAGAGGTGGTGACTGTGAGCATGAGCACGTGTTTGTATGTGTGTGTGCGCGTGTGTGTATGTGTTTGCGAGGATGAACGCGTGCATCTTTCCCCCACTCCTGAAGGCCTGGATGCGTAATCACTCCGTGACCCAAAGGCACAGATCCCCGGATCCAGTTCGCCTTCGACATCAATCGTTTTAGAGGAACAGCTCGCTCTCCTCCATACAGAATAAGACTAATGGCTAGGTCCTGTGACTGCACTGAAACGCTTCTGTCTTGCATGGTTACCAGACTATAAGGCATTTTTTTGTGTGTGTGTGTGTGAGTGTCTATGGGTGTGTGTGTGTGTGTGTGTGTGTGGGGGGGGGTTCTGTTGATGGGTTATGATGCTGCTGCTTATGTCCTGTATCTCTCTCTCTCTTTCTCTGGTTCCCACCCAGCGGCTTCTGCCCGTTCACTGCTGACTTAAAGGAAGGAAGAAAAACGTTCATCTCAATGGCAAACACCTGACATCGTCTACTACAGAGCCCACGTTTCAGCTCCGACTACTTTTATATACACACACATGTTCGTCTCCAGCACCTACTCATGTGCCACCACCCTCACCACCTTGACCATGCGAGTTATCAAAATGCATCCACTCCATGGATCATCCTGCTCTGACATCTTGAATCATTATCGGGATTCGTATGTGTGTATATGGGTGTGTGTGTGCGTGTGCGTGTGTGTGCAGGCAAAAACAGAAAAAAAAAACCAAAAAAACAAAACAATGGCTGGAAATGGAAGCTAATCCTGAAGAACCAGTTAAGCCCATGTTAACTTTCATCTGTTATCTCTATCTAGGTTCTGTGAACATTCAAATGTTAAGACAGTGAGAGAGGGTGTACTTTCAGGCAATGTATGACATTCACAATCCCCCCCCAAAAAAAACAAAACAAAAAAAAACAATGCCAGGCTTCACCGGCTCTGGGTCGGAACTGTCGGAACAGACTTGTTATGGTTATCGGTAATGAAGGCAACGGATCCAGGTCTGCGAGCTCAGCACGTGACGATAAAAGCGGGCGGATGTCGCTGTGCGAGCCTCGTGCTCGCACAGCGACAGGAGGTCTCTCATTGCACGGTTCTTCATCTCTCTCGGAGATGACGAGGTGACTGCATAATACTGTATTGCTGATTTGGATAGAAATCTTAAACAAATAAAAAACATCTTAAGTAAGATCCAGATTTACTAGGGCTTTCACATACAGGACTGCACATATATAGATAATAGATTATGATAATAATTATCGATTAATTGTCTATACACTTTTAAACATTCAAGAAATCTCCACAAGTCGCTTCTCACGTCTTTCTTCAAGTATTTTGCGTACCAGGTTCTCTGGAGAGAGGGTAAACAAAAGCGATGCAAACAATAAAACCATGATAAATTATCAAACCCTGAAAATGAATAATACAGAGGGTCCCTTTTTTTTGTTGTTTTTGTTTTTCCAAAAGACAAAACTTCTCGATTGCACACCCGATAGCAGCTACATGAGCACATAAACTCGGCGCGAGGAAAAGAGCGACAACCGAAAGAAAAGAGTCAGAAAAGGTTCCGTAGATTACGTTTTTGCAAATCTACATCTCTAGATATTGTTGCTTCACACACAAGGTACTGCTGCTGCAACAAGGCATTACATTCCCCCTCTGCGAGGGCCTGGGCCAGTCTGTAGAGTCTCTCAGGCTGTGGCAGTCTGGCTCAACCAGGTGGTCTGGGTAAGGGGTTTATAGCAGGAAAACGTCTGTTACTACTGGATGTGAGGGAGACCGCGGAGGGGGAGGGGCCAGTCCGCCGCGCTCGTCCGTCCCGAGACTTCCCGTGCGAGGGGGGGGGTCTGCGAGGACTCAGGCACGGGCTGTAGACTGCAGTCTGTCACATGGGCCTCTACACCTCACTCCCGTCCTCTCCTCCCGTCGGGCCGTCCGTCCAGGCTGCGTGAAAGGGAAACCTCATACATGGAAACCCTTCTCGTGTTCGTGCAGCAGCTGGAGGCGCAGGGTCTGAACGCTGCTGATGATCCGCCGCTGGTGGCCGATCAGCTCCACCCCGAGACGCCTCACATCTCTAGGCCGAGAGCGGGAGCACAGAGACACACAAGCGCATGCACGTGAGGCTTTACAGGTTTTTGGATTTCTTTAGTTGAGTAATCTGTTGTTGAAAATCTCAGGAGAAAGATGCAAGATTAAGTCCTCAGATAACTCGTTTTGTCAAGGCCTCAGATATATTTTGTTTGCTGTCATTCAATGCATTACCATTATCCCCCAAAACCTAAATATTGCAATAAAAAACTGGTCATGGAACATTTTTTCTTCACTCCACTGAACTTTTTCTATGTAAATCTAATGAAAATACCAAATACAAGACATACAAATTACTGTATTGTACTGTAGCTTTATTGGAGATATTCCTTTTCATTTTGTAAAAAAGAAAAATGGAAAAGCAGCTATAGACTACTAAAGAAACTTGGGAATATTTATATTTAAAGAGCTGAGAAAAAAATACTCTCACTCTCTCTACACTCAAATCAACCAATAACGTAGCTGACTATTCTACTGTTTGATAAGTAACTGATTTATTGACAAGCCACAGCTCTAATCTACTCCCGTTTTTGATCACAGATTGACCATCTTTTGAAGACTGCCCAAATTAGTCTTTTCAGAAACTTTCTGTAAACATAGAGATTGAAACTGAGAAAACCTGAATGATGTTATTATAACACCATCGGGCCAACATTCCCGGGTAGATCAAGCGTGACTCTGCGTGATAACTAAGTCAACCTCCACAACTGCTGCTGCAGACAGGTTGAGGACAGGATCCATATTGCATCGTGACTGTGGCGTTTTGTGCTCTTCTACTCACTCAATATTCATCCTCGCCACAGAATCCAATGTGTTGTAGCCCGCTGCCATGAAATTGCTCTTGTACTGACTCATCTTAATGGAGTCCAGCCAGTCGCCGATGGAGATGAACATCGGGTAGTCCATCTCCTCCCCCGGAGACTCCGGTAGACTGGTAGAAAACAACAAACCAAAACAACAACAACAACAACAGAAAGAGAGATAATGTCAGATCCTGGCTGGATTTCTGCAGCATCTCAGGACTGAGCACTTGGCTTGCTTGGCTGAAAGTTTGTCCTACTTGTCATAAGTGTAAAAACTTCTGTAAGCTCCAAAGTCAAACTCTGGCTTTTTGGAGAGATGTTCTATCACGACTCGAGAGTTTAACTCAATGAGGTTACACTGCTCCCAGAGCTGCTGGACAAACACGGCCCCATCCCCTCTGTCAGGTCACTCCTGTGCAAATTAACGATTTTCCATTTAATGTTAATACAATAAGAAATGCCGTACCTCTGAATGTCCTCTACCAGTGGCAGCAGGCTGCTGGGGTTACGGATCAGCTTGTCCAAGAAGGAAACGACATCGGTGAATTTGGGCCGATGATTCCTCTCCTTCTGCCAGCAGTGCAGCATGAGCTGGTGCAGGGCCACGGGGCAGCCCATCGGTGCGGGCAGCCGGTACCCTTCCTCGATGGACAGAATCACCTGCAGAGACGGTCGTGACGGCCATGAGCTCCGAAATCTGTTGTTCGTGTTGGATTTTATTTAGCACGGACGTTAATAGTTAAAAAGGACTGCTGCTTCCCCAGAGATGACGACGTAGCGTTGTTTGGCATTATGGATTTACATACACGGTCTGGTGATCCGAGGTGAAATTTAGAGTTAGTCTTTATCATGACACATGTCACTGCTACCTCTGAAATTACGGAGGAATGTGTTTCAGAGGTTTAAGATTTGATCCTAGCTAATAAATTTCTTCCGCACAGCAGTGAGACACTGTGACAGATAAATGTGAGTTAATTTCAACACCTTGTTAAGAGTTGTCAAAAACTGAAATATACCCTTTGACACAGCAAGTGGCAGAAGAAACGGAACTTGTAAAGAGCTTGAAAACCAACAAAATTTAAGACCTCCTAAAATGGCCATTATGACTTTTTAATACTTTTTTAAGGGCCTTCATATATCCAAAATTGATTTATCAACTTTTAATACTTTTTGAGAACCTGCGGACACCCTGTAGACTGTCACACATACAGTACATCTGATAATGAAAGAGCGTACGTAAAGTACAACTCGGTCTTCACGTTACACTCATTTCATAGATCACTATACAGTAACAAAGAAAACCCTGCCCATCCATAATGTGTTTCTTGAGAAATAACTGACGAGGCAAACTAAGGTCAAAACTGACATATCATCATATCTAAAGCTCGATGGAAACTTTCCGTCTCCGCGGGTACGTGAAGTTTGGATTTATTTTCTTTTCATTAACACGGCCAAACATAATCTGTAGCATCAGCTCTGAGCTGAAGGTGTGTGTTACCGCAGCGTCCAGCTGGAAGTCTGTGGCAAAGCAGAGATCCATGGATCTTCGGAGGGAGCTGTGCTAAGTGTCTGGCCGGGATGAAATGGTGTTTGGCTGGTGTTGCGGCTTGGCTGGCCTTTTGCCTTGGAAAGCACTTCTAAGCAATTCCCAAACAGCACAAATCCTCCCCAAACCCTGAGACTTTACTGAATGTGCGTGTGTGTGGGTGTCTGTGTAAAGATGTGTACAAGTCTGTGCGTAAGGGGTTGAGGGGATTACGGTGGAGCTTTCACACTCAGCGGACAGAGGGATGGATCTGCTTCCTCCGTGGCCCCTCCAATCCCTGACCACAGCCCGGGGATCAGCAGGTTGCTCAGCCGCACTGAATCCACAGCTTTAAACTCCCCCTCTACTGGACCGAAGTCCTCTGAACCTCTGACCTTCACTGCTCTTTTTGCTTTCTCTCTAACGCGTCCCCTCCATCCCTTTTTTGCTGAATTTCACCAGCCTTTCTGTTCCGCCCCTCCTCGCTCTCAGAGGTAGGATTTTGATGTGAGAAACACAGCCAGGGAGCAGGTTAGAGGGCAACGATTTAAACAGATATAGCGTCAAACAAACTCAGATTTACTCCGCGGAGCAGACCTTGAATTGAGGAGTCGATATTAAAGCGTGCCGTAGTGCTGAGGTTAGATGCTTGTGAGGAAAGACAACGTGAACAAGTCTCTGCTATGCTGTAAGATGCAGAGGATCATCGACAGGCCTTTGAGAAGTGAGAAAATACTTGTTTTATTCACTCCATTGGGTCTGTGATCATGATATACTCAGTGGCACTGAGCCTGACGCATTAAGAATAAACTGACTACCTTTTCCAAGGTCAAATTCAAGCACTTCTTAAGCACTTTCAATGTCTATTTACCAGCTTTCTAACTCTTTACAGCAGCGATAATTGGCACACTCATATCAATGCATACAAACATATTCGAAATGACAACTTAACACATTTTGATCAGAACAAAAGAGACAGCATGACGCTGTAAACAACCTGGGCAATTGAGTTTCTGTTTTGCTCTCTGTGACTTATCCTGTTTTTCCAAACAGCAAACTTTTCAGCCATGGAAAGCGGATTCAATTTTAAGAATTTTCAAGAATTTCAAGCAGACAAGGGAAACCTGCCTCCGAGATTGCAGAGAGCACATATTGTGCCTGTACAAGTTGCAACTGAACTAAAACCATAAAATACAAATCTCTGACCGCAAACAGCATCTCTGCTGAATCTGAAGCTTATTGGGTTGGGCCAGTGACACTCTGTCAATAGGTTTTCTTTTAGTTTTTGATTAATTGCTTTGCTGCCATCCCCATGGAAATCATGATTAGAAGTTCCATACAACATATGGATCTCGATGGAACTCTGCTTCTATCGCTATGGCAACCATGGTTAGAGGTTCCATACAGCTGGTAAAGTAGTAGTAGTAGTGGTGGTAAGCCGTAGTAATTTTTCCCACTGTAAACCGGCAACACAGCCCTGAATCACTTTTAAAATTTCCCACTGGGGAATTTTCTATGTTTCTACATGGAGCACAAACTGACCATAAAATGTTACTCATGATACTCACGTCCTGATTGGACATCTCCCAGTACGGCCGCTCCCCGTACGACATGACTTCCCACATGACGATGCCGTAACTCCAGGCGTCGCTGGCTGAGGAGAACTTCCTGTATGAGATGGCCTCCGGAGCAGTCCATCGGATTGGGATCTTGCCACCCTGATCACACACAAATAACATGACATGAGGACCTGTGCTTCCTGATTGTAAAAATATTCATTATTGGTAAATCATCTGGTATTATTTGGTAATTTACTCAAAGCTGATGGTCGCATCTCAGTGTCCTAGACCTGGCCAGTATTGCCTCCCTCACCAAAGCTCCACACTCACTTCACCTTGTTGTGAAAGAGAAAGCTATACTTTCACTCAATAACCTCACGACAAAGCAGCGAATGGAGGTCACAGAGGGCTCAGACAGACTCACAGAGCAGCATCCCTTTTTCAGCACTTAAGTTTTTCTGAAGCGTTTGCTGTCAACAGCGGCTCCATCTTTCTCTGGCCTGAGGAAAAAAAAAAACCCTAATCAGCCTAATCACGAGGAGGAGTGCCGCACTGGCCTGCTGATGTCTGATGATTGCAGAAATAGCAGCGGTATGTAAATACCAGCCCAGGATGGGAATCCTGAGCGCTGCCTTTTTATCACTGACACAGCTCCTATTTTGGGGGTGAAACAACAAACTTGCTTGGAAAAAGGAAAATGAACAGGTTTGTTATGGAGGGAAACTATTGTGCACACCAGCTCATGCATCAGATCGGACCGTTCCTTTGTGTTACTGCGATTCAGGCGGCGCTGGCCACACAGCGGCTGGCAGGGAGTGTCTCCTGAACTCTCGGCACACCTCTGTAAATTGAGCTGCTGTTCCCTGGGTCTCTACTCCTGCGCTTTTCATAGTTCAAGACCTCCAACTCTCCTGCTAATGAGGACCTCTCACACAGCCGCAACCAGTCCAGAAGTCGGCCAACAGGCAGTAAATCACTTCTGCAGCGCTGTAGGCAACAACCAAGCCTCTGTCTGTATTGCTTTTTAAATAAGTGCATTGCTCCGATGGCCCGTCTGCACCGCTACCGTGGTCGGAGGCGACGAGAAGCCGCGGTAGTTTGCAATAACGAGGGGACACGATCTAACAATTGCAACGCTAAATATTTCACCACAAGGTCAGCAGATTATCGCTCAAGGAAAATCTACTCTGGCCTTTGAAGAGCCCTTTCGACGCCTTCGTGAGGAGCCTGCATTTTCTTGTCATTAAACACAAATGCAGCAGCGAACAGAGGGAAAGAGAAACCTCCTCTCCAGCAACAGGAGAGAGGGGAGATGTATCGAACTGTGCAATGTGCACTTAAAGAACTAAAACAGATGAAACCTGCGCCAGATTTCTCTGGGGGACTACACCACAGAACAATCATCAGCTATTAAGACATTTGACATGAGGCAATCATTACATCCCTACCTTGAGTGCTGCATTTAACCGAATTGATGGTTGATGGCGTCCATTATATAGGTATCAGAGAGCACTCGGATAACTAACATGACACTTTATGGAAGTATTCCATTGTTGTGGTATTTATCCCATTTTCTAAGTGACAAACACAGTGCGTCATTAGTTGTGTCAGGCATACCGTGGTGGTGTAGGCAGCCTCCGGGTCGTCCTCCAGGACTCGAGACAGGCCGAAGTCTGACACTTTACACACCAGGTTGCTGTTGACCAGGATGTTTCGAGCCGCCAGGTCTCGGTGAACGTAGCCCATGTCCGACAGATACTTCATGCCCGAGGCGATGCCGCGCAGCATGCCCACCAACTGGATGACAGTGAAGTGGCCGTCGTGTTGCTGACATGGGAAAGAGAGAGGGAGGGAGGGGAATGAGTGAAACTACAGCCGCAGAGAAAAGGATCTTGCTTTTATCTTCATATCGGCATTGTTGTCATGTGTTTATCTGCCACAGCAATACCCCCCGCACCCCAAGGCCAGAAACAGACTGGAACATACTTCAGCTGTCTGATCGGATCAAATGCTCACCCTCAGAAACGAGTCCAGAGAGCCGTTCTCCATGTACTCCACCACGATCATCACAGGCCGGCCTGCAAAACACACCAACACGCTCACTACTGCGCCAGCTGTCATGGGCTCCACTATGAAGTGTATTCAATGTATTCATACTTGAGATCAGTTGAAATCTCCTCTCATATCAAGGCTACAATGACAAAATAATCACATCAAAGGAATACCACTATAGCTGAGGTACTTCAATCACATTATATACATAGTATTAAATATGCATACTGCCGAATGCATATCGTAAAAAGTATCATTTTGTGTTAGATTTACATTTAGCAGACATTTCTTATCAAAAGCAATTTATACAGTAGGAAAATCCTTCATGAAAAGTGCAGTAGTGTAAGCACTAGTGTAAGCGTAGAGTTGGAGCACTGCTTAAGTGGAGATAGCAGTAGGAGAAGAGTAAGGAGGCGGAAGAATATTACACAGAATAATGTATTTCATCCATGCATGCAAATGTAGTTATCCTGGGACTGTAGGGACTTCAGACAACAAACTGGCTGAATGACATAGGCTTGAAAATGTGTCTGCTCTATTAATATTATGTTATTCATGTACACGCTATGTTAGACAAGGCTGATAGAACTTCTAGTCTGTGTGTGTGTGTGTCTGTGTGTGTGAGTTACTGCCCATCTGAGGCAGAGAAAGTAAGGTCGGCACCCAGGAAACACACACACACACACACACACCACACACGCATGCACGCACACACCACATACACACACACACACACACACACACATACACACACACGCACAAGCCATCAGCACTTGATTGATGCAACGAGTCAAGATGCTCAATTCTCGCCCATCTCAACATGTCCGACCTGCCTGACGAGCCCTGCTCGGCATTCAGTCCATGCATGACATAAAACCTAAGTCGGAAACAGGTGCGGGCACGAGTTCTCTCTCCCCAAATGTTATTGTCTCCCCACTGAGGATCCCCACGGCGTTACAGATTGACTGGTTTACAGCTGAGAGGCAGTTGTCCGGGGCCTGTGCGCTGGCGAGCTGTAAACTATTCCGAGCTGCAGGAAACAGAAATAAAAGTGCTGCTGTGGTGAGGTAACACCATGATATCACACTTCCAGACAGCTGTTTGTCTCCACCTCGCATGATGGAGGCTTTGGGTTTCATAAAACAGGAGCGCAATACGTTATGGCTGTGTGAAAGGGATGAAAGCCATTTGAATGGACTTAAACAATTAAAGGGGACCTAGAATGAGTTGTTTGTCTTATCAAACAACAACAGTCCATGAATAGCAGCTCTAAAGCCAGCATCACATCCTCATTCATGTGTACATTTTGGATATTAAAATGGACGCTAAAAAAAAGAGGCAAATCTGAGCGAAGGCTCAGATACTCCAAGTTCTTCCTCAGCATCTGATTCCTCCTCTGACTCTGGCTACATAGCCAAAAGCTACAGTATGACTTTGGGAAAGCTCCATTCTTTAGCAGAGAATGCAAAGTCAAGAAGAAGAACTAGGAGATGTGATGGTAATATTGCCACATCAAAAATAGGATTAGAGTGCTAGTAAAATATCATCTGATGTGATGAAACCACCAGCTCCTGTCTTCTAGGACCAAATAAATATAAAGGATGTAGAGGATAAATATCAATTCAGCCGCTCTAGGTCCCCTTTAAGCAGTTGCACCACCCTATAGCACCGTCGTGAAAGGGAACTCAGACGCGCAGAAGATGTTTAACAGAATGCGACACGCTACGACACGTCGAGGAGAGCATCCGTCACCACGGTTACGCCACCTCCCGATAATGAAAAAGTGCTCTGGCAGACAAGCCATAACGACGATGTTAGTGCTTCTATTGCTTTTCAGTCTCATTAGAGAGACAGGAGACAGCAGGTGAGAGTGACTGATGCCAGCCGGGCGTCTGTCATGGTCATAATGTGTGTTTTCACTTGAATGAACAAGTGGAACGATAAATTAAGATGACACGTACGCACAAGCACCCACACAAGTACACATTATTTATTTCCCTCTGTTTGTATACGCTGTAGCCGGGTATTGTTTTGGACATTAGGGACCCTCATTAAGTGCGCAGGGTGCAGCCCTAAATGCTGTTCCATGAAGAGCGTAGGCAACGTGCTGCATTTGACCAGAGGTAGGCTGTTTAACGGGACAGAAAACACTTGGAAAATTGTTTCAATCGTTCCTAAAACAATGAAAACAACAAGGGTGACGCCTGTATCTTTTTTTTTTTCTTGCTTTATTCCTCCCCTGGCCGCAGGAGAAAGGCTTTGGAGATAAGAACTGTTTTTTTCGACAAAAAAAAAGAAAGAAAAGTAAATCAAAAACACTGTTTTCCAGTGGGGAGAACTGGGGACTGTTCAAAAAGCAGCGCAATCATGGGAAAAAAAATGGTGAAAGCCACTGTCAATTGGCCACTGAGACGTTATTGTCGGGCTGTTTTGCCAGGAACTCATCATCCCCCAAAGGTTTCACGCCGAATGCTAAACAGGCACAGGTGAAAACGCTGCTCCGAGAGAAAACACACACACACACACACACACACAAGCGAGCACAAACACACTCTTTGTGACATCTTGAGTGATGGAGTTGTCAAGAAAAAAAAATACAAGCAAATAGTCTGACATTCAGAGAGTGACGCGGTGGCTTAAAATCAACACACTGTCGGGATAAGACTGAGAAAAGCCGACTGTGTTAACATTCATTTTTAACAGCTTGAATTAAACATGAATCGAGCACCTTATCAAAGAGGGTACATTCATCTGAAACCTTCTTCCCTGTCTCCAACAAGGCAATACACACATCTTGCTCACCATGAGACTTTGTTTATTTATGTCGAACAGTTTGGTCCAGACCAGTTCTCATATATAAGCCGCCTTTTTGCAAATTTGCACCTTAAATGAAGTTGAATTGAACCCGAGAATGAAGGAGCACCAATGAGAACCTGATACATCGGCTAGGTATCCCCCATTGCACTCGTCTTCCACTTGCAGATTCTTCCTCCAGTGCAGCGGGGACAGACGAGGAAATTATCTGATCAAGCTTGGCTTTCCTGCACTAATTAGCCAGGTCTGGAAACAATATATAGCGCAGTTGTGCTGTGTAGCGCCTGAACAAAACAAACGCACCTGTTAGCAGAGCTGAATGCGTCACCTGTTATTTCAGAGCAGGTAAAGCAGTCAGTCACAGCACAATACTCTCCGTAATTAGTCTCTGAAGAACAACAACAGATGTGGGGACTGAAAAGATGGAGAGAGAGTGAAAGACAAACAGGCAGGCGGACAGAAGAAGAGACACTCGGAATTAATGTCCCGCTATATGCGGTGCCAAGTCCAAATGGGCGGCGATTGCGTTATTTGGTGTGTAAAGTTGTTGTGCGTGATAATGTGTGTGGTGTGTGTGTGTGTGTGTGTGTGTGTATGCACCGCTGGACAGGCAGTTACAGGAAATTGTTTGCTTTGATAACTTCCACTCTTGTAAAACGCAGGTGACTTAAAAAACCTGTTAAACGTGGTTGTTTCTCCTTCTTCTGCTACATTCATTTTGGGGGTTCGAAGCCTTTATGCTACATGTATTATATAAGGGAAATCATGGTTGGTTATGTGTTTTCTCACTGTTTAACCCTTTACCTGCTGAGGCTCAAAATTAATGTTTGGACATATTTGCTTATTATGGCTATAAAAGGTCAGAAAGCCGTGTTCAATGAGTATCTGAAATGGAAAAAACAGTGCAAATGTGATGTGAATTTTTCTGACTAGGCAGACTACTGTAATTAATTAATCATATATATATATATATATATTTAATGCAAAACATCTCAGCTTTCCAGTTTCTTTGACACTTGAACTATCAACATTTCCACGTAGCGATGTTGAGAGTGCATTTCTTTTACTTTAAAGCCGAGAAATACTGTATTGAGACTTTGATGAAACACTTTGCTGTTCTTTATTGGATCACATTACACGCAGACTCACACGTTCAACATATGGAGGGAAAGCCCTCCCCACGGATTTTAATTAAATAAGGACGGTATTAAGTGTTTCTCTGAGTGTACTGGGTGTTCACTTTATATCAGATAACACTGAATAATTTCCACTGTGAAATGCGGCGTCTTCACTCGGAGACTATTTTTACAGACGGATACAAGCACAGACAGAGATCTTCATCACGTTGAGCGACGACTATCACCCGCAGCTAAATATCTGCAAAGCCACAGAGGCTGAGCTGGCCCGAGACGCTGTAATTAGACGCCACAAACTCGAAAATGTGGACGCGTCACAGTCAGAAGTTGTTTCAGTTTCAGAGTGGACACCTGACACTAATCTAACGACTGCCAAGTAAAGACAGAAAAGTGGGAATAAGAAGTCACAACTTTAACATTTCGTCCTATGAGACACGTTCAGATCAAATGGAGAGGTGTGATAACGAATGGTGACTGTTGTGGCATGTGAATAAAAGCATATTCTATTTCTATGTCTATTTCTGCGTGGGCCGGGACTGGCTCCAGCAGAGCCCTGCGGCACCATTAAGGTACAAAGCCAGTAAGCTAATCGATGGATGTGGTGGTGGCCAAAAATGTGGAGCGAGGTCACAGTGTCCTTTGACTTCCCAAATCGAATCGCTTCGTCTTTCATGAGACACAAAAACCCAGAAAAACGTGGCGACTTCAAATATTTTGACAAGAGCTGTAATTCAAGGACATTCAGTAGTCAAACACAGGCATTTCTAAAAATTCACAGAACAAATGCTACTTGACGGTGCTCCCTTCGATGGGTGTTTTCTATTGCGTAACATCCAGCCATTTTTATGAAATTGTGTCCTACAAGACTTCACTGTGAGTAGGATTGACGATTGTTTAGATTCCAAAAACGTTCGTCTCACTCCATAATACACCATTTTGTTTGGAGCCAGCTGGTCATGTGACCCTACTTCATGGCTCTGGCGATACACTTCAATATCAGCGCATTTGGAAAATGACCTCGTAAGAGCGTGACAATGTTTGGTTAACTGACATCTCTCCGATGTCAGATATTTGAGAAATCTCAGTGTTTCCCTGGAAAATATGCTTTGATTCAATGGGTTAAAAAAAATAGGTGGCTATTAAATAGCGCAACAAATCTCTGGCTGCATGGTATCAGCCATCAGCAGCTTTGATGCGATAATCGCAGTATCAGTACTCCTTGTGGGCAGGGTCACAGCTGAGGAGTGTCCTCTATCCACACTCGGGGAGGGGGAAATGAAAACCTTCAGGGGATGCATTTATATTCACAGCGACGTCTCGGTTTATACACTCCCTGTAAAAACAACCATATGTTGCGCTGGGTGAGCCCCGTAAAACAGAGCTCGTTAACACGCTCGCACACACGCACACATGCACGCTCATGCGCGGCCTTTGTACCAAAAGCATATTCCTGCACAAAAATGGAACATTATCCCACACAGTGTAAACACACACACACATTCGCACTCACAGAGGACAGCGCAGGCAACAAAAGGGTGTGCATGAACACTTTGCTAATCTTGTGAACTCGCTATTCCATACCTGAAAATGAGCACTTTGACTGCAATTTACCATTCTGGCAGCCCCAAAGCGTACATTTAGCCATCAAGTCGCGGCAGACCGGAGTGATGGGTAAACAGGCTGCAATTTCCAGTGCTCTCATTACTTGATTATTTTATTTTGCTTTGAAGCCCCAGCTTCACTGCATGTGAGAGCACCAGATGGGTCGTCCCCAGACAGAGAGCGTGATGGAAGTGTTATTGATTAAAAGATGGTGACAAATGTTTATTTGGTGTGTTGGCGTTTCTGTTTTTGTTTTTTAATATAACTGGAAAATACCCAATGGACACTTGAAGACTGTGTGTGTGTGTGTGTGTGTGTGTGTGGTGACGCCTCCAAATGATCCGAGTCAAAATCCCGACTTACTTTTTGTCACTACTCCCTCCAGCCTGATGATGTTGGGGTGGTCGAACTGTCCCATGATCGACGCCTCTCGCAGGAAGTCCCGCCTCTGCCGCTCCACATAGCCGCCTTTCAGCGTCTTTATCGCCACGGCGATCTCTTTCTTCCCCGGTGTTCTCAGACGACCACTGCACACCTCGCCAAACTCACCTGGATCACACACACACACACATCATACACACACACACACACGTACACAGTAAAGACTTTATCACCAGCCTACAGCTACAGCATCAGCAGGCAGCGCTGAGCGCCACCTGGGGGCAGTGTTGCAGTTCCCATCTGAACCCGGGCATCACTGATTAGTTAAACTTCATTAAATTCTCTGTTTCACCTCCTAAAAAAAAAGGCCAGAATCTATTCTCACGCGTTCTTTTGTTCTCCAAACCTGTTCAAGCTTTAATATTCCTGGGGTCTGTGCAGAGAAAATGACAGGGAGACACCAGGAAATGGGAAAAGGCGTTCTCTTCACAGCATGCACAATGGAGTCGAGGCGGGGGGGTTCACGGCAATTATACGCGCAGAGTGAAAATAGATCATCTCCTATGGCACATTTAGAGGCATTGTTATCCAAACCAACATGAGATGATCCTCCTCCGCCTACAAAACAGACGCATAGGTGGGTGAGTGCGCAACTGTGTGTAGACTCCTGTGTATGTGTGTGTGTGTGTGTGTGTGTATGTACCAGCTCCGATCACCCTCTCGATACGGATCCTGGAGGGGTCGATCTCCTTGGTGAACTCGTGGACCGCCTGTGTGGGGTCTTCATATGTGTCAGGGTCCACGTAGGTCTTTATTCCTGGGAAAGGGACTGCAGAGACAGAGCCAGAGGGACACAGACAGGGGGCTTAAGAGTGTGTTAAAAATGCACATTCTTTAAGGATCTCGTTATTTTTTTCCTAATTAAACACCTCATCAACTTTTAACTTTTAACTGTTTCCACTGCTACCACTACTACACTACTACAGCTACTGTGCAAATTAAACTCAACAAGAGGTACTTTTATCAAAGGTTACCAAGAGGAAAGATTTAGGAACAGAGAGACTTGAGGAAATATCATACAGTGCTTTGTATGGTGTGAAGAAAACACATAAATAGGAAGAAAAATCAATATCAAGCTGATCCTCATAACCCTGACATGACATGCAGACCAGAGGTCCTCAAACTTCTCATTCAAGATCAGAGGTGAGATAGCAAAATGACGTTTAATCAATTCATTAGCATCACATCTCATGTAAATGAGACACCCAGTTCCTCCTCATATGTTTCTGACATGTTGTTATAACAGCACATGCTAGATGTTTCAAATTGATGATGAGGCATGATCTGCATTCACAATATGGGAGACAATAAACTCCAAATTCATCAGAATGAGTGTGTGAACTCTGCAGCGATGGCACACAACCTGTCGAGCAGAGTCTGTGACACAACAGGGGAAAATGATCTCAAACTGCACAATTCCCTGATCAAAGGAAAACACGATTCAAAACGGACAATGTCACACTTCATTACGTGGGGTTCAACAAGTGTCATGGCTCTGGGTCCGGACCTTCAAGTTAAAACGAGAGAAAATTAATCTTAGACTAATATTTCATTATCACTCTCTTTGACATTGATAATTTTATTAAGATCCTTTTCTTGACTCCTACAACCATGAAAGAATCCATACTATTTGCTAAGATGTTCTGAACTCGCTCAGTTCAACAACTACTGGGTGAGACTGAATCTTTCCTCTACTGGGATTTGAAAGGGGAAAATGTGCAACAACAGAAGAGAACCAAAGTGTTAAATCTGGCGCCCAATAGACGAGTTAAATGATTCTCTGATACCTCTAGACTTGCCTCCTGTAGTTCAGGCAGGGCAGTTCAATCCTATTCTGCAGAAAGGCTGGACTATAAATTACAGGCTTTTTGTCTTGTTGTCAGGGGCTGACAATCTACTCTGCAATGCCTCTCAGGATGGACAGGGCCCTCTCTGCCGTTGAGTGACGTTGGGATGAGAGCATCCTCTGAATTCGTTAATATTCGGTGGGACGGATATGGCCTGCGGGCCACCAGCTGTCAATCACAGTTTTGGGATGGGTCTGCATTGATTTGCCTCCCTGTCGGCAGGCGAACCGAGACCCGGTCTGGACAAACAGCAAGTGAAGCCGAGATAGAAAGACGAAAATAAATGGAGAAACGGTTGCACCTGTCTGTGACTTCCTGCTACTCGTTCTCTCTGCCTCTACTCCTGACTCCTGACTGCATCTGCACCGATACTCAAAACAGCAGAAATAGACTCGGACACAACACTGCTGTGTATTTCATTTCATAATTCATTCAAGCGCTGCTTCACAGACCATTGCAAACATAAACGCTGGAAAGTTTTGGTCCCTTTCGGTCAAATGCTGGACAAGCACCATCCAACCCACTACTGCTGCTAGGATTTAACGGTTCGGTACGTGCCTTGGCTTTGAGGTCGCGGTTCAAGATGCAAAACATAAACCTTGAGGTTTAGTTGGAGGTGTGGTTGGATGAGGCTTTCTGGAGCACTGAAGCTTTTCATTGGTTCACTGTGGATGAGTGCTCATGTAAAACTTTGCTCTACTGAACCATCTACTGGACAAAAAGCATACAAAACGTTTGCCTCAAACAAAGGCATTATTGGTTTAATATGTATATTTTCCAAACATACAATCCTTTAAGAGATAACAATGATCAAACCAGGCTTCAGACTAAGGTCATTTCTTTTTTTTTTTTCATCAAACTTTGAGAATAAGCTCCTTACAGTCGCAGTCAACAAACTAGGAACCAGGACCTCAATTGCATATCGATGCTTCATGCACATCACTTGACGAATCACAAAAGAAATATTACATGGTAGGAGGCTTTGGACATTGTCACATATGACACTGACAGAACAAGCACATGTTTCAAAGCTCTGGTGCTGCAAGTCCCAAAACTACAAAAAATACAGTATAATATAAATACAATAATATATCCTGTGGGAACTTGATACGCCTTCAGACCTTTACAATCCTAACTACTACTGGTCATGAGCTGGGAAAAGTTACTCTGTCTGTCATTCAGTAGCTGCTCCATGACTTCCGAGCACGGCCATGTATGGCAACACACACACACACACACACACACACACACACACACACACACACACACACACACACACACACACACACACACACACACACACACACACATACACACACACATAGTGATAACTCATCTCTGCTGGGAAGCAGCAGGGGCACAGACAGAGCCACTTTAAGGAAGCTAGCATGTTGTTGAAGTGCCCTTGAGCAAGACAACGACTCTTCAGCTTTACTGCTGTTCTGTGTCCTGACCCTGACCCGGCTGTGTTTGTACTTCAGGGATCGATACAGTATCACAAAACCAAAAAGAAGAAAAAAAACAACAACAATCAACTGCCTCGGAACGGCCAAACCCTGCGGGACCCCCGCTCTCCTCTAAAGCTCTGACTTGACTCGGGGCTGAGACCAAACACAGGAGATACCGGGGTCCAATACTTAAAATTGGGAGCGAACACACAAACACACACACTCGCTCATAAGGTGTGTCTGAGTGATGAAAATCAGAGAGCAACGTGGCAGATTGTTGGCAATCTTCAAAAACTAATTTGATTCATATTTCTCTGTCTATACTCTGCTAACTTTCCAACTTTCAATCCAACTTTCCTCTCATTTCTCTTTGTCTTCTCTCCTCTCTGCCTCTGCTTTTCAACCTGGTTGCCCTCGTTCTCATTTCACTTTCTCCCTTTTGCATTTTCCCCTTGTCTCGTCCCAATCTTCGTCTTTCTTCTCACTTTCAAAAGTCTCCTCTTGTTTCCCTTTGCATCTCTCATTTCTTCCCTTTTTTGCTGTTTTCCCACATCAAGGAAGAAATGCTGGGAATTAAAAAACAAAAGGAAGCAGAGGTGGACCAGAGTGCAGAGACAAACAGCTCTGGGATGCAGCTACGTAGCCGGATTAATAATAACAAAAAAGAAAAAAAAACCCATGTAGAACATCAAATGAAACCTGAGGGCAGGTGAGGAGGAGTGCCAGACACGAGGAGGGAGGGAGAGGCAGGAAGATGAAAGAACATGCTGGTTTGGAGGAATTTTAAACTGCGGACTCGTCTGACGTCTTCATTCCTCAACCTATAAATATCACATTCTCTTCTTCTCCTTCTTCTTCTCTTCTTGCCAGCATTTCTAACAATAGCAGTAGGTTGTTTGTGCATTGTGTTGGGCACTGTGCAAAACTCCAAACCACGGGAGCGCACAAAGAAAACAAAGACAGAACTGCGGGCTCCCAACAGCAGCTCACGCCGTCTCTCCCTCTCTCTTCTGGTTTTGTTCCTTCTTATTGGCAAAGACAGATCGCCAAATAAAAACCTGGTGCTTTTCCGGACCGAACAACTGCTCGTTCTGGCAAAAGGTGTGTCTAAACATTACCCATTACACGTGTTTATTAACACACGAAATGTAGCCCGAGTTTTGGCATCACAATAAATACGGATTATTGTACCCAAGTGAATCTGCCTGCAAAAACCCACAAATCATGGTCACAGTGAGAGAGACGAAGACAAAGACGTAGACCGATTGATTTACCGTGTCCGTTCTGATAATTGGTCCTCCTCTTCTCCTCTGAAGTCATCTTGGCCTTAAAGTACCACTGACACCTGGAAAACACATTGATCAATGTGCAGCGTTAAAATAACTCCCCTCAGATGTGTAAACATACGCGTGCAGCATCATGGCGGAGGAGTAGAAAACAGTGTAGACAACCTTCCTCATAGTAAATTAGAAGTATTACAAAAGTTGAGATTATTTAACGGGGCTGAAAATGTGTTGATATTTCACAGCTTTCTTGGAAATCTTAGGCTTATTCTAGAGAAACACCTCTAATTAATGACATGCAAAACGTGTGATTCCTGATTAGCTGTTCAATGACACACACATCACCAACAGTGTTCACTGAATTGAGCCTCGTGGCTCATTTTTCTGACACCCCTTCATTTTACCTTTTCTGCATTCCTGCCTCCAAAAGCTCAATAGTTCACTGCTTTCTCCCACAGTCCACATACGTGCATGTTTGGGTTGACTGGAGACTCTAAATTGCCAGTGGGTTTGAGTGTGAGAGCCCTACATGTGCACCAGCACCTGCTCCGTACCAGAACAGGTAAGATCATGGATGGATGAATGTTTTACCTCATTGCCAAATACATCATGTTCAATTACGCATTTCACAGACAGTATCAAGTCAGGGTTTAATTAAGACAACTACTATCAAGTCACTTAGCACCTCACGTCCCATATTCCAGCCTGTTGTATAAACAGCTTGACATTGCAATAACACGGGTCATAAAATTCTGTTGTGTGTATGGATGCTGCAGCAGAGGCAGGTTAAATATGGCCTTGATTTGTGTGCACACTTGACTTTTTTTCTTCTTTAGTCGAGGGATGGAAACAGAGGAATCCTCTGGAGATCTCCGTGATATTTGTCTCTTTTCACACTTTTCCACATTGATCAGACACACGTGCATAGGTGATGATGGGAGGAAACATTTCAACAGCCTCACACATTTAATTTGCAGGCAGAGAGACACCTAACTTAAACTTTTTCATGAGCTGTTCCATTAATATTGAAGCTACGGAAGAGGAGGTCACTGAGAGTTGACATTTAAGGAAAAAAAATGTGAGGAAGAGAGAGAACGAGGAAACCAGGCAACGAGTGCAGACGGAGAAATAGAGTCACCACTCAAATGCTAATTGGTGTACTTCAGTTATTTTCCATGGAAACACAGATCTGTGTGAGTCTTGGTGCAGGTGGAGCACAGATGTGGATCCAAATTAGACAAAACTTTATCCGACAGCAGCAAAAATAAAACAATAAGATAGTTTTCCCTGCTTTGTTAATAATTGGAAGGCAGACAGATACAGTGAGGTTAAGTGATTTGTGCAGAAACACACACACACACATACAGGCACCCAGATTCACTTTTCTTGAGAAAGTAAAGGAACTTTTCCTCAAAACTTAATTTCCCTACACACCCCATTATAGAAAGGAAATACACCCGTGCATCTGCTAATGCAAAAACAGTCCCTCGTCTTCCTGTGCGTGTTTGTGTGAGAGTTTATCTGGGCACAGAGAGACCGGGAGACAGCCAGCGACTGATAAAAAGCCGCTGCCAAGAAAATCTGAAAAGCTGAGAGATTAGATGACAGCATCTGCAAAAGAGCACAGAAGAATTTATCCAGACAGATCCTCGGATGTTGCTCCTAAATAAAAAGCAGCGGAAACACAAAAGTTTCTCGGCCTGTATATCTCAGAACCTGAATGGTGTTTGTGGCTGAGAAAATGTTGACTGATTGAAACTGGATCAGAGAGCTGTTTACTGTCAACACATTTCAGGAAGTTGTGGACTCTCATTGTTTTGAGAAACACTGTGATAAGTTACATCACCACCCATTCACTGCTGTTGTCATTATTTAATGTATTGGCGATATCTCATTTGCTTTTCTATTCTTACGTCCAGGGTCACGTTGTTTGACATGAAATGGCCACAACTTACTTTTCTGCAGTAATTGAAACCATGGTTTATGAGATTTCTTAAAAAAAAAAAAAAAAACTCACTCAGAAATGATGTCAAGGATAATGTATTTATGAAAGGTGGACAAAGGGGATGCAGACAGATATTTACTTGCCAATTTTTGAGCTAATACCAAAACTACAAAATGTCTGCAACACCCTCAACACCTGTTTTGTTGTGGAGGACTGGATGATCTTTCCAGGTTTGGACATCTCACACAACCTGCCACATACGGCGTAGAGGGCGAGATATCACTCTTGTGCCTTTTACTGAAGTGTTTCAGTTGTCTTTGTGAATTCATGCACGAGGCAGACGAGGTGTCTTATATTTCCATCATATCTACAAACTAACACTGTCAGAGACTTCAGCCACTGGAGGCAGGCTTGACCCAGCACCGCCCACAGAGGCAGCCACAGAGCTCAGTGATGGCCACACTGTCACTTCAGAGTGAAGTCCTCTGGTCCCTGTCACTGCTGCAGACAGGCCCACCTCTCCCTCAGCCCCACGGCTCCACAGCACCGTGGCCCCGCTGAGGGATGCTATCCCCCTCCAGGAGATGGAGCTGGCAGGGGGGACAGAGGTCTGCATGTCGGCCCGCGTCCCACAGGATATGACGTGCTGCCGCTGATGTGTATCTCACTGCCGGTTTGAGCCTCAAATCTACTTATTGTGCCTAAAAATGGTGCTAAATGCAAAAGTTTGCCTGCAATCTGGACAGAAGGTAACAGAAGGTAAGAAAAACGTCCTCACTTGTAGTCAGATATTGTATCAGATATTGAAATGGAGGTTAAATACTGGATGAATCTGAGAGGAGAGGAGGTACAATATGATGCAGTCATTGTTCTAACCAACAAGAACAAACTGTCCTGATCCATAGAGAACAGGCTATTTGCAATAAACATCTATATTTATTTTATGTATTAACATTTCTACTGTGTTAACTGTTTATCATTCACTGATTTATTCTTCCCTCATTGACAATACTCATTTTTATCTGACTGTATTTATACTTCTATGTATAACTTATTATACTTTCTAGTACTTCCTGTACTGTTTCCTGTACTACTCATCATTATTTACTGTGAATATTCTGTGTGCACTGTTGTGTATTGTCCATGTTATTTTTTGTGTTGTTGGCTGCTGGACAGAACACTTTCCCTTTGGGGAAATTGTACTTATCTTGTAAAAAAAAAGAGAAATGAGGTAAATGAGAATTTGCTCTCAAACATTTACCTGAATAAATAAAGATTCAATAAAATGTTTACCTATCTTACATGATGTGAGCATTGAGGAGAAACATGAGTGGAAATGCCAACTCCATCTGTGTAAGCGCTTGCTTGTATGAGTGCACGCGTGTGTTTGTGTGTGTGTATGTGTGTGTGTGGGGGGGCTCATTCAATCACATGTGAGCCTCCTCCTCTTTGAAGTTTTAACATAATCCGGGTTGCCAGATTAGAGCAGGTGTCAGAGGGCTACGAGCCGCAGGTTGCCAGACTGAGCTCCGGCTAAGTGAAGTCTGTGGGATCCTGGACACTGATAGACAGTGCAGATAACATGGCGGGGTAACGCTGGCAGAGAGGACAAGGAGGGGATTTGGAAAGCTACTGTTGACCTCTGCTGATGGGGTCAAGCTGTTCATTAAAGAAATGGTGGCATGTGCCTTTATCGGTCTCTTCCAGTCCCATCCTCTGATCCCCTTTATCCGCCAATCCCTCTGTCTCACTGGCTTTCATGTTGAAAAGAGGCCGCACACATACACCCACACACACACACACACACACACACATGCAAAGACCTTGGCTTCTTCCACCGCTCTCTGGGCTGTTGAGCATTGTTACAATACATATTCACAAGCACTCTACACGCCCGCACATTGCAAAAAAAAAAAAAAAACTTGCCCTGAGCCCTAATCAAAGTATCAGTGTAATTCAAACCACTCCTCTCTTGCCCCGTCACCCCTGGCAGTCACCTCACTGTGGCAGCACACAGGCCCAGGGCACCGAAGAAGAGGACGGATTAGAGGAAATATGAAGAAAACGATAAAAGAGTTGCAGACGCTGACAGACAATTCAAAGATAGAGAATCCACACACACACACAAACGACATTCTCCCGAATTTACCTGAAACTTCTCACTCTACAAATTTCACCAGATACAAACATGCAAATTCGGGGACCTGTTAAGAGAGCCAGGTGTTAAAACCCCTCTTGTGTCCCTTACAACTCTTGAGTTGTACGACCTCACAGCGATGATAGCTCTCATCTTTCCCAGGCAGCTCAAGTACGTTCGGAGGCTTTTTTGGAAACCGAAAGAGAGTGAAAATCTCTCCTACACAGGGCAGAGAGATCGCAGATATGACAGATCGTGATGAAGTCCAAAAAAAAAAAAAGAAAAAAAAAGAAATGCACTCCAACTACTCGCTACTGCTGCGTTTAGCTCCGTTCGGGTAGAAAAGGTCCTTCTTGTGTTACAGTCTGAAAAGTGTAAAAGTGTTCCTGCTGGAGCACTTGTGCCAGGTGAGTGTGTGTGTGTGTGTGTGTGTGTGTGTGAGAGAGAGAGTTTTTAATATATAAACTAGAAACACAAACCCATCAACGCACACCACGATCACACCGATAGAAGTAAAATATTATTCCCAGAATGAATGTAATGCTTCAAGTTTATTTCCTTTTTATTTCTTTAAAGGTGACAGACTCAGAATTCCTTTTGAATCATGCCCACAATAAAGGCCCTCACTGGGAGGCAGCACACCTTGCTGGGTTGTAAAATCTGATCTTATATCTGTGAAGCTCCCCGCTCACTTGTGGAAATTATCCGGTGTTCAGCACAGACCTGCTCTGGAACGAATCTACAAGAGCTCTACTTCCTCTTCTTTAGCACCGCTACGCTTCCGTTGAGAATACCTGAGATCTAGAGCTGCTGAGTATAAATATTGACGGATTAACGATGTTGAACAGTGACCTAAGATCAAGTACTTGTCCTTGTTCTCTGATCATGGAAGCTATAGAAAAGTGTTTTTATCCCCCTGCTATCATGCTACCTTACAAGGCCTTTCGCTGTCACAATAAAGGCTCCTTTCGGCACAAGTTTTTTCACTCCGATCCGTTTCATGTTTTTCTGGTAACCACACACAGAATTTCCTCTTAATTGGCTGCTTCCGACACGAATGATCACTTGACTTCATGCTCTTTGCCAAACAATGAAGCCTTGCAACTTTTGAGAGTTAACAGGAGCGATATAGGAGCGCATACAGTACATCCAGCCTTATACTGTAGAGAGCGAGCAAGAATCGGAAGAGGAATCAGAGCATATATACATTACATATTCATTTCACTGGAACTTTCACAAAGTTCTTGGCTTCATTTACTTGCATACTGGCGTGTTTTTTCGAGATGGAGAGCAATATGGTTTAAGTCATATTGAAAACTATAGTGCAATACTTCACCACAATAAAATGAGGGCAAACACTGATGTTGCCTTGTTGCTGTTGGATACCAAAATCGTACAATAATTACGTCTTCAACTTTACCAAACTCGTTTTTGAACTTATTTTTCAATAAGTAAATTTTTTTTTTCTTACTCACCTTTGGACAGTTGCTGAGGTGGGATGATATTGAATGCACATATGGATAGAATGAAGTGAGCAGTTTTTTTTTTTTACATGAAATATCTGCTTCTGGGACAGGTCAGCAGAAGGTGGCGTCTGTTTGGGATTATTCACAGTAACTTGGTGAGGCCTGCTTGCTTGGCAGCCAGGAACGAGCTGGCACTTGTCAGTCAAAATGAAGATTACCATAGCTCTCTCAGCTAATGAGCTAACTGTCAGCTGGCAAGCCTGCACACTTCCCTTGCTTGTTTGGATCTCTGCAGAGGACTCTGAGGGGATCTCAAGGCCGGGCTTCAATGCCATGTCTCTGATTAGAGTTGATGAAGCTGTTAGGGCTGGAGACCTCGCATCCGTTTTATTGGTTCATGATGTTTGTGACCTTTCGACACCTGCGGCTGGGATGCACGGTGGTGCATAAAGCAGGGCGGTTGAGTAGGGGGGCGTAGGGGGCGCCATCTGTACCTTGGCACTTTGACAAGGCTTCAATCACACTTCAGTGGATCGGAACCTCAGATCATTAATGGCTTTTAACAACACCTGTGCTCTACCTGCCATGACAAGCCAAAATGTCTGCAGCGCAGAAGTGATCACTGAGAACGTAATCCACATCACAGGGAAAATAATAAATAAAAACCTGTTTAAAAGCCTGAACACCAAGGTGAAAATGTGCCTCGCCTCTGGATAGAGCCTAATACCAAAATCTTTAGGACAACTGGAATAAGAAAAGGAGAAAAGCCAATTAGTTATTCTGCATCTATCTATCATCTTACCCACTTTATGCCTTAACAGTGTTGTGGGGGTCTGCTGGAGCCTCCAGCACACACAGATTAAAGGTAGGGAATACACCCTGGAGAGGTCTCTAGTCCATCACAACACACACACGTACGTACACACACACACACACACACACACACACACACACACACACACACACACACGCACCCACACACGTACACCCTTCACCTTCACACAGAGAGGCAATTTAGAGTCTCTAGTCGACCTTAATGTGTGTTTTTGGTCTGTGGGAGGAAACTGGAGTACTCTGAGAAAGCCCACACAGACACAGGAAGAACATACAAACTCCACAAAGTAAGGCTCAGTCTAGTTATTCTGAGTCATCAAACTATGCTTCTTCTCTAAGTAAAATAAAAATTGGATGAAAAATCACCTGCATTCAAGGTTCAGTGCAACTCACCCTACAAGTGCACAGCTCTGAGAGGAGATGTCACAAGAAATTATAGAAAAATCAGAAATCTTACCAATAATATCAGATGCAGCTTTAATTATCAACAACATTATCGTCTTAAAACATTAGTTTAAAGTGTTTCAAAGAATTAACTCACTTTCAGTCCTTCTGGCTAAAACAGTTTTGCATAACAGATTTTTTTTTTTTTCTGAAATAGCTAATGCACTTTGAAAACATCAGGCTGTCGGGCACTGAGTGGAGTGGAGTGCCACGTTGACACTGAGTGACACCCTCTTTGCATACATTTGAATGGAGAGCAGAGAAGAGCTCTTACCTGCCAGTGATCAGGAGGAAGAGGGTGAGGATGACGAGGAGGGTGAAGCCGCCGACCGCCGCCGTAACGATGACCAACACCTGGCCCTGGTCCGACGCAATGTCTGAGGCTGAGGGGGGAGAAAAAACAGAAGCATTGTGGACAAAGGAAAGAGAATTGGAAGGTGAACACAAAGACCAGGTACGCAGGGATGATAAAAACAGAGAGAGGAGGGTAGATGGGGATGGGATAATAAAAAAAAGGGGAGAAAAAAGCAGATTTCCATTCAACATCATCTTGAATATTCCTCTCCTTCAATGCACCACACAGGCTGCCAGTATACACTCATGATAGGCAGAAATTACAGCGAGATGTTTGATCAGCTCTTTGTAATGCAAAAAACCCTCCGTCAGCCTTCGTACTGGAATGATTCATACGCCTGCTGCTGTTTAATTAATATTATTCATTCATGAAATTGTGATTTAGTCTATGATCATTTGGTTAAATTGGTCCCATTTGATATTCATGATTTTCCCTTTTCTGTGTCTTGTCACAAGGCTAACGAATCCAAGATAATTGAAAGATGATTGCTATTACCAAACTTATTTCTATAATATTTCACGCTTAATGAATAGGAATTGGAGATCAGGGTGCGTAGTCGCCTGGCCCACAAGTATGGCTCATGTGGGTTTATACAGTATTTGGGTGTGGGGCTGATCAGTCAGGAGCAGGCGTGCACGCACGGGGTGTCAAGAATGTCTGCGTGTGCATGCGTGTGTGTGTGTGTGTGTGTGTGTGTGTGGATGAATAAAAGTAATTACAGCCCACTCAGAGGGAGGAGGGAGAGTGAAAGTGGCGGTGGCAGGATCACACCAGACAATTCTCCTGGCCGTCAGCTTCACACACTCTTCACATCACTAACTAAACAGATGTGTTGGACTGATGCTGCTGTAATGAGGTGTGCATGTGTGTGTGTGTGTGTGTGTGCGTGCGTGTGTGTGTGAGACAGAGAGAGAGAGAGGGAAAGAGAAAGAATGGCGGCGGGCAAGAAAATGCATGAAAAAGAGGGAGCGATAAAGACAAACACAGGAGAGGGAGGGACGGGGAAGTGACAGACAAACACTCAGACGGAAGGCAAAACGAGCGCGGGACAGTGACTGACAGGCGGAAAGACAGACTGACAGACGAGGGAGAGAGCGACAGGGTCCAAATCTGCTTTCTCTTTCAGATAAAAGGCCAGCCAGTACAGAGGCTTGGCCAAGCACCGTCTGATCCGCAGATAAAGCAAAGCTCTGCAGCTTTGGAAGGCAGAGGACCAGTGTGAAGCCAAATCACCCCTCAACAATACCTGACCCAACATAAAAGGACAGCTGGACCTTTGTATTTTATGAGTAGACTCGCAATAAAGCCACTACTCTGCCACACACACGCTCACAAACATTGAAAATACGCCAAACGTCATGGCTGTATTGTCCCACTCCCTCGTTTATTGTGTTAGATTTTTTTTTTCAGTTGCCACTGCAACCGATACCCTGGCCTTTAAAGGCTTTAGCATTTTGTGAGTCAGAAATTCCCACTGTAAGGAGGCCAAATGCTCTGGCTGCCGCGCAATCATAAAACCACTCAGCAATGAAATCCGCCGCAATCAAAGATGTATAAGGGTTCCTCACCCACATTCAGAATTAAAAGACATTTTGGCATTTCCCTGAAAACCTGGACTCAAATATCACCGAAATGCGATCTAGAAAATTTCCATATTGAAATTTAGTTTTCCTGTTATACTGTAAGTGAAGTAAGTGAAAACACCTCAACCAATCATTAAAGTCCATTTGGGACGGTTGATGTGACAGCAAAAGTTTCAGTCTTGTTGCTGGATTGGAAAACAAGTTTATACATAATGCTAATGAGAGTTCAGTATAAAGAGACGTATCCAAAACACAAACATGAAAGTGCATATTCAAAGGGCCAAAAAGCCAAAAAATGTTTGTGGAATAAAGTAAAGTGGCAAAGCACAACTTTTATGCGGGGTGAGAGCAACACATTCAAAAATCTAAAAGCACTGAAAAAGTGTGGGTTGGATAATGAAAAGCAGCAATATACATAATGTTGTGTGGCCTGTGTGCAGCTGCACTTAATGCAGAATCACAGGAGTTGTACTTTCTACTTTACTCCATTTACTAATCAGCTCAGGCTGAGACACTGAAGTGTAATGCTGCTGTGCTTTACTTTGGTGATGCAACTGGCCAGATTGTTATCTGAAACAAAAAAAAGCTGCTTGCTGGAGCCCAGTTAGCGGATGTTGGTGGGCTTGTCTTGAGGCTCCATATTTGCCCTTGTAGTGCAAGGCTGCCCCGAGCGCTGCTCCGGGCTACCTGAACTTCATTTGAACCCGAACTGCTGCTTTCTGCAAACATCTGCGTGCAGCTGCACTGTGTTTGAGGACAATAACGCACAGACTTTCAACGTGCGTGGTTAACGTGCGTCTAGAATTCAATTGACGACATTAGGTGAGACATTCTAAGTCAGGATTAAGGAAAAGAAGATCTGCATGTATTTATAATTTTGTCCAATCTTTCCCCTAACAATGGACGTCTGACCCTATCTGCCTGCCTCATCCCTGACACTGAGCATTGAGATTTTGTTTACTTCATCATTCTACATGATTTCTGCTGACTCCACCTGAAATATTCACTGCTGTGCAAAAAAGCCCAGCAACTTTTGACCCAAAAGTCCCACACAGTATACTTCACCCCCCAGACCAGAGTCCTAATGTTATTCCACTGGTTTTCAGGGGTTATCCGCAACATTTGCAAGGACTGCAAATGCACACATTTGTGTAAAACCAGGACTGCTGTACTCACAGTCTCCTGTCGTTTCGTATTCATATTTGGGGGAGTAGGAGCTGTATCCTGCAGCCGTGCGGGTGCGTACGCTGAAGATGTACCAGGTGGCTGGTTTTAAACCAGAGATGATCACACTGGGAGCTTTGGTCCGAGTGGAGGAGTAGCTCAGCTGCTCATGTTCCTGCAGGAGGGCAAAGGAAGGCAGAGGAAAGATCTATGTTCAATTTACCAAACTTTCAACACATAATTTGTCTGCACTTACAAACAATTAGACAATTTCATGAACTACAGCTCTTTGTTTTGACAAGACCAAGGCTGTTTTAGCAGGTTTTAATCCCAGTTCGATAGTGTTGTACGTGACAACACAGGTGTTGTGCCAGGATGTTCAGTAATTGAGAGCCATGATGACTGTTTTACCCGAGGCCAGATTTTAATAACTTGTACCCATAAAGACTGTAAAGATTTTGTCGATTTTCTTATAAATAATGAAACAAAACCACGTGCTGCACATGAGCCTTATTTTAATTAGCATCTCAAACTTTTTACTACTTAGTTCATGGCTGCAACTTCAGGTGTGTGACCTGAATAGTGCTTCTGTTGTATGTGCCATTACCAGTAACTGTACCTTCTCATAGTATTTGATCTCGTAGTCGAGGACAGGCAGCGTTGTTTGTTCCGGCTGTTGCCAGGACAGAGCGATGCTGTTTGGAGAGGCCCAGTCTTTCTTCAGAGCTCCAACCAGGGACGGACCTGTTTGAACACAATATACACAGACCTCAGTGTCGCCATCCAACCATCTGTGGCGAGTTCCTCTGTGTGTGAAGTCAGTACAATGAGCATGTGTATAGCGCAACACAAATAGAATTATAAGCACCGAGATGCAAAACAGATTTTAATTTACAAGGTAACTGAGGCATGCATGACTCCCCTCCACTCACTCTGCCTGCATGCTGTTTGAAAGGGATAGGAATAATGAATGAAGTGCTTCTTATATGGTGCTTTTCGAGCCCTCATGACCGCCGCTCAAAGTCACATTCACCCATTTGTGCCTGCTCAACCATTACCTTCACCCATTCATACACATTTATACACTGATGACACAGTGTCGGGGGCTGCCCTTAGTATATACTGAGCAACCACTACTGACCAGATGCAGATTTTTATGCGTTCAGAAATAACATAACCACCTGAAGTTTAAGATAATGGGACCGACAAAGTGTGTGTGAGTAAGTACAGTATGTGTATATTAGAACACCTGTCCCCTCCTTTTCAGCATTAACAAACACATTCACGCTTACAGTCAATTACTCCATTTCAAAATGGGCTTTAATCCTTTCCAGTTATAAGAAAAAAAGCCTCCACAGTTATTCACCGCACCCACAGGATCATCTGGTTTTAATTGAAAATAAGTTGCAGGAGCGATATCTTCTTCTCCTGGACAGAAATGCATTAGCTTTGCTCTGTGAATTTCTGCTGGATAAATAATTGCACTGCGCTCCCATGAGAGGTCAGCAGATGTAACTGCCCAGAGAGTCATTATTATATATTATATCATCTAATGTTACGGCGCTGACTCATTATGTAGGCCTGCTTTTCTCATGTGTATTCAAAGCAAAAATGATGACACCGACAATATTTTTGCCCCCCTCCAATTATTCTACAGTGCTTTGTCTCGGGACAATGTTCGTGGTCATCATTTCATCTGAGGATAAATATAGGGGGAGGAATGAGGGGTCTGGGGTATTGGGTTTAGGGTTATGGTAGAGAGGGGTCTTGGGGGTTGTGTTTTGGAAGCAGGACATGATGGGAGCTGTGGGCTGCAGAGGTTTGAGCTTGTTAGTTGGAGACCTACTGCTACTAATCTGACAGAAGGAGCTAAAAGTGGACACCTTCGTTCCCCCGCCTCTCTCTTCTCTTTTCTTCGCCACCTGCCTCTTTTTGTCCATTTGCTATCCATCTGTTGTTGGTTTCGTGGCTACATATCCTCACACGAGGTTTTAACTCTCGGTCCTCCCTGCACTCCTAGGAAATGTCCCTCCTCAGTCAGAGTTGGCACAAATTAATCACACTGATCAGTCAAGGAAGAGGAGAGCTTGAACTTGGGTGGACAGGACACTGAGACTTGATTTGAGAGTTTTGAGAAGTGGAGCAGAGACTGTGGAAATTATGTGGAAAGAAATCAAGCCACGAGGACACAGAGGCGACGCATTTCCGTCCCTGAGTCTCAAGTAACGTGACTCCACGGTACTGCAAATTCTTGTTTGTGGTTGGGTTGCAGAAATAACATGTTGGCCATTGTTCATGTGCCCAACTCGTGATTACAGATGATTAAAACAAGCAGTAAATCGATCATCCGGCAAATCAGGTCAATAATTTAAACTGGATTTAAATCTCTGTGACCTATGAAAGGGGGGTGGCAGGGCTTAGGTGTACAGTGCGGCATCTCGTATAGAGAAAGAGTCAATTTCACTTTGCTTTTTAATGCTTGGCTTCTCCTTAATAACCTCAGTCCTAATAGCCATTTAAATGTGGTAGGTTGTCTGAATGTTCACAAAAACAGAACAACATAATATCATGCGTGAGTGAAAACAGCTAATAATATAAGCATAATCAGCAGGCTCAAAGGGCATAGTGTGTGCGTGCATACAGACGTTTATGTCCCTCATGTCAGTGTGTGTACGTGTATACGTGTACATGTTTTTATCTAAAATTGAGAGTATGGAGCTGCTGGAGTCAAAAATAAACTCTTTTTGTTCCCAGCCACACAATAAGCCATCGTTGCTGACACCTAATTAGGCGTTGTTATTACATATAACCTCTCATATGAGCGTTTCATTCGGAGTGCACTCATATCCTCTGCTCGGGCTGTCCTCCGTGGCAGAGAAAATTCATCTCAGGGGGAGATTATCTGATCCAACTCTGTCTAATGAAGCACTCCGCTGGAGCTGCGGCGTCGGGGCGCTACGGTTTGCGGCTACAGTCGTACGGCGGCAAAGACGCAGCAAGCTGGTTGGCATCTGGTGGTAGCATATTGGCCCCTGATAGGGCACGACAAACACATCCTAAATACCGTCTCCCTTTGACTCGCAGATCCAAATCAGGCTCCCGCCGCGAGGCGCTGCAGAGCGCACACGCTCGCCCGAGCTACGCAAACAAAGCGAGGCAACGCAGGGAAGGCTGTACACTAGATATACACACAGGCACAGACAGTCGAGAGCTGACATGAGCGAAAAACAATGTTTGTAGGAGATGCGGTAACGCTGTCTGGCTGGCGGAAAATAATAGCCAGTAGAGATGTTTGAACGTCGAGGCAGAACTCGTCCTGACACAGCTCTCAGAAATCCCTTCCCACGGCAATCACGCAGAAGTTGCTCTAATTGAGTTGTTCTCACAAACCTCAAAAAAACCCCAAAACAAAACAAGAAAAAAAAAAATGGTAGATCGTTTCAGCTGGAGTCTGTGTTCTTCACTGCTGCTACTTCTGTAGTCTCTGTTACTACTTTTTTTTTTCTTTCCTTATCCTTAATTTCACCTCTGGCTGGTTTGGGAAGTTGCTGTATTCACAGTGTGGATGTAGTCACATGTGACCGAGGTGCATTCTAGCAATTTGCAGATACTTTGAGGACATGGGACATACGGTGACCTTCTTTAATGACTGTGTATTTAGATTATTTGAGCTGCGGCATGAAATCTGCCAGAGGAACTCGCTCTTTCTATCCCGAAGACGCAGGAGCATTGGAAAGCCATTAGAAACACCAGTCAATTACGATGCCCGATGGATGGATTTTCCAGTCAAGCGTGGTTAAGCTCAACATAAACTAATGGGGAGTCTTTAAATGAGCTTGACCTGCATATGATTTTAATTAGCTTTCCTGCCCTAAAGGCTTCCATTAACTGTTTCAAAAAATCAATAGAGCCAGTATTGATGCTGTGCAAGGGCTTAAACGATGTCCCAACACCGCTGATTCACTGCCGATAGTGAGATGAGAATGAGACCCACGCACACACACACACATACCTGGAAGGACACACGCACACACACACATACACAAAAGGTGCTCTTGTTTACAACTGTCATATTGATATGTCTGTCTCTCTTCTCTAGGTGTCTGGGTGTGTTTGTCTTGCGGGGTGACTTTCAGTCGGGGAGTACTTCATGGATGAATATAAATAAGGAAAATAGTGGGAAACAAATTTTCACAGACATGCTGCGCGAAAATGCAAATGCTTGATTCACCATTTGTTTCGACTCAAATTAGTTCCAATTCCAACACCATTCGACCCGATTCCCAGCAGAGCCGCCTGTCGACAGGTGTGTGGCGTGTTTCAGAGGCACTTCATAGTTGCTTCAGGGAATGCAGGGAATGACTGAATGAATTGAAGTTGTCTCTGCTGTTACCACTGGGACTTAAAGCAATCAGTTGGAGCAATGTCGCATTTGCAGAATCTGAAATGTCTATGTGCGTTTGTAAATGTGGTTTTGTATCAGCATGTGTGTGTGTGTGTGTGTGTCTGTGTGTCCTGCTCTTACAAACAGAGAGACAAAGCTGGAGCGACACAGAGTCTGCTTTGGGGACAATCATCATTAGCCTTCATTACCGCTGGAGGTCATTCCCATTAAACTGTGGGTCATCTACTCCCTGCCACCAAGTCCAGGTACAAACGGCAGACAAACCCGCAGAGAACCAACAAAAGTCAAATTAACTGTTGGGTTTAATTATACAGAGTTAATATCCAGCTTGAATAAGAGACTGATCACCTCAACTCAGTCAAGCGCAGAATAATGGAAACCGTCGCCTAATTAGCACCGAGCTCTGTGATAACTAGTTTGTTGGGCTGTCAGAACGTGTTGATGCAACAGATCAATGGTTTCACTTTTCTGCTAATGGATAAGAATATTAATATCACACTCATGTACAATGAATAAATGCGGCACTGGTAAGAGAGAGGTGGGGGGGGGGGCTTGTTAGCTTAGCATAACGATAGTTATCTCCAAGCTCCATACAGAAATTCCCCCTGGCTGGAGTTCAAACCGGGGACTCTCCTGCTGTGAGGCGACAGTGCCATTCACCAAACCACTGTGTCGCTCCACCTGGCTCTGCTCTGAGTCAAAAAGGCAGTGCATCAGCGTTTTTTAAAACAAACTTGTTGAGAGGACATTTTGTAGAAAGTTAGTCGCTGCCTGGTTGCCAGGCAACCACCTTAGACGCCGCACTGAGTGTTGTTTTAACACAAAATGAAAGAAACACCATGAAAAATCACCCAAACACGGCTGGCTCTAAAATTAGCTGTGTCATGCCGCTAAATATTTTACAATTGTTGCTAAAATCGTTGTCGAGGAACAACTCTGTAACACCACAACAAGGTTCAACTCGGATGAGCAAACTTTCAAAATGTTCACTTTCCAACGCCACACTCGCCTTAAATCTAAAGTGTTTTTCCTAGACAGCAAATTCCGTTCTCCTACATCATCATATTAAATCATACCCGACAGGAATATTATTGTGCGACATATAAAATATACACATTAAAATGGTGTGAAATAAATATAACAAACCCCATTTCCTGTGCTAGTTTAAAGGGGGGATTTCTGTAAAGCTTTCACTTTTGTAGCGAGTCACTTTGAGAACTTTCTGGTTCTCTCGATTCAGTCTTCAAAGGTGATACAGGTCCGTGCATAACACCTGAGAATAGGTACATTATACCTGTTTCTGGATCCATTCCACTGTGTACCTACAGTAGTTTCGGCTTCCCCTCCTCCATCTCCTTCACTACAATCTCCATATAAAGTGCTGCAATTTGCTGGCCTATCGTCTACAGCAATCTCTCTCCCCACTGTGGGGCTGTGGGCTTTTTTTTTCTTGGAGGCATATTGTTGCTGCCAGCAGTCTCAGAAAGGAAAAATGGATGTGACCCCTATGACACTAAATAGCTGTCAACCGGATCTAAACTGGGACAGTTTCTTGTTCTCCCTCGGCACACCTGCAATCCCTCCCTGCTGTGGTGGCTGTCTTTAGTATGACAGTAGAGAAAAGCTACTTAGACTCCTCTGCCCCATCCAGATGGTGGCTCCAACAGTCACCCAGACCATTTATCATGTGTATCTGCTGAGTACAGGGAGTTAACAGGTAATTAAAATCATCAGTCACGCAACAAAAGCAAGGATTGGAGAGGCGGTGTGGGGAAGCGAAAAAGGAAAGGAACCTTTCCATGAGTTATTTCCTGGCTATATCCTGCTGTGGCTTGTGGTGGGACAGTGGACTTAAAAAACAGAGAAGAGAAAGTCCCCCAAAAGAAGAGGATGAAAAGAGAGGCACAAGAAAACAAGAAACCTCAAGAGACCAAGTCTGACTTTGGATGGTCTTTGACTTGCCGTCGGGTCTTAATAAAAGACAGACAGACAGAAACAAAGCGAGAAGAAGAAGGAGAAGAAGTGTTGTCCGCTGTCTGGTCGACAAGGTTTGCGTGCAATCCGGCCGGTTTGACACTCTTCAGGTCCTGTCTTTAATAGGGTCCCAGCTTGCCACTGATCCCTCTTGTTCCCACTTAATGGGGATGTGGAGAAGCAATGACATGTGGGAAAGGCCAGCGAAACCGGCCTTATACTTGCCCACCACAATCAATACTCATTTGGCCTTCACCTCTCTTTCCCCAAAAGTAATTAATGAGAAAAACGGAAGTATCTGGCTGCTGACAGCTGATTTCCCTGCCGGTCCCTGTCCTTAACACCCTGTCCACTCTTCATGCTGCTACTTAAAAGCTTCATTACGGCTGAAACCAAGCATTCAGTATTGGAAAGTGACACAGATATGGGCGGACACAGATGTCGATGCGCATAATGTTCTGTAATAAAAAGAACGTAGCCGAAGAGGTGTCATTCTCACCAGTTTAGAGTTGCTAGATAACACGCATTTATGGCATTGCTTCATTAAGCAACCTTATATTTTTGCTGATCTCTGATTCTTTTCTGAAATTATAGCATCTGAATGTGAAAAAGTGTAGATCGGTTGTTGGTGTCAGATAATGATTGTGGCTTCTGTCTGTTTGCCATTCTTTGAAATGCTGTAAAAACCCTAGTTTGTGTTTTTTTATGGCTATATGGTGGGTGAGTGCTGAGCACTATTGCCTCACAGCACATCATGTATGAGCACGTATGTTCAGATCAATTAGAGACTCTGAATTGCTCCTATATGTGAATGGTGTGTGTGCCCTGTGAAGGGCAGGTGACCTGTCCAGGATTTTTCATTTTGCGTTTGGCCTGTGCATTTGCAGAAATAATTTATTTTTTATTTTTACAAGCCCACAATGCCATTCTTGGTGTGATGCTTTGAAGTTCACAGTGTCAATCCAAAGCTCAAATGCGGAATAACAAGGTGGAGAAAACAAAAAAGCAGTTTTATTAATAAAAAAAGCTGATTCCAGTCAAACCGAACGAAAAGGCGAGAAGAACTGAGACAGCAGAGTGAGGCAAAATCCGACAAACAAAGAAGGAATACAAATTGCCTGAGTACAAAGAAATGAGGGGGGGGGGGGGGGTGACACAAGAAAAACAGGCACAGCAGCTGACAAACTCCAACCATGAGCACAGATGACCCGAAAAGACAAAGACTACACGCACCAGACGCTAATTAACTGAGGAAACACAGGTGAAACAGAAAACAGGTGTGAAAACACACAAAAACAGGGATTAAAAAAACCCAAAAGGAAACAGGAGACATGAGGAGAGTGACCTTCAGCAGTCAGACAGACAAGAAACTTAACTCGCCTTCCACCTGAATTCATTCATCTGAGCTCCGATTAACACAGATTTCACAGCAATGTCTGCAGTTTTGATTCCGATTAGGGGTTTCTTCAATCTGGACAAACTTTCTCTTACATAATTCAGATCCAGTTTCTGCAGTTTCCTACACATCCAAGAGCCAAAAACTGCGATGAGAAAAAGAAAACAGTTTGCATGTTGGAACAAAACACTCATTTTTTTTGTAGCTTCAAAATCCCCCTCTCATCTCCTCTCCTCTCTGAGTAGGAGTGCAGAGGGAGAGGAGAGCCACTGCAGTGGAGGTACAGTATAAATAGCAGCCGACCCTCCTATAAGCACCCAGAGCAGACTCACTGCAGCAGAACACACAGCAGGCGGGTGGCAATACACTCTTTCCTATAGAGCTCATTTCAAGCAGTGCTGTCTGCACACAACCCTGCTGTCAAAGTCAACCATCCTGCAGTTAAAATGGCCCACACAACGGGCACAATGCTGCGTGGATGGGTCGCCCGGGGTAGCTTGAATACTGAACAGAGCAGCCGCTTTAAAAACACTCATCGGGTGCAAGGTGACGGCAAATGTGTCGGAGATGAATCCAAGCGCCCGCTCGGACAAGTCTCTCGTAACTAGCGCAGATGAGCTAAAGGTCAGAGTTTGATGTTTTTTTCACGTGAAACAAAAGGAAAAAGGCATCTCACAGAGATGTTTTCATATCCTGTCGCTCCTTTCTCTTTTGCTATTGTGGCGCCTTGGATCAGTTCACGGCACAATCTTGTTTTAATGGCCGTAACGGTGGACAAACTGATACTTAAACAGATGGAAAACGGTCGGGCTCATCACGATTAACGTTCAGTCAAGGAGGCGCATTAGCAGAGTGAGGACGGTGCGCTCCAAACACTACTGTCAGTCTTCCAAAAGCTGTCTGACACGTATCCACGTTCACGATGTCTTTCACTGAGAGAGGCAGCGGGAACATGACAAAAGAAAGCTTGTCGATGTATTTGATGTCTCACTCTGAATATATCTTCGAAAAAAAAAAAAGAGGAGAATAAACTCTGAGACCTTAAGCCGAGTGTGTCTTCAGTGGTTGTAAGAAGGTCTACAGAGATTTAAGGTAGAACTGCTGTCATTATGAATTGCTTGATGGAGTGAAGCTAATGCAATTTCATTTAAATGAACTGAGGCCACAAAAGGCATTGGCAACTGATTTATCTAACGCTCAGAAGACAATGGGGCTGCATTCTTGGGGAGGAAATTCAACGCGAAGATTGAAGAGGGGATTGAGGTGGGAGTTGAGAGAGAGAAAACTTCAGAGAACATCCATCAGGATTGCAGAACAATGAATCCAATCACTCTGTATTAATGAGCCAATGCTTAAAATAGTTCCCGTTGTGAGGTGAAGTCAGGGGAAATGATCTTTGCAGGGGGGGATGGGGGGACCTGATTCCTGATAAAAGTCTAGGCATAAATCATTTTGTGGTGAAGAAATAGCTAATCTCTTTTCCTTCAAACTCCCCACCTGCTCTGAACACTGCTGAATAGTGATCCTGGGGAATAGCTATTCTTGCCACTGGCCGGTGAATAGGTGTCTTACTGTAAGTCTGTCTGGAGGACTCGCATCTGGCTGAAGGTACAGTATATCAGGGTAAACACCACATGGTGCTTGTAGGCAGCTCACTGATTTGGATGTAAAGCAAAGAGCTACTGCGGTCGGTTGAAAGGTGACTGTAACACATGATTTATTATTATTATGGTTTTTCCTCTTGTTGGGAATCTAGAAATGTGTAGACCAACCAATGAATCTGAGTATCAAACATTTGCTGGTGGAATACAAAATTTGATTCTTTTAAGTGTGTATAAATATGCACTATTCATTCATTGATTTTTTTTCACCAAGTACTGACTAATATCCTCTTCACTAGTGTTATTTCCAGCAGGAAAACTGAATGAAATGTGATCCAATGTGTCTCTCTTTCAAGAGTATTTTGTATCTTGGTTTGGCCCATCTCAGCTACAATTAGAGTTGTACCATTATTAGATCTAATGAGGTCCACCTGCCCTCTTTTGAACTTAGGGGTTTCCTAAATTAAAATTAGAGCGGCTTCTCCACATCCTAAACTAAAACAGTGAGCTCTGCTATCGTGATCTTAAAAATGTACTTTCAAGATGTAAAGAAGAGCTTATGTTGGACAGGTAAACACAATGCGTCAATGATGGGGGTTAATCCTAATATATGACACTCATCCCGTAAAGCAAACTCTGTTGGAACAAAATTACCACTGTGCTGGAATATCCTTCTTGCTGTTGTCATGGTGTGCGATGCTTTAACAAAGTCTTATAGTGATTTTAAATTGCCGTGCATATCAATGAATCTGCAATTCATAGGGATCTCTAAAGTAATTCACACTAATCTATTATGTGTGTCCCTAAAGTTTGTATTAACTGTATGACTTTGTCCCTGGCCTACCTTATCTGGTGTTACCCATATTAAACAGGTGAGTATTTGTGTGCTGTAATCTGAATACAAATAAACAGATACAAGGCCAACATTGGTACAGATGTCCCTACTGGGCCCAGCTGTGCTAATATGCCCCCGTTCACCTCAGTGTGACTTCTCCCAGCCCTCATCACCTCTCTCTCTTTCTCATTGTCCCCTATAAAACTATGCCCAAACCCAATGCCGTCCAATCTGAAACACTCTCAATGTTGTGTTTGCATCTCCGTCCACCCACTGGATCCACATACAAAATGCCGTTCAAACATTGTGTGGTGCACGCTATTGAGGTCTAAAATACGACAATCATCTCTTGGATTCTCATTGTGTGACTCCACATCTGTTGTTTTTCGTTTCGAGCTGTGTTTGTGTGTGTGTGTGTGTGTGTGTGTGTGTGTATGTGTGTGTGGTGGCAGGTCATGGGCACAGATAAAAGAGGGCGCTGAAGGGCAGAAAATGAGCAGGGGGGCAACAGATGCCCCAGGTCACATGAAGCCCCATGGGAAGCCTGGCTTAAACAAACCTGCCACCAAACACAGTGAGCAAACACCTGCTAACATTATATCCCAGATGCACACATTTATTATGTTCACACACACACACACACACACACACACACACACACACACACACACACACACACACACACACACACACACACACACACACACATGCACGCACAAACACACGCAGATCTAATTATGGACCATGCACAGCACTTGAAAATTGTAAGAACACATCAAGCTCACTGTTACTGCATATGACACATTTGGTCACATTTAGGTGAAAATTACAAAAAATGGATTTCAGAGCAGCTTTTACCTGAGAGTAGTTAAAAAAACAACATTTCAACACTTGTTTGTTTCACCATCAAAATGATTTAAAAAAAAGCATGCTAATGTGGCTGTAGCTAATGCTAAAGCTGATGCTAGCGCTACATTTGGAGTTGGCCTGTTTAGCCATATAGCATAAAACTTATGTGTGTGGGTTTTCTCCATGCTCCAGTTTCCTACACTTTCCAAAACTGTCCAAAATTGCATGTTCAGGTCAGTTGGAGACTCTAAATTGCCCCTCGGTGTACGTCATTGATGTCATTGATGTGTCTGTGCCCTGGTGACACTGTTGTGGTACGTAAGTGGGTAAAATGACAGATGGATGGACTAAACTTTCAAACTCTCCAATGGGTCAAACCATGTAACCTGTAGCCATGTCCAAATATATCTGAGGTCTATCACAGGGCAAAGTCACAGACAAACTGACAGAGCAATACGGTCACACTTTCATCTGGGACTTGTTTATAGTGATGATTTCATCTGATCTTCGCTGTTTTCAAAGAGGGCAAACTGAGCACCCCGAGGCGAACTACACAAAATCAGACAGAACATTCACCCAAAGAAAGTGCATCGGCTTACACTGGAGTCCTCAACCTTGTCGTAGTGAGGAACAGGTCCAAATCACCAAACTCATATACCTTCCCTGCATTGAAATCACGCATAAACAAGGCAAAAGATATGAATATAAAGGCAGCATTTTATCCCTTTAAACCCTAATGTGACTCGAAACAGCTGTCAGCCTTTTTATGCGCGGCTTTAATTTCCTCCAGGTGAACTTTTTCATTTACTCTGCCAGGATAAAAACGAACGTACAGGAGGCTGTGGAAACCCTGCACGAGTCATTAAAGGGTGTAGAGCTGAACAATGCACTGTATGAGAGCGGCGGATCGTTTTTCAGCCGATTGGGGAGCGAGGAGATTGAACGTGGCCCACATGACAGGTAACCAACACAAGCCACATGCAGAGTGAATCTGTTGTGTGTGCTCTTGGCAGTAAATATGACTCTGAGAGCAAAGGCTGATGGGAAATATGATCCCAATCTTATGTTCTGTCTCTGTCTTATCTTCCCTGTTTCTCTTCCACCCATCGCTGGGATCGCTCTGACGACTCTCTTTATTTATCTCTTTTCTCATTTCTGTCTTTCCTGGGCGTCTTGTTCTCCCCCTCTCTCCTTCTTTCTCTTTGCGGAGCTGATGGCAGCGGCCGGCTTGTGATCCAATCACAGGCTGGCTGCAGCAATCACCGTCTGCTGATTGGTTTTATAATCCTCACTCAGGATCTCAGATGGGAGAGAATCAGCTGGCCAAGGAGTGCTGCTCTGAAAGCTGTCATACTGGTGCACACACTCTCTCCTTTCTCACACACACACACACACACACACACACACACACACACACACACACACACACACACACACACACACACACACACACGCACACACACACGGACATGCACGTCAAAACGCACAGACGATGTTCCTTTGTCTCGAAATCTATATCACACTTGTTGACTTCACATCATTGCCTTCATTCTCTGTAGAAAAATTCTGTGTGGTGGAAGAACAAATAAGAAAGGAGAGTGTTAACTCAGCTGAAGTTCCGCATCTGAAATAAACAGCTATTCAGATTTTGTGTTATATGTTCATATATATCCATATGACTTCAGCTTTATTCTATGCATGTGCATAATATGCACATCAATACGCTTTCAAATATGATGCAAGACTGCATCCTGAAACTGCAACACCACCCTGGGACACAAAAAGGACAGGATGAAGTAAAAATATAAGGGAATGTAGTGAAGCCACAAACCCTCTAGCCCAGACTCCCAGATCAATAAGCTGAGCTTTAACTCTCATATTTAAACATCCAGAGGAGAAAAGCTAATCTTCAAGGCACAATATCGCAGCTAAATCCCCAAATCCTCACGGAGGTAACAGCGGAGGTTTGATTTGCCTTCTAGTAAGGATAATCATATGAAAAGAGGAAATGTAATTAGTCAATACACACAGGTGCTGTTCATAAAAAAATACAATAACTCCTACATAAAGGTGCACACTGGTGACTAGAGGAAAGCCAGAATGGTATTTTATTTTTACTTGCTACTTTATTTCACAGTTCACCCAACAGGTCCCAACAGGTGTATTGTGCCTATGATAGTGACTGTAAAATGCAAAGTCCTGACAAGGCCGCATGTTACACCTCATATCCTGATCTGGAGGCTTCCTTTCTGCCTTGTTCAGCTCATTGCATCAGTCCATAACCTGCTGCACGTCCTATTTACTGCGTCCTTGTCCCACATTTTGGGACAAATAGAATAGGGTTGAATTCAATTTAATTGGGCAGTAATGTGGGAGACGGTACTGTATATAGTAATCTCTGTTTAAATTGACAATACGACATTAATAATCATAACAATAAATGTCCTCTGCACTGTTTTGTTTGACAAGATAGGATATAATTCTTATTTAAGTATTGATCCCAAAAGGGAAATTATTCTGTCCAGCAGCCAATGTCACACAATACACAATCCACACGAAATCTTCATGGTAAATAATTTATGATGAGTAGTAACAGTAAACTATAAGTAAAATAGTAAAAATGGTCACCTCATTACATACCACCCACTCTTACACTCTCATGTAGGGGCAGTTTAGTGTCTCCTATTGGCTCAGCGTACTCAGGTCTGACTGGAGTTGTGAACCAGCAAATGTGGACATTGTTTGATCCAGTACTATTAAAACACCTTCACAAAAGCCTTTCGTTACTTCCTAACTATCGCTGTACTGCACACACTTCTCAGATAACCAGTGTGCTTTTCTACATGTGAAGTATCTGGAGCAGTCACTGTGCTTTCCTATTAATGTCAAAGAGGCCGTGGCGTTGCTGTGTGTGCAACTTTGTGCATGAAGCTTTCTTCTCGTCCTCTGTATTGAATACACAGACAATGCAAGGTTAAACACAGCTTTGGAGGAGAGTTGGAAAGACTGGTGCAAGGAGTTATTTGTGCCCTCTCACTTCCTATTAGAAATTTCCAGCAGACTCAGGCTGGAGAAATAACACGACTAGCTCTGCTGAAAGATTTTACGAGAATAAATCAAGTCTAAAGCCTGAAGTAGAGTCAAGGAGAGACGGGGATAACGGCTACGCTAAAGTGACAGCAAAACCCCACAGGTAATTAAATACGGGACTTCCTGCAGATGGTTTAAAATGGGTTCACGGGACGACTTAGCTGCAAACTAGGGGATTCAGAACTTTGTCCCACAATGGGGAGCGGATCAAAGAGGTCTGCAGGGTGTTAGACAGTTAGGAGTGCCACCACCGTGCCGATTCCCCACAGCCGTGTGGGAGAGAGAGTGGAGAGAGAGCGCTGAGAGCCACACACTGCTTCAGACATATGCACACACTGAGCTCTGAGTGTATTGCCTGTTGCTTTCTGACTGAAAGCCTACCTCCAGCTCAGTGTGCGGCAGAAAGGGGGACAAGTGACACAGTGCCACTGTTATCGCTCTGTGGCGAAGTTTAGTTAAAAACCGTGATTCGACTGGTTCAGTACAGTTTTCTCAAAAGACCTTAAAACAACACTGGGTGTCAGGTATACTTATATTTCTTTTATTAAAATATCTTTTCCACTAAGGCTCACATACTTATGGTGGAAATTTATTCTTTAAACTTCAATTTATTCATCAAGATTCAGGACAAGTTGACTTTGCATTCCAGGCATGAAAATAATCGGAAATAATTGGCAACAAATGCATTTAAAATGCTTTCAATTACCCCTAGACATATGCAAAACCTAAATGTACACTGTATTGCAAAAAACACTTTATGCTATCATGAGGTGGCTTTTCAGGTATATATGTTATGGAAACACTTTTTTTTGCTTTTCATATATCGCTGGCCGTGGTGGCCACATGATGGTCACATAACCCCAAGAAGATTGCAAAATATATAGAGTGATATTGAACTAAAAAAAAAAATCTGAACAATGTTTTAGAACGTTTTGAGTCCCATCAGCTTGGGTTGACCAACATGATGCACTGCTGTCTAGCTCTTTATATATTATATATAAATAAGCAAATGTGGTCAGAAATACTATAGATATTGATGAAGCAGTTGCCTATATGGAATGCGTGTATGTGTTCTGTGTGTGCGAGTGCATGATGGCAGTGCAACACAGACTTCATTACTTCATCATTTCAGTGATACCGCACTCTCAGACTAGAATTTGGACAGGAAAATGCTGCCAGCCTGCGCCGCACTCTACTCTGGAACTAGCATAAGCTGTACGCGGACACACATGCACGCACACGCACGCACACACGCATCTGGCCCCACAGTTTTGCCATTAGCTCAGTGTGTGTGTTTGCTGGGGTGAAACCAAGCCACTGGGAGCATCATTCATTCCAGGCCTGGAGGGAAAGAGAGAGAGAGAGAGAGAGAGAGTGAAGCTAGAGCCCCCACTCTCTCACTTTTACACACACACATACACGCCTACACACACACTGTCCCCCATGAGGTCAGCAGGATAAGCTGGTTTGAGGAAGGCATGTACCCTTCACTTCCTGTCAATGACAACACGGGCTGCTAGCCGCTACGCACCAGTGACTCTAAACCACCCTCTATCTCGCTCTGCCGCCCTGTTTTTTGTCTCTATCTCTCCTCCCGATGTCTTTCCGGGTTCATTCCTGCCTCGTCTCTGCTCCCCGATGCTCTTCATGTTGGATGAATCTTTAATGATTCCCTCGAGGAAATCGTTGCATTGGCAAATATAAAGTCACAACAATCGTCAGACGCAAGACAGAGAAAATGTCTGGCTTTATTCTGTTTGTGTATGTGTGTGTGTGTGTGTGTTCAGAGCAGGAGCCACTTTGTTCTGTTTACTCTTTTTTCCCCCCTCTGCATGGATTTTTGTAATTCATCCGGCTGATGCTGCACTTCTGTTAAATAATAGATATTATAATGATTAATTTTATTACATCTGCTCATTTGCTAAGTTTCAGGATCTCTTTGCTATCTCAAGTGGTACATAAAACCATGTTAGACAGTCGAACTTCTGTTTATGTGTCTCCACCTACGTGCCAATTTATTCTGTGCCAAAAGTTGAAAATTAGCATTTATTATCAACTTATAATATATACATGCTATTGCTGGTGCATGCAGGACTAATAACGCGAGTGTGAAACTGTCATAGAGCAACACGTTTTTAAAACTGTTTCCACATATATATATATATATATATTTGACGGTGAAAGTGCAACTTTATTCTATGAAAAATTCTATACATGGCGCTTTGCTCTTTGTTATCCAGGCTTTATACTCTGTCTCCATACCATCGTCTCTCTCTCAGGGCTTTCATCACACAAGGGACCATCTTTTACTCTCTCTGTCTGCCTTTTTTTTTCAAACATCTTGTTTTTCCTTCTGTCCATCAACCCCCTCAACACGTCCCTCTGTCCCCTGGCTATTGGAGGATAAAACCCTATAGATACTCCTAGACAGCTGGCTCGGACACGTTTCGCTTCAGAGTTGCACCGTGCTTCCTTTCAGCTCATTTAGGTGAAACTCCCAAAGCTGGCTCGGAGAAAACTTGAAGATAACTCCAGAGAACATCACTCTGGAGGCTCGAAATGTTTGGCAGAAACACACAGCGTTTTGTTACGCGTTTCTCACAACTATCATCTCACTTTCGCTTGCTGTCGCTGGGCCACAGAAAACACAGTTTGTCAAAAGCTCTTAATGATGTTAATGAGTGATAAGACAGTCCGGGAATCTGAAGCACAAATGTTAAAGTGTCACTGGCAGGAGAATCACCAGTTAACATGCGTCTGGGTGCGATGTGACGACTAATTACCGTTGCAACTTTCTCTAATGAGACTGTTGTGCTAATAGAAAAATCTACAGCCGCGGCGAAAACACTGATGAGGAAAATTGCGGCCGTTCTGGGAGACACTCGAAAAGGACATACGGCTATTTGGCAGCAGTCGACTGTACCGTACGTGCTGGCTCTCTACAAGAATATTCACGTAACATTCGACTAATCCCGCTTAGGTTCTTATCTCACTTATAATGAGTGACCAGGCAGGGGTTGACTGTCTAACTCAAGGACACTTTGACAGGAAAACCTTCTGGTAACAGCCTTCTGTAGTCTGCGGGGATTTACTGCCAGCCAAGCCTGTGTGCGTGAGTTATGTGTGTCATCCATCTGTGGTTCTGTGGCACACACACATGCATATGCGCGCACACACACACACACACACACGCACACAAACACACACATAGACACATATACTGGGTGTTGAAAAGCCTAATAGATGGATATTTAATGCCCACACACACATACGAGGGCTAATAAATGTGTTTTCTACGTGAGGCTTAGAGGAATACATTCAGACACCTGGCCATCAGCAAACTCTAATGAGTTAATAGTGTGAGGATCAATAATGCATAAGGTGTCTAAATGGAAATAAACACGGAATTGGAAGGGTCACTTTACAAAAGTTTCTCCACAAACCAAACTAACTCTTAGATAAATTAGTAAACAAAGCTGGGGCTGAATTCTTTTTGTGTTCTTTTTTCTGCCTTGTCTTTACTGACTGTAAATCTGATAAAGGTTCTTTTTTGCTCTTCTTTTTATTTCTTTTCCTTCAAGTTCAAGAAGTATCGGTGTTTGCTATAGTTTCTGATTCTCCCGAGGTCTTCACGGTTTAAGAGTGTTTGAGTTTGTCCTGGGTGAACTGTACAGCAAACAGTGAGCCTCCATTACTTATGACAGCTGACTGGACAATTTTCAATGTCACTGCCAGATCTGTAATGGGATGTTTATTAAAACTCCTACTCTGAAGGTTAGAGACTTGGGTGTTGTTTTGAGAATTCACCTTTCGCTCTTGTGTACTCAAGGTCAAGCTCCAAAAATGTGACATTTGCAGTGGTGTAGTGTGGTATTAAACTGAAAGGCCAAGTATAGCACATTGTTGGTGTGCTCCTGACAAAAACAGGTGTTTTCTGACTGTTCTGGAACATTCCCAGTCTTTTGTTGCTCCTGCGCCAACTTAGTCGCTGAGAAGTACCTATTCCCAAAAGTCTATAATAAAATAAACCTTTAACACATTGGGCTGTAGGGATAATCTATACAAAAAACAAGCGGCATTGGACCAAATGCAAACTTTCAGTGCAACTTTTGAAACAATTTAATTAGCTTGCGCGCTGAATTGTTTCAACTTTCAGACTTGACGATGTTATGTGTCCCCGAAGCGCGAGGATGTCTCCTAATGACAGATATATGTAGTATTTGTCTCATAGAGTTTGACAAAGCTCTGCATTCAGTGTGAATTTGTTCCCCTATAGGCAGTTTATAGGTGCTATATATTACAAGGCTTTCAATGGTAATCACCAATGATGCTGCAATCCTAACCCATTTAGGTCACCAGTCTGCAGCTCGCGCCAGTTTGATGGAGCTTTAGTCATTATGTCTTTGTGTGCGGGTGTTCGTGCGCACACGTGCGTGTGTGTGTGTGTCTTACTCAGCATTATCACTCCATTACAGGTGCAGGGTTCTTTCCACACAGGCTTCGCTCTGTTTTGTGCTTGTTTATGCACGTGTGTGTCTGCATGTGTGTGTGTGTGTGTGTGTGTGTGTGCCTTTGTCTGTGTGTACAGTTCTATTTGCACAATTGCAAACACAGCACTCCAACCTCCTAATACATACAGCGCTCTCTCCTGACAAGTGCACTCAATCATGCTAATTTTTCACGAATACAGCATTATTTTACGGGCACAGACAAAACAGTGGGTTTACCCCCCATGAGCTTTCATAAGAGACTGGATACTAACCGGGACATGTAGACTCAGGTTTTAGGTTAATTTATTGAAATATTTGGAGGAAGTTATCCGAAAGTCACCTATTTCAACTTTTTTCCCCCATTGTGGCAGCGTCACAGTTTATTAATAGAAGAGCGAGGGTGAAAAAAAAAACCCTTTCACCTTGGCTTTGTTTAATTACAACAGTCTCTTCCCAGGCAAAAATGTGCAGCGGGTTTAAAAACATCATAATGTCCTCATTCATGTAGAAATTCCACATTTTGTGAACCATAGTGTTTCCAAAATGGTTAAGGTAAACCTGCCTCTGTTCAGGTCACAAGTGAATAAAGGCAAATAGTGAAATGTCAGGTCTTTTGTTCCCAGCTCTTCCTCAATATCTGATTAATCCTCTGATTCAGGCTCAGACATTTAAGGCTGGATGTGTATACGCTCCACAGATGCATATACAGTTATCACTGAGGTCAGGAAAAAGCTGTACACTATTTTAGACTTTCTTTAAAGTGAATGTTTCACGGTTGGACAAAAATGCCAAGAGCTGCAGCTGCAGTACCTAACGCTCAAAACTTCTGATTAAAACTTGATGAATGATTCATTTTGTGATGTGTCAACCTTGATTAATCATCATGACTTAAGAGGTAAGTGATGACTTTTGGCCGAAATGATCAACCGTAATTTATCAGATTTGTGTTTCCTGTCGCCCAACTGTCAACTGCCTTCATCTCCATGATTTACAGACTAATTGTACAATAGGTTATGGGAACATCACTTATTGACGTTTATAAGATTAGGTCTTGCCATCATTATCTACACACACGGTATATCTAAAACTGCTTGCATTTCCAATCAAAAGTAATGAATGTAAAAGTAAAGTTTTAGTAGCACAGAGAGCAGAGTGCAAACTCAACTGTGTCTGACTCGTATTATGAAACAAATGACAAGTAAGATAAAGAGGTTGGAAGGGGAAAAGGTTAAGGCACCACTTTTGCCGTTTCCTGTCATGTCTTGGCTTTGTTGTCTGTCATTAGCTATTTAAAGCTGTGGTATTAGTATTCAAATATAATAATAATAAAAAAAACTACACAATTAAATGAGATGAGCTTGCTGGGGACTTAAACTGATGGGTTCATGGGCAGATCACACGGTGTCTGTGAGAAGATTAACAGTACGCCTGGCAGAGAGCTGAAAACAATGTGAGGCTGCCGTATATGTGTGTGTCCCTGTGCTCTCCTTGAGGACCTCACTCTATTAAAAGTCAAGAGTGCCAGAAGAGAACAAACAGCGCCACACACACACTGAAGGAACCAACTGTAACACACACACACACACACACACACACACACACACACACACACACACACACACACACACACACACACACACACACACACACACACAAGTGGCTACCTTTTCTCCCAGAGCGCTCAAAGTGATAGGTGTGCTTGGAAGTTGGTCTGCTTTATAAAGAGGGCGAAACCAAACACATATTTACCGCAGAGACCTTCTCGACTGCTCAATAAAGATGAGAGGAGCTTGGCAGCGCAGACTGAGAGTAAAGAGATTTAAATGATACCAGCATTTCACGTTTCCTGTGGAGACGGAGCGCTTGAATGCAACAACAGAGAGCGGCCTCGGAAATAAGCGGCGTGTATTGTGTGCAGTGGTGTATGGACTACTGGAAATCATTTAGAAAGTGTTGGCATATCATTATGAAACGTTGTAAATCTGGGGATTTTGCCGATTGTCCAATATCAATGTTCCCTTCCATGTTTATAGGTGTGGGAAATGAAGTATTGAAAGTACTGCAGTTATGCGTATTTTGCCTGACAAAGCACCGGATTAAAAAGGAAAAGGTAAAATTCTACTGTATTGGAGCCAACTTATAATTGAACAAAAAAAAATCTACAATGCATTACTTGGGACAAACTTTCATCCAACAGAACAAAACAAACGATTTTGCGTCATCCCGTCCGCCCTCGCCTTACACTATCTACACCTGTCTTGCTTTATTCCTATTCTCTTTCATCTATTTACGTCCCACTTCAAAGATAAGTGCTTTGATTATAGTCTGGACATCTATCGTGGTTACACAGTAGACATAAAGAAAGACAAGTAAGATAAATAAATAAACAAAAAGACTGTGTCCCGACAGTTGGGCAGGGGTGTAGTGCAGGTGAGAAGAAGCACTTTTGTTCTTTTTCTCCAATGCTCAGAGCAGCTGTGGACAAAGAGCGGAGTGCAGATGCTGGGTGTGATCCCAGAGTTACTTTCATGTGTGATGTTGCTTCCATTTACAGCCACTAAGTGCACGGATATAGAAATACATCAATACAGCCTGAAGCCAAACATGAGCTATGTAGATAATAAGCCGGTAACTAAGTGTTGGCATGTCATTACCATGTTGTGTCTTTGACGTGTCTTTGGAATAGGATTAACAGGACACCCGGGCATCCCTCACTCTAAGTGGGTTTGAATATCCTTGGAGTTAATCTTTTCCACTCCAGCTAAAATTATTCTATCAACTATACAGCATATCAGTAATGGACAGGGTCCGTGGGTGTTGGCTATGATATCCACGCACTCTTATAATCAGATGCAAATCGACAAAAAAAATATCCCAAAGTATTCACGAATATTCAACTGAGCTGTTTGATATACGTACAGTATAGATGAAGGCATTCTGTATGCAAGCGTCTGTCACGAGAGTGATACGTGGCTACATGAATACATGAATACATACAGTGTAATACAAGCATAATACAAGCTGGAGCGGAGCCAGGGATGTTGTGATTACATTTGCGTTTTACACGCCTCGGCTACAGGGAAGCTCTGGCACGGCTGAAGTTCGCTTGTTGGGGATCCTTGTAGTGGTTGAAGGGTGAATGATAACACGATAACTACACTGCTGGGAAAGGGGGCGTCGAGGAAACATTACACGCCTAATGATCCAAACTTCACCAGTACGAAATCAAAGACGAGAAAATATGATTTGATAGAGGCTCTGTTCAGTCCACACCCACCCAACACACACACACACACACACACACACAGATTTAACGATCCATAAGGCACATTCGTCTCCCTTTCATCTAACGACACAGCTCTCTGTTCTGGCACGATTAGTCGTCTAATCATCGCATCAAAAAAAGACAAGTCGGCAACATTGTGCTGTACACATCAATATGTCACACACACACACACACACACCCACACAAATGGCTCAGTAGACTGAGTGAAACGAATGACCATAGCTAGTATGTATGCGTCTTATCTGATGGTTCTCTGTACTACTGAATAGAGAGGAAGTCCTGACAAAACATCACTGTTTGAGCGAAAGATGTTACTGTCACATTCAATATCCTTTTGCGTATTTTATTTAAAAAATTTATATTTGGTTTTGGCAACATTGGCGGTACTAAACGTCTTTATGCACATGTTCTACTCATGTCTGCCTGGATTTTCTCCAGCTACTCCAGCTTCGTACCACAGTCCAGAAACATGCATATTTAGTCCGACTGGAGACTCAAAGACTCAAAGTAGGTGTGAATGTGAGAGTCAGCGGTATGCGTGTGTGTGTGTTTTCTCTGTGATGGACTATAGACCTGTACAAGGTGTATTCACCTTCACCATATATACTAAGGCTCCATCAGACCAGTACAAAGCTGGTCAAGAAAATGAATGAATGAATGAATGTGAACTCTTGTTTTTTCTCAGGATACCCTGCCTTAACTGTAGACTTGCACTTACTGAAGAGCTCTGAAGCCTCTTTCAGATCAATGTTTTGGTTCTGTGGCTGTTAGGTAGTTTATTGATTGAAAAGATACTTACTGGCATATCAATCTGCTGCAGGTGGTTACCAAAAGCAAAAAAAGGGGGCTGTGTCGTGGGTGTTTCCAGTTTGGTTTCATGCTGCTGAATGTCACTTCGCTGTCTCGTCACTAATGAACTTGTTCAGTGAAACGCATCAACAAAATAAGGGGAAATTGAGAAGGGTGAAATACCAAAACTTGGTGTCATATTATCACATTACACACATTTTCTAAGCGTCTTCCAACTCTGTTTTCAGCCACCTTCGCATGTTAACAGTGAAATTAATATCCTGTTTCAGTGCCATGCCGCCCCACAAAAGTGCTTGTTAGATGTGTTTCACAGTAGGTTTGTGAAAACAAGACTTTGAACACCTCATCTTTTATAATTACAAACTGCACAAGCAGGAAGAGTGTTGATACAGTCATTTTTCCCTCCAGTGTCACCTTCATAAACTACTGTGAGCCTTTCATTTTGCACATTAGTTAAGCACTATATCACAGACAAGGTACGCACATACCAGGATCTTCAGCTGTTATAATGCTGATAATTAGAGCAACTAGTCACACAGTGCGACATGTTACATATTATGACAAATATTAGCAGTGTTAGTGATTGATAGAAGAATTATTTACAAATCAAAGGAACTGGCTTTCATAATTTATGCGAGGTTGCAACAGTTCATATTCTTCCTTCTAGTAATAATTTAATTACAGTAATCATAATTTATTATGTGGCATCGACACCAGACAAAGGCTAAACCTGGAAAACAGTTATAAACAAAAATGAGAAATATTATAATTGCTTTTCTAAACTCGGGGCAATTTGTAGAAATTCTGCAGCCGCATGGGTGAGCAATCAGAAGCTCTGGGAGACAGCGAATCACAAATCAAATGAAAATCTGCTGTTACAACCGAATACACAATGTTTCGGACGTCTAAATGTTATTAGGGGGTATTGATTAAGACAGACTGTAATAACGCCGACATGATCATTCTGGAGAAAAATGCAAAGTGCACAATGAACAATAATTTCATTCCCTTAGATATCTTAGAAAAGATCGTTTTCAGCGTGAAAAACTGTCCACTGTGAAAACACCAGAATTCCTAAATTCACATTTAATTGCACTTGATGATATAAATAACCGGCCATGCTGATATTGCATTGATGGCAAGATTACTACTCTGTGCAAAATATGTGATATACTGCAGAAGTTGTCTTTCAAGACATAAAGTGACAGATTAGACAGAAGGAGATAAAAAATAACACATATGGTGGGTATGACATACTGTATTACAGATTTGATTATGGAGGAAACAGATTTCTGACAGGCGACCGCATAAAATAAGATAAAGCCTTTAAACTTCTGCCATAAGGCGGTAAATCAGTGCCACACAGCAGACTATAGCAGCATGTCGTGTCAGATCTTACACAGGAAAAGAAAAAAAAAGTTCACACATTTGTAGCTTTAATGTTAAAGTCTGGGAGGGGAAAGAAAGATGAGGGAGACATGGAGAAAGACAAAAATAGAGATAATGGCACGTCAGCGGGATAAGCCGATAAATCACTGCCGAGCCTGAAGAAATTCAACCGATCCGATTGTTTTTACGGTGTGTCTCCCTCCACAGGTGACACCTGTGTGTGTGTGTGTGTGTGTGTGATGAGAGAGAGGGAGACAGTGATGATGAAGATGACCCTGGCACTGATGAGCTGGGCTGGTATGGCAACATTACAACACACACACACACACACACACACCATCCAGGACTCGACCACAGTCACTATTGCCTTGACACACCTACAGTATACGCATACACCCATGCTGTGGGGTAATTGGGGCCCCCGGGGGGCCGATCTCGGGGCTCGGGAGCCAAGGGCGCACATTCCTTACAGAGAGGGAGATAAATCAGCGGTTAATAAGCCAGAAGGCACGCGGGCTCTATTTACGAGCGCTCTCATCCACAAGGCCAGTGCCACCAGCCCAGCTGTGGTCACACTCACACACACACACATACACTCACACACACATATTTAATCTTGAGCAGACAGAAGACCCCCCCAAGACACGCGTTCCTATATAACTGTACATCAAAAGAGGAAAAAAATAAAAATAAAATTTCTACCCTAATGTGATATATTCAGCATTTTTCATCAGCAGCTCCTTTTTCCTATTAACCCATAATGGAGTAAGGATCACAGCTAAATCTGCGCCACTGACACACACACACACAAACACACACGCACACACACTGTATTCCACATCCACAGTAGCACAGCAGCAAGGTAGAGAACAGTATTGATTCATCTGCAGAAAGTCACCTTCCACACCTCGCCCCTCCTCGCCCTACCTCACCCACCCCCTACACAGCTCAGCCACACACACACACATACACACATATACAACCCGGTCATTCTACTCAGCCAATTTGTATGGCTGTTGTTATTATTAGTGTTTTCTCCGGCACGGCGCTTTGGTCTCGGGGCATGGACACGCTGCTTTATGATGCCGCGTCTAATAAACATCATTGTGATTTTCCCAGGCTAGTAATTAAGTGTGGGGCTAATTTGTCATAGTTAGTTAGAGCGTGGCACGACGCCGGGAGAGGGGCTGCCTGGGAGGGGTACGGTGGCTGAGAGGGGCCAGGACTTTAATACACACTTTTCGTTTACAGCCATAGCTGCATAATTACTTTGCCGCTGGCTCGGGGCATGGCATCGGGCCATCGCGCATCAAGGTGGGCCAGAGGTTTCTCCATGAACAATCTGACTGGGACAATTTCTCCACATATGACACTGTAACGGTTTGACAGATACAGTTTGGGTATTTGACGGCTAATGACATTGTTGGTTTATTTCAAAAGCTAGACTTCAACCTGTGGATCGAATCATTTTATTTTAAAAAAATAATGCTTCACGGTCATTAAACTGACAGACACAAAATAGAAATAAAAATAACTAACCTGTCTAGACAAATGAATGAAAAAAAAACTGCTTAAGAGCATCTGGAGTTTAGCATGCAGTCATCTCTCCAGGGTGTGTAAAACTTATTTGAGTCATTGTTTTCAGATTTGTTGTTGCTTAAAAATAATCGCCTCTTTCTCTTATGATATGACAGCACATCTTAGGAAGTGCGTGCGAATATGTGCTGCTTCTCTGACAAATACACACACACACCTCCTTAATGAGGCAATATGGAACATATAGTGAGGCAAGAGACATGGATTTGATGCAACGAGCAGCTCATTCACTATTTATAGATGTTCAAGTAAAAGAGTAATAAACTGTGAGAAGAAAACAAAACATCCCCAGAGCTCAATTCTTTTGGCTTATGGTAATTGTGGGGACATAAAACCATAATGTGGACACATTTGCAGTACAGACACAGGTGATAATTGCCTGGTTTGCACAGGCATTGTCAGACGCTATGAGATCAATAATATACAGTATATGAAGCCGCTACAAAAGACTATGTCCATGGTTTATAATCACAGTCTCCTTCGGATCCCAAGTTTCAATGATATTTCAGAATATCTGTATCTCCAGTATGATTATATTCACACCCATCCATGTTCATCTCCTTTGTACATTTCTGGTCCACGCAAACCTCCACAACAGGTCAGTGTCAGATATGACCAGTTCAGATATGTTCTCCCTACAGTATATGTGTGTGTGTACGTGGGTTTCTTCCCAGCCCAAACACATGCACGTTAAAGTCAACTGGACACGCTAAATTGCTCCTATAGGTGTGAGAATGATAGTGAATAGAGTGTGTGTGACCTGCAACAAATGGTGACCCCCCTTCCACCTCCACCAACACCCTTACAATACAACACAAGCAGGATAACTGTAAGAACGTTTCCTGCAGTCATCTTGCCTCTTGTTTTTTGGCATGGCACGTCGGTATTAGATGTTCTACAGTGATCTCTGGAGGAAGTTATGGCACCGGTCTTTGTTGTAACAACCCAGGCAAACACTGCATGAGAGGTAGCCAAGTGTGGCTAAGGTTCGCTGTGGCAGCCAACAACCCAGAGCAGTCAGCACTAACATCTTCACTTTTCCCACTGAATCATCGCTTTCATTAATCATTCATCACCACACCACACTCCACACACCATTAACTCCACACTCTCAGGTTAGGGTTAGCGTGCATGCCAGGTAAGCACATTCTCAAAACAGTTTAGCAAGTTGATGAAGCCTCGGATTACGCACACATCCACACAGTTTTGCACCGTTTATTGCACCAGAGATGGGGATGATAAGGACACCGATCGTTGTTTTGAGAAATCACACCATGGAAAACCAGATATACACAAATTCTTCTTCATTCAGTTTTGCTGTGATAATCACATTCGGTTGGAGGTTGTACGAGGTGCGGCGTGTTTACAAGCGCGTCGGCGCCCTCTCATGCCAACTTGGATTCCGATGATGGATCTTTGGATGTCAGACTTCCACATCTGCCCTCAGGTGAGCGAGACAAACGAAAAACAGCTTGGACACTCTCAGGCACCGCCAAGTCGGCGAGCGCCACTCCACTCAGCGGCTCCACCCACGTTATTCCGTATCATCGTGCAGATCTGAGATTGTTACTTTTACCCGCCGGCTTTTCATCTACAAAAGACTGTCTGATTAGAGTCTCTCAAGTTGCTGCGAGGATGTTCTGATGCATCATTGCAGCTGAGAAGCCGATCTGTCTCTGATTGCTCTCAGTGACATACACAATTACCCAGCTGCTTCCCGTGATTAAAGCAACTCTCCTGTTTCTGGGCCATTTCCTCCTTCTCCTCCTCAGCCTCTTCCTTCTCCTCCTCAGCCTCTTTCTGCAGTCTTACACCTGTCCACCCCCTCTCACTGCTTATTTAGAGCTTGTGTTGTGAAATCCAGCTAACGCTCCTGAAAATCCTCCTTTAAATACACTCTATAAACTAAGCTAAATATCTATTTCAAATAAACTAAATGTATCTACACAAACTCCTGTGTCTCTCCGCTTTTTGCCCCAATACATATTTGCATGAATATGCAAGTCTTAATACATTGGTTGTACAGCGTCTGAACATGTTCGCATTCCTCATGAAAAGCCATAAAAAAAGAAAAGAAATATTCCAAATTTGAGTCAGAGGAAATTCAGCTTGTCACTTATTCAACAAAGATTTCTTTAGTCTGTAGTTCCAGGCGAAAACTTTTCAGTCCGTGTCGTTATGATTCGGTAATGAGCTTCTTTGAGGGGAACTAAATCAACATAGTGAAAGCACATAACTCGTAACAGTTGGAATGGTCACTTAAATTATTTCTAGTTTCATTAAAAAGAGCATTAAAGCGAACAAGTTTCAGTTTTTACAGTACGCACACACACACACACGCAAGTGCACAGATGTCTCTGCGCCTGCATCTCATCCCCCGCACCCTCTTTATCCTCTGCCCACATTTCTTGTCAGCTAATTTACCTTCTCTTTCATTCTGTCACCCAGTTCTTTGCTCTTTCCGTCCTCTCCTCACTCAATCATCTTCACGTACCGGGCTTCTCATTTGCTGTGTTCTTTCACCCTCTTCTTTCCCTTTTGTCACTTCATCCGTCTCTGTCCAGCTCTTCTTCCGCTCTTCAGATTCATAGCGCCCCCCTCTCTCTCTGTCTGTTCCTCTCTATTTACCTCTCAGGTTTTCTTCTTCATTTCACCTCTTCCTCTTATGGTGCCAGGAGTTTCCCTTTAGCAGGGCAGCACTTCAGCTACTACATCTCAGGTCTGACATTTAAGAGAATATCTTTTTTTCTTTTTTTTTTCATGCATATGAGGTAGCAACCCAGGAGCGTTAACGTACAGATTACCGGTTGCGTGCTCCTCTGTCTCTGTCTGCTGCCTGTGGCCTTTGGAGTCTCAAAATCTCACTGTAAACTTACAAGTCTGCGGGATCACAGCGGAGCCACGTTCACGCTGCCAACTTCAAGAAATTGCAAATGCACACATAATTTCCCCAGACTCTTTTTCTCTTTCTCCAAATATGAGGGGATTTACTCTGGGCCATGACACTCCCCTGCTGTTAATCCTTATTCTTTACAATTCTCCACACACACATACACACACACACACACATTTCCACACAAAGCATATGCATGTGTGTGTTATAGAGATTGATGCTCACACATACATCGGATGAAAATCACTGTATGAATCACAAAATATTGAAAAGGTTATGTCTGAAAAGGAATGATCGCAGCACGTGTCCAATATTATTGCAGTCCAGTATTACACTGACAGACATAAATCTGTTTACACAGTAACTCTGTGTTCTTGCCTTTCCTACAGGGTCCAAAAACAATAAAAGTTCCCATAACCTAAATCACTGAAGTTTATGATTCAGGATTAAGCAATCGGTGGTCGCTTTGGAAAGTAGATCTCAAGGAAAGTAATGTAATGTCCCCCGTAGTGATGGAAACATTATATATGTATATATGTGTTTCCAGAGCTGCCTGTCATAAGCACAACTGTTCACACACTAACCTCCCTGACACAAGGCATTTACCAAAAAGGAAGCTTCTGCATTTTAATGACCTAGTCTAATTTATCTATGGCTGCCATACTATTATTCCAGGAGACGCTTGATATTCCCTACGACACATCAGAATTCACATGGCTGTCTCATTTTTTGCTGATGGCAACACTATGCTAATGGTACTTCAATTTCCACTGCTCCTGCCCAAACAAGCCCATCACTGGGGGGTCTAGGTGGATGGTAGGAAGGTACTGTAGGTAGGTATGGGTACAAGCCAAGGTGTTTGTATGTCTGCGCAGCCAGAGAACTGCTCTTAACAAGGCTTGCATGGTTGCCTTTGAGTAACATTATAAGACAAACCTCAGCAGATTATAACAGGTTTTCTATGCTGAAACAATGTACAGCTCTACTGGACCTGGTCCCTCCTCCAGTGTCATGTCACAAATTATAGGAAAAGTGACAAAACAACTCTGCATCACATACGTTCCACTGTGTTTGTGACTGTTAGAAAAACCTTGTACAACAGCAATAGATGATATGGAGCAGTATGGGTGACTGACATAGTGGTCTATGGAATGACTAGGAATGTATCACTGCTCTGTAAAATTCATTCTGTCGCCACCAGATTTAAGCAAGCGTGTGTATGTGTGTGTGTGTGAGTATGTGCGTGTGTGGGTGAGTGTGTACTTGTCCAGTTTGATTTGCGACTGTGGTTCATTTGGTGCGGTTCAAAACAGCAGCTCTGTGGCGCCAAGTCAACTCGCCTAAAGTCAAAGAGGTCAGACATGGGAGTGTAAGGTGGCATATTTTATACCGCTGCCCAAAAACACACACACACACACACACACACACACACACACACACACACACACACACACACACACACACACACACACACACACACACACACGCACACACACACACACACACTTCCCAGCATCTCTAAAGAATCTCAGCACCAAACACTCAACTTGTAGCTCTGCAGAAAGCCCAGAGGATGATAACCAGGTTTTGTGGCACAGATTAAGCAGTAATAAAAGCCCCAGCTTGACTGGACACTCAACTTATGTTAGACGGACGTGATTTGTTGGGACTAATAACACAGAATGTGCTGTGGTGGAATGTAAAGTAGATTTGATGCCACACCACAAGCAAAGCTCCAGTTCGCTGCATTTCACAGATAAATGTTGTTCGTGTTACTCCACTGCATCTGTTTGACAGCTTAAGTTGCCAATAAATTTCCCGGCTATAATTTTACATGCAAAACAGGTGAGGAGCTTACGAAATATGATGCAATGCTTTGCTTTAAACTAACTTTCAGTGCTTAAGTACATCGACTACAAACTGACAAATTACAACATTAAAGCACGGATGAGTGGTGGGGGCTGTTTCGGAAACCCATTTAAAAGTTTGCAGCTCGACCTCCTATTGGGTGTGTTTTTTGTGCTCTGACGCCTGCCAATAAAACAAAAAAACAAATGAATGTGTGCCTGTGACTAGGTGTGTTCCCTGTCTGTGACCTGCAACACTTTACAAACATGGTTAACCGGTCCGACAAAGAAGGTCAAGGAAATGGGCGGATGGATGAATGTACATATCTACCACACAATTCTAGTCTGTCGTCAAAGGTAACAGAGGGATTATCAAGTCTATGCTTTGTGTTTTTTGTTTTCTGAGAACTTTGTCATTCTCCTTTTTCTCCCTGCATTTGAAGTGAATTAAGAAGTGTTCTTTCACATTGAATGGCTGATTGTGTGATATTGTGTGATGTGATACTGATACTTAAGTAAATGAGCTGAAAACCAACTAACCTTCTGTATAAGAGGCTGCTCTCTTCACATATCCACAAAAAAAAATCATACGGGGCGATTATTACATTGTCCAACTACTACCAAGCACGGAACCAATAGCCCCCATAAAATAGCAAATGAATGACACTCTAGTTTGTGCCAAGGTAATATTGGTAAAATACACCATCAAGCTGTTTATCACTGGCTAATGGCCAGGAATCTGCCTCTTCCCTTGAGCATTTTAAACAGCTGCAGCAGGGTGTATTAGTGATGAAATGGGTCCTGTGCACAGCTTGGGGACCTGCCATGACTATGTGCTAAACTGGGCATCCTAATGAAATAAAAAGGCTGCATGTAACATTGAGTTACCTGTAAAAGCCAGACCTGTCCCCAGTGACACAGAATAATGCATTTAATGTGTTTTGGCTGTGTGAGAAAATGTATTTCTCCCCGGTTCCCTGAGCAATGTGAGGAAGGAGGGAAGGCGAGAAAGAAGAGGGAGGGAGGAACAAAGAGGAAGAAAAAAAAACATGCTCGGTAGTGGAAGGAGGGAGAGGAGAGGAGGAGAAATAAGCAATAGGAAAAAACAAAACAAAACACAACAACACATAAACAGAACAGTCCAGAGAGGACAGAAATGGGAGTGGTGGAAAACAGAAAACACAGTGTTTGCAAATCACAAATTAAAAGCATAAGCGTTCTGTGCACCAAACCGTGTCCCAGAGGAACTTTGGGCCTTTCAGCATAAAAATCTTGTTCAGAGCAAGTAGGTAGGCAGAGACAACCCCTCCTTTCCCCTTTGGCATCCCGCCACCATGTACAGCAGCAGCTAAGGGCGTAAAATAAAAATACTGGAGGAACATTAAGTGTAAATGTCATTTTCAGTTCACTAAAGATGTGGATCTTTCTCTAACTGCTCCACAGGCTGCATACAACAACAGATGACACTGTGTACCTCACAGATGAAACCTCAAATTGTATCGTATAGCATCGTTGGCTTAACTCAGCTATAGAACAGGGTGTCATCCTAACACACCCATTATGAATCCTAGTTGTCACTGTAGCCGGCAATTATTTTTTAACTGAAGGGATGCGCTGGGATGAGGGATGCATTATTCAAATTGAGCAAGTTTTCCCATTGAGATGTTACATACTCTCCAAAGTCAGTTTAAGCAGATGTGAACACGTGTGTCCTTTATAGAGGACTGCAGTTTAACACGTTTAGCGGCTCACGTTTCCTCGCAAGTTAAGCAAGTGGAAACGTGTCGCTCCAGTCACAGGAATGAGTTTCATCACCTAAAAAAAAACAAAGAAAAACAAACGGATTCTTGCTTGTAAAAGCATTGCTCTAGAGCACTACCAATGGTCAAACATTTTTCAGGTAAAATGCTCTTTAGAAATAATTTTTCCTCAGGGTTCACAAGTCACCAAATCAAATATGAAATACTCTTGCTGTGTGGTTGAAAACTAATAAGGTGTTCTGTGGCACTTAACCGAACCTCCATCAATTTTCTCTAAAATCCACCAAGTATTTCAGTTACTGCTGGCATATTGGATCTAAATAATAGATAGGTAACAATGTGTCTGGGTTCACATTATTGTTAAGGATTACACTGGACCAACCCCATCAAAGCTTTAAATATCAGCTATCTTCAGTTTCACAGTTTCACACACACACACACACACACACACACACACACACACACACACACACACACACACACACACACACACATATACACTGGCAATGAAAGATCAAAATGAGTGATGATTAAACTATGTATTATTCCATAAATATCTTATCAGGTTGTTATCTCTGCTTTAACTTATATTTAGCACCAGGTGCATATACATGGGAAGTCAATGAGGCTGATGAGTGTGAAATGTGTCAGGAAAGACAGATACTATTACTCACCAGATACTCACCTGTGATTACAGGGGATGTATAATGGCTAATTGGAGTATTTATCCTTGCTCTTTGGTGTAGACATAACAAAGAAGCTATGGAGCATTCATTTAATTAGAAATACTATCTACAATCCTATTTTTAGATGTGGCAATATGATGGTCTATATCTGTACAGACCTGGCACCCCTTCATGTTCATCTCACAGCCACATGTAGGCTTTTGCTGGATGTCTTGTGACTTAATCTTTCTTCCAAATCAATGCAACTTAGCAACTTTTTCCTGAACTAAACGGAGTGATGCAGTGTGTACACGTCAATCATGTTTAAGCCAGAACCAAAGGAGGAGTCGAATGTTGAGGAAGAACCATGAGTGTGAAGAAACCCTAACCAAAGTACTCCCTTGCTGTTGTGTCCCTTAATTCACCTGAATGGAGACAGGTGCCGCTTCGTCAAGTCTTTAACCATTTATATTTGTGAAATTTACACATGAATGAGAATAAGATAATCTTACTGGACCTGTATATCTTCGGGTGGGGGATTGACTGTCCATATCCAACAGATTCAAGGTAATAGTTTTCTAGTTTTTCTCTTTCCTTAAGGTCCCTTTTAAAAGGTAAAGAAAGACATCTTTGCAAGAGTCTAGACGGTGGTTAAAACTCAAACAGGTCATTGATCTCAACAACACTCACCACCCTGGTCGGTGCTGACGGTGATGAAGGCCACCTGGCGAGGGAAGGAGCTCAAGTCCGACACACCGTTGAGGGACTCGATCTCGAAGGTGTAGTTGGCGTGTGCAGCGAAGTCGGTGACAGTGACGGTGGCGTTGGTCAGGCCCAGGGGCCGGGGCAGGAAGCGCAGGTCCTCCTCGCACAGATGACACTGGTCGGGCACCGGACCACAGCGCTTGCACTGGACGTTGTAGGTGAGGTCGCGGCGGCCGCCAGTGTCGCTGGGTGGAGACCACTCCAGCATCAGGACGGTGTCGTTGAGGTTAAATATCAAGTTACGTGGAGGAGATGGAGGGCCTGTTTGGGGGGGGGGGACACGACAAAGACAACAACAAACTCAATGTAATGCTTTCAGTAGTCTGGAGTAATTTCTCAGTTAGTTTTCTTTGCTTTACACAAGTAAATGAAGCTTAGCTTGAAGGCCCTCAGACACGTTTTCTGTGGTAATCATCGAAATCTTGAAGAATTTGAAAGCACCAAGGCAAATATCTCATTTTGGCCCCAATGAAAAATAGTTGAAAGTTCAACAATGGTAATTGTCTTTTCACATTCTGAAGTCCTTCCTCTGCAGCTGACATTTTGTTAACTTTTTGTTTCATTTCTGCTTTGCTGGCCTGTAGAGGTCCATGTATTCAGAGTTATAACACCGTCTGTCACGGCAGACAATTTTTTAAATGTCAATGAAATTCTGGCATAATGTCTTTCTGACTTGCTATTGTACAACCTCCTACCTCACATGCACATAAAGTCTACCATCTACCATCAGCTGGTTAAGCTCCGTCACCACCCTTTCTCTCCTGTGTTCTTATTAGCCTATGCTTAATGAAGACACTTATATAAAGATTCTGTCTGTGATACAATTCTGCTTAACTGTGGGGACCGTTTTTTTTAATACTATGTATAAAAGGCTCTGGATATATTGAAGAAAAGTGCAGAGAACAAAATAAAAAGAGACTCGCGGGAAAAAGAGAGTCAATGCAATAGTACTAATGGAAGTACTAAGAAGAGTAGCGGACCCAGAACTGACCCCTGAGGTACACCGCAGCTAAGACTAATTGCTATCCATTGATATTAACAGTCTGTTAATGGCTGTATTTCAGGTGGATGCATGCAGTATTCAACCAACAGGGTTAAATAATTCATATCGCTGCTGTACCGCGTAACTTCCCTTGGTTGAGGTATTTTTGTGCTCTGTGGATGTGTGTGTGTGGGGGTGCGTATGTGTTTGTGGGTCAGGGTAAGTATTCTTCTATAGCAGGCAGCCAGCTGTCAACAGGGTGGAGTTAAAAGGCCTGAGGGATTTGAACACTCCCGTCCTGCCAGGCTCACTGTCTGCCTAGACAATGGGATATTTCCTTCTCCTTCACCATCCCTCTATCCTGCTCCCTCCTTACCTTTGCTAAAAGTCTCAGCAGACAGGAGAGCTCCTCCTAGTCCTCCTCGACTGCTGTCAGCGTTATGTCCATTCTCTCTCTCTTTATCTCTTTCCGCCTCCATCGGCCATTATCTCACCTCCTCTATTCTCTCCATCGAGGAGAATCCACCCACCTCCCCTCCTGCAGTGCAACCCCACTGCCATCAATCAGCTCCTATTCTCCTCGAGGGGGAGATTGGTATCAGAGCCCTCCTCCCTCTCTCTCTTCACTGTCTTCTCCATCCAGCCCTTTACACTCTCTCTTATCTGTCCTCCTGTGACATCCTCTCTTCTCCTCCTTGCTCTCCACCTTTGTCTTCCTCTAAGGCCCTTCGTCTTTAATCTCCATTTCTTTTTTTTCTCACCTAGACATCAAACAAATAGTTAATGCTCTGGCCTACATGCTCTTGATTTAACTGTATTGTGTGAGTAAACACAGAGCTCACAGCTTGTTAGAACAGATATTATGGTCTGGGTCTCTTAGTTTGTCGGGTTTCAATACCCCCACAAGCTTTCATGCACACTGTGCACTTGTACAGGCAGCTCAAGCGACCTTTGAATGTGCTTTGGTCTGCAAGACCTTAGTTCAACCACCAGAAAAAACTGTTGAAGTGCCCCTGACAAAGACAGAAATATCCTCAGATTCTGTGCTCACACTATGACAGATTTCCCTCTAATATTCAGAGTCAGGCAGTGGCTTTGAATAGTACTGGCCTGTTTGTGGATCAAATATCTTTGAACTTCAGAGATGAAAAAAAAAACACTATTGTTTCTTGAGGCTGGAATTTATTCTATACCTACAGTATATCATACTGTACCTGCAGAGCAGCAGCAGGCTCAACACCAAGTCACCATCAGACCCAGTTCACATGCCTGTTTGAATGCTTTTAACCCTAACACCATCCTACACATGACTGTATCTGTTCCGATGGAGGGCTCTGTAAAATATTCCAAATGGCCACCGTCATCCACCAACATTTGCACATGCAAATTAGTATTTGTTATTAGGTCTGACCAGACAAAGCTGCAACATCAAAGCATTTTCATTTAGTTGAATAGAGGATACTGCTGCACGAGAAGCCTAAATAATATATTGGCTTCTACAGGCAAAATAATGGTGTGGCATCAATTTTAACATTACAGATGAAGAAAGACCTGGTTTTTCTGATGATATTCTCTGCAAAAACACACGCGTTAATGCCCAGCTTCTCCACCATGAAAGACAAATACACTCCTCCACCCTGTAGAGCTCTCAGACGAGGCCCCCCGTCTATCTCAGTGACAGCTAAATGGCTTTTTAATTAAAGGAGAATTAGTCCGGTTAAACTGTAATTTAATGCAAATATGAAGTCGTAATGACAGTCAGTGAATCATCAATGAAGACGAGGCAGCTGAACAAAAGCCATGTAATTCATCCCGAGACTCTCCAACGTACAGTTTCACACCAGATAAGTCCCGCAGACGAGACTGGATTTACAGCCGCAGCAAATTCACAGAGACCACTGGAGCAATCCAGTGGCTCTAGAGACAAAGCAATAACTTAGCCAGACAGTCGGGCAGACACAAGTACAGAGAGCTCTCACATGAATTCACAATTAACAAAGTTGCAGAGATCGCACTTGTGCCTATAATATACCAAGCCGGTGTGTTGGCGTACTCACGTGTGCAAGCCATGGTGGGAGGGTCCTTCTCAGCCCTGAAGAAGCCCTTCTCGCAGCGGCAGATAGCAGCTCCCTCCCCGTAGCTGAAACTGTGCGGCGGGCACTTTGAGCACTTGATGTTTCCGGCATATGCCTTGTAGAAGCCTGGATGGCAAGCTGGGGTGGGGGACAGGAAACCATTATGAGTGGCTATGAAAGAGAAGCGTGGTGTGGGAGCACAGGTAATAATGTCACATCAGAATGTCACATCATGTTTGCCAAGGTGTGAGGACGCAAGGGACCGCAGACAGGAGCCATGGCTATGGCATGAATCAAGAGGAGGCATTGAACTCAGCTTTTTGTTGTTTGACAATCATCATGAATTCATCACAGTCAATTATGCAAACTGCATGGACTATTTATTACCGATTCATATCTCAGAGCATGTGAGGACATCTAACAGATTCATGAAAATCAGACTTTCTTTCAAATATGGAAATTGATGCAGGAAGATTCATTAAAATATAATGAGACCATCTGTTAAGGCTTTGCAAACTTTTACATTAAGTATTAAAAAGTATTATTTTGAACTTGACTGACAGACAAAGGCAAACAAATGTATGACTCTTTTTAGGCACATTTTAATATTCCTGAACTGGAATCAAAACACTGACTAACACGAATCCACATATTTTAGAGGGTAAATCCTGAGGGTACTGATAATGCCTAATTGTTATTCATTGCTTGTGTGTAACTCTTAATGAAGTATTAAAGCTGAGCAGAAATGTAATTTTTGACTGAAAATATACCAATATACTGTATAATGTAACACAAGTCTATATGTGTTTTTACAACTAACTGGTTTTCTAGACTCCTGGAGTGTTTTTCAGCCTTACCGTAATGCATGTGCTGAATCATATCAAAGCCCAATTGTTGCTGCTAATATGCCTGGATAGTGATATAAGCCCTTTATTCAGAGGACATTTTGACTTTTCACAGTAGGAAAAACTGTAAGCGTGTGACAAAATGAATGACTGCCTAATAACGGGCTTACTGGGACACATGAACAGAATGGGTGTTAATGTTATTAGCGACACCTGTGCTTTTCCTGCTATAACAAATCTGTTGCAAAATAGGCCAGAGACTAAAAATAACACAGAGGCGTGAGATTAATAATTAATTTTCACAAAATAAATCGATCTGGCAAGATCTGGGATACCGACTGAAACAATCTGTGCACATTCTCATTTAGAGGCCTGATTAGTGAGAAGAAGGCGTGCGTAGGTGTATCTTGGCTCTGTCAACAATATACAACATGCTAAAAGGGGAGTAAACACATAATACGGACATGTATAGTGTGTGATCATTTTGTCATGTCACATTATGAACAACATAGTAACATAGTCATTGAGACACTTTTGTAACTCAAACATCAACCTGTTAGGACAGGACACACAGCTTCACTTTTGATTTTCCAATATTTCCAAAATAAAGAATATAGTCGTCAAATGTTTTTTTTTCCTACCATTCCCCCTGTATGGTATCGGACTGGTTTAAAACAAATGGAGTCACTGTCGCTGCCCTCTGGTGGTCAGGGCTATAATTAACTGTGGTAATGAACACAACGTTAGACGACATCAAGAGCACAGAATAAAATAGCAAGTGTGCGAGCCCACTTATGGGATTCGACACAGGTTATGCTTCTACTTGCAGCATAATTAGAAAAAGAATCAATTACTTTTGAGAGAAAAAAACAGAAACTACAATTCATTACTCCTTTTAATTAAAAAACACCTTTTCATAGAACAATTTTTGTTGAACAAGGTTGATTCAAAATACAATTAAACTGAGCAGCACTGAAGAGACAAATAGAAAATAAGCAGAATCCAGAAACATATCATGTGTACTGTTTGAGAGTTTCAGTTTGACAAGACTTCATGACAAGAAAGTCCCCGGTTCAAATCCAAGGTCAGACTGAAGGCTTTCCTTTCGTGTGTTTGCATGTCTGTGTTTCACTGACAGTTCAAAACATACGTTTATATTGACCGGAGAGTCTAATTTCCCCTTGGTGTGAATGTGAGTGAATGGTATGTGTGCATCCATGTTGTGTTTCCTTCCTTTGCCCAGTAGGCTACAAATAATTTATCTAAAGCCATATTGAGTCCCTGCACTTATTCCCAACAGAGAAGAAGGGGTTTAAATACCTTGGTTTGGTGTGTGAAAAATGTTTCCAATTGAGTCTGTTTTTATTCTAATCCAGCCCTGAATTTATTCCAGAATTTATTCCAGCGAGGAGGCATGTAATGAAGAGGCTCCGTTTGTTCCACAATCACACCAAACACTTGTTTCGCCACCAAATCCAAGTTTTCTCGTGTTAAAATTCACCGACTGCATAGCCTGAGGACCATGGCCAAGAATGCAAGCACTGTGAGCTCCATGCCACGGAAAATACGCAAAGTCTTGTTTCCGAGGCTGGAGGACACAAGAGAGGAAGCATGGAAGCTCCACCAGTAAATGGCAGTAAGTACACACTCCAGCTTTGGTTTGATTGAGAAAGAATGACTTGCTTAAAAATGCTCTGGAGGGATCCCAAAACTGACTCACCAGCATAACACACAAAAAGAGCTTCTCCAATTAAAAAAACTAAAAGGACTGACTGCAGTATAAGCCGATAAGAGTTTACAAAAATCTGCACTTTAGGGACACGCTGCAACATCCTCTTAATAGCATTTCCTCAGCCTCCAAAGCAGTTTGATGTCACGGAGAAGTGCAAACGTCTCCTGCCTGGTAAGATTTCCATTGCTGTCGGTTGTCACCAAGCACATCGATTTAACAAGGTAACACAAGCTGAGCCATTTGAAGGGATTCACCTTGAAGCACCAAGTGCCTTTGTGTGTCTCCATTGCTGCCTGTGATAAATGGAGCTGTAGGGAGGACAAGGAAGCGCCTGAAACCACGACTGCTCTCATCAAATGGGGACAATTAGGACGGAGGCAAAAAGGTTAACACACATACACACACACATGCATGCGCACACACAGCACAAAACACTCTGAGCAAATGTTTTTTCTTTGTGTGTTGTGTAAAAGCAATTATCGGTGCAAGGATTGCTGGAGAAATTTAACATTTATTGAACTAACAACCACTAATAAACAGATGCAAATTGCCAGCCCCATTTTAGAATCCGTTTTTTGTATTGATCACACAAGTGTAAGGCTTTTACAATCGCTGCTCATTTCTATTTTAGAAGAAAGTGCTTCACACTTTGTGCTTCCACATCCATCCATCACAATTTGTCTCCAGCTTTTAGTGCGTGCAGACATGCTATTTTATTGATGATCCATTTCTGCTGCCATAATGCAAATTTCCCCATTGTGGGGAAAATGGTTTGTCTTATCTTATCTTCCATTCACCCGTTATCTTACCTGCTTTGTACCTTAACGCATCTGCTCAAGTCTATCTCCAGCATACATACTGAAAGGAGAAAGCAGAGAATACACCCTGGACAGACACACACACACACACACACACACACAAACACACATTATTCACTCGTACTCTCTCACTCACACCTAGAGGCAAATTAGAGTCTCCAAACGACCCACAGTAAACATGCATGTTTTCTTGGGCCGTGAGTGATAGCTAAAGAAAAACCCATACACAAAATGATTAAGCCCTGTGAAAAATCCACCCTGCGGCCCTGGATCTTATCTCATTTGACCTAATCTTAAATCTTAGCTTTACTCAGCGGAAAAAATAAAAGGCAAAAGTGATTAAAAATGTTTAAATATTAAAAAAATGCCTAAGATGAACTGCTGCAGATTCATACTTGTTTTCAAGAAAAAGTTTGCACCCTTCCATTCAGCACACGTGCACACCTACTCACACACATTCTCTCTTCTCTCTCTCCTACACACACACACACACACACGCACACAATGTGGCTATCTGTATCAGTATGATAAGTGGCACCCCCTATGGCGTGCCAAGGCTGCCTCCGTCATTAACCTCTGATACTGGTGTGTCCTTGAGCCAGAACCCGTCAGTCAACCCCCCCACCCCACCCCACTGGACCCTGTTTTAGACTCTGTCAACCTAATGATGCCTCTGTCCGACCTTCGCTGAACTGAGGGGATGTTCCTTTTTCGAGCCTCGCAGCGTCCTGCTGCAATCTGTCTGGCCAGGCTCTGTTCCAAGGCCACAGTGGTGCTGTACAACGGCTGACCATGCATCACCCAAGGATGGACACACACGCGGTGGCAAGGAGGTCAGCTCACACATGCTGGTATTTGCAGCCACACACACACACACAGTGACGCAGTGACACGTGGCCAGAGCGGTGACAAACAGCACATTGAACTCGACTTGACAGCTTGTCAAGTGTGAATGAAGCCTGGAGACTCTGACTGGGAAACGACAAGCGGAGCCAAAATCTCCACCGCTGATCCATCAAGGGAAAACATTTTCTTCTTTTATAGAAACTTGCATAGAGTTACAGGTCCTGTGTGATTCCTGCGGCAGTTATTACCATAAGCCCCCATTATCTGATCCATAAAGACGAGATAGACTCTGTGTTGGTTGGAGTTTGCGCATTTCACTGCTGATGGTCTGGAGACTAGGGAGTACAAGAGGCATAAAGAAAATAGTAGAAGGACACAGCAGGAGAAGGAGGAATATGTGTGTGTGTGCGTGTGTGTATGTGTGTGTCTGAGAGAGTCACAAAATGTGGAGAAAATGAATAGAGGTTAGGGAGTATCTGTGAAGCCCCGGTCCAATCTGAACTGAGATTTGATTTTGCAGTTATTTAAGTGTGTGTGACGAGCCTTTTGAGAAAAGTAAGAGAAATCTTGTTACATTTTATGGATTATAATAATGACCGAAAATCAATTAACACAGCTGCTCATTTTCACTCGCCTCATTCAGGCTGTATCAGTATTGACAGAACATATTGTTGTATACGTCCGCCTGTCAGACTGAAACATGAGACTCTGTTTATTGAGTCTGACACCAGAAGCTGCTTACATTAAACATATGGGAACACTCAAAGAACACTCAAAACCTGTTTCCACTAAATGTGGAATGAGTCTGAGCTACTAAATTGTTCCAGACTACTTGGAAAATCAGCTTCACATGTATAATGGACATTTTTAGCATTTTATCCATATCTATATAAGCACAAAGGTGGACTTTTAAATTCTCTCCCAACTTGCCACAAAAAAACAAAAGTCTTGTCTGCCTTGTTTTTTGGTTATTCTGACCTGGTGCATTTGGAGCGATTTGGAGATGGAAATCAGAGTTTTCAACTTGGAAACTAAGAGTTCTGAGTTGTCTGGAACGCAGCATTACTCCTGGCCTCAGTGGTTTCACACACAGTCAAATGTGTTGCTGTACACGGATGTGTGAGAATCCTGACCCCGTGGCCTTTGGGGCTCTGCCCTAACTCGAGGCCCTCAGCCCAAGGTTAATGAGCTCTGGAAGTCATCCAGAACATCTTGAAGCCGAGTCGGGCCCTGAGACCCTGAGGCGGCAGATTGGGTGGTGCGTCCTGCTTCTCCTCACCGGACCCGAACAAGACCAGAGCAACTGGCAGGCGCATCACGACCGGGGAGAGGACCTGTCTGTCTGCCTCCGTCCATCTGTCTCGATACTGTCTGTGCTGCACCGGAGGACCATCTGCTGGATCTTCTCCTCAGTTTGACTCTCTCTGCTTGCCTGGATAAACATCGCTGATGTGTTCACTGAGCAGTTTTGGGACCGTGGTGCCACTGTTTTTTTTCCCAGCAGATATTTCAACAAAAAGACATTATGTGAGGACTTAAAACAAATACGCAGTATGTACGTTTATAAACCAGAAATACTTTTGTAAAATTCTTTGTTCAGCATCCCTAAGTATCAAATCTAAAGAGTTGAACAGTTGGGCATGTGATGATCTGTGTGCAGTGTCGATGATTAAAGCAAGAGCATGAGAGCAAGAAGTGTGGTATCAACCATAAATATTCTTCTGACCAATATTTGTTTTGTTGGACCATGTACAGATATTGTAGAAGAGAAGGATGTAAAAAAAATCAAAACAATGATAAACAATAGGAAACATCCGTATCACCTTTCACTGTGCAACAAGTGGCAGATATCTTATTACTTGTTTCCTCAACTGTACAAACATGACTCTCAGGATAATGTTCTGTGCTTAACACTGTGCTCCCCCCTCTCCTCACATACTGTCATATCTCTACCACAAACAGGCATCACTGTATAACTGTTGCTCATTTCGCTCCATTAAATGTTGATTTAAACGTTGCAGTGAAACCTGAGCTCACCTAATGACAGGTTACAGTCTGAGCATCGCATTAGAGTCTCAACTGTGACAGGAGTCATTTAATTTATTGTTCGTATAAATACCACCTGCGAAAATCAATCAAATGTAGCACTTGACACCCTCCTCCTTTAATCTAATCTGTGTGCTCACTTTGTGTGTGTGTATGTGTGTGTGTGTGTGTGTGTGTTGAAATGGGGGCCTCTCTTGGCAGCGTGCAGCCGATGATGGTGGATTCCTCCCCCGGTGGTCAGCGAAGAAGAACAATTCCAAGAGGAGCACAATTCTGCAGCATTTACTTGCAGAACCACATCAACAAATGTTGCAGAATAGTTCAGCTCTTGAAATCAAAGGCAGCGCGGTGAGGCAGCGATGCAAAGGATGAGAGATCATTGCGGAGATGGTGGCGTTATAGGTGAGTTGCAGCCTGAAATATATTGCATATGGGGAGGAAAAAAAGATGAAGATGTGCCCTATTTTCAGTTTCATTCCATACAAATATTACCCTCCTCAGTGTCTCTTCTCTGAGACTATAAAACTACAGATATATATATATATATATATATATATATATATAAAGAAAAAAGGTCTGATTGCTTTCTCCCTTTGCTGGCACAGTGCACATCATGTCCACACAGTATTTGCAAAATTGTGGTGCCTTGTCTTATTTCTTTCACCACACATAATAATATTCATCATACTTCACCAGTGGAAAATTACGAGGCTGCTCTCCTGCTCATGCAACATAATGTGGTCCACCTCCAAATAAAATAAATAAATAAATAAATAAAAATCCTGCTAGCATCAGTGAGATGAGCAGCTCCGGCTTCTTTCTATGCACGTCTGTGTGAGCCGAAAACACTAGTGCATGTTCTCATATGGACTTCGGTCTGTAATTCAATACACTGTGAGCTGAAATATCACTACTACTGAGCTACTTGAACACAGATATAAGCCACTTGTACTTCACATTCTTTTCATGTCACTTTCAGCTTTTACTCAGCTTCATTTATCCAACGACTTCTGGGGAATTTGCAGATTGCCCCCGGAATCACGCACTGGGAATACAGAGTAGGGGTAACTCTATGTCAGTATAGAAACTTAGATGCACAATATGGTAATGATAATATACTTACATTGTTAAAATGAACAATTACTTGAAGAAATGTATCCATTCCACATGTTGTCAACACAAAACTCATAAAGTCACATCATTTTGAGAGTGCTGTGTATTCAAAGTATTCAGTTACATTGAAATACCGAATACAGAATATCTTACAATGTATATTTTAGACCATGTATTTGGTAGTATCTGTATGTATCTGTAGTTTTTAAAGGAACCCAGCAACACTATGATTACATTATACAAGGCAATTAATATGCTTTTACCTTGAAAGTGAAACATTACAACACTGATTACATTCATGACTTCCTGATACAAAAACATCCAGGATGAAAGACTTAGTAGCTTCCAGCAGTGGTGCAACAGACTGTAACCAATCAACCCGTGTTGGGATTTGTGTTTGTCCATTATGGCCACTGTAGAAAACATACTGTAGCATTGGAACCTTTAAGCTAATTCTAGGCCAATAAAAACCTGACTCTTATTTCCTAGGGATTAGAGACTATATGCATTTTTTTTACAGCCCAGTAATCCTGTCTCTACTTAAGTAAACCAGAGTACTTGTGCCACCACTGCTACCTTCTAACACTTGAGATAATGAGAAGTCACACTTTTTCCACTGCTTCTCTCTCTCTCTCAAAAAAAAAACAGCAATAGCTGTGGCGGCAGTGGCGTTGAATAAACAGGAAGAAGCTTTCAAACACTCAAAATGAAAAGCCGTCCTCTGCTCTCAGTAGCAGTCCGTCTCTCGTACTCATCAGCACTCCTCCCTCTCTTCATTAGCTGAAAGCAGCGAGCGCTATCTCTGATTTGCACTTGAGGATTAGTGGTCCTTTCTGACACATCTCCGCTGAAGTGTGGAGCGTGTTGTTTGCTCAATTAGCGACTGAGGGGAAAGCAAGTTTCCTGGGGTGGCTAGCATGAAACACAAAACACACTTGTGTCCTCCTTTATTTACTTATTATATTGGATCATGGCATTTGTGGCTGTCAATCGCTATCACGTTGAAATCTCATATTAAAGCGTCTCTCTTACACCTTTACCTTTATTTTCCTTCACGATCCTGTTCTCTGTGCAGTTTTCCCCTCAATTTGAATCAATCATGTCTGAATCAAAACAAGTTTGACCTTTCATCCCCTCCCCACTGCTTTTCACACCATGTGCACATGTTTGCATGACCTCGCAAGTATTCACATCATGCTGCTTCGGCCGTTCAGCCGTGTCTTCGACAGGCGCTTGCACTCTCGCCTGCTTGCATCCTGATTCTAATCTCCGTTGTGACATTTAGGGATGGGCGAGCCCGGGCAAGCTCTGAGAAGCTGCGAGCTTACGGAGGGGAGAAAGAGGCGACCGGATAAACTGTGTGACAGCGTGTGACTCCAGATCTACAGCAATTGATTCATTCATCCATTATCTTACCCATTTTGTAGCCCACAGTGTAGCAGGGGTCTGCTGGGGCCTATCTCCAGCTAACATTGGGTGTAGGCAGGGAATATACCTCAGATAGATGTGAACACAAACACAAGATTAGGTCTGAATATCAGTCTTACAGATGGGTCAAAATCTAGTTCTCACAGCTTTTATCCATCACATAGTGGATGTCTGCCACTTGCTTAGTAGCAAGCAGTGTCTAGTTTCTGTCTCCAGTACACATAGAACAAAGTCTTAAACTCTCACACTCTCACCCAGGGGTAATTTGAAATCTCCAAACACGTATGTTTCTGGACTGTGGGAGTAACTCTCAGAAAACCTCTCAGTCTGACTGGGAGTCCCAACTTTCTTCTTGTGACGCATTGACACAATCCACAAAGTCACAATGTCACCAATCTATATCCAGGACTTGAATTGACTGATTTCACAGGGTTTTTTTTCATCTGAAAAGCATCTTCATTCTCTTTTAATATCCCTTTGTGAGGCCTCCTGTCATGATATCTGAACTCCATATATTACATTGATTTCTGTCTGTTTAATTAAAGTGGTGTTTTGTTGCATAAGGCTTTATTGTAGCGAATCAGGCTTTGATGGAGATTAGGTAATGAAGTTAATAAGCTCCACTAATGAAGGCCATTTTTGCTGGTCGAAAAAAAAAAAAACCTAAAAAAACAAGACAATTAGCGAGAATAATCAGTGCTAACTATCGCTTTCATTTACATTGTGGGGTTGTCAGAGACCCGACAAAGGATCTGGATTACTTAACTCCTAGAGCGCTCCAGCATCAAATGTAGATAAAAAGGACTATTTGTGATAAATGATTTGACTGTCATGGTGACATTTGCCCTTCTCACTCTCCAGATTCTCTTTCATCTCCAGGCCTTGTTTTTATTTATTTATTTTTTTCTGTCAGACATGTCTTATTCCCTCATCAAGCCACATCGATCCCTTGTTTTCTCATTACCCTGTAGAGTTTTCTTGTAAACAAACGTGAGAGCCTTTTACATTCAATTATCATTCACTTATTACTCCTGAAAACTCACTATGTGGATCCTTGTGCTCCTTATTAGATGCATTTCCTGAAAAGAGTGTTTTTTTTAAAGTGTGATGAACCAAAATGTGCTTGCCCGCAATATAATTGCAGCTTCCTGTAACTTATCTGCTGGAATAAAAGTGGAGAGAGATGCATTAACCAAAAATGATCTGTGTACTGTCAGCGCTCCGCCATCAGTTAGTGTGACAAATAGCTTATCATCAACTCGCACACGTCCTCTCAAATCCTAGATCCAATAAAGTCGTCCCATATTAACACAGAGTGGCGTGATTCAGAGTGGCCTCATCCAGGGTTTCTCCTGTTTGATTAGTTGCATTCAATCCAGCATTTAAGTAACAATGTTGTCATCCAGTTTGATAAAAAAAAGAAAACCAAAACACTGCAATGCTGGATATTGATATTTATGAGGGGGATAATGATGAGAGGGGAACAAAGAAAAGATCCTATTAACGAGCAGACAATGAGATGGAGATGAAGACGCCAAAAAGGCAAAGTGAGTAAGAGGCAGTTTCCCTCTGAAGAGAGAGCTGGCGGGGCTCATTCAGGGCCAGCCACTGCTTGTATATCAGTGACATTATCAGAGACAAAGATCTTTTTATGGACTTCACAGAGGTCGGCCTCACTGATCCCTTTATGGCAAGGTTTATGGCAGCAAAGAAAGACACTTGCGCCAAATGAACTAACAGAGTAGTAAACTTCCTAAAAGACATCCGTTAGCTCTGAGAGAGATCAGAGGTCCTCCCTAAATCTTACGTTGGAGACAAAACGGTGGCCGATGGAGGCTTTAGGGTGGACAGTATAATAGCGTTTTTATAGACTGAGCTCGACGGCTGAGATAATGTCCTGACTGGGATGGGAGACGGCGCTGACCTGTGTGAAGATATCTCTGATCTCTCACAGTGAATCGCCTATTGTCGGCCCGGTAGCCACGGACGTCCTCATATAGGACGGTCTGACTTAGGTTAATCTCTTAATTTCAACACCTCAACACCTTTGAAGAACTATAATCAGCAACACATCTTTAACTTACTAGACTTAATCAAATATTCACCATAAACGCACATGACTTTCAAACTATTTGGAGACAGCTTGAATACCAACAAGACGTAATACCTCATTAAATCCATCACTTTTGAGCACTTTTTAAGGGCCTTTATTTTCCTAAAATTGATGTAGCCACTTTTAACTGACCCTGCAGACCCTACTCTTCCAACCCGTTTTTTCCTTCACCAAGGTTGCTTACAACTCGCTCTTGTTGGGCTCTGTTTTGTTTTACCTGGCTGTCTGTTTATATGAAGCATCTTGAGATAACATTGTTATGAACTTGCTCAAAGTTGAATTGAACTGAAATTGGAAATTGAGTCTGACTTTAATTGTGATGATTTGGAGATGACTTCATCTGCTGCAGATAGGCAAGAATTTCTCTTTATAGCCAAAAGAGTTTCGGGGAATTGAAAGAAAATAACAGTTGGTTCTGTGTGTGATTTGTAAATTCTCATCTTTTCCAACCAGAGGAAGTTTTGCACCTTTATCTTTTGTTCAGGAGCGGCAACTGGGGAATTTGGTTTAAAAATGAAGGAAAACAGTGCTCAAAATGTTGCTTTTTATTGAGAACAATGCAGAAAAAAAACTGCGCAACGTAGCGTGAAATGCCCATTGTTAAAACTTGCTGCTGTCCCACAGCTGTGTCTTTGTTGCCTGTCTTTGTCAATGTCGATTTATTGGAAACGGACTGAATCTTTATAGTACGGACCTTCATTCAGTGCCTCTCAAACAGCTTACCTTGCATTCACATTCGCCCCACTGTTCTCATTGTCACTAAGTTTAATTATGAAACTCCATATGCCTCTTGAAGAAGAACAAATGCGTGTCAGACTGCGCGTGTAGAGGTCTAATGACTTTATTAGAAGGTGCTATAAGGATTAGCATGACTTAGCCCCAAACTCTTCCCTCACTCCCTGCCTTCCTTCCGCATGATTGATGCTGATTGCGGTTTTAACGCGCTGTTAAATCGACAGAGAATCGTCTTTAGCAGAGGTCGCATTAGCATAAAGGCCTTCTTGTGGAAAATAAACAACGGCAATGTCTCCTCAAAAACAGCACAAGCAAGAGAGGGAGATAATGACACGGCAGCCCTTTAGTAGCATCAACAACAACATAATGGAACTGGAGCGAAATTAAAATGGATCAATCAATTGAAATGCCTTTGGTGATGCTCCTCTCTCTCTCACTCTGTTCCTGAATTTGTTTTCTTTGTTTTCTCAAAATCTCGCTCTGACAGACATGAGCAACCAGCCTCAAAATCAATCACATGTATTTACAATAGCAAAGACAGATACACCGCATTCCTGAGCACAGTGTGCAGTGTATGTACGGAGATTTGTAAGTGCGAACATGGAGGGGAGATTTATTAAGATTTAAGGAAGATCCCGAGAAGAACTGCTGACAAAAACAGTGAGGAGTGGCTGAACAAACAAACAAAAAAAAGCATCCGAAAAGGATTATGAAAGACTTTGACAAGGTGGTTTAAGCACTGCTGTTTTACTGGTACAGTCCTCAGACAAGTAAGTGTATATATAAAAAACAAAACAACAATAACAAAAAGTGGAATAAATGTTAATATGATGATGTTACTATTAATAAAAAAACGTGCATGTTTATATCCGGAGCAGCAGGGATGTCAACACACGTTGCGGCTGGTGAGAAGTGTCACTCCTGGAGTGTGAAGGCGTCAACGAAAGACGACAGGAGACATCTTTGCAACTCCATGGTCACAGTTTGCTGAGCCTTACAGTACTGTAAGCGTCATTATTTCCTCTGTCTCTCCTCCACCCAATTCCATCCAACAGATGTCTCGGCTCAACTGTAATCGTAAATAAAGGTCATGATGTGTCGTCATGTAACGCACACCACAGATCTCTCAACGTTTCCTATTAACTCCACTCACCAGATGGTATGTTCACAACGGTCACCTTAAAACCATGTTAATAACATGTTAATGAAACAATCTGAGACACAAACACATCACAGCAACAATTAACAAGAACAAAAATGACACTGTCACATCTGGACATGAAAAGCACCACGAGCCGGGCAAACCGTACCTACGACGAGCCTGGAAAAGACAACACGCTTTTCTTTCACTGTGCTGTCTGTGCGCTGCTGTGTCCCCTAAATCTTTTCTGGTCCAGTTGGAGTTTGTGACTTGAAAAACATCTTGCTTAGCAGAGGACAGAGAGCTCTCCATGTGCAGTCATCTGGGATGATGGAGTGTGCCTTCATGGGGCTAGCAGGAGGCATTTGCCAGTAATTAGTGTAGAATGAGCACAATTGGAGCATGAGTTTCTCTTGTTAATGATCTGAGGACGACACCCCCCCCCCCCTCGCTCACATGGGCCGAAATACCAAACACACACATTTTCAAACCCGCTCGTATCAACAAAGCGCTTCTCACATCATCCCCTGGTCTGTTTGTACACAGCAGAGCGCAGTAGCCATCTGATGGCTGGCACAGCTCGACTTCGTCTCTGCTTTCAACACTTCCAGCAGCGTGTGCCAATCAATGCACCAAAGCATGCGCAGAGGCCAGAAAATGTTCCAACAACTGCACTGTGTTCTTTTCCCGGCACTCGACACAAAGAACGTATGCACCCCACACAGAAGAGATGGCGCTGATAAGATATCTGCGGGTGGCGCTGGGTTTAGAGGGAAGCACCCACGCACACGCTTTTTTAACAATGTTTATGATGCGGCCGGTGTTCAGGATTTACTCTGCCTTCCCTCTACCTGCAACGGATGAGGGTCCAGTGAAGCAGGGAGGTTCTGGTCTGCAGATAATAGCCATGCTGAGGCAGTCACGTAAAAAGGCTTGGCTGAGTCTCGACACTCCTCTGCTGGAAGTCCTCGCTGTCTGGCAAACACCTCTCACACCACTGCTCCGTGGCCTAATTAGCTGCCGCAACAGCAGAGACCCCCTCCCCTTTAAATTCTTTAATAACCGAGCCTGGTACAGTAGTTAAACACAGAGTGAGTTTTTGCTGAAGTGTTGAAAGAGGGAGAAAGGGAGGTCTGAGAAGATGAGCTCCACCACTGCTGCTCCTTCAGTAGAAGAAGGTGACAGTGGAAATGAGCGATGGCCAAGCACATGTAGAAAGGTGAAAACAGCAGTAGGTTAATTATTTGAAAGGACACGCACACACGGTTACAGCCAATCCCTCATAAATGTTTAATGATGTGGAAGGATCCTAAAAAGTCATATTCCTCCAGGACAAACACTAAACTGACCAATCATGCTGCCGTGACTTTATAGCTTGTTAAACAACTAAAATATATCTTTCATATTCATGTCGATTCTGAATTCTACTGTTTCCTTGTGAAGAGTTTTGCACCTCAGCACTGGTTTCCTATATTTTCTTTAGGTATTTCAGTTTCCTCCAACAATCCAAAGTCATGCATGTTTAGGCCTGATTGGGCACTCTATATGGCCTCTAGATGTGTGTCTGAGTGAATGGTGGTGATGTGACACTGTTCAGGTACAAAGCAGCTACAATAACAAATGAATGGAAAGATAAGATAAGGTTAACCTTTATTTGTCCAAGAGTTGGGACATTTACGCTATGACAGCAGCAAAGAAAACAGGATATGGACTGGATGTGATGTATTCTGAGTGACTGTGTGGTACAGGAATAAATACATTTGTCCTGTATATGTCTAGTTGTATTTCACTAACTTTTATGTTGGGGCAATGATTCGAAATCAGCTGCATCAATCAGCATCAGCCGCACTGAATTAGCAGAGGGTGAACACAAGAACAAGAACGTGGCACTGTGTTTGTCTATTTGCCGCGCCCAGAAAATGTTTTGACAAAGTGAGATCGAAAAAAACAAATCGCAGCTTCTCTCTGCTGTTACTGCCGCCGCTGCTGCGAGGAGCCAGAAGTCGAGAGGTGAGCCGGCCTCCGGGCTCGGCTGCCTGGCACGCACACGTTTTCACAGTTTGGCTGTTGCTCCTGTAATGATCCTCCAGCAGCGCCTCAGCTCAGCGTCGGGGTGAACAACACGATGCAGGTGAGACTGTGGCTGCTCGCGGCGGTGCTCCGGATTTCACCTCAGACACGCATAAAGCAAGACGCCTCCTCACCTGGCTCGCCCCCGCACAGCCTCATCGGAGGGAGCCCAGCAATTAGTCCGGATCTCGCAGCAGCAGGTTCGGACTGAAATCAGACGGTTTTTTTTAAGACATTAAGGTGAGGATGACTTAATGCCTAAACGTCTCCTCTGGGAAGCAAAAGAATAAAGGTCGCTGGTTTTAATTTCAGGAGAAGGAGCCGAGCAAGTCTCAGCTCGCCATGAATAATGTGCTTATTAACATCAACGCCACCGTTTGTCGGATGTTTTCCGACCATTTCTGATTGGTATTGCATTGCCTTGATTTCTCTCTCTGTTTCCGATGAATAACCAATAAAAGACATGAGCAGAATGATCTCTTTTCACAAGGCAGCAGCACGTACTGTGACATATTTTTACCTCAAAACACATTTCGCATAGACGCTAATAATAATTCTCTGCATAGAATTAGGAAGAAAGAATCAAAACAAAGTGACTTTCTCCTCATTCAAAGTCCCTACAACATCATGGTGAATTAGATGCTTCTTCCTCCCTTGTTGGTGAGACTGAACAAATGAATGCACCAATGTACTTCATAAACTGTCCGACTGTGTCTGAAATGTAGTTTTTAATATTTAGAGCGGTGGATGCGTGATTATGACTCTCACTTCACTCAAAAAGGTGCCCGGTTCGAATCCCACACATACCTTTCTCTGTGTCTATATGGATTTTCTCCAGGAACAGGAACTTGCATGTTTAGGCAGATTGGAGACTTTAAATTGCCCCATAGTGTGTGTGCGAAAGTGGACAGAACATATTGATGGACATTACCAGCATATTATTTTAATTTAATACTGAACTGAGTGACTAAACCTATATTTATTAGCATATTACCAAACATTTCACCACAAGCCATAATAACTGATGTGATAAACCTTCAAACGTATAGAAGAAGCAGAGGTGTCAGAATGGAGCATACTCACTGGATCATATCTGCTCAATAAAAAGCTCTCAATTATGGGCATATAATCCCAAATTACACACACTTCCACACACACACATACGCACACAGAGATGAGCAGCCAGTATATCCTCCTCAGATCCCTTTCTGATCTATAGAGTGTAATAGTGTTTAATAAGGCTGACATTACGCTAGGATAATCTCACTCTCTCATGCACCGACACACAACCAATTCCATTTCCACCGCCTCAGCTGTTTTCTGTGCGCTCCAGAAGCTCATTTCAAGAAAAGGGAGGCCGGGCTGCAAAACGAGGCCTCAAATATCAATTACCACTGATGGGAGAGAGGGAGAAAAAGCTGATGGATGCTACATTTCCTCAAATCCTTTGCCATTCTATTCATTTTGGTATAATATGTTTTCTTATTAGGAGGGCGATAACAGAGTATGATGAGGAAAAATTAATTCTGATTGGTCTAATATGAAACGTAAGGGTGGCAAAAATGCAATGCTTTCAAAATGCATGTGGATGTGAATGTGTGCGGACAGGAACAGATTGGGATTGTATTTACCTGCAGGCAGGATTCAAGGGAAATTTTTGTTCAACGACTCAATAGTTTTTACTCAATAATTTCATTATTTGCTTATGAGACGTAACAATGTTTCCTGTACGGTGAAAGTAAAAGGGGGCAAACTGCGGATACAATAATGAAAACATGTTTCAAGATTGATCTATTTGCTCACAAACAAGGCTATAAAAAGCACATAGAAGACTGAAAGAGGCAATGGTGATGGAAGAAAACAACAATGTGAGACCGAGTCCTCCTTAGCAACTGGGAGCATAAACACTAACAGCAGCTTCGGTGGAGTTCACCATGGACATTTGGGACAACAAGAGCAGCGCTGCCAAATGACTTGCGAGGTGTGGGTGGCTCATGGCTTTTCAGCATGTCTAACATTGTGGAACAAGGCCATTCAGGGCTTTATAGACAGGCAAAAGACTCCAAAAGCCATTTCTGGTAAGCACTCGAAGCCAATGTGCTGCTTTGAAGACGGAAGTAATATGCTCTCTTTTTAAGTCCCAGCTGCAGCCTCCGTTAACAGACCACTCCAGCAGTCTGTTTTGCAGGTCAAACTGCTATTTTGGCTTTGCTTATGAATGCCTGTATTACTGGGATGCCTCTTATATGATAAATCACTGATATTGAGCCAGCATGGATATGCCTCTAGAATGTAAACATCCAGAGTAGCATTTCCATGGTTGGATTCACCTGTTGAGCAGCGGCAAAACAAAAGCTGCTGCCAGAGCCTTTGCTGCTCTGTATTTTAATATTGCAAAATTTTACAGCATAAACAAATTGAAACTTGTAGATCAAAGGCTCTTCTTATATGTTTACCAATAGTATAGGCTTATAGCCTATAGGTAGTCTACATAACTAGAAAATAACTTACACAATGTTGATTAAAATGGCATGTTTAGGTCAACTGGAGACTCCAAATGGTGTGAGTGTGAGAGTGAATGGTTGGTGTGTGACCAGTGACCTGTTCAGGCGGTACCAACCCCCTTTGCTCTACATTGTGTGTACTAGAGATGCAGCCTAGCAGACACCATTGAGTACTAAGCCAGTGAAATAACAGATGGATGGATAAAAGCTGTGAGAACTACATTTTGACCTATCTCTGCGAGACTGAACCGAGTGTTACGCAATAATTCAAGACCTAATTTCATATGCTACAAGTGGAAAATCCTCAAAAGTCCCCCAAAGGCAAAGGTATTAGAAGGATATTTATAATCATTAATGTTGTGCGTCAGAAGAAAATGTCAGAATCTCAGTTGAAAAGTCTGAAGCTGAAGCTGTGTTTCTTTAAATATCTTTCGATAAAAAGTTTGTGATTTTTGATTCAAACTTTTTTTTTAATGGCCGTGAATTCGAGCTCCCCATATTGTTATGTCAAACTACTGTAAAATTAAAAATAGAAAGTGAGATTCACTGTGAGTCAGAGAGTGTAACTCGGGTGTGAAAAAGGTGACAACCAGCTTCGCAGTCACTGGGTCGCTCCTGCATGTAAACACAGACACAGCCTCTGCCTTATGGCTCTCCTTCTATATAAATCAGCCAGTAGAAAGGGATAAGGTGTGCGCGAATTAATCAAATCTCCGCGTATTACTTCCAATATTCTCCAGATCTCAATGATCGGAGTCGGGCGCGCAACTCAGCCTTTTACAAATGACGCCGCTGTCCCCAGTTTGCGTAATTAGTTTAGTGTTATTGCATTCGCATGGAACGGAGGGTGTAAAATGTGTTATTGCTTTTTAACTGAACACAGTGGGTAAACTAATGTGCTCAACGTGATCAATAAATCACATCTGAACACATCAACTCCCTGCCAACTGGAAAATGAAGCCGTGGCTGGGCTTCTGCTCGTGTACCACGGAAAGGTGTGAGAGGAGCGTCGACCCCGTCTGTGGGTGTGTGACACGCATCTTGTCTCCGGCTAAAAGACTCATGCGACATGTGACGCTGTGCAAATAAGGGTATTAATGGGCCAGGTCTGTGCATGCAGGACGCGCCATTTATTTTATTTTAAGTTATTTTAAAGCAGCTTCCGCACATTATCTTCACAGTCTCGGCGAATCTGCCTTAACCATTTTCTCATCGCTGGGTCTGTCCCCCTCTCCTCCCACACTGTGGGCGGCTCAGGCAGTTGGTCCACTTTGTAAAAGCCTCCTGCAGCTCGCTAATCATGTTGACCGCCAGCTACCAAATTAAAGCTGTCACCGCCGCTGTCGGACACCGTCGGTCTGAGCAACGTGGCTTCCAATGGTTAAATGGATCCACCACGAGGGGCCCGTTCCTATCGTGACCGGTCATACAGATATTGCTGTCATGTGAAGTTTTTTTAGCCAGGTTTTCTCGTTTTCACTTAAAATCAAGGATTTATTTCAGGATGGCAGATGGTGCATTTGTGTTAGCGTGACTCCGGGCTCCTCAGGAGCCGTCTCACAAACTCTCTTGTCATAAACATTACAAATAAATTTAAAAAAAAGCTGTGCATAGAAAACAATAAGGACTGTATTGTTGTTTAGATACTGTTTTAAAGGCTTTAAGCAGACAGGAAGCAGGATGTGAAAGGATCTGAAAAGGTTTCCAAATATAGCTCCTAGACAACTTAGTTGTTTGATAAACACAAAAGGGGGACTTTCCTTTTAAAGCTATTGAGATGAGGACTACTACTTTTATCCACAAATATATGCTAATCAATACCATGATCCAATTTGGATCACTGAAGCATGAGGAAAAAGCTTTATTGCACTCATTTCTAATATTTAATGTGCACATAGAGAGTTAAGTTTTAACTTTGACCAAAAGACTGTGATGGATTATCTGACTGGGAAAGATTTAAGTGTCTTGCAGCTTCTAGCTGCACCATATTCCCCTGAATGAAGGAAACAAATGGTTGTGTGGTGAGTAAGAAAAAAAATCTGAAAATGACTCCAAGTCCAAAAACTTTTGCATAATCTTTGAAGCAGTCTGGAAGCTCAAATTGCTTTTTTTCTGTATCTATCCTATATATATAAAATGATATGGTAGAACTTTGCCATTTCAGGCTTAAATTTTGATCTTGTATCTTTGAACACTACCGCAGAGGAAAAACAAAGACATAAGCACATCAAAGCAAATCTAAGCAACCAGCTCCATCCATTAACTCTCTTACGTAACTGGTGCCCAACTAAGTTTCCATTTGACTTAAATGTACATGTTTTTGGTCTGTCAGAGGAAATCTGTGCAAAAATGAAAATAAATAAATAAATAAATAAATAAATAAATAAATCGGGGACCTTCTTCTTTCTTACTGTGAGTTATCCACACCTACCATCTCACCACACTATCGATGGATCATAAGGTTAGTTCTCAAAAGATCTGTTTGCTGGAAAGCATTGAAGCCTATAGGGTGGAACATAGGGAGGCGATTGGGAGACAGACAGAAAAACAAACAGAAAATCTTGTCAAACTGCAGAAATAGTAAAGTCAGGAGCCAAATATGGAGGGTGGGCCTTGAATGGATTATTAGCATGATATGTCAGCGCCACACTGCGGGGCACTGCTCTCTATTCACTTTAGTGTATTTGCAAACACGTGGCTGCGACACAGCTCAAAGCTGCATAAATAAACCTGAATGCAGCCGCGCTGCTGCGGGGGCTAAGCGTCTTCCACCTAGCAGACATACAGTAGATCAAAATATTCATATTGAAATCATTTAAAAGTTGTTGAATGCACAGCCCTCCGACAAGCTACCTGAACCAAGAGAGCTCCCCTGAGCCGGGCCCCGGAAAATAGAAAACACTCTGAATGTTCCATAATAAAGAAGCGAGGAGCTGCTGCAAATCATAACACGGTTAACAGCTCCACCTCTAAATAAAATGCAAATATAACACAACGCAGCTCTGTAAAGGGATTTAATTAAGTACATATCTGTGCATTTCCCTGGCAATTAAACCCCAGTGGAGTCCTCCAGCAGTTCAAACATATTAGAAAAATGCCTCATGTCAAGGGATGATGCCGCAGCCCATTAGCCTATCCACAGGCACAGAGAGGCTGCGAAGAAGAATGATTATTGGGTAGGACTTTATTTCTCTTTTTCAAGGAACTCCGAGGCTGCAAATGTGTTTGGTTATGTTTTCAGATTTGTCCCCTCAGGTCGAAAGAAAGTGGGACAACTCTGAAAAAGGGTAAAAATTAAAATCATGCATACACATGCGTGCTGTACCACACACACACACACACACATACACACACACACACACACACACACACATATTCACAGATACCTGGTGGTGGAGGAGAGCAGCAGAGTAAAAGCTCCTCGGCCGTCTTCCCTCCTGTCTACCTGTTAAAACACCACTTAATGGCAGAGCCGGGGAGAGGTAGATTTTAATTAGCCGGCAGAGGAGGCTTCATTAAGTCTCTCTGCCGGCCTCCTCCGTCCTGCCAGGCTGTGTCCTGATTCAAAACTCTCGCTGCCATTAGGTAGGACTACATGGTGACAAGGGGAAATCAGATAAATCCCCCCGCTCGGCTTGATGCTGCTGATGGTTTGGCAATTTTCTCGCCGTATTGGGATGTAAATCTTTGTGCTGTCGATGCAGCTAATGGAGTCACGTTCTGCAGCGATACGTGGACGTGTTTCTCATCCGCGGTCAGATGGAGGAAGGCTCTGTGGCTCACAAGGACCGGAAGGAGATGATTTCAGTCTAATCTCGATTATAATATCATATTTATAAAAAAAACATCATGTTCTGTGTGTGTGTCTGTGTAGTTTTTCTTATGTGGTTTAGTTCCACATATGAAAAAACAAGCATGTTTAGGTCTACTGGAGATTCTAATTTGCCCCTAGGAGTGTGAATGTGAGAGTGAGTGGTGTGTGTGTACAGTTTAAAGTGTTGAATGACTGCTTCCATGGCATAAAGATGCTTAGTTTTTCTGTCTGTTTGAATTATCTATCTACAGAAGTTTATGAAATAACGAAATATTATGTATACTCAGTATGATATGATGTCTCATCCTTGTCTTTCTTTTAGCTCAGTCTCCATCGTCCGTTTGCTTTTTATTATGCATTTTCATTCTGTTTCCATCGCTGTGATATATATATATTTGTGTGTGTAGTTTTTATTGCCTCTAAATCTGTTTACTTTTACTCATTGTTTGTATCCTTTTTATCTGCCACCAGTGACTTGGCCTGACTTTACATATGTCTCAGAGAAGATGTTTGGATATAGAGCAGTGGCGTCTTGGGAGGGTGCAGGATTTAGACGTTGTGTGATGCAACTAACGTTGCATCCTGATGTTCCCTCTGAGAAATCATTTATTGCCTCAGTGTACAGCCCTCACACAAGGCTGTGGACAATTAGCGCAGAGAAAAGTTTGTCAAAGACAGCCTAGATTCTTTGCAAAACTCTGGATGTGAATGATGGATAATATAAAAAAAAGGCTTTGTTTTAAGGACAAACACACATTTGCACATCACACAAGGAAAAAAGCTTGTGATGTAAATGGGAGTGTTTGTCCCTTTTCCAAACTTGGACATCTGATGCAAAGTGTTAAAAAAATAATTTTCACTGATGATGCTTTCAAAGCGAAATGACGCTCACACGCTAAAGTTTCCAGGACAGCCAATTAGTGAGCCATTCCTAAACAGTAAAAAAAAGAGATGAGCAAAAGAAGAAGGAGAGCAGAGGGAGGATGAGGAGTCAGAGGAAGAGGACGGGTAGGAGCCAAAGTACAAAGAAAACAAGTTGTATAATGTGTGTGCGTCCCCCTCACGTACACACTCACAGATGTGTTTTCTTTATGTGCTTCTATAGAGGGAACAAACACCTCCCACATCTGTCAACTACACACACGCACATATATATCCTCCACTTCCCATAATCCTGGCTCTTTTCTATTCCTCTGCCAGCCATCACGCTATATCACTTTATCCCTCCTTCAAAGCTCCTGAGAGACGAGCGTTACAGAGAGAAAAGTGAAATGAGAAATTCCCATCGCCACCTAATTGCGTGGCCAAATCGATCCTGTAATAGATTCCTTCTCTCTGACATCCAGTGTCAGTGACAGCACTATCAGACAGACAAATCAGAACAACCGAGAGCATGTGTGCAGGTGTGTGTGTGTGTTCTGCCTCCAGCGTGGCAGGTTCTGGACGGCCAGACATCTCTGTGATTGCTCAGAGGCGAGAGAAGGCAGATTGAGCGTCTGCAATATGCGCTTCCACCGTTTTGTTTGAGATGCGCTTAAATGTGAGCAGCCCATCGCTAAACAACAGATACAAGGCAATGGAAAAACATCTGAATGTGTAAGCAAGGTGTGATATGGATATCTTACTCATTCTTGGTAAAAAAAAGTATATTTGTGTGACACACTTTGCACCAAAACGTATTCCTCATTGCTGTGTAAGATTTTTTTTTCCTGTGTGATAATTTTTCATTTTAAAATCATTCAGCCAAAAATTGGCAAAGTGGAGAGCTTTTGTGTCATGCTGTGATGACACAATCAAAAACCGTGATCATCACATGTGCCAACTTTGTCACTATATTTAGTATTAAGATTCTTCAAGTGACTCTTTTCCAGTGTCACATCTGGTGACTTCTTCAGTGTTGCTGTGAGTGAGACTTTTCCAGGCTCTGTCATGAAAGCATGTATCACCTTTAATCTTCTCAGTGAGCAGGGGGTGCTGCCATGGGCTCCTTCATCCTAAAGCACTCAAAGGTCGGCTCATCTCCCACAGCAGTCGGAGTAGGAGATGTTCACTCCTGCACCACTCCCTCATAACCGCTTGGAAGTAAACATGCTTCTGTGAGTCTGATGTCCATCTATCCATTATCTTACCTGCTTTGTACCTTTACAGTGTCACAGGCTTCTGCTGGAGCCTGTCTCCAGGTCACATAGGGTGAAGGCAGGGAATACACCCAGACCTTCTTGCTGGCTCTAACCATTGCATCGAGTTCAGTGTTTCATATAAAAAGTACACTGAATCTGACTTTTTTGTCCTCGTCAAAAAAATGTAAGTTCATTGAGTAAAAGTCGACTTAATGTCTGCCTGCACATTAGTGTAGCCAGATGTCAAAACATAATTAGCCTATCTTTTAGGTACCGTTAAAAGCTTCTATCATTTGCTTTTTAGCAGGTGTTCCTTTCTAGATATGAGACAAGCTGTGGGCTGACGGACGCTGTAATCAGAATTAGAAAATGAGCAACACATTGTGCAACTTCATCTGCACCTGCCATTGTCATTAGCTGTCCTGAAAACTGCTGTAACTCCTTTCGTCAAAGACAAGAAAAACAAGACAAACCGGCAGCTGTGAGCCAGACAAACACCTTTTGTTCCAGCAGGTGACCCCTTCTGAGCTCCCAAACAGCTGCAAACCACATTAAACAGAGGTGTAAATAAATAAATAAATAAGTAACTCTCTCTCCGACCGAAGCAGCTGCACCCGTCGGCCCCGCCCGCCTCAACCCTTCCATCTTTCCTCCTAGCACCTGATGTGTAGAGGAGCTGGATATTTTCCCCTCTCTGCACTCCAGAGCAATCTCCTCGAGTGGGAGCCGCTCAGAGGAGACGGAGACCTGCCTCCCCGTCCGACGTCTTTGTGGGCCGGCGGTGGCAAACCTCTGCTGCTTCCTGCAGAGCAAACTGCAGATGTGGGGAAATCATCTGGACAAAAGTGCAGGGGACTGAGCTCCCTCTTTGTTTCTGAGGCCACAATGGAAGAAAACTCGCTCTCGCTTGCTTTGAAGTGCACATCAACCCTGTCAAGGAGCGCATCTTTCATATCTATTTATGACAACGGGGAATGTAGAGGCAGCGGCATAAATACACTACAACATATATTCACGGATGCAAATGAAAGCGTTTGCTGACGTTAAGTTGCTGTGATGCAGTCTGGTTAGATAAGAGAAACACTTATACAATCTTTGCCTGTAGCTCCATGAAAATGATTCATGGTAACAACCGTCCGCAATTATAATAATAATCCCGATCCTACATCTTTCTTTGTGTCTGTGCCAACACACACAACAAAGGAGCCGCAGTAAAACTACAGAACTTTGCAAGGTTACCACACAGAAATAGAGTAGATATATTTACATTTCCACTCTCGTCAATGGTTTCGAAAATGTTTTTTTTTTATCTGATAAAACCAGTCTTTGCAGTTGTAATATCTGCAACCACCACAGTGTGGTCTCAGACCGTTTATGACATGGTTACATTACATCCTGTTATTAGACTGTCACTGACGTTTTGAATTGCATACAGAGTGCCGTGATATTGATAATTTGTCACTCCTGTCTGCACAGTGTCATGAAATAATAATATCCAGCTCTGGTATGATTTCCACACCAGAAATAGAATTAATTTCACTTGATAAGATTTTTCAGTTTACCTGTTAAATCTACACCTACTATGAATTACTTTATAGATGCTTTCTATGTGGTGCTGGGTCTACTATCATCTTCTATCCTAGATCTCAGATCTCCTGCACGCCAGTCTCAGCCACGTGCATGAAACAATATTTCATTCAGATGCGAGCTCTGCATATGTTTCCTGGAGAAACCTGACTGTGATCTCTGTTGTTGACTCCTTGAAAACAACAAACAGCAAGATGAATGTAAGGAAATTAGGACTTTACTATGTATGTAGCACGACACTGTTTAGTCTAGTTTCAAATGACTGATCACACCTTTAGGAAAGCAAGGTTATTATCATAGCATCTGTGGTAGAGTCTGGCATATGGGAATTATATGCTACTGTACTGTAATGGCATTCACAATGTGATGAGCAAAACAGGTAAAATGAGGACGAGCAGGTGGAGAAAGAGACAACAGTGACCTGGGATAATATGAGACGGGCTTTCACTGAGAAAACCTAAAAATACGTATGACTGAGACTACAATCAGCTGCTTGAGTCATACAGAGTCATATAATGCCAAATGAAATAATGACATAAGGCAGTGGTGTGAATACATACTGTAAGCTCAATGTAAGAACCTTCATGATGATCGTTCTTCTTATTGTCAGCTTAGATGAGAAAATGTCACAGTATCAGGAAATAAAATGTCCCTGTGTCGAAAAATCAAAATCACATTTTTATGAAAAGAAATGATTGAATTATCGCACAGCAGCCACCATCCATCTCATTTATCATAATCAGATTTGAGCAGGCATTGACATGCACACACACACAAACGATTGCACCTTTCATATTCCCCTACACATGAACTGGGCCTGTGAACACTACAATGCACAGACATAATGTCACATTTCTGAGATTCTTTGTGAATGTGTAAGTGTATATAAGGAACAAACCAATCTGAGCATGTGCACTAAATTCTAGGGTGAAGTGAATACAATTCAAGTAAGTCTCAAGGAAATGTGTGCTCTCAGAAATGCTGAAAAAGTCACTGCAGGTGTGTACACGTGCAGGTAAAGGTTATTCTGGTGCTTTCAGCTTTGAAAGCCACGGCAGCTGGAGGTATTTGTTAACAATGTGATTTCTTTTGAACTGGAGCTGATTGAAAGGAGACAAAGGAAGAGAAACACTGAGACAGTGAGCCAGGTGGCCAGAGAGTGGCCCTTTCATTGATTCTCTTTGAGCGTGTGTACGTGTGAACGTGTGAGAGAGCTGACACCCACATGATGCTAATGCTGATCATTGTCCATGATCTCAAGAGGAAGTTGCTTCTTTAACACACACACACACACACACACACACACACACACACACACACACACACACTTAGACAGAATGACAGGGCCAGACACATATATTATGTACAACACCAAAATGACTTTTTTTCAAGCGTAATTTGCATCAATCAAACATGATGCCTACTGTGTCATCTTGAGAGAGAGACATCCAAACATTGAACCGATGCATTTAGTATGCCATTACGATGCCGTTTTAACAGGTGATAGTCAGCTTAACACACGCTCCCCTTCATTAAATTTACAGTGTTACAAGTCATAGCTGCTGATGAAGGTTTAACATGGCTCCAGACAGGAGTGAGTGTAATCTGACAGCCCTGACCAGGAATAAGGACTCAAATAGGAGGGCTTCACCATCATCCACCAATCCAATCCATCCAATTTTGTCCAGGGAAAATGATTCATAACTGAAACCTGAAATACACCTGTAGCCCTAAATTACAGACGCCACCTGAATGCATCAGTGTAGAACAAAACAAATGTTCAGTATAACACATCTCACATGTAGTTGAGTAGATTTTGCCACTTTTTTTCAACTATCAAAAAAAGACAAACTATGAAGCAAACCAACACAAGTATTTATAGCCTCCTTGTTGGAGATAATTATTCTCTTGCTGCGTGCCACAGATGGCCCCACTGACAACTTGTATTACGAAACCGGTTGAGGAGACATAGCTCCGGCCTTCTTCTTTATGCAGAGACCTTGACCTTCACACCACGGTCAACAAACTGCAAAGTATCGAGCCAACTTGGCTCAGAAAAATGTTAATCTTGTTGGTTTAGAGGAGGTCAACACAGTTCTGATTGAACGATTACGTAACAACTGTGAGAATACAATCCGCGGATGAACACCACGAGATCTGATCTAAAGCAGAGACAAAGCCAGACTTCAGTCCTCGCTTCAGTTTTCTGGGAATGGCTCTCCACTGTAATATTATTGCTCTCATTCAAAATGTATAGCTAGTAGTGCTGAATCTTATTCCCCTCTTATTGTATTAGATCCTATTACAACCTGGTTATAAATAATCTTAGTGTGCAGTGACTCATGCCGGCAGTGTGTCCTGCTTTATTGTGTTTTCCTACTACGACCAAACTTGCTCAACTTCTTTGACATGTCTGGAAAGCGGCGTAATGGATGAATGTCAGAAAAGGTGATGGGCCTAAACAGTGTAATTGTAAACACTTTCATCGTCCTCTTTCAGCGTTGTTCCTTTATTACCTGCTGTCGCTCTGAATAAAGACGAGGGGGAACGCTCCACTGATGGAGACACAGGCAGATCAATCCCCCATAAAACAAGCTGTATTGGTTTATAAATCAGGTCTGCGGTCTCTGCCTCTGGCTGCTCAATAAGCATACATCAGTGTGAGTGGGATGAGCTGCCTACGAGCCGCAGCTGGTGATAGATAATCAGGGCGCACGCACAAGCACATACCGTACAGTAAGAGCACATAGAGGAAGCAGACCAGACATTGGACATGCAACCACACTCAGATGAGATCCTCCTCTTTTCCACACACACACACACACACACACACTGGAATATATAACACCACAAAGCGCTCTTTTGTCTCTGTAACTGTTGGCCTTTACGCATTTTGGGGGTGCTCTGCGAGTTTCAGTTAACCATCTATTTGACTTGTTGCTGAAGCCCAATGGTGCGGAGTGTTACCATTACGAAGAGTAATGAGGGTTTGAAGCGGCTCCGCTGAAGGCGATAGTCTCACATGGAGTTCGAGAAGAGCCGAGCGCACACGATGTCACTGCGATGTTACGCGCTTGTTTTGTACGTCCAACGTTTAATTTCGTGCCAACCCTCTGCGCTTCGTGCTCAATTATTGAAAACATTTTGATTTTATTACGTAAAATGACGATGACTCAGAGTCGCCCAGATGGAGCTGTTCAACCCCGTGACATGAGCTGCATCTGTATCTGCCGTGACTCATCTTACACGAAAAGATGAGCAGGCAAACATTAAAATATTGGCTGCCGAGGAGATCATTTGGAGATGTAATTTGTCTGTTCTCTCTCTTTCAGAGTCAGGGAAACAGTTCAGTTCCCACGCAAGACTCTAGGTGTGTTTCCACAAACCCTAAATAGTCCTGTAAAAACTGGTAATGAAAACACCTTTATTTGAAAAAAAAACTGTCGCTAAAAACATTTGTTACACTCAACTAACACTTGTTAAACACCTTTTTTTTGTTTTTTTTGCATTTGCATTTGCAGATCACACATGATGTAGAGGGTCTCAGTTTGCTTCAGACAAAATAACGCACTGTGAAGCGAGATTAAACTTCCTCTAATTGAAATATCTATGACCAAAAAAACTATATATATACATCCTCTTCAAAGAGGTGTTTTTCCTTTTTTCCTCAAAAGAAAAGATTAATAATATCAATTAAATGTGAATTAAAAACATTTAATATTGAATATTGGAAGTGTCTGACATATTAGCCCAATGCCAACAATGATAATCGAACACAATGTATCTGTTGGGCATTCGCAAATGATTTAAGTTTTAATAATCAAAAGCTAATTTTCAGAAATGTCAGAGGAAAGAGGAAGAGACATTTGAGCTACATTTCATTTTCGACATCAGCTTCCAAGCTCTCATGAATCCTAAAAAAAAAGGTGAATACCACAAAAATCACTGACATGTAAGTGCGATGACGAGGTGATTATTGCACCTCGCGTTCTCGTTTCTCCTAAAACTCCACCTGCATGATTAACGCTCAGTAAAAAGTTAAAGCATTCGTCACTCTGCACACATAGATCACATCGCTTTACATCACATCACACTCTGCTGCTGTGAATCACCAGCTCCTCATTAAAGTCAATTATTCAAACTAGACAACAACAATTTAGAAACGTCAGTTAAGGTCATAAAATGACATATGCATGATATGGCATGCGCTCGTTCAAGCTTAATGTACCAATTTTAACCTTTACACCTCATTTATCACTAAAAATAGATTTAAGAGAGGGTCGACACTCCACCCGCCTTAAGGACAGACACAAGGAAAATGCAGGCTTAAAAACGTGGCTTTCTAAATCTGCTCTTAACATTTCTACCTGCAAGTGTGATTCCTAAAACGTCTACAAACCGCAAGATGAGTGAATCACCACCATTCCCAGCTCCTCAGCTTTAAATTTCTCCTCTCGAGTTAATCTCAGCATGAAGAAAACCCAATTACAGCTACTCTATTTTATCCATGTCCCAAATACTCTTCTCATACCTTAAGCCCAAGTTTTAGCCCGATCAATGAAGTTGTCAGCGTTAATTCAAGCAGATTTCATCCAACACTCATTGTGCTGCCTGTACTTGTTGTGAGGGGTCAGCCAAAGTTCAGGCCTCAATCCACCCCGAGGGGAACGGTTTCACACCAGTCTTCTCCAGAACTGACCCAGTTCTGCTATCTCTGCTTGCCGCATTCAATGGCTGGATTAAGTCTATCCATGGGACACTTGTGCAAGTGTGTGTGAGTGTGTGTGTGTGCGCGCGCGTGTGTGCAATTCCACCACTGTGACTAACAAGCTTGGCTGTTGCAGTCCGGCAGATTGAGACACCTACTGCTAGTTAAAGCCTCTCGTACCCTGGGGTCATCGGCTCACTTCCTGCGCTGCTGCTGCTGCTCATACTGAAGGAGATAGAGGGAGAGGCTGAGGCAGAGTGCCAGCGAGGTGACGCTGCTGTCACTCTCGTCGCTCACATCCCTGTAAAAAGTGTACACGCGTGTCGTTTTGTACATGGAAAAAGTCAAATAGCTTCTTTGGAATAATAAAAAGAAGCAATTTTCTGCCCGTCTCTGTGTGGATTCAGACCACAAATGTGAGGGAAATTGTGACAACCACATCAATGTCTATATTTAAATAGAAAAAATAAAAAATCACATTGCTGTAATGGCACATCAAAGCTTTCTGATGCACCATATGTATATATACATATATATATGAACAGATTTTTACTTAGATTACAAGTGTGAAGTGAAGTGCTCCTGCCACTACATAGTTTGACAAAAAAGTAGCTATACGCCCAGTAGTTTAGTGCGTAACGCAAAGCCAGGGTGACACAGCCACTCTGCATATGGCTGACATGTGGTTGTTAGATAAGCGTGACAGGGCGTCACATACGTGGGATTGTAAAACGGATTGGATAATAGCATCTGAGGCATTTCTGAATAATCGCCAGATGTTAACGCCACAGAAAAAGGATAAACACGACTCTCAACAATTCCAAGGACATCTTAAAAGCTGAACACCGACTATGTTGATGATGCTACCTGGCAGTATAGGAATGAGGTCCCTTTATAGGCCAGAAGATAAAATAAATAAATAAATAAAATAATAAATAAACATGCCAATCATTCAACAACTGCCTGGTCGATTATGTACTTCTTGTGTGTGACAAAAACTGTTTTTTAACGGGATTAAAGTGGCTACTTCATATCCAGCAGGGTGCGGTGGGTCCCTGCGTCGGATGGTCGACTGTGTGAACACGGCTGCGAGTCACGGGAGTCTGACGCGCTGAACGCATGAGGAAAAGCTGGAGAGCTGTGGTGATGTCTTAATTAGAGCGCTTTCCAAAACCCCGTTTTTCCCCCCTTCCGGCTAACGAGGTCGTCTTATCAATGATTCATCTCTTACATGGCAGATGAAACATGTATATGTTTTAATCATTGGACGCAAGAGTGTTAAGTTTTTCTGCTTTATGTCTGCAGGATAAACAAACGGGATAAACACTGTCATCACTGACGCTGAACCCGCCGTAACCCCTGATTTTTTTTCTCTTTTTTTCCTCCTCTTCGTCTGTTTTCAGCCGGGGAGAAGCTGTCTCCAGCTCCTAAAATGTGCTTTCATTTATGACAAGTCTGCTCTTCAATCCGCAGGCCTGTGATGTCTTATCTGGGCCATGTCGTGCTATACATACCCTTTAATGACTAATTCAGTCTCTTGGCTTACGTACCAAAATAGAACACACGCGCACATATGAGAGGAAAGAGGAAATCAATTGAAATGTTGCACCGGCTGACAGGAATGTGCTCGAGGAGACAACAAGGAAAAAAAAGAGGGAAGGAGAGAAAGAAAAACATCAGACGGTGTCACTTGCTTTTGTTTTCTGAGTGAGGGATAGAGAGAGAGAGAGAGGGAGAGAGGGAGGGAGGGAGACGTTGAGACAGGCAGAGGCTGTATGTATGTATGCAGGGTGCCGGTACGTTGGGGAATTTATTTTTTTTTTTCAACTGTCTTTGATCACTTCCCGGCTTTGAAGTAACTCTGAGCGAAAGGGGTGCAGGAGGGAGGAGGGGGGAGCAGGGGGTGGTGGAAAGCCGAGCAGAAGTCACCGCAAGTTCACATCGCAACTAGGACTCGCAAAAAAAAAAAAAAGAGAACGGGATAAAAAAAAACAAAACAAACTGCGATCTACATAATTTATTCTTTAAACTGTTAAAACGCGAAAGAGATGAAGAGATCTCTAGGTGCTCAACAAACCCGCCCCCCAGTTTGACAAGCCCAATTAAACACTCTCCCTCTTCACATTTGTTCTCAATTACGGCTTGAAGAGCGACGACACCACAGCCTCTAATGCTCATCAAGTGGCGGATTTAAAGGGAGACACAGGAAGGTATCGCGCCAGCAATTAGGAGGAATGTAACTGACGCACGACGTGATCGAGCAAACAGAGATGCAGCTTGGTGGGACGCACTTAAGAGAACAAGTACCTGAGCACAACTCATCAAAAACACATTTAGACGAGACAAAGTTTTCCTAGAGAGCAGCACTTCTAGTCGCAGAGCAGTATTTGTCAACAGCAACGTCGTTTATTTAGAGATATATATATTGTTTTCCTGCTGGAAATCCTTAAATCAAGACAAGCCTTCAATTTTCTCACCCTTCACTCATTTTAACGCCCCATGCTTCATTATGAAGGAACACTAATAATAACCTTAAAACTTGAACCGAACTCAAACTACTTGACCTTTACCCAAACTCCGCTCCAATATAACACTAATTATCTTTACTTTTTCTCACGGTGCCAAGCCTCCAAGAGCTGTCAAAAGTGGGTCCACACATGGAAGGATGGAGCCACTTGGACTCAGGGATGCCCTTTACACAAAATATGATCCTGACTGAAGGTCACACAGCTAAACAGAGCTGCACAGTATTTCACAAGTTTCTCCTCTTCCTGCATGTTTTTGAGCTGTGGGAAAAATGTCCTTTTTCCTGTGAGGCAACAGTGCCAACAAATTCAGACCTATGCAAAAATTTCATATTTCTGGGTATTGGACAATCTAGCAGCTCTGGCTGTGACAAAAATAATACCAATTAACCGTGGCCCTAATAAACAATGACTTAATTTATCAAGTGTGACTACAGACACAATTCAGGCCAGCTGCTCTTCCCAATAATGGATGGTGTTGTGGTCAACTGCCTTGGCTTCCTATCGGCTCTGGAAAAGGAAAAAAACTCAGCCGCTGGTTTAAAAGTCCAGGCAGAGACTCTCCACCTCAACAGTGAGTGAGTCAGTGGCAGGTGGTGGAAAGATCACAGACACACACACACACACACACGCACACACACACACACACACACACACACACACACACACAAACACTCTGACACGTAGCCCATGACCTCCCTGACCTGCTCCAGGTGGCACCTACTTTTCACTCTGCCAAGCAGACTGAGGCCATTGATCAGCGCAGGATGTTCCACATGTGCAGAAACACACCTGATGGTGGCTGAGTTGAGGGCCAATCATCTGACAAAATCAATTATCAATATAATAAATTAACCAGGACTGCAGGGAGACCAACTCATCTATGAATTTACCTACTATTTGAAACTAAAGGATGATATTTGTATTCACCGTGTACTTTAACAACTTTGGTGTTAAGGAACAAATCCATTTGCACTTATTGAAATTATCTTGCGTAACTATTCAGTTCAGTCCATCCCGATGATTTTCCCATCCTCGCCAAAGACCATTCCTGTGAAGCACTAAATGGTCCTCAGCCCCATGTGACACAACAGTGACCATATGCCACGTTTGGTCCGGTTTAATCTAGGTCGAATTCACCACCATGGAGACTTTTACTGACCATTACATGTCACCGAACTCATACATGTTTACTCATGTGCATGTCCTGTTAAAGTAAATGGTTTCATTTGCAGTGATTGTTTACAGCATGCGTGGTGACGGACAAAGGAACTGACAGCTGACTTTTTTTTTTTTTCTTCTCCACACGGGACTCAATTCAAGCCACATCAAGCCTTTGGCATAGAAACACCACGCCTTTCACTGGTACACTGAGCTTAATGACAACTCGGGGGAAATATGCATTAGCATACCGCCAGTGTTCAAAGAGCTTTCAATTACACTCTTTGTGATGACTGCGAAAGCAAAGGCTATTATGGTCGTTGTGTCGACAACAACCCGAGAGCCAGCGTGCAAGGTGGGTAGGGTGGCATTTAAGTGCATCGGTTAAAGAACTTAGTGAAACTTCTAGACTGTAGTGTCAGACGCAGATACATAGAGAAAGAAAGTGGGATGATGAAAAGGAGACGAGAGCGGTCTTCACGCAGCTCTGGCCTCGGGAAGAGAGACATGTCCTTCAGAGCTCAGAGTGTGCGTCTGCTGATACTGAATGAAGTGGGGTTAAATTCATCTGACAAGTTCCACTTACAACACACACACACACACACACCCCTCTCTCTCTCTCTCTTTCTTTCTTTCTCCAGACATCCCAATTAAGCCTGAAGGACCATGCTTGTTAAACGAAAACCATCCTTTTCTGAAATGTCACAGTGTCTCCCTGCAGTGTGGCCCATCTGTAAACAGCTCTGTTGCCGATGCCAGCCCCAGCCCCCTGGTGCGTCTCCTTGTGTGTGTTTGTTACAGCATGTTTTGTGCAGGCGAAATGTTGCGTCTTGCATTAACGCATAGCTGTGAATGCCTGAGCGCGTTTTGGGATCGCGTGCCTTGTTTGTTGCCGGTCGCAATGCCAGGTGGTGCGATCTGTTGTTTCTTTGCCTCAGTGTGTGTGCGTGTTACAAGTGATTCATTATGTGTTTCCCTCCCTCTTCTGTGTGTGTGTGTGTGTGTGTGTGTGTGTGTGACGTCTCATTTGGCGGGCTGACAGGTTGAAGGATATGTGCTGTAATTGTTGTCTGACTGTCTTCATTCTGTAATTGAAAGTGAAACTTTCTGTGGGGATGTTTATACCGGCCTGCCAATTAACACTGACACAGCCGTTCCTGTTAGCTGCCCAATTACCTGCACGTAGTCGACCCCAGACACTTGACGTGTATCCGGTGCCGGTAAAAAAATGTAACCTCAAAGTTAGGGGCTTAAAAACTCACATTGCGATCTGTGGTTCCAACACTTAGAGATAAGCTGTGACAGGAGGAAAACAGTTAGACTGCATCTAACTGTTGATCTGGTTACCATTCGACCCGTCCAACCTCACTATGTTTCCGTTTTTTTTCTTACCTCCACAACTCCTTGTCAAGTTGTTCTCAAAAACTGAACGGACTATAAAATAATAAAAGTCACGTAGCAAAAATGTCAAAGCGAGCCGGGTTCTTTTCACTCCTTGGGGGTGTTCATCATTCTTTAATACGAGAGTCGCACAGTAATTCTCAGCGTGTTTGGCACGACATTAGTTCAAAATGTAAATAGATTGCTCTTACTTGCTGCTCCAGCCCAACACGGGGGAGAACCACTTTGGTTGAGCAAATAACAAATAGCACCCAGCTACCAACACACCAGTGTGTGTATACACACACACACACACACACACACACACACACTCACACACACACACACACACACACACACACACACACACACACACACACACAAACACAGTGTGATTACATTATTCATAGCACTGCAGAGAGCTCTTACACAGAGCCTGACACACACAAGACCTGCTGTACAACACTGAGCGGTAACAGCATCAGTGAGATTGTCTTACATGGAGAGAGAGAGAGAGAGAGAGAGAGAGAGAGAGAGAGAGAGAGAGAGAGAGATAGAGAGGGAGAGAGAGAGAGAGAGAGAGAGAGAGAGAGAGAAACTGAGTTCATGTGTGTGTCAATCACTTAGGTAGCGCAAGATGTCTTCTTGTATTAACACCAAGGACCGCAGTCACTGATGTTCTGGTCTGTGTGTGTGTGTGCTTGTGTGTGTGTGTGTTTGCCTAAGCCTATATTTAGCCAGCAGCGTAGGAGCCATTTGCCCAGAGGGGTGCTTGTGAGGTGTTACAGGCGTACATCACACCCTATACACACCTCCATACACACCTACACACACTCACAAACAAGCATGAATTATATTCTAATTAAGTCAGAGCATTAGTCCATTTTAGTCCATGCCAGATATTTCAGGTGTGTAGACAAAAATGCTCTATGTTAATGTAATCTGAAAATACATTTATAACAAAACACCTTTCTTCACCTCCTTCAACTCCCTTTCTCTCCATTTCTGTTGCCTCCCATTAAAATAATGTGCTGAAGCTGAAATGTAACTTTTGGCAGAAGCGCGCAGCGTTAATTTAAGTTCCTCATCGTCCTGCTGTTTGACAGACGATCAATAGTTTCTGCTTTTGAGTCTTCCATTGTTCCTTCCTTGTTAAAAAAAAAAGTCTATATCTCACTGATATCACTTTGCCAGGGTGGAGGGATTGTTGTTGTGGAGGAGTTTGCTGTGTTAAACACGGGTCATTGAGTCAATGTGGTCACCAAAGCAGAAATACATCACTCAGTAGATTGAGACAAGTATTCCGCAGTGTTCGGTCTCCTTGACTCATTTCACATCCATTCAAACACAAGAGTCACTCCACAGTAAACACAAGGAACAGCGTGATGACTCCGGTGTCGTTGCTTCACTGAGAGTGAAAAATGTCTGCACTTGGTAACAAGTTGGTGGAAACGGCACATTAGTATGTATCCACATGCAGACACCTCACATTTCACCCTGCTCCTATAGCACCTGGGTTTGTTTCCAGCCAAAATGGGAAATGTCCTATACATAAACACTTTTATTCTCCTCTCAGCAAATCCTGTGGCACCACCATGTTTTTTTATTATTATTTTAGTCCCATGATCTCATATAATTGTGGGTTAAAGTTCGAATGAAATCTAAAATCCTGCTGTAGAACAAAAATCGTGAGTCAAAATGAAGAGGCTGCCAACCTCGGTCTATTTATTTGGACGAGCATGCCAGTTGAAAGGTGGGTGATAGGGGTTATTGTTAGCTGCTGGATTTGATTAACTCTATGCCTTACTGCAACATGTTGACACTCCAACGTGCAACCAGGAAATGGATATGGCTTTAGAGTGCTATTGTTACGCAAAACATCGCGTTTGAATCAGAGAAAAGTACCAGCGGGCTGTAGCTGGGCGGAGAGCGCAACCTTTTTTCCTACCTCTGAAAATTACTCAGCTTCCCTGTGAAATAAACACATCCGCTGGGTTTAGCCTGGCAGTGCTGTGCTCTGCTGTGAGTGCCTGTCTTCACCTGGGTGGGTGAGAACCCACACCTCAATGAGTTAATGAGTAAATCTCACAGCAATCCAAAACATTCAAAGAGACAATATTCATTTATTAATCTTCACACCTGCTTTGTACCCACAGGTACCTGTCTCTAGCTCACATAGGGCTAAGGCAGGAAATATAGCCTGGGCAGGTCGCCAGTCCATCACAGGACACACACACCTTTCCCTCTCTGATCAGCCTAAAGACTCTTACTTTGGTTGTGTCAAATAGGGAAGTGCTGCCTAGAACTTTTTTTTTTACTTTATATCCTCTGACTGAAAAAAAAAGATTTTACAGAACTAAAACTAGGTGCCTAAAATGCCCCATTGCTGGCTATGATGTTAGCGTTAGCATAAGCTTTAGCATTAGCCGCAGCAGCATCAGCATTCTCATATTCTTTTCATACATCTTGATGATAAAGCCTCAAGTGACTCATTAGATAAATACTTTGGTATCTTTGGCTAGACATCTGTATGGTATCGATTATTATTGTGTACGTTACAGCAAATCTCACAAAAACCCATCACATTCGAAGAGAGAATATAACATCCTTATAGAGTAACAGAAATCCATTATTAAGACATACTGAATATAATTACTGGTGATTAACATAAACATTTGCATTTCTGGAACTCTTACTATACATATAGAATCTTAGAGTGAATACATTAGCTGTAATAAACATAGGAAACCTCACAACTGGAGGTGAAAAGAACACAATACATTGTATAGATGTTTTGAATCTTCTGTGTCTGTGCAGCCTAATCGAGCACGTGTTGCATTTAAAGCTTCAGTCTATGGTTATAAATTAGTTAGTTATATAGTTATAAATTGGGGATTGAATTGTTAGGATTAGTCTGCCCAGCCGCCTTGGTCTCTCTCCTTCAACGCTCAGGGCACTCCAGCAGTACCTTGTGCGGATGCGTCTAATAACAGCGCTTGTTTGACTCCTGGAACAATGAGTAAAGGCTGCGTTTCAGGGCTGACATTGCAGCTCAACGCTATCACATTGCCCGGAGGGCCGAACTTAACCCAACTGTGAAATCTGCTTCTTCGAGAGCGAGGGGTGAAGGAGAGACGGGAGGGTGGAGGGTGGACAAATTACTGTGATGTGTGGGGCCAACAGGGACGCTGATAGGTGACCGGGTTGATGTTGCTTTATGTTGTATGTACCAAGGAGCACGCTTAAAAACATGATGGGCATGATGCCAAAAACAGGGCTAAAGCAGGCAGTCTTTTTTTTAAATGTTACAGGCTACAGCAAATGTTTATCATATTCTGCGTATTAGGGCTGCAATATATTTAATTGATTAGTTGTTTGGTTATAAAATAACAGAAATGGTAAAAATGGGTGATGTCTGTTTCACAAAAGTCAAGATAAGGTGCCTTTAAATGCCTTTAAAATCAAAGATGCCTAAAGACACCAAAAAATGTACATTTAAGAAGCTGCAAAACAAAAATCTTCAGTTAAAAGTTGTCTATTGTAGTATTGTAGCTCTACTGTTTATCACTTATATTCAAAACATATAATACGCCCCACTGGTTTCAAAGTCATGTTTTTAGTACAAAAAGCAACAAGGTCTACGTGGGTTAGAAGTAGGGCAGGTGGTTGGGTCGGATGTAGGACTTTGACAACGGTGACACATGAAAATGAAAGTAGATTAAAGCAATTAACAGATTGCTGCAAGAAACTGAAATATGATTTCCCAAAACCTAGCCAGGCAAGATTGACATTTTCAGTGTGTCAGCAAGCTTCGCGATATTAAAGAGCAAACTTAGAATTACTCACTTTGCAATCTGTTTTTTTTTCTCTAAATTTTCAAGAGCAACTTCATGTAATATCAGTGCGATTGCTTTCTCACACAACATTTTGCACACACAAAAATAGGCACAAATAATAGAGGGACAGATGTGAGTAAAATGACCGTTTTGGTTCAGTCCAGCTCTAATCACAGCTGCAGTTTTTAACCCCTTGGCCTGTTGATTGCGATGCAGCTGCGAGTGCAGCTGGGAAACCTTGGCGACCCGTGTCACAAGATGAATTGCAATCAACTGTACAAGGACACCTGGTTGTGGATGAGAGAGCCAGGCGTATTTCAGATGAGTGTGGTAGATGATGATTGTGTTTGAGTAAGGAATTTAAGTTGAATGCTCTTTATCTATATCAGAAAAAAATCCAAGTCCAATTAATTCAGTTAAGCTAGGGGTTGTGTGCACCTGTCAGTGCCACCATTAGGACATTTTACACCCCAGGTAATGTTACTTGTCAGGATATCATGATAATACTGTGTTTAGGTGGGGAATGGGGCGCTTTCTGCAGTAAGTGGCTGGTTTCTTTGTGAGCACTTTGCAGATTTATCTACCTCCGTTTACCGACGTATGCAGCCTGTGACCTCGCATCGAGCTTGTGAGAGGACTGAAAAGACGCAGCGCTGGACCTCCATGGAGATATGGTTTTTTTTATGCACCACAGCACTCCCAGTGAGCGGGGGCCACCGGCGATAACCCAAAGCTCATATCAGAGAGTTGAGGATCAAACTGCTTTGCAGCCGGCCGAGGTAATCTGTCACAGCGAGGTGGCCCCTGGGTCAGCGGGTGGTGGACCACAGATATACACAACAAAATACCTACACACACATACCCGGTTGCATAGACACTCTGTTCATCTGTATGGATAAATCATACAACACACACTTCAATACGGATACATGACCCATAGCTTTAAATCACTAAATCCCCTGAAAGAGTTATGTGACTCCAGAAGCTGCACTATGAGATTCCGTACGACAATTTCTTAATTCACTGCTCCCCGTACACCAACAATAACATCATAGCATCTGGATCTCACAGTAAATGTGAAAGGGAAAAGTAGTAAATAAATCCACCAGTAGAAAAAACGTGTGTTTAACTATTCGGGAGAATTCTATTAAGCAAAAGTTACCATTCAGGCATGAATCTCTCTTCTACACCTCGATCAGCTTGTTTAGATCTAAAGCTCGGGCAGCACAACCAGAGTTATGAATGATTCTACACTTAGTCTTGGAAAAATGATCTCTTTAGAGTCACAGCAATCCAAGGACATTTGTCTGGGAGTGAAACAAATTTGATAGCAATACATTTACTATTAAGTATTAACGTAGCAAAGTCACTGACAGACTCGGCACAAAGATATTGCTGATTATAAATATAACTGCACACATGAATTTGTGCAAGCACGCGCAGTATCCAGCCCGAGACAGAATCAGAGTAGCCCCCTGCCGTCACAATAACAATCCTAAACACTCTAATCTAGCCCACATTAGTTCTTATTTTATTCTCCGGAGAGTTAGCAGCTAGCAATAACTGAAGAAGCAGCCGAAAATGAAGGTTTGACGAGCAGGAGGGAATGAAGAGGAAATAGATAAAACTGCTTTTCTACATCTTTGATGTATGAGAGCGTAGCAGTGGAGTAAGCGAACACGTATCGTGTATGAAATAATGGGGCTCACAGAAAGATGGTCAGCCACTGGCAGAGAATTCATCTTTTTCAGTTGCCACATGCATAGTTAAAATCCTCGAATTAGATGGGAATAAAGCCCAGCAGACATCATATGCTTCATTTATCTGCCTGACTGGCTGATTCATAAGTCAAGAGGGTCAAGGTTTAAATTAAGGGGCAGACAGAAGTTTGCAAACACAGGGACAAGTAAAAAATAAGAAGAGCACAACATGCATTTTTAACGAACTAGACGGCGGGTATCAGCTTCCCACCTGGCAGGGCTAAATATAGTCTCGCCCTCACCTTCAAGTTCTCAACACTGACACAAAATACTAATTGTTGATTTAAGGTGATTTGACGAATTGGCTAAATTAAATGACAGAAGTTTCAGGTCATCAGGTAAAGTCTGGACAACTTCAGGTTTCTGACAATTTACTGTTTTTCCTTGCCTTTACCATGGCTTACATCTCTCTGATATGTGAGATTTTATCTGGGTTGTGTGCTTATGTAAAGCGACTTGAGATAGTATTGTTATGAACTGGCACTTTAAATAAAGTTGTATCGAATTGAATTGACATTGTTGTACCCATTTACTCCAGGACATGATGGATACTCTCTATACCTCAGTCCTGAAAGACGTTCTACGGTCTCAACAGCTTTAAAGACGAATAATAAGAAAAATCTATGACAATAAGGTTTGAAAAACTCACCAATGCACGAGCCGTCGATCTCCTCGTAGCCGACACTGCAGACACACCTCCCCAGTGGAACCAGCCAGTCTCCGTCAGCTCCACAGAAGAGTTTGGGCGTGTCTCTCTCTTCAGCATGGTCAACACACGCTCCCCTCACCTCCACCAGCGAGGAGGAGTCCACGCGAGGCACCGTGTCCGGGAACGAGGCCAGGTTCCTCAGCGTGAACGGACACTTCTTATAGTAAACCCTCACCGACACCAGGGCGATGCAGGCGCCGATGTCCTGGAAGGCTAGGTAGAAGCCTTTCCTGGTCATGGGACCCACCTCGCGCACCTCAGTGTTCAGCTTGAGGATGCGGTCTCCCAGGTCCATCTGGGTGAAGCTCTCGTCGGCTGCGATGGTGTCGATCTTGGTGTACTGAGGCGGCTTGAACTTGACGCCGTGGGCCTCGTCGGTCTCGTGGTAGAAGAGGTTGAAGGTCTCCTTGCAGGTGCCGGACACCCATGGGATGGAGTTGCAGTCGCGCAGGGTGAAGCGAAGCTCCACGTAGATCTTCTGGGCGGCCTGTCGGGAGATCCAGTTGGAGCGAAGCCAGTTGTTCTGGTTGGGTTCCATTACGTTGCAAACCTGGAACGTGTGGATGGGCCGGTTGTGCTCATCCATCTCCGTGATGGCATCCCACTAAAGAAAGAAGAGAGGAGGGGAAAGCAATTCAATTATAGTATAAAATCGGTTGTTTTAAAGAGAGAAATCTGCCTGTTATGAAGCAGCCTCTGTGTGTGTGTGTGTGTGTGTGTGTGTGTGTGTGTGGACTGGCTAAAAATGGCATGTTGGGAAAGCCAAAGAAGAGTGACAGGGTTATTGATTTCAGCAAGTGCTTAAATCCAACATGTGTGTATGTTTAAGTGGCTAAGCCCCCTAGTGGCCAGAGTAATTGAATGATGAAGAGAGAAGCAGGTCAGGTGGTGTAATTAAAGCGCCACAGAGTCCACATGGGACTAGCAAATCAAAACATCACACTGTAACTCTGGAGAGCGACGTCTGCTTGCCTGCTTCCCGCCCTCAACCACACATTCAATTTAAATCAACTCACGACAATCAAACTGTTAAGACATTTTCTCTCCGCCTGAAACATTGAATCACGTCTCCCTCTTATTCCTCCAGGTCTTTCTTGGCAGGTTTTCTCTTATAATGATGTTTGACTCCAGCTGCCTGGTCATCAGCAGTGCAGCTCCCGGGTCTCATGAACGGGGTGTACGGCAGCTTTGCAGGGTCACGAGGTTACCTGTCCTCATGTTGATGGGAGGGAAGTTAATGGGGGTTTTTAGCCTCCTGTTCCCGCATGGCTCTCTAGTTTTATTAGAGTGGGGACTGGCTACATGGGTGACCCCAAAACCAGCCAACATCGACCTCTAAGAATCAAATTACCTGCCTGGGAAAAAAGAAGGACTCTCAAATCACTTCGCTTACAATGCAGCACTGGACCCTCCACAAGCTGCAGTGCCTCTGAGCATGTGTGATTTGTAATGACACATTTCTGTGGCATTTTCTCTAGACAGAATCAAAATGGGATGGAGAATGGAGCTAGTTAGCATTAAGCATTCCCCCTTTGTTTTTGGGTTTTTTTTTGCATTAAAATCAGAATCTGCTCCTGTGACTCAGGAGTACTGGGGGCTAAGTCTGAGCGATGAAAACCTGCACAAGCCGATGAATAGATTACTGATGGCGAGCCAAGTACAGACTCCCGTTATGAGCACTATGATTAACACTGTTTTTACAGAGACAAACGAGGGATGCATTTGGGAGGTTAGGTGAGGAAGAGCAAGCATACAGCTATTAATTACAAACCAAAACATTCACACAACCATCATTCTGCATTTGAAACTACTGCCTGGCACTCTCGCTCGCTTGCTCACTCGCACACGCTCCTCGTTTTCCCATTCGCAGGTCTGGGAGGAGAGATCCCCATTCTAATTAATGGCTGGAAAACAACTCCTTTATAGGCAAACACAGTCCAGAGAGTTGTGATAGAGCTGCTGGTTAATTTACCAATACTATTTGCCTGATAAGCTCATGCATTTAATAAGCTGTTTTGCACTTAGCTGAATATTACCTCTTGATGAGAGTAGTAATCAGAGCCTGATGTTAGCTTTCACATACTCATTATCCTTTTTAATAACATGTTCTAATTCAATCATCCGAAGGCGGCACGCCTTAATCTGCTCTTTCCTCAAGGTGTAATTGTAGCATTACAGTCAAACTAATTGATTTTGATTTGATGTCATATGCCCATGCATATGGTTATGTACATGCAATTATGCTGTGCAAAAATGAATATTTCAGTAAGTTCTGGTAAAATACGGTTGTTACGTGATTCTCAAGACCGTGACTAGCATAGCTAATAATGTACAAGTAGAGTGCATACTTTTTTTACAAAAAAATGATCTTTTCTTGTTAGGCTTTTACTCTGCAACCGCTTACTTGAGTCCACCCAAGGAACATGAAGTGTTTGAACGTGCTGACTCAATCCACCCTTAAGCCTTTTTCGCTCTGATTTAACCACTTAGTCAGCTGTTGACCTGCAGAGGTGTTTGTGGGAGGAAAAAATGCATCAGCATCCGCGAGACTTTCATCCAACAGCTACAGCTCAGGAGAGTTAAGGGAGAAATTGAGTTCCAATAAGAAAATCCCATCCTGAAATGCTGAAACGTTTCCACATCCGAAACGTTGGCTCAAGCAGTACAGCACAGTGCTGTAGTTACAGAGTCATTCAAGAGTAAGTTTAAAGGCTCGGGCTACATGGTTCATGAGTGGTTGGCACTGTCAGCTCACAGTAAGACGCTCCTGGGTTCGAATCCCAGTCTGACCCTTTTCTACCAGCACAAATCCTGGGTGAGGGTTCAACTTGTAAACTATTTAAGAACAATTTGCTGATCCACTGCCACGTCATTATATCATGAGTCGCACTCAGCCACCTGTTGTTGTTTTGAACGCTGCCCATTTTTGGTCCCTCTAGTCTTTGGTTAGCTTCTTCAGCTACCGCTTCATCCTGTCCATGGCGGCTTCTCTTGTGTAGCCCTTCTGCGGACACATGAATGTTAAGGCCAATTGGAGACTTTAAATTGCCCCTAGGTGTGCATGTAACAGTAAATGGTGTGTGCTTGTGATGAACTGGAGACCTGTCCAGGGTGTATTCCCTGCCTTGGCTCTATGCGTGCTGGGATGGGCTTTAGCAGACCCGCTTGACACTGTGAAGGTATAAAGCGGGTAAGATAATGGATGGATATTTAAGGCTTATGCCTATGGGTCACTGGTCCTATTAGTTGATTGGGACTCGAAGCCCCTGAGGACAGTCAGTGTTTACACCACAGGCAGCCCAAGGTGTCTGGGGCCGATGGAGTGCAGACAGGAAAAGACTCTGGTGACAGTGTTCACAGCAAAAGACTATGTCACCAAGTGTAGAATTTAATCTACATGTACCTGAATGAGTTTAGCTGGGACTTCTTATTTGATTTTGCCTCCCTTCTTTTGAATAAAATGTGTTTTACAATAAGATAATTCGGCTCATCTAAGCTCACTTGCGTGAACAACTTCTGAGGTGTGAAATGTTTTGTATAATGAGGAAAATATGTGTGAGAACATCATTTTTATTCATTAGACTAGCAGAAGTTGTGCTTTCAGACTTGTTAACACTGCAAACCAGGTGGGTGCAGCTTGCCGTTAAGACACCTGAGCAACACAATGCAGACATTAGTGCGGTTACCATTACAGATTTTGCTAGAGCTTTTCGCTTGTAAAGCATCTGAACCCCAGTAAATCGTAAATGCGTGTTGTGTATGTAGGTTAACTGTGTGACTGGGTCTGTCTGCTAGAAATGAGAACACTCCCAAGCATACACGCACAAACACACAGCAAGGTCAGACGTAGCCGCCAGCCTCTCCAACCAGGATATTTTTATAGTGAATCAAGGCTGTTTGTACTGAAGAGATTGGAAGCTAATATCTCGGTATAAAATTGAAGACATTTCTGCTATGAGAGTACATTCTTTATGGACAAGTCGTGTGTGAAATAATGAGAGACTGGGAGAGAGACGATGAAAGAAACAAAGAAGATGAAGAACAGAAAGCGTTCTGGAGAGGGAGTGTTTTCATCATGAGATTCAAGCAAATTACTCAAGTTAGAAGACGGTGAAATGAGCTAAAATGCCACTGTAGATAAACTGTGGTCAGAGACAGTGAGTTAGAGGCAGAAATATCAGTGTGATTAGTCCCAACGGGGCAGAACAATCCATGGTGATAGGAGCACACGGCTGCTCAAATCCCTAACCAAACACCATTCACAGCTGATATAAAGGCCTCCGAGACTTTCACATCTTGTCAGCTCGCTTTTAATGTCAAGCCGCCATGGCAGTGGCTCGACTTTTAAATAAGTCACTCTGCAGCATTGCAATCAGTTTTTTTTTTTTTTGCCTGACATTTATTTCTGCCTAATTGACTTCAAAATAAAACGGACATTTCAGTGACAGCCACACACCACAGTCTGTGAGTCCCCTCCTTCAAGTTGCAAAACTGACAAGACCGCGGCCACTTCATTGTGAGTGTGGCGCTCATTTGTAATCACAACGTGTACCAAGTTCTTCTCCTAGAAAGTCGAAAACTTTCAGCGAAGCCTTGCCTGGCTCCCCCCACTACCTGGCCATCCAGCCTTAACATGCATAATTGAAAAATGGTCAGAAAATGTGGTTGATTGATTGCAGCCTGAGACCAAGGCCCTTATAGCCCATCGCTCTCTCACATGAAAGAGAGCCAGTCATTTTACTGGCCACTCGCCCAGAGGTGAGGTGAGCTCCTTTTATTAAAACTGTGAAACCCAGAGCCCTATTGAGGACAGCGCTTTTAACTATAGTGTCATAACCCGCTCCGCTCGCCCTCCGTCGAAATTAAACATTTAGCGATCCTAAACGGATCCAACAATTGGATGGGTCCGGGGTTGTAAAAGAAATAGAAAAAAAAGAGAGAAGGATTGAACACACATTTAAAAGTCTGACGTCCCTCTGTGTGAATGAGAGCCTGTTATGACCTACAATGAAAGAATTACTTCATAATTGCATTACTGGCAGAAACCAGGGGGGGCAAGTTGAGGAGCTGAGCTTTGAGGGGCTTATTTTTCAAACTCCAGGATTGTGTTCCTCATGAAGTGAAAAATTATTAAATATTTTACAGATACAGCTAGAACATTCACACACACACACAGTTACACACAGGTGCAGTTTTCAAAATAAACCCGATGCATGCATTTAATTGTCCCTCTCCTGTCACTCCTGCCTATACGCTGTATTTTGTGCCATTAATGGCTCGAATGCTGCACATGTTGCTGTTGTGAACACACCGCGTAGTGGGAGTAAGAGGCCACTGGAGATTTAACTGCCAGCTGTTAAACCGACACCATGGAAATATTCACTAAAACACACACACACACAGACACACAACTAAGTACAGTACATCAGTGGAACAATAACATATTCTAAACTGATGACATTTAAAAGAGTAAATGGTCCAGTGTGTGGACATAATCAAATGTAATGGCTGCTCTTCAAAGATACGGATAAGTGCTTTCTTATCCATACATCCATTCATCTCCGTGACCCTCATCATATTTACCAGTACCACAGTGGGGATTTGGTTGAGCCTATCATATGCCACATTGGGGGAAGGCAAGAAATATACCTTAGACTTGAACTGTTGATGCAAAAAGAACCCATTGAAATCTTTAAGAGAACTGCTGAAGAATTATTCACTCCTACCTGCAACTCAGAATCTCTATTAAACCTTAGCATGGCTGTTTTCAGCCAACCTGTCAACCACATTGGCTCTACGTGTGTGTGTGTGTGTGTGTGTGTGTGTGTGTGTGTGTGTGTGTGTGTGTGTGTGTGTGTGTGTGTGTGTGTGTGTGTGTGTGTGAGAGAGAGAGAGAGAGAGAGAGAGAGAGAGAGAGAGAGAGATAGAGAGAGAGAGAGAGAGAGAGAGAGAGAGAGAGAGAGAGAGAGAGAGAGAGAGAGAGAGCCGTAACTAAATTATTTTGATGACTGGCTCCCTCCATAGTTTTAAAGAGGAATTTTAAATGTCCCGTGGGAGACAAACAGGACTCCGCTGAAGAGGAGAGGAAAATCACAGGTGTTAATTTAGGCCACAGGAGACTGAATCGGGTCTGAACAATTATTTATAATCCCATTTTCTTCAGACCTGGCTGAGGACTGCAGGACTGTACAAGGTGTCCTGAAGCCTCACCTGGATGACTTAAAACCCAGACTTCCTTCTCCCTAATTTTTTATTTTTTTCTGCCCTGCACGTACACACATTGTGAGTGCGCGTCAGTGGAGTTGGGAGCAGGTGTGTTTTTCCTCCTCTCATGAGACTTCTTTCAATTAAGGCAAAGATAAAGACAAAGAGAGAAGAAAAACAAGGCCAACATAAACAAGCACAGCCGCCTGTCTTCATTTAAATCATTCTCTTTACCCATCTTTTTGTTTATCTGTCGGTGTGTTCTTTTCTTCCTCCAGATGAGCATTTCCCTGCATAGAAAGACGGCCTTTGGCATGCTGCATATAACAGATCACCCAGTGACAGATTTATCTTTGGCTGAACTTTATTTGCTAGACTCTCAGTGTAAGGTCAGTTCTTTCCCTTGTTCTTCTGCGTATAATTGGCACTGAACACTTTGCATTAGTCCAGCAGAGCGATTAAATGTATGATTTATCACATTACAGTATGCCGGACGAAATGTACGCAGTCAGTCGCTGCACATCAGCATCAAAACTGGAAATTGTCTTGTTTCCAAATATATATTTTTTATTTAATTTATGATTTTTGATCTTTTATTACCTTATTGACTTTCTGTCTTTCTTTTCATATTTTTCGGTCTTCCATTCCATTTTCCCCTCCCTATTTCTCTCAGCTTGTGCCATTTTGCACTTTTATCCCGTCTCTCTCTCCCAGTTTCTCTCTATTTTACACACTCACACCCCCCCACACACCCACACCCACACACAACCACATCCACACCCACACACATGCACACTGTGCTGAATTGTGAGCGTGTGTTCTTGTGCGATGTCACTGTCACTGGGATTGAGAGATTTTTATTTAATCCCAGAGCCACCCTGTGTGATGGATGAAAGAACCTCTACCTCTAGCTCCTACACGCACACACACACACTCACACACACACACTCACACACGTGCACACACACAATAGTAATAGGTATTAAGGAGATGGATGAAGAGTCTTTGCCCACTAGGGAACTTGATGTCAGCTGCTTGACTTTATGAGAAAAGAACAAACAATGAAAAGAAAGTAAAACAAGTGAAACAGAGACAGAGGAGGTGAGAAAAAAAGTGAAAAGATAAAGTGTGAATGAGAAATGTAGCAAGGTCAGGCAGCATTTTTATCATTTATGAATATTAATGATCACTGGCTGAAAATTATGACTGTGAAGAGCACCCCCCCACATCCCACTTCCTCCCTTTACCTCCATTTAACAAGATTTAATCTCAGGGACTTTGGGGAAATTTTCATATTCAAAGCATCTCATTAACTGTGAACTCACTCTCTCACTGGCTCATTCACTTACATGAAAGGTCTATTCACTTAATATGGTGAAATATACAGCATGTTTAATCTTAATTTTTTGATGCACTATCACAAATATCGCTAATATTACAGCTACATTTATTCCAATGTAATATTCTTGTATTAGGAGGTGTGTGTGTGCGTGGGATGCTGGTCTATCGAGGGCTCATTAGGGGCAGGCGGGGCTTACCGTAGGGGATTCTGTCAATATCTGGCAACCTCGACTGAGTCATTTTGTTTAACTGAGTGCCAACGAGGGGATCGATGCTATGATTGGGGAATTATGGAAATAGGTTTTTAGTCTGTACTTTAGGCCTTCTAGTCCAATTACTTCAGGTATGTCAATGAGGGATATTGAAAGGCTTTGACGTTGGACAGGATCTGAATAACAATACTAAAGATGTCAGAAAATCTTTGGCATTGACTCAGAATGGAGGGAGAACATTAGTTCTGTCATGATTGGAACTGGAAGGTGGGAATATTCACCACGAGAAAATGGAGAGAATCCTTGCATGTAAACATGGTTCCTCACGTTTCTCTTTTTCTGCAGTGAAACACCTGAGAGAGGTTTGATGTGAACTTCACACAGTAAGTTCACACTGTATTTGGTGGTGTTTTATAACACCCATAAGATGGTAATGAACTCAAACGTGATTGTCTCCTCAACACTTTTCTCTAGCTATTTGAATATAAAAAGCTCCCCAAGTCTGTAAGGGTATAACTCAGCTGTCTGTGTCGGATAAGTTGCATCCTTGGAGAAGCAAACGCCAGAATGACGTTAATCTGCTCCCCCTTGCGCAAATCCATGAGTAACTCCTGTCATTCCTCTCGACGGCTCATCGGCACTGACGTCATCCCGCTCATGCAGTTTCTCTGTTCATTTAAAATTTCATCGACTATCGAAGTACGTGTCTGCTGCGTCTTTGTAGCAAGTATACAAGTAGGAGACTTTCATGATTTTTTATCAGAATCAAAGCTGCAATGAGGCAAGAAATCAGTGAAACATCTTGAAGGCCATTTTCTTCGATCCGGGAAGACTGAGGACTGGTACTCCAAAACAGAGTCAAGCAGTTCAAGCAGGCGTTGAAAGTTAGTCTGTGTATCGGGAAACACTCGCAACGAGTACAAATAATCTGCCCGATCTCAGTGCTAACATATGAGAAAAATTGAGCTCACAAAGTAATGACTCTGGCATCGAAATGTCACAATGGGCAGCCATGATGTCTATTGGTACGCGCTCTGCCCTTCATATCAGCGGGTCTAGTTTCTGTTGTTATTTATTAGATGACTCTGTTGTACGGCACAAATCGGCTTATCATTTGATCCCTGTGCTGGATGCATTTTGATGAAGCTGTTCTTAGATATCTGGTTGTTTGTCACAGTTTTTTTTTTTGTTGTTTCTTATGGATTGATTCTTCCATTAAAAACAAATGAAAACGAAACCAACCATCACTCTTCCACGCACGCAAACACACACAGTGTCCCACTGCCCGTCACCGGCCCACCCCTAAATCAATAGCAGCAAGTGAACAGCGGTGAGCAAATGAAATCCAAAGAGCGTGCGCTCTTCTTATTCCTGCATCAATCACAGTGGACGGGTGGCCGGCGGGGTGGAGCCCGAGCACCCATCTGTCATCCCCCGCGGTGCTCCCGCAAAGTGACACCCTGCTGGTCAAGGCCTCGGCCGTCCTCCAGGGACAGGACGAGTCCGACCTGTGTGACTGCTCACAGTGGAGACGATGTTCGGGGCTGATGTGTCGAAGCTGTTTGCATTCCTAATCCTTCTAGAGAGGACACAGGGGGTTTGGATTTACCTCAGGGGTTACGATCTGCAGACCTGCTTGTTTAAACTTGTCTTTTCCCCTCATCTGAAACTCCTTAGTACGGTATTCGATTCTTGAATGTCTTTTTTCTTGCCTGTGCTTTCCTTGTACAAGGTGTTGTAACTCTTTTTCATCCATTTGTTTGCTTTACATGCAATACACCTGCTTAAAAGTAGCTGGTTCTCGACTGGTTCACTGGACTCAATTGGAACTGTTCAAAGGGGGTAATAGGGAGAGGGAAGGGAATACACAATGGGCTTGATTATAGTTTATTGTTATTTGTGCCTTTTTACTTGTAACAGTAGAGCGCTTTATTTTGAGAGTCCAGTGAGTCAAGCTCCTGTTTAAATCGTTTAATTATTACAAGGGTAAAAATTGTATTGTACAAAAGGTTGTGTCGTGTACATGTTGCCAATTAGGGTTCTTAGAAAGAAAATTAGTAACAGCAAATACTGGCAACCTCAGATCACACTTAAAAAAAAAAAAAAAGAAAATTGCACATGATGCAGCTCTACAAAAGTGTTTTCCCCAGAGTGGTGTTCTGGTCATGATGCGAAAATACAACAATACCTGGAAATAAATAAGAAAAGTGAAAGTAGGGCTAATATAACTAGGTGTTTGCCGTTCCCCTTGAGACCCATTAGCTCCATGTTTAACAGATAGTTGAGTAAAATGTTCTACAACAACTACAACTACAACTACAACGTGAAGACCCCCTCCTCCTATGACCATTAACTTACGCACTGATTAAACAAGGGCTGCGGACTAATTTCAGTATATTTTTCGGCCCTAAAAACTGACACAACACCACTTTTCCCGTCTTGTTTGGACAAGCAATTCCACTTGAAGTAAAGTGCGCCAAGCTGCAACACGCAGAGCAAACTCTCGCAGTGCTCAGATCCGTGAGAAGACAATCCAAGACAAACAAAGCAGCTCCGTTCTCTAAGTATACAGCTTACGTTATTACACTTTCCCCTCCTCTACGGGATAACGTTTCAACAGTGTGTGCGACGTATACACTTTTTTGCGATGTAATGTTGAGGCAGACCAAAGATTTCTGGGGGTGTTAAAAGTGCCAGCTCACCTCCACCTCGGGCCTCCTGCTCGAGACAAAGGGAAAAAGAAGAAACACCGGTGAGACTGCACCTGCTTCAGAGAGCGGCAGCTCCTCCACCAAGTGCAATGATCGGGGCCATCCATCAAGATTTTATTGATCTCCACATAACAGAACTCATCTATGCAAAAATGAAGCAGCCTTGTAAAGTCACATACATCTTTTCCTCTAAAAGACAGCGGCTGCCTGATGATAAATGTCACCGTTACGGTGAAAAATATAATAGTAATAGCGTCAGTTTTTCCCGGCAATAAGATGTTGGTATTTGATCAAGACATTCAACATGTTGGGCTCCGTCAACACCTCACATGCTTAATGTTCACCTTGTGTAATTCATTTCATTTAGCGCTAGTAGTTGCACTAATGCATTTATGTCATTTACCACAGTATATAATGTCCATTACAGTGATGGTCTCTGGAGAGGGTCCCAATCTGTCAAGCTTTTGTGGCTGCCAAAGATAGCACTTCCCGCTGTTGCATTAAATCAATCAAGGCCGGCATTAATTACACAGTGCTTCAGCTTTATTATTTGCTAAAAAAAAAAGAAGGTAAGTAGGAAACGTCACGCGTTGCGATGGACTGCCGACCTGTCCAGGTTGTGTTGCCTGCCTGTGACACTGTTGGGTACAAAGTGAGTAAGATAATGGAGGGATGGATGTAAGTGTCAAAGAGGCTGGCCCTGGCTCGCACACACTGCTTCACACACATCCATCCTGCCCCGTGTCAGGCCGAGCCCCTTCACCTCTGGGGCTGAACTATTTTTGTAGTTGATTAATCTGTAACATATTTTTTCCTCGATCGATTATTGGTTATGTTAATGAAATGTCAGAAAAATGTTGATCCTTGCTCCACAAAGGCCAAGATTTAGTACCTTACTTTGTCCACACCTTAAATATATTCAGCAGCCTGCCATAGAGGACTAAAAAAAAAGTGGGAAATATTCTGGCTGAGAGAGAATTTTCACTTTACTTCTAAAAAATGTCCCTAATGTTATCTATAGAGATCACAGGACAATACAAAGATTTAAAAATATATCAGTAAATATGATTAAAAAAAGAGAGAGAATGTAATATATAAATGCTCAAATTGACTTATAAATTTATCACGTGATTGTGAAAAGAGGAAGTAAAACATCCTAACAACTTTTGGGTACAATGCCACAATTTCAAGTCAATAAGAATTGGTGTATTTTACTATACGACTCTCTACGTGCATCACTGACATTCCCCTCAGCCTCGTCTACACTGTTAGCATCTGAACCTGCTTAAGGGACGTAGTGATTTATCAAGATGTTAACGTCATTGTGAGCACAGGAGTTTGATTCTGGCTGACACAGCACGATGCCTGGGAACACGCTCCCGGAGCTGCTAATGTTATCGTTTCAGCATAAATGAGACAGAAATTGTCAGGTAACTTTCTGTGATAGTTCCTTTGCATCAAATCATGTTGATGCAAAAGCGTTTCAACGGAACAATGACAGAAAATTATATCAGGGGTGAGAGCCAGTTCATTATTTGAATAATTGCTTTGGAATCAATGCTGTCGACTGGTGACCTGTCCAGGGTGTATCACCTGCCTTACAAATACAACAAGTTGATAAAATGGATGGAGAGATGTTTTCAACTGACCAAATTTGCCCCCTAGGGCAACTAAAACAAGCGGCTTTTCCCATTTGAAAACAAATCAAGGTATGGTTGCTAAGGCTAGAAAAGAAAAAAAGTATTAGCAGCTTAGAAACAAACCCACCAGTCAAAGCTCCTCCACCTGCAGGATCAACACTGGGTGAGGGCATGAACCCTGTCTCCTCTCTTCTCCTCTTGTCTCATTTGCCTAAACAGAGATGTGTCGCTCCCCTCCAACACACGCTGCCTCCTTCTCATCCGAGCTGACACAGACCAGAGACCTTTCCCTTTTTTTTTTTTTTTCTTTTTTCCTCTCCACCAGCTCAGACAAACTATGCGTGGGAAAAAAAAAAATCGACGGGGGGGGAAGAGCTTGTCGTTTTACATATCTATTTTTGTCAGAGAGGCAGGCAGGCAGGCAGTCTGGAATGTCAATGTGTGGCTCAGCAGCTTCTGACTGATGTGAGATCACAGTGACGGCTGCACACAGTGGTACAATGAACACACACACACAAGCACACACACACACACACACAAACATACACACACATAGACAAACACACACAGACGCACAGAGACTTTGCCTGTGGGTGCGGTAGCAGGGCGCAGTCATAGACAGCTCAGATAAGACCAGGTCACCCAGGTAGAGGGAAGCATGCCGCGTGCGCGCACACACACACACACACACACACACACACACACACACACACACACACACACACACACACACACACACGCACACACACACACACGCAGGGTTTAGAATTTCCTCGCAATGTCAAGTTATCCTTGTGCCATACTTTAAATAAAAGGGTTTCAATTCAGCTCCAGGGGAATCTTCATTGGAAATATTGCGAATGTTCTGGTGCTTGATTTTATAGCTCTTTAGTGATTGAGAGTTTGGAATTTGAATAAAAACTATTCCTCTTCAGGGGGCATATCTTCAGATCAGCACTCCACATGGAGGAGTCAAACGCCTGCGCCCGACCAGTGTCAACTTTAGCCAAACACGGGAGTCAATGATAAAGACAACGCTGGCATTTCAAAGCGAGGAAAAAGGTCAGCGCTATCTGCTTGCCTCTTATCTCCTTCTCTCAGTCCCAATTCAATTAAACTCTAATCCGTTTTATTGCTCTAACACACAACAAGCCCACGTTGGCAAAACAATATTGTATTGATTGGGGTGCAGTAATATTTTGCTGCCATCGAGGAATGTTGAAGACATATGAGGGAGGGATAGAAACTCAATATAATGATATTCTCGTGGCGAAAACAATACGCTCTCTCACAACAATTTACAATCGAGGTTACGTTGCTTCTTCCACAGTATGCATCTGCTTTACTCCTTGTATCATTCTCTGCTAAACATTCATATATTTTGCAATGTATCTTTCATCACTCTGCATGGCTGAAAGAAGGACACAGAGACAAAGCAATGCAGAACTCTAAAGCTATTAGCAACATTAGCATAGTGAATCTACTCATCTAAACTGCTGTGACATTCATTTTCTTAATCTGTTTCATACCTATGCCAGTCTACCGGAGGCTATGTACATCCGAATCAGAATCACATTCACTATATTACTCATTACTTTATTACTTTATTAATCCCTGCATAAATTAAACATGCATGTTAAATAAACATGCAAAAAACACAGGGAGAACACAAAGATCCATCATACAGGCCATTTCGTTTACAGTTTGCAGTAAGAGGCTAATTTGGGTAATTGTTATTCAGGGTTTGCATCTTTCTAGGTGTAACGGAAATGAACCTGACTGAGGCGACGGTGCCATCCACTCATCCACTGTGTACTGTAGCCTTCTGGCCATGTATCAATATAAACTGCTCCACAGACAGCAGAATGAGAAGACAGGCATTGATTAAACGAGAATAATAAAACACCTGCCTTATCGGGAGCAACATAACACCTATCACTTCAATTATACAATGTTTCATTTAATTAATTACACTGTTCTCCCTTTGCAGATGCGAGGACTGCAACTCACACAGGCACACAGACACATACATAAACACACCCAGGACACACATCTCCGCTCGCCTGTTTTCACAGTCTGCTGCCCAGTGTTAGAAAGAGGCTGTCAGAGAGAGGGAGAGAGAGAGAGAGGGAGAGAGAGGGAGAGATAGAGAGAGAGAGAGAGAGAGAGGAGGGGGTAGAGAGAGGAGGATGGTTGATTCTGACGAAGAGGAAGGGGAAGATGAACAGTCACACGATGGAGTAGATGAGAGGTAAAGAGGGAGGTGAATGGTGAGCTGCTTGTTACAGAGTGAGGGGATGATGGGGGTGCGTGTGTGTGTGTGTGTGTGCATGTGAGTGAAATATTCTCTCATAAGGGGAGAAAATATGAGGAAAATACGCAGCAGATGACAGTTTTCGACTGATGCTTGTGGGAAAAAGATTTCAGGTGGAGGTGTGGTTCCATCAATAAATTTCAGGGAAAAAATTAAAAGCTTGAAAAATGAGGACAGAAACAAAAAATCTTCTATCACTTTGGTCAAGCCATGAAATAACCTACCTGGAGGTTCAAAGAAGGGTGAACTCTATACTGATAGATGTTACAAACCTATTAAATACATTTAAAATTAGGTTTTGTAAATTTAGGGGCCGGACATTGAGTAATTAGTTCTACATGGCTTAATTACATCCACTAGCCAATAACTATGGATCTCAAGAGAGACCAGACGTATTGAGAGTATCCAAAGAGAGAGTAAAACTTTAAAAATAGAGTCTAAGGGTCTCAAAAACAGACTCTCTGCAGTGTCTCCTGAAGTGATGCGTCTTCATTTCATTTACTAGAACAACCTATTAGAACCTGTTGTCTGGTGCGGTGTAGGGAACTAATATGAGACGAACGGAGTGAAAAAGCAAGTGCTGCTCCCGGCCTGCAGATGATTGACAAAACTGATAAAGAGTGGAGAAATACTTTTGAGCTTAACTCAGTTACATTCAGCTGAAACTACAACAGCAGAGCTGCAATAAACCCTCCCTTCAGGAAGGTTATAATGTTTAGATTTTATTGAAATAGTTAATTCTACTTTGTGGCCGTTCTGGAGGATGTATTTTCGGGACACTGTCGCTGCACCATATCATACACAGAATCCGTTATTCAGCCAAAAGCTCTCAGAGATGAAGGGTTACACAAAATAACACCTGCCAGTATCACACAATGCCAAGATCACAATGCCATTGGCCTATGACAAACACAGTACAACAGAACAGAAGAAGCCTCGCAGATGAGAAGTGAAGCTGCAACGAGCCGGGACGACAACTTCTCAGACGACGACGACCCGGATGGATGAATGAAAACCTCCACAGACATACACATACACAGTATATTTCGAGGCTGTAAAATACTGAAGTGCTGAATTTTGACATCTAAATGAGGGTGCATTTCAGGGTTAGTCTAAATATCCATTAGGGCTCCAACACTGCAGAGCCACTTAAGCCGTGAGCGCAGGTTCGGCTGGATCGGCCTCCCAGCCCTAATGCTACCTCGTCTGCCTGTCCGCCCGTTGGGTAACAGTAGGAGACATCTTTCCTTCACAAAGCCATCTGATTCCAGTCTGCAACGCTTAAACAAGCCTGACTGGAAATGAGCGCAGACAAAACGGGATTGTCTGACCTGCTCGATCAATTAGGACAGAGAGAGCAGCGAAGAGATAGACCGAGAAAGCGTGTGGTGAGGCGCGGCTTTCAGCATCCTCAGAATTTGTATGAAATGTTAAGTGCATTTTAGAGAGCTTGCCAGACAAAACATTAATCTCCAGTGAAACCTTATCCCTCTAATAGGAACCATCTGCTGACCCCGAGCGACCCACCTTCCCGCGCGGGATCTACAAACGAAGATTGAAGTCGGGGCGTGGGAGCCGAGAAGAAAACAAGATGTTTCTCTCTGCCATGCCTCTGTCTCTGCTTGTAAAGGAGACAAAGTAAACTGCGCAGCTTAAGGGGATGAATCCCAGCCAAGTGACCCTGCCTCTCCTCTATCACAGCTCTAACTCTATTTCAGTGAAGAAGGAGATGAATATAAATGAGAAACACTCTCGCACGGCGACGGGAAACTTTTTGAACAATTTGCATAAATAAAACAACAACGCACAGAAGTCTGTTGTATTATAAAAGCAAATACCAGAGCATATGTAATCATGTCCTTGCATTTGAAAGTGTAAAATCAGAGTGTTGCGGCCATAACAGTGACAGTGGAAATCTGGGGAGGGGGGGCAAACAGATCATCTGAGTGGCTCCATGCACTGCTTCATCACACAGGCCAAATAACAGATCACCACCTCATAACATATTTATCTGTGATCCGTCTCTGCTTCAGTATCTCCCCGGACATCCAGTTCATGAGTGGGTTACGGACGTCTCAGAGACAAATGATATTAGATTCGGGAACTTCGCCACCGTTGAAGGTTTGGTAAATTGATACCGAGGATGGAAGGGAGAAGAAGTAGGGTGGGAGAGAGGAGGAGGAGGAGGAGGAGGAGGGGGCTTCGTCCTGCGGTGCTGTGATCAATCTTCTGACCTGGCATTTGCAGCAGAACTACTCTACATCCACAGCCTCCGCTGGTTTGGAGAGCAAAGGACAGGTACAGCAGTAGTGAAATCCTTCTTGGATGAGTTGAGCTGGAAGCCTCTCTCTGTTCCCGATGAGATGTTTCACAAAGAAGTTGACTCTTGAGAAACAGAAAATCATATCTCGATCTCATAAGATTATGATTATGAGGTAATCATGAGGTAGAAGTTATATGCAGATGAATTTGCATATGAGTAGGTTGGTGGATAAGATGCTGCCTCACAACGCTAAGGTCCCTGGCTCAAATCTCAATCACTCCAAAACATGAGAACTATAAGTGTGCCTGGATTTTTCTCTATGTTTGTCCAAAAATATACAAATGTGGACAGATTGGAGACTCATTTTGTGAAATGAAACCTCCAAAACTGTGTAACTCGACTTACATACACACCTACATAATAGAAAAATAATGTGGGTGCAAGTATTTGATAGGAAACAACTGTGCTGCACTCAGCGTGATCTATTACACTGAATAACTTTTCTAGTCACAAACTAGCCACTGTGCCTGCATTTCAACACTTTTGCATTTCATGAAATTTTATTTAGTTTCCCAAATGACAACGATACACGAAACTGGATGTTTTGTAAAAGGAGTCGGGCTAATTTACCACCTCCTGGTATTACTGGCACGCAGGCTTTGCTCTGGAGGACAGTGATACGATCTCAACGAGGACAACGAGGACGCATTGAAGATACCCGGTGACAACACAAAGGCCGATCGGCTCGTTTGTTTTCCTGATAACGTATCCAGAGACAGATCGCATATTAATAGTATGCGTAAATGGTGTCGTTGCTGCATATCATCCCCAATCCCTCCCTACCCAGTTTCCTGACATCTCCACTTATAAATAAAAACAGAACAGACTGGTCTTAAAATTGCAGGTTGACGACTCTCAAATATAACGAACTGGAACACGTTGTTGCGGTGATATGATCGTCACCCCACTGTGCGTAGCAATGTCATGGTTTCACACATTTCTCCGATGTGATTCATCCTCTGCCACTCACAGGTGACACTGACAGCGGCCTGGAAGAATAAACGGTTAGCACGAGACTCGTGCTACCGTATAGTTTCCAGCAACACCTTGTATCTTCTTCCGTTTCACTGTATTCAGTTTTTTAATTTCTATGGATTAGTTTCTATAATTGAGTGGCTCTGGGGCTCTCCAGTATTGCTTGCCTCCCCTACTCCTCGAAGAAATTTTAAATAAGAGAAGAAATATTAAAATCATTGATTCGTGGATACAGAAACTTCTTCCCGGCATTTCAGTTCATAGACTGACTGACTGATCATACTGGGTATAAAAGGTCAATTGTGCACTGATAAACACCAACTTGGAGCATGTTTGCCTCTATTGGTAAGTGTCGTCCAGTGTTTTCCTCTATGGCACTTTCAGCAGCTTCTCTGACGTGTCTGTATCCAAACAACACAACAGGTGAACAATCACTTTTGCTCTTTTTTTTGACACCAAAATACAATAAAACCATATAGTCTGGGACGCCTTTGCTTGAGTTACATCTGTGTATGTGTGCGTCTATGTGTGTGTGTCTTCCCTTGCTTTCCTATCTGACCACAGAGAGTGTGACAAATGGATGTGTCAGAGCTTGATGGAGCACTGCGATTGCTCCGCTAGGCACAAAGCTATTACAAGACTATATAGACAGCCCCAAAGAAAAATCCTGTTTCAATCAACCACAGATAATCTTGGAGACAAAGAAAGATGTCCAACTGTTGATAGAAAGAGTCCGGCTCTCATCTGAAAAGGAAGATCATACTTCACAACGGATGTTTTAGACTTCACATTTCTGAGTATGTCAGGAAGCTGAAATCACATTTGTGTACAATTTTTTGTCACTCTGGAAGAAAGATGCCTGAAAATGTCATGCAAGGTGTGGACAAGTAATACCTCCCCCAGCGTCTTCATTCTCTATCACACCTACTGTATTATCCATTATATCATTTTCGGTGGATTTCACGTGCAGGATGGATGGGGATAAACAATTACATGACATCGGATGAGACTTCACGACAAAATGGGGATGAATAAAAGACTGAGAGTAAAGTCTATTCCTGTGGAGATCGCTGCTGTGTCTTTGATCAGAAACACGGCACAGTGAAATGATTTCTCAGATGTCCGACATTTTGCATCATACACAATTTTACATGTCGTGTTCAGTCGTAGGGAACACACACACACACACACACACCATGTCATCATCACATCATTCACTCTCACCCCCTCATCTCCCGTTGGACCAAACACAGATGTTTTTGTACTGGGAGAAAAAAGAACATGCCAAGTGGCGAACCAGTGACCAGCCTGGTCAGCCTTTTGCTGCTGCAGTAATTCAATGCTGGGAAAGTGCAGAGTTGACTTCAGATGAGGAACACAGAAGACATGCGTCAGCGTCACAGTAATATGTTCTTTTTTTTCCTTCTCTCTCTCTCTCTCTCTGATGCAAGTCAAGTGAAACAGACAGCAGTAAACAGCCGACTACAGATAAAGCACCGTGACCTTGAGGAGCTTTCCTGTAACTGGGCCACCTCGCTGTTTCTGGAGAGCATGTTCGAGTGTGTGTGTGTGTGTGTGTGCGTATGTGTGTGTGTGTGTGTGTGTGTGTGTGTGCGTGTCTGTGCGTACAGAGTGATAGAGAGGCAGAAAGGAACTGGTGATGTGTGAGAAGGAAAAACCCTCTCTGTGCACCTGAGTGGGTAATGCAGGAGAGAGAAATCGTGCAGACATCAGTTTGTGTGAGTGTGTGTGTGTCTGTCTGTGTCTGTGTGTGTGTCTGTGTCTGTGTGTGTATTACTGATATTCTAGAGATGCAACAGTCATATTTATGAGATTTGACGTTCTTAACAGGACAAATGCACATCTCAATAACAATAATCACGACAAATAATTAGATTTTAAAGTAAAGACTTCAGATTCAGGTTAGGCTGAGACTCTTTGTTACAATCAGTCTCTCTCTCTCTCTCTCTCTCTCTCTCTGTCTATCTGTCTGTCTCTCTCTCCCCCTCCATCACTCTCTCTCTGTCACCTTAAACAGCATCTTCAGTCAACACTCAGGGGGAGCACAGCCCAATTCTCAGAACCAGAACAATTCACTTCAGTTTTACTCTACCATCCGCTTTAGGAGCCCTTATTTCCATAGCGAAAAAGCATTTAGTTATTTAATCCACCCTTTATTTCTCTTTACTATAAATACATGTTTTAAAAAGTTCAGAGATTTATTGATGTTTCCAGGTCTCCGCATGTAAGCTTTCTGTCCAGTACTGAATACAGTTGGTTGAGACGTCAGCCGGAGCAATTTTCCTCCGTCTGAATGTAAACGACTGACTGTGACTGTCTGTCTAATGGCCGCCCTCCCATCTGAATAATAACTTCTGATAATCTGCTGTCTGTGCTAATGCATCATCGAGGGCTTGAGTACCGCATGTGTGTGTGTGTGTTACTGCTTGTCTAACTAGCGATGGAAAAATAAATGCTTATCCAGCTTCTACTCCTGTCTGCCGAGTTCATCTTAATTTAACTAAACACTCATCTTTTCAGGTTTCACATGAAGAAAGGATAAAGGTGGAGCTGAACTGGGTGAATAAACAGGAGTACGTCAACTGGAGGATGTCAGGAAAGAAACAAGAGTCTCAAAGGCATTTTTTTTCCCTTCTGTCAATAAAATTACAATTCGCAGTAACACACCACTGATCGTGTCTAATATTTCCTAAGCAGCTATTAATGCGAGTCACACGCAGGCAATCCATATCGCATTTATAACAGAGATTTAGTTATTTCATTTGCAACCAGGGACAGACCAATATCACACCATTCAGATCTGAAGCCAGCGATGTGTTCCCTGATCTTTTCTAATCCATTATTGAGTACAAGTAGGTTCGGCTATCAACGTGTTAAAGCAGGTTCAAACTCAAAGACCCAACTCAGATCTGCTATCTTATGAACACCTTTTCGTCTTCATCTTCGTGCCACGTCTCCCTCGAATGAATGATCTGAACCGGCACAAAGCGTATCTCAGGCAGACTTTCACTGTGGCATTTGGGTTATTTATGGTAATAGTGTCAATTAGACACAGCTGACATAATCCGCCAGCAGTTGCATTTGCATCAGCACGTTCAGCAAACACAATAAAGAAAGACAGAAAATCTGTGCTGGTGAAAATGAGAATCCCAGTACTTGTTAATTTTTTTTCCTACAAACAATTTAGAGGAATAACATTTATGGTAAGATGCCCAAAACTAGTGTTTTTCGTGCTAAAACTTCTGCTTTTTGTTTCCCAATCTAACAGCATAGAGTCACAGCAGGGGAATATTTGACATTCTTGTCCTTGTTTCGCAGTCCATTGCACCACATATTTACAGGGACTCAGTTCCAGAAACTACCAGCTGGAGAGAAAGAGTTCCCAGGAACGACACGACCCAATGCGGTTTTTCGTGTATTTGTGCCGCATATCGGACCTCTATCGTTGACAAATAAATCCACATAAAAGGGTACAGTATGTTCTCCCAAAGGTTCAAAGACTGGAAGATATTGTCATTTATTGTCAACACACATGTGCACACAACTGGTTAAATATGCATTTATTGTTCTTTATTTGATCAGATTGGACTATTTGGATTGGATTGGATTTGTTTTTCTCTATCTGAATGATTTGAAATCTTTTCACTCTTGAGAACAAACAAACTGCAGGTTTAAGTATCTTACAGACTCCGAACGCTCTCCCTCTCTCTCTCTCTCTTTGGTTGCTTCCCGTATTCATATATTCAGTTCCTCTTCTCCGCAAGGCACTAATAACCTCCTCACTCTTCTCTCCCTCTGTTTTCTCCCTCTTCTTTCCATTTGCATCCACCCTGTATATCAGGCCTTCTCTCTCTCCCTCCTCTCTCTCGCTCTCTCTCTCTCTCTCTCTCTCCGGAAGTCAGCGTCCGCGTATTCCTCACAGCCCAAAAAGCTGTCAGAATATGTTCTGCTGTCAGCGAGATGCCGACTGGGAGCGCATTAGATGGCGGCCTCGGTGTGTCCCTGACAAGAAACAAGCCAATTAAGGATTCCCCCAGCACTGCTTAAGCCCGGTTATGGCAGAGGTCCCAGAGACGAACGCTGGTGTGCTAAATCATCACACCTTTTTTTATATTAGAGCCTCCGTGGGGAGAAGTGGAGTGATTCTGGATTATTCCCCTCCCTTTTTTCCCCCTGTCTCGCAGTGCTGCCGGCCATCACTCAGCAGCGCGCCTTAGAGAAGTTTATCTGAGCTATGAAGGACACTGACAAACAGATTTTCCTCTCCCTCTCTCTCTCTTTCTGTCTCCACCTCCGTGTTGTTCAGTCTCACTCTCAAGGCTAATAGTATTAGGGATGGAGGAAGTGCTTTGAGATAAGCCTTAGGTCGTGTAGTTGCAATCAATTACTGTGGTTAAATATTGCAATAAAAAGATTAAGGATTAGTACGGGGGAAGGGGGTGTAAAGAGGCTTCAGAGGGCGTGCAAAAGCCTTCATGAGAGTGCAAGCACTTGAATGTGTGTTTGGTTTGTCAGTCATCGTATTCATTTTCATTCTCGCCAGTTACATCCATTCACTCTCAGGCGCTGCCTGCTGTCTTCTCTGTTTCTCCTTCTGTTTTCTGATTTCGTTTTTTTTTTTTTTTTTTTTTTTTCTGCCGCCCCCTAGAGTCGCAAAGCCTGAATCTGACGATGATCCTCTGGTTGAAAAAAAAAGATCCAAAAAGTGACAGGCCGATTTGCTTGGAGAACTGCTGGCGTGCGGCTGCCGGAGCTTACACTTGTTACACCAGGGGAATGATGAGGAAAGCTGGGAGGTTAGAGGGCTGATACTAATGCTCTCAGATTGAAGTTAATTCGGTGGAACAATCAGAATCTTTAACGCCGAGCATCAAAGGATCAGGACAGCACTGCTCTTCATTTTTCTCGATGTCAACACGTTTTTATGAGACGGCCAAACCCGACAACACTCCGCTCTGTTTTTCGAAACTTTGCAACTTCAGTCCAAGTCCATTTGTCTTTATCAAAAGATAGAGAGTTGTGTTTTTTACTCAATTTTCAGCAGCAGACACATGGAGACATGACCCGTGTCTGGAATATTTCATCCAGGGCAGCAATGACAATAGTTTTTTTTTTTCCACCAGTGGAGCTCTAAGAATAACTTTTTTTTTAGTTCCTCAAAAGTAAAATTGAAGGTAAACTCTTGATCCAACTGTCCATTCACTCTCACACTCATACCTCGGGACAATTTTAGAGCCTTCAATTGACCTGAACATGCAAACTTAATGTCAATTCATGTTGTCCTGTTGTTATGAAATCACATTACTTATGCAATCAGTTCTAGTTATATATATATCCACGCATCCTGGTCAAGATGACAGACTCTCACGTCTACAGAATAAAAGTACCCAGTATGTGTGCATTTAGCAAAGAGCCAAAGCGGCCTGTTGTCAGCCGTGGTTTTGCGACTGGTGGACACATACGTATGAATATTTAAAAGCACTTAAAATGACCTTTTGGGAGCACATTAGACTAAAACTGCTGTTGTGTCGAGACTTGTATTGCAGTAAACGTCCTTTATTGCTGCAGTGAATCACAGACATCACATTCACAGTGTAACTACAACAACAACCTGCCTCACATCCATGTCACCTCCTGACAAACACACGCGCACACACACACACACACACACACACAGACACACACACAGGCACACACACAGGCACACTATGAGACGAATGTGTCGCTCTGAGCCGAACGCTTGTGAGGCACTGAGGCTGCACAGACTAATATTTGACTGAGCGCTGTTCTGCCAGCAGTAAACCAATGTGCCGGCGCTTTGCTCCACCCTTACATAACGCTGTGTTTATACGCCCCCGGTAGATCGGACTTATTGGCTGCTCGGTATCTCTGACAATAGATAAAAATAGGATCATTCCCATCCTTTATACCGGACAACCTTAGTTTGTCGTGGTCCAACCTGCCTATGCTCAGTTTCCCATAATAATATCAATGAGTGAAAACAAAAGGCAACATTAGGCATTCTTAATCCCTTAAAGCTGTTTCATGTAATTTAATAAATAAGCTGCTCCTCTCTCTGCTCTGCTCCCTTACCCCCCACCCACCACTGGGAAATGACTCATGCATATTTCAGCAGTGTGTCTGCCCATTCTGAGTGGAGCTTATCGTGGCTGCATGCAGACGCCAAATCAAGCCTCTTTTCCTTCTCCTCTTTCTGTCCCTCCCTCATTCACCCCTCAGACACGCTGTTCTTCATCACTATTCAGCATTTCAGGACATGGAAAGAAAGAGGGAGACAGGGCACACATCTTTGACTCATGGAAACATCTGCAAAAAAAGAAGGAAAATCTCTCTATCTTTGCCGCAGAGGTACCTGCAAGCCTTTAGCATTCTTGAAAACAAACACGATAATTAACAACTGGAGGGGGGAAAAAAAGTTTGCAGTGTCAAAGTCCTTGAAAGGCATTGTATGGATCAATCGCTGCTCAATATGCACACATCTAATGAGTAAAACCTTTGAGGGTTTCTCTATCTCTGAGGATATTCCCACGTTAAGTAAATTCATTAACAAACACAACAGTCCTCATTGCACAGTTTCCCCTTGTGGGCCCCTGGAAACAGGTGTATTTACTTTGAAACAGAGACAGGTATAGAGCAGTCCAAGGTGTCCAGCGTCAAAGCCTGAGCCTGACCAAGATGTATGATCATGTTTAAAGTGTGTCAACATCGTTGTGCAGCTTTCCTGTTCGCTGGAGGCGCGAACCCACGGGGAGATGCACGTAACGATGGGAGACACCGAGCACGATTACTTAATTGATTGAAGCGTTTCAGGCTTTCCCTGTAATTTCCACTCTAATCAAAGCTATTCCCAGGCAAGGCTGATAACCGCAGACATGCCCGCAGTGACAGATTCACAGTCCAGCAGAACAAACTCGACACAAAAACTGCACACAGACCAACAGCCCCATGGCACTGTTGGGCACTAAGCATGTAAGATAATGGATGGCTGTTGATGTTTTGGAGTCTCATTTATGCCTTGTGTGGCTATTTTATACTTAGGAATTGGATGACATGATGGTTTGGACACCCGAGCCCAGAGCTGCTGATGGTAGCTGCTGTTATCAGCTCCACCAACACCATCAGCAGGCATGGCTTCAGCAACTGTGACTCAGTTCAGAGTGCCATTACAGCTCAACCTCCAGTCACAACACTGTCATCTATTAACACACAGTCTGTTTACCTGTGGAAGCACACAGACAGGTGTATTTTTCCACTACTTTCCCAGTATTTACTTGCGTCTGTCTGAATTTTTTATAACACCTGTTGCTGGCACCATATTCAACTTTCATGCTTTGCATTTTGGACTCAGGAATGATCCTGTGATTTTTTTTAAGCAATCTGAATCAAATAAATACAAAAGAGAGACTTTGGGATGTAAGAAATCCAGCTATCGTCGCAGGGTATAAAACGTGTTTTTCTTATTGTTCCTGGAAAATCACAAAATTTCATTCAAGTTCAATCTTCAAATGAATCCTCTGACAATCCCCACTTTGCTACAGCGCAAACATAAACTGTTAAAATGTTGTGTCATACTTTTGCTGGTGCTAATTAACAAAATATACACAAATATGGGTGAAAAAAGGCTCAAGTTGCAGCTTGATTTCATCATCACAAGCCCCGAAGTTACAGGAAGTGTCGTCCCAGAGTATCTAATCAGCATGGTTCTTGTGTTCCTGCGACGCTGCTACTACTTTATTTGTTTATTTGACTTGATTAAACAGAGCGACGGGGCCACAATGACTTGCTCAAGGACGCTTGAGCAGTGTCGCCGTGGGGATGATGCGCCGAGCCACCCCTGCGGTTAACCTCCCTCCTCTACAAAACCACTCACCTTCCTCTCGCTCTGAGGGGTTGTTTACCGGCGTTTGATAAAAGCTCATCTATAAATATGCACCTCGATTTGCACATCCCCTTCAATTTCATATCATGCAAGCGGCCTTATTCCGGGCAAACTCATCACCGGCTAATCACGCCGGAGCGGTTACTGCATGTGAAATTATTTTAAGATGTGTGCACCGGGCAGCACGGACTGACAGCGGTTTATATCCGGAACTAGAACCAGCGTGCGGCTCTGATAGGCGGCTCCATGGCGTGCTGCTGTATCGGCCTGATACCGGGCTGTGTCTAATATGGTGCGGATTGACTTCCTCTCGCCGGCTCCCAGGTAGTGAGGGGGATTTAAACTATTTTACCTCCCCGGATCTTCACACCTTCCCTCAGGCCCTCTCACCTCGACGCCTTAAATATTAATGATAAATCGGAGGATAGTGGATGAGTGAGGAGGGGGGAGAGGGCTGACAGCTTAATCATAGAGGCAGCAGCCTCCCTCTCTCCTGTTCTTTAACGCTGTGGGCGGCTGTCACCGCGACCTACATGATGTAATCACCTCTATAACCCTGATATGGGCCACAGAGGGCCTTGCAGCCAGAGATAGAGAGACAGAGAAGGGGCTGGGGGGGACCTTAGGGATCTTCCAGCAGAGGATCATTTAAAGCCAGAACTCACAGAGAGTAACCATGGAGTCAAACGGACGGCGGTGAATGGAAAAAAAACACTCCGTACAGTGGCTTCAAATCAAGCACGGAGCTCATTTTTATGGAAACAGTCTCCACTTTTGTGTGGATGGGCACAATGCTGCTCATGGTTGAGCCTAATGGTCTTTTTCGTGGTTCTTTAATTGGAGGAGAATGTGTTGATAATTAGAGCTGATTGATTAATTAACCGACTAATAAAAGAATCAACAACCATCTGAATAATTGATTAGTCGATTAAGGCTTTTAAATTTCTTCTGACGAGGAGTTTAAGAAGTTAAGTCAATATTCTCTTCTTTCAGCTTCTAAAATACATAAGACATTACGTAAACATTTTCTGGGTTCTTTAATCTATGACAGCACATTGAATGTAAATGAACTGAGGACAAAAAACGGTGTTTAAAGATCTTATCTTAACATTTTCAAAACAGACGTTAACACCTTCTATAATTTTTCAGTCATTTTATAAGCCAAACAATTTAATTAAGTAATCGACAGATTAATGGACCATAAAAAATAATTGTTTTTGCAACACTATTGATAATCTGTCACAGAGAAAGGACAGGAAAATCTGCTGATGTCGGACCTATCTAAAAGTTGAGTCAAGCGATGTCTTAATAGAGAAATATAGAGGCTAAATGTTGTAATATAAGTAATTCACAGATTTACCGTGATTGTTGGACAGTGGACAGGTGAGGCCAGAAAGTTTTGGTGATAACATGTTTAACACTGTTAAAAATAAACCTGGAGGTGAGGGACATGGCACCAGATTACACAAAGAGGATTTTAGTCTTTATCCTTTCTGTAATCGAGTCTGACATCTATAAGAACAATCTGAGCTCGTCTGTGACACTTCCAATGGACGAACACTGACAGTGAGACAATGCTAGGAGGGATTATGGATGTTGGGCCAAAGAGCCGCATTTGATCAGCGCCAGGGATGTGATTTGAAACAGCACTATTCAGACAATGTTTAACCACACTGATTAAACCTTGCTCACTTCGGATTGGCTTCTGTTTTGTTACTAAACTTGACTATTCTAAATGTAAATTTCAGTCGGATAGTCTGGGAAATTAGTCTTTGCTGGCGCAATTTACTCGGATCGCGAGCTGTTCTTTACAAAAACCCTTCTTGTCTTGTTGCTTTTCATTATTTAGTCTGCTTAAATCACACAGTGACACATTATCAGTGGTTTCCTTTGTCTGATCACTGCCATCTTGACTGATTATTGACATTAGCATTTGATATCTCAGATGCTATTTGTGATGGAGATTCTGTTCTCAGAAAGGAAAACATTTTATATACATTTTCCAACGTGTCCTCAGCAGACACCATACATCTTCTCCCTAAACTTTAGGGTTAGTTACCTATCAACCTGCCACTTGTACATCAAGTAACAGAACTATTTGGAGAAGTTTCAATTGAGGGGGTATGGCACAGAGTGACAGTGGAACTGCACACAGTTACCTCGTTAAATACAGCACTTAATACTTGACATTTTGAAAGAGCCACATAAAAGGTGGTTACAGCCCCGGGCCTTTTCCTGACAATAAACCATGGGTCGGTAATTCTTATATCCTCAGAAAATGAGGTGTTAAACGAGGATCGAACGTAGAGACAGTGGCACAGACACAGTGGTAGCAGCTCTGCCACTTTCCTGCAATTAGGCCCAATTGGGCAGCGCTGCGAGTCGCAGGTTCAGAGACAAAGTCAAGACAATGGAGGTGAACAAAGAAGTGGAAGTCAGACAGTTCTGCCTTTGTTGTTCACTCTTCATAACAAGGAGACATTTTCAATCAGTCCTTCCAGCTTCTTTGACAGCGCGGCGAAGGAGAGGTTTTTTGATGCGACACGACGTTTTTGATCTGAAGGATGTTACGCCTCGTTGTCAGCGCATCTATGTTTTATTATGCCGGTACCCTCAGTAGAAGCCGCTCGGTGCCGTTTCAGACGTTTTGATTTATTTTGGCTGGACATGATGCAGCCGCTGAGCTGGAGGCACTTAGTGCAAAAAAAAAAACAAAAAATGGGACTTCCCCTGAAGGAAGGCTGACTGACAAAACCAGGATAACATGTCATTGCTTCTGCTGCGACTGAGAGGTTTTGCTGAATTTGAACTCTCTTTAACAGGAGGTGAGAAAGATGGAAAACTTCATATTTTGTTTTTCGAATTACAGCCAAATCGAAACCAATTACAATTAGACGTAGTTAGAGCTCTTGGGGGAACATGGGCTGCAATCTGTGTGCTTTCCCATGGCTAATATATAAAGAGTAGGTAAAATATTTCTGCAGCACTAATATGACACAAACAGGACAGGAACTGAGAGGGGAAGATTGGACAGCATAAGGAAAGCTTCCTTAGAGACCTCGGCTCATTATCTGTCTCCAAGTTACAGTATTTCCCATGTGGAAAGCCGAGCCTGAACAAAAACAAGGATGTGAATATGAAACAGATCACTGCTGCCCACTCTGACCTGTTAAAATCAATATAATTGAACTCACTGATGCAGCACTGGCCGCGCATTTTGATCGAGACACACTGGACAGTAAAGAGCGAGGGCGAAAAGGATCTGGAGCAAAGTTGCCCTCCTTACCCCGTTTATAGGATACGTCTTCCATCCGAGCTCTCCAAGCACAGACGTCGTATCCAGCAGAACAACTGAAATTGGAAAAAGAGCAGAGGGGAAAATACGACCATTAGCAATCTGTCAACACACAAAAACTCCTATTTTCGCACAGGAAATTGAAATATCAGTCATAAACGTGTTCATTTAGACATTTTTTATATTAACAGAAATGAGTTTCCCCGGATGAATATTTATGAGCGTGGCGGCATGTACAGTGGGAGCAACGTTTTTTGCCACTTGCGACACAATTCGGGGACTGATGGATTGCAGTCACATTGTTGTCAACAGGGCGCTCCCTCCCCTGCCATCCTCCTCTCTCATCCACCGTTTTATCTCAATCTCACTCACAACACCCTGCTCTTCTTCAGCCTCTGACCGAGACGGACCCACACACATAATCAGGGATGGCTGCGTCCCCAGCCCCTCCTGTGCCACCAAAACATGTTTCGTTATGCCAAATATCAATCAATATCCCGCTATGTTTTTTTTATGCATGTAATTTGGAGCTTTGCTATTGCATTTTTGCCAGAATTTAATATACAAAGATTTTAATCTCACTGCTGCATAATAACACCATTGTCAGCTGACTCTGAGGTAGAGTTAAAAAAAAAAAACAAAGCAATTCTACCCTGGAAAATATTGCCATCCTTGACAATATTTTGTCTTGCTCTCAAGGACAGTAGATTTAATAATTCAGGGAGCGGCGTGTCTCCTTGCAACAAGTGATGTACAGTGAAACGGAGCAGACGTGGCCCCCTGAGTTTACCTGCATTGTGAAGCCATCATAACATAATTAAATCAAAAAGAAAGAAAGTAAAACTTTTTTTATTTTATTTTACCTGCATTCGCAACATTAGGGAATAGACAGGAGATGTAGATTTTCCAAACCCATAAATATTAGATGGAGCCCATCCTGTCACCTTGTCAAATGTGCCACATGCACAGTATGGATGATGATACAGTTAAATCCTGATTATGCATGGGAAACAGTTGGTATTCAGGGGGAGGCCGGTACGGGAGAAAAACAACAACAAACCCGAGCGGCTTGTTTAAAGCAAGTCGTTCCTCTCACATGTCATCGTTGCTGAATCTCACCATCAGTCACCAAAAGTTTAATGTTTAAACTTGTCCTTGAGCAGCCAGGGACTTTGAAGCAGCAGGATCCCACAATACAGATTCAGATTTGTGATCAATCAAAGCGTATTCCCCTGCCCGGGCACTGTCTGAGGTTTAAGTGTCAGTCAGTCCATGAATGTCCATTTAGAGCTCTACAAGTGGTCCTCGGGGGGGCTCGTTATGCCAACACAAATCTGTATCATTGACAATATTCTCGGAATAAATCTCCATTACCATAACTGCTCAGGAAAAGCTAGTTATTACAGCTGAGGGTACATCAAATGAGGTAGTAGCCTCAGCACTGCTCTGTCATCATCACAATGTGAAAGCAAAAGAGAAGAGAGAGTTGTGCCTGCGAACGCATCCTGTCAAGATCAAGACAAGCAGAAAAGGAGACAGGGACATTTCTGAGTCTGCCTGTTCCCCCCCAGTTATGAGCCAGTACACCTCTGATGGAGCCTGGTTGACAGAGATTGTCCAAGCATCTGCTCGCTGAGCTGTTCATTGTGTGTGAATGCGTGTGTCTGTCATGCACAGCTAAATGCTGCTCTATCTCCACCCGCCTCCCACAGAGCCGACGGAGGACACACCGCCGGAGCACAATGCAACACCTGTTGCAAAGGGAGAAAAACGGCTGTGCCACAAAAGCCAAGTGTTAAGACAAGTATGCAGGGTGTGGGTGTGTGGTGGGAGTCGATAAATGCAACACAGGCAAAACAAATACATATAAATAGGAGTTTATGCCCCCCAGTTGTTCGGCAGAACACATGTTCAAGAGGGACAATCAACAATGCTAAATTATATGATAAAACAGCTGCACGCTGTAAGAGGACAATGTTATATAACCTGTAAGCGTTCGTAGACCGCACCATGACAGACACTCCTAATGTATGACCTGAGCCGCTAGGAACAATTTAAGTGGAGTTGTGATTTACGACAACCTTTATGCTTTGTGATAATCGCATTGTAAAATACAACTGTAAACCAATTGCCTCCATTACTAATCCAATACGTTCACCTGCAACATAAACAGCTGTATAAATCCATTACGTGTGTTCAAATCGACAAGAATGTCCAAGTCAAGCGAGCTACTAAAGCAGCAGTTGGGTAAGAATCATTACTGAGCTCGCTGATCCAGGATATTATATATCACAGATTGTAAGTTCACTCGGAAATATTATAAAATATTGAATAGCGCGGCTTTAATTTTGTCTTTCCGATGGCTGGTTTGACTTCCGTATGTACGTGACTTGGGCCTCAGCAGCCAGCATGTTGCTTGAGCAGCAGCATCACATGTGGCAGACACTTAGTGAGACTGTTCCACAAAGAGCTGTCCCCACGATTTCAAGGAATCGTTAGAGAAACATCTCCATAGAAATCGACGCAGAGTCCAAGACTGACAGCTGGTGATCAGTGAAAGCAGAGAGAGGGAAAACACTGAGGAGGAGAGACGGACGTGCTTTGAAGCAACAATAAAGGACTTTCTGACTGTTCGCTACTTAAAACCGCAAGTGGACCCATATTGACCGATCGGCACCACAATTTATCGATTACAGCGTTAGATGTTGTGACAGGACATGGTTTAGGAGTGATTTAGACTCTTTGGACTGAGTGAAGTTGGCATCAACTCCCTGTAGACTGTGCGGGTTTTCTCCAGATACTCCGGTTTCCTCCCACAGTCCAAAATCATGCATGTTTAAGTCGACCGGGGACTCTAAATTGCCCCAAGGTGGGAGTGTGTGAGAAAATGGTGTGTGTGCATATGTGTGTGTCGACTGGCAACCTGTCCACTGTCGCCTTCGCTCCAGCGGACCCCTGAGACATGTTACAACACACAAAGATATAAAATTTGACAACACAGAGGCAGAAATGACTGAATCACTTGATAGGTGGCGCTACTTGACCTACACATGGTTCTTTCTCACTCTAAAAAAAAAAAAAAAAGGGAGGAAGAAAGACGGTTTTTGAAACAAGAAACCTAGTCTTTTAGAAAAAAAAGTGAGATACATTTGCACAAATTACACAACCTGTGAGATACATTTGAGAAAGCAGACTGTGATTTCTATGCAAATGAAGCAGATTAGTCTAGTGACTGACCATGCTGTACATCGCAGTGAGGGAAGGCTTCCTGCCGAGCCTCTCCTCTTGCTCTCTGCTTGCTTTTGCTTTTTCGTCCATGTTGGCTGGTTCCTGGATCAGCTCCAGGATCCCTGCGTGACTCTTTTCTGCCCACCAGCGCCGCCCCGGTGCCATGTTAGCACCGGTGCCAGGCCGGAGGACCAGCCGGTAGCACCAGTGGTGTTAATGGACACCATTAGAAGACTGTGGGCAGGTAAGCGGCACGATCCCTGGAGGACGGCCTAATTACAGAGAGTTGGCGTTTCGCACTTCACTCCTCCGTGAATAAAGAACAGTCGATGTACAGAGCGAGCCGGGTTGTGGGAATGTGTGGCAAGTTAGAACTCTGCGTGTCTAACTTTGTAAAAGAGGAAAAATAGCCTCGGTGGAGCGGTGTAGCGGGGTGTTTGTTGGAATCGGCGCTTACAAAATAAGTACTGGGCTGAAGTGTGACACGACACAGGTTTTTTTTTTTTACTTGATTCGTGCAAAAGACTTGAAAAAAAAAATATTTGAAATGTGCTGACACCGTGTCGAACCGGCTATGTGTGCACTTTTTACTTGACTCTATGTGCACATGAGTGTGTGTGGGTAATTGTCTACTGAGCAGTGCACGCTAAAACTGCCTGCGTCCACATATCCATCCATCGTCTCTCTCTCTCTCTCTCTCTCTCTCTCTGTATCTTTCTGTTTCCCTCCATAGAGTTACCCTCCAGAGTGGCACCCACAGACCCTGCATGGAGCTGAGGGTCCGTTGGGACTTCCACTGCTTAGATATAAATAGAACATGAGCCGGCCAGCTCATAAATATGTGGAGCTCCGGTAGAATGATGACATCTCCTGTCTGGCCTACAACCACAGCAGGCCACACAAACATCTCAAAATAACTACAACAGAGCCGACGGCAGCTCCAGCCCAGGCTCCTTCATGCAGATTAGCATCGAGAGCAGTTTGAATAGTCAGATAACAGCGATACCAAAAGTCAACAGTTGTGTCAAACATTGTTGCTTTATTTAAGTCTGGGACACAACCTGACAAGATGAAGAAAGAAAAGTCGCACTGCCCTGGAAATATTCACTATGACAGCAGTTTTGGAACTTGAGGTTTGAGCTAAATAAACTGACTCTATGTGAGACATTTAAGCGTGCTGCACAGGTGATCTTAAGTTACTCATGGCAACACTGTTTTTGTTCGTGGTAGAAGATGATTAAAAAATATCTTTGTGTGTCCACTGGAAGGATTGTTGTGGACTGAGGCGGCTCAAAAAAGCATCTCCGCTCCAGACAAAAACAAAGTCATTCAATTTACGGGCGTCATACAATCCCATTCCGTTAAGCAGCAAGTCTTGTTGAATGACAAACAACAACATTTGATGAGCACGAGTTGTGAAAATTGATTTTGTAGAGTATTTCACCGAGGATTGCACATTGTCATTTAGCGGCATAAACAAGGTGCTGGGCTCTGAGATGATGAGCGGATGATATGCTGTGAAATGGAAATCTATCCATAGCAGAGACAACCTGACAGGCATGACAGCATCTTCAACACGTCTCCACACTCCACCAAGATCAAACATCCAAGGCCACAATACATAGCGGCGAAGCAAATCTCCAAATGTGTTTGATTAGATCTGATATAAGATGTAAGTGTTTTTAAATGAGGGATTAGTGAAGGGAACTTTGGCCAATAATACCTGATTTAAAGGGTCAAGTACCAACCCCCCATTATTAAGGATAAAAACCATAAAGTGTAATGGCAACAGTGATGTTACGCACATCTGTCATTTCCTAAAACACTTCCGAGCAGACTTTGAAACACGCACATTTCTCCATTCTCACTGTGTTGGGTGCTCCTGATATATTCTTTTCTCACCCGGAAACCTTTGACATGTGACCTTTTCCCAAAACCAGGCATGCAGTTCAGTTCAGGAGTATTTATCCTTGTTTTCAGAGGTTAACATGGGAGCTATAATGCTCTGGTGTCATTACCACAGATGCTAGTTTACAAGCTCTTTGGTGTTGAAATGTTATTGTACATCTTCTTGCAAAGCTTAGGAACTTTCTCCTGAGATGAGATTTGCCCATTTTTCAGCGTCATTTTGGCATCCTAAATGTGAACACAAATAAGGAAAACTTTTATACACGTTTTGAATGTGATCTAAAAGTGATAATACATAACCGCACTATATTCTAAAAATTTAATGACACCCTGAAACGCACTGCATTTACTGCCCACTGAAGAATTTGGCCTCCTGATGAAGTGAATCTGATGCCATAAGGCCTGCATAAAATAAAAACCATTATCTTAATATATGGATGACTATAAGGGAGCCAAGCCACAACCAAATGAACTGCCCGCAGCTTAGAGTCATCTCACTCTCTCCAGCTAGGAAACTACCGCCCTTTCATAACACGTAGAATCACGTTCACCAGTTAACATTAATATGGTAGAAACAGTGAATATGTATGGATCTAGCTCAGCTTAAATACACTCAACCGTGCATACGTATGAAGGGAACTACACGTGGTAACGTCGCTCCTTCCCAGGGGTGATATAAATTCACATGGTAACACACCGAGCACACACTGTGGCTGTGCGAGTCAAAAGTTCAGAGTTAACATTTGCACGGCCGCTCTGGGTTGGCTGATTGATTGATTTTCCTTGACAGCAGGCTGCTGGTGAATCTCTCCCTCATCTACAGCGCTGACGGTGATCTCGCAGCTCTGCTGCTGCAACCAGCGAGAGCGAAAAGCTTTAATCTGCTGCTCGCACAAAGCCATGCAAAGTTGCACTATTTCTAGGATGATTTCACGGCTCTATCTTTTCGAGTCCCAGCTTTAAACTGTCGACGATGGGTAAGGAAGGAGAAGAAAACATTTGCATGAGCTGCCTAGGGCTCATTTGTTTCCCGAGGATGCGGTTTCTTTTTCTTTATGAAACTCTCTGTCGGGAGGAAAATGGTCTAAACAAAGGCTCAAGTATGGAACTGAAACATCATCTCCAAGAGCTCAAGATATCAGCTAAATAGATGAGGTTTGTGAGCGGTTGTTACAAAAAAATATGGGTGATGTCGATTTCACAAGGGAGGGAAATGGGAAAAGTTAATATTGTGCCAAGAGCTACAGTATTGATGGGGGGAGAGGTGGCTTGTTCAGAGCTGGCAGTGAGTGAGTGGAGCTTTGTTAATAACTGTGTGCCATCCCAGTTGGATTGATGTGAGGAATCGTCCGATTTGTTGCTGCAAGAGTAGCCGTGCAGGCAAGAGGTGGAAAGGTGATCGGTTTTTATTGTTCTCCTAACAATTGACATCTCTCCCAAATCCGTTTGCAAAGTCCCCAGCCGGGGTATGCGTGTTTGTCCGTGATCTGTTGGGTTTTGTCCCCAGTCTACCTTACAGCCCACACAGCAACACACCGTAGACGGTGGCTGAGCAGGACAATAATATTCCCTCCATTTCTGGATGTCAGATTGGACCAGATCCTGTGCAGTTCTGCAGACTCTCTCCTAAAACCGATCCCACCAACTAGCGAAGGGAATGGGTTTTATTTTGGGTTTTTTTTTGAGACAGCAGTGCGACTTGGCCAGATGAAGAACGTTTACACCTCGGCGCCTAACGAGAATCTCTTCTTAGCTCTCTGATTTATAATCAGTTTTTCCATTCCGAGCCTGCGCTGCTCTGCGCTGGATGAAGACTGCCATTGTGGCGTTGAGGTCCCAGACCAGTCAATATGAAAGACTAAAGTACAATAGAAAGCCGACATCAGTTCAATCATTCAATCTGTGGCAGAGAAAAACACGGAGTGAGGCAGTTACGTAGCAGCTGTCTGGGAGAACAGGGAGAAGCATCGCTCTTATTGAACTGAGAGAACAATAAAATATAACCTGGGGGGCAGATCCCGCCATGTCCCGCGCAATCAATAAGACTATTTTAAACCTCACTGATGCTGCAGCTGAGTGTGTGTGTGTCTGTATGGACCACAGTGGAGAACACACACACACACACACACACATACACACACACACACACACACACACACACACACACACACACACACACACACAAGCATGTGACCATGCCCACACACGTGCATGTTCACACTCTCAGAGGTTGGGGGGGGGGGGGCAGGTGGATCGCAAGATTATGCAAAAGGATGCAGGAGTGTTCCCAAGTCAATGCAATGACACGTACGAACACACACGGAGCCCTCACCACACACACACACACACACACACACACACACACACACACACACACACACACACACACATACACACAGAAGCGCACGACACAAATCAAGAAACACACACACTCCGACAGAAAGATTCTCACACTGTCACCCATTTAATGATTCAATCTGTGGCTGGTCGACTGTCTGCTTTGTCTGCCTGCGTCTCCGTGCCTGTTTGTGTGTCTGTGTGTGCGTGTGTGAGTGTCTGTGATGCCGGATATGTAATTAAAGCAGCCTCAAGGTTGTCATCTCAGCAGCTGATTTCCATAGAAATTGTATTTTATTTTATTCTATGATTCAGTGTCTGGATGAAGAAAAAAAAAGAGCAAAGCTGAGCCAAGGGAGTCGATTGAACTTGGTTAGAAATACAGTGAAACTTTACATCTGTGCAAACAGAGCTCTTAGTGCAGGAGAATTAAGTCTAACAGAAGTCATGACACTGATGCAGATTTACAGACTCGGGAATGCAACTAATAGAAGCGTATTTTTTGTATATTACAAGCCACCTTTTTAATGTTTTTTTATTTTATAAATGGGACAAAAAGCGCAATGCATAAAAACATGCAAATATCTTGATACTTGAAACTTGGCTCGACACGAGGCACTGGACTCTGCAGCTATGCATATTCGTGCATCAACTGTTTTCACTTCGTCTCGTCTGTCACTTCTTATTGTATAATTGCGAGGTGCGTTACTTTGTGAAGTAACGGATTTAAATGAGAGGGGAAATCAGTGTAGGAGTAGGTGAAGCTGTGCTCGCAGTGGATCACTGACTGGACTCACCTTGGTTGCACTGGCTGAGGCGAGTGAGGACAATTCCAAGAAAGAGTGGAAGGAGGAAAAATCTGTCTCCTGGAGTCATGTCTGCGGGAACATGGACCTCTGTCTGGGGGGAGGAAGGTGAAGCCCACGAGCAGCGTGGGGAGAGGAGAGGAGGAGGAAGAGGAGGAGGACAGGATGGAGAGGAGGTCCTGGTCCTTACATGTGGTCCTGGCTGCAGAGAGGAGCCGAGGGACGGAGCAGGAGCAAGAGGAGGAGATCCATCCGTCACCTGGAGGAGGAGGAGGACGCTTTTTTGTTGTTGTTTTTTATAGGATGAACTCTCAAAATAAATAAATCGAAAGTAAAATTTTCAGACACGTCGCTCCCGGTAACTTTAGAATCGTCCCGCGCACTTCACTCGCTGATGTTGCATTGTTTTTAAAGACGCGCTAAAATGTCCTCATCGGGGCTTTTTTTTGCGCACCTCCAAGGACCGGAGAAATCCTGCAGTAGCTCCCAGCCCACGGTGTGTGTTTGCAGCAGCAGAAAGAGCGAGAGAGAGAGAGAGGGACGGGGACGGCGGCAGGAGCAGTGATCGGGATGCAGCGGAGGAGAGAGTGAAGCGGAGGATACAGAGGGAGAGTGTGCGCATCTGTGCAGGATGCTCGGCACTAGAGGGGGTTAGCTGACAAGGCAATGGCGTGTGTATGTGTGTGTGTGTGGAGGGGGGTACGTATGTGTGTGTGTCGTCTCATTGGTTCAAGTGCAGGGCTCCCCCCTTTTTTCCACAAGGACCTGAGGAAGCTTAATAAAAAAAAAGGAAAGTCCTCGCTTATTCCGTGCGTGTTGTTATGGCGTGGGAAATGTTACTGAGGCTGTAAGAAAAAAAGACACAGGACCTTCTATATATCTTCTATAAACCATCTTCTATCTGGTTTCGCAAATAAAGATGTTTTCTCTGCATTTAGACTGAGCTCTGTCAGGAGGGTCTTGTGTAAATCAATGACCAAGTTGCTCAATTTCAAGTTGAGTTTATTCGTCCATCCATTATCTTACCAACTTAACACCCTCTGGTGTAGCGGGGGTCTGCTGGTGTACAACTCTAACATACATATGATGCACACACACACACACACACCATTCACTCTCACACTTACCCATAGGGGTGATTTTGGTCTCCAATGGACGTCTTTTCTCCACACACAAATGGTTGGGACCGTCTGTCCAGCGTGGCAATCTTCTTATTGTGAATCAGCACTAACTACTACGCCATGTGCAGTCCTTTCAAAGCTAGATTCCCTCTGATATACATACACTGATATCAATACTACCTATACATATACCAGGGGTAGGGAACCTGTCCACAAAGACCCATGTGGCTGTAGGTTGTTGTTCCAACCTATCCAGTGCAAACAGATTGACCGATGGACTGCCTGAAGTCTCAAATCAGTTGATTGAATAAATCAGGTGTGTTGCTGTTCGGTTGGAAGAAAAAGCTGCAGTCACATGGCTCTTAGTGGAGCAGGTTCCCTACCCCTGACCTATACTGTACTGATCACATGTTTTTTGGCATTCCTACGCCATAAGCCAAAGCTGCTGTCTGGCTTTTCAAAAATCCATTATTTCCTCTGAAATGCATAGTGATTTATGGGGACATGATGACTATAGTTACTTAACGGTTTCTATTGGTCTGTAGCTTGAATGTTAATTCTCTGAATTAATTCAAGTTGGGTAAAAGTGACTAAATGTAAATGTCAGCATTGGCAAATTTACTGATACAATTCAATTAAATAACAACATCATCTCAAGACAGCAGCAATATAGCAACATAAACGGAACAGAGCCCAACAGGGGACCCGATGTGCTGAGGCAACAGAGTAGAGGAAAGGAAAAAAAAACTTGAGCGAAACCTTGAGAAACCACTGGTTGGGTTGCAATGTAAGTGTGTATTTGTAGGATGGACTTGGGAATAATATGAGATTGGTCAGTTTTGGTGGAGCCTGATGGATCACATCCACAGTAGCAGTAGCAGCAGTAGGTGGAGGCAAGGCCATGGTGAGGGTCCAAGATCCAGCTCGGCGTCCATGGGGTCGAGGACGGGAGGAAGCACAAAGACGAGGGGGTCCCTGGTCCAACATGCTAGTCCTGCGCAGTCAGTAAATCAAAAGAATAGAGAGAAGGAAAAAGAAGGGAAGTGGAGGAAGAGAGATAAGGGAAGGGAGGGGAGGGGAGAAGAGAGGAAGGGAAGGAAAGAGACAAGGAGGGAGGGAAGGAGGGAGGAAAGGAAAGAGAGAGCAGAAGAGTGATACAGCATTGATAGATTGCACTGACCCACTGACCCAGGCCACATTGCATTGCAGTTCACAATATCAGAATGTAATAACCGATTGCCTACATGGAAGTTGTCTCTCACCTCCAGCACGTAAAATGACATTAGGCTGCTTGAAAACAACACTGATTAAAAGTTACTGTGCACAGTATGCACCTGCCGGTCTAATGTTCAGCATGTCGGCATACAGCAAACTTTGTCTCAGAGGGAGTGTACCTTCACATCCACCCATTTGCAATTCAACGGCAAGCCGCTGTGCTTGCCAAGCTGCCAATGTCAGCCAAGATTAGAGAAGGTCTTCCTCTCATCTTCATGGACGTCTCATCGAGTGAGTAAGCAAACCCTCCCCAACCTGACCGGGTTAAACAAAGCGAGGCTGGCTGCTGTGATGAGAGCCAGTCAATCAGGACATATAGGAACAGCTTCCTGTCAGCACAGAGGAGGTAAATACATCAACATCACCATCCGTCACCGCCACTTAACTCCCGGCCAATCACCAAACAATTCAGAGGCGCCGCCAGCTGACGACTGACTTTGTGCGGCGCGACGTGCAAACACACTGGAGGACGGAGGCTTGTAGAGGAGAATACATTGACCACGGCTACGTGTGTCTGTTGTAGATAGAGGGGAGGCTCTACAGAACTGGATCAAGCTGTTAATGCGAGGACTGCAACAAACGATTTTCTTTTTTGTAGTCGATTAATCTGTCAATTATTTTCTCAATTAGAGGTTGTGTTGTCTGTTCATTTATTCACAAACGAATTAAAGTGTCGATCTGTGTTGCACTAAGGCCACGATGAAGTGATAGAAAACAACTTCAGTCCACAGCTCAAAGCATGAAGGAAACAGAAACTTTTAAGGGGTCCCAATTATCAATCATGATTGATGTAGTAGTTGATTAAGCAATTAGTTGTTACAGCTTGACCTGAGCAGATGTAGTGCAGCTACAAATAGGCACATACACATGTTGTGGGGATACCAGGGTGACACCATAATGTGCATTTGACAAACTCTCAGATTTGATTGACAAACTTTATTTAAGCTTTAAGCTTTAAAGTTTTATTGCAGAGTGGAAACCCCATCGACAAGGACACTGGCCCCTGTAATCAACCCATCTGTGATTTACTGAACACAAACTGTTGCTGCCTGAGCAGTCGGGGTGCAGTTCATGTTAAGGTCCTTGCGGAAATGCACTTTAGCCATACCTGCTGGCACAGTGGATCAATCCTGCATCCTGCAGCTGCAAACCAGCCTCATTGACCTTTCGGAATGGACACTTTAATGTAAATGTTTACATCTAAAAGTCACAAGACTCTCTTTTACTGCCACAGTACATTGTCCACAATCATTATGACTTGAAATAAGACTACATGATAAACTGCTGCCGTAGCCCTCATGCTATTGCTACTAATGCTGATACTAAAACTGGAATATGCAGAACATATTGCAGTTGACTTAAATCATCTCTCATCCCTGACTGAGAAAGATGATCAAAGGGGGCAAAGTGTTGAGAAGAGGTCCTCTACTGTCAGCCACCCCCGCTCCAACCCCACTGCGATGATTTGGTTTCCTTTGCTGTAATGTTGGTCAATGAGGTGTGACTGTAGTGTATAGGGGGCCTAACTGTGAGCTATGATTCCCCGTGTCCAGAGAGAACAAGCTCCGTCCATCTGTACTCATCACAAGGAGAGAGATGGAATGAGACCACATCAGCACAACTGACAGAGACGATGAGACTTTATGGCGCTAATGGCTTCACTAATGTCCTGTTCACAATGAGGTAGCAGCCCGTACAGAGCTGCCCCGCATGCGTGGGCTGAATTCAAACTGTTAAAAACAAAGGAAAGGAAATTTTCATCCCAAATGCCTTTTAAAACAGTTGATTGTGGAACGGCTGCAGCATGGATCTAGAATATGAATTTTAGAGACGTGGCTTTAGGGATCATAGGGATGAACCTTAATAACCTCAGTCATCTCCAAACTTATCCTCTTAACATTTCAAATTTTTAAGCGAAAGCTTAACAATTGTGGAATAGATTCCTGTGAAATTGTATTTAGATGTTTTCATCTGCCACCTGAGATTAAAAACCAGCTTCATTCATGTGATGGATTGTCATATTTTCTCCATTCATTCTGCAGCTACAAGTCACAAGGTTGAGGTTTGTGCTTCTAATTAAAATATCCCCACAAACAGTTGCTATGATGTTTGGTGAAGACATTCGTGTTCCCCTCAAGGTTGAATTGGAACAATGTTTCACTTTTCATTTAGAGTTGTCATAAAAAAAAAGAAATCTTGTCCTGTAGCTTTGTTAATGAACACATTTCTGAGAAACTAATAACGGTCTCATTAGCCCCTGGCTGTCAAGATTATTATGTTACTTGTCACTGTAAGCATTTTAGCGTGTTGGTGATTCATCAAAGCGCCATTGATCTGCAGTCCATCTGCACAGACAGCATGACTTCACAGTCTGTTATTCTTACTTTAGGTGAAGGTAATTGTCAGTATTATTGTCTTTGTATTTAATCAGAACACAAGGAGCTACGGTGTCAGTTCCTGCACCTACAAGAGCCGCAATGCAACCGACAGTGGTGACTTAAAAAATGTGTCTTGGGAGGGGGGGCCGATGACTCTGACCTTTTCCTTATCTCTCAGGAGCAATTTCTTTTTTTTCCCTCTGAGCACAGCTGGATGCAACAAGTTCAGACATGCAGGCTGGGGGTTGCTGTTGGTCACAAGGTAGACCTATGTGAAAAATGGGCCTTTGATGCCAACAACTGGCAGTATAAAATCCATCCATTTTCTTCATCTGCTTTATACCTAACTGGTGTCAGAAGGGTCTGATGGTCAGTGCATCCCAGCACCCATAGGACGATGAAAGGGAATACACCCTGGACAGGTCATCAGCACACACACACACACACACACACGCGCACACACACACAATATTCAATCAGCCAAAACATGCATGCTTTAGAATGTGGGTGGGAACTGGAAGCCCAAGATATTGAAACAAAGGACCAAAGGTACCTCTTGCTGTGAGGCAACAGAGCTTACCACCTTTTCCACCAAAACAATTACTGTGCTGGTTTTAGGCTAATGCCTCATTTGGAGACATTTATTTTTTTATTGTGTGTGTTTTGACAAAAAAGTGTCTCTAAGCCCACCCCAAAAAATGTTTCTAGAGAAGAACCACTTTTTTGCTTGGTCAGAGCAAAGAACCCTTTAAAGGTCCGTGGCTGGTGGCAGGATGATTGAGACCAACAACAGCAAGACCATTTGAAGTGCTACTTTAGAAGGATCTATCCATGGCCATTACAAAACCACAGTTTGAGAAAATCGGATGTTGTCCTGGTCCTGATTGACTGACTGGCAATGATGGAACTGGAATCAGCACAGGAACTTCTCCGGCATCTTCATGCTCAAATGAAATATCCTTAAATATAGTATGAGATAATACAAGTTTGTATTAGATTCTGAAATTGAGTTCTGAATGCACGTCTACTTCAATGTTTGCTTATTAGAGCGGTGGTGATTTAGTCAGGTTTTTGCATCTTCGTCACTATGGGTAGGGATTACATTTGCACCGCTTTCAACCTCAATAAACTTGTGAGACTTAAAGGGTTCGACTGCAACAGCAAACTCATTTCCCTGTTCTTCATTATTGCCTTGGCCCCTGGAGGAACACTCAGTTATCTATGTACAGCCTTGTTCCGTTGCCCAAGGCGAGGACGACGTTGACTTTTTTTTTTCAATCGTATAACAACAAAATCGTGACAGTGGGGGGAAATAAATAAATAATAATAAAAAAATACTCAAAAACAAACTGTGATTACAGTGCTTCAGAATTGCCTCTGGCAATCTGCACTCTGCCTTGTCTTCCAATTTATTCTTCAAAAAAAATCAAGCTCAGCTTTTGATTCACACAATGCGTTCTGCATGGAGCCGCCTGCCTTGTAAACATGGTGGAGCAATAACGGACACATGTGGAGGCGTGTACAGTACTGTGCACAGACTCAATCAGGGACGTCTGGCACACACAGGGTCAATTTGAGCCGACAAGGCAGATGACAGCTCTTTAGGATAATAGGGTAACACAATATAAAGTCACAGGCTGACACCATTAAATCTGCAATACCTAATTTTTCTGGCTTCCCTCTTACAGTGATGCTATACGACACTGAATCTGATAGCAAATTACCATATTCATGTTTAGCCACATATGGATACACATGGCAAATATTCTCTCCTCGTGTTCTTCTCCACTCTGCTTTCCTCTGTACCAAACACTGAGTAACATACTAAGCTCTTTAGCTGCTGAATGCTGCACAGGGTTCTGCCGGTTGTTTCTAACTGCTGTCTGTGCTGAGCATGTAGTTTTTTTTTTTTTGTGGCTCTGGAGTCTTCACACCCAACACACAGCCGCCTGCTGTGAAACTGAAGCTGAACAGAAAAGCTCTGACTCAGGAGGTAATTCTCGACTTCATCACTGCCAGTGACCCCTTACGTAGTGTCTCATTTGTTTTGTCATTATAAGGGTATTGATTACAGGAGGTTTTAAAGGGCACTTTAGTCAACTGCAGTCCACAGCTCTATAATAACATATTCTGTGCAGCCGATCAGCCGAATCTACTTAGTGTTAAACGGTGTCGCCCCCCAAGGGTCTGGAGCTAAAGGCCTTTTATTGGAACCTGAACAGTGGCACTTGTTAAAGTTGCACTTGCATGATAAGGAGTTTGGGCCATTTCCTGGGGGCTGCTGCTGCTGCTATGGTTGGACGGACTCTCGTCTGTAAACAGTGTGTGTGTATGGACTGTCAAGACTGTAATATGAATGGGTAATAGTTTAGACACAAAGCAGCTTTGTAAGACTGTGAAACCCAAGCTAACAATGTAGCGCTGACAGCAATGTGGTGTGTTTTAATTAGCTGCATTTTCAGTGGAGAGATGAATATTTGCTGTGGAGCAACAATAATTCAAGTTTCGGGTTGTGGCTTTGTCGTTGCACACTGTGTGTGTGGGTGTTTGTGTGTGTGAGGCAGTGACTGAGAGTGATTGCTGTCTTATGAGCTTGTGTCAAGGCACAACTATGTGTCTGTGTCTAAGATTTGTGAGGAAAAGACAAAATACCTTCAGGGACCAGGAGTGCAATATAAAGCTGGAACCTTTCCAAGTTCATTCCACCTATAGTTTCAACAAAGACTGTAAATCATGCCAGGATCTCAGCCCAAACATGACAGGTTTTGTGTGTGTGTGTGTTTTTTTTGTCCCAGTAATCCATTACCACCTGGATGTTCTGTTTTTTCAGAAATGAGTGTGTTGACAAGAATAAGTTAACGTGGAGCTAAAGCCTGGTTAAACATCGTTGTGTGTCTTACATATTAAAATAACTCCTGATGCTTCAATGTCCAAAGTTTAAGTACATGACTTTTTATCCGCCTCCTGTCCTTGTCAGGACATTTCGTCCCCATAAAATATAAAAGCACAAGAGCGAAAACCTTCCTATCGACCAACATTTTTCCACCCAGAATGACTTGTAGTGTCTATCCGGCTACACACTCTCATACACACTTGTGCTACACCTCTGACGTTGCCCACCTCCCTGGCTGCCTAATGGGCCATGGGCTCTAATCTGGATGGCCACGGTGCTCAGGAGAATGAGCAGAGCAAATAGAGAGAGCAGCTCATCAGGCCCGAGAGCCGGTGTGTCGGTAACCCCAGCTGTTAAAGAGACATCCGCCCATCGTTCAGGGATGAGGGAAGGAGAGAGGACGCCGACACCGGCCGGGGTAATTTCCAGGGACTGACAGCAGATAGTTTCTCATAAACCTTTGTTCCCGACCAACCTCCATAATGTCTAACAAGCTTTGTATCTATGTGTCTGGCTAGATGTATTATTTTTAGATTACGCAACAGTCTATTTAACTTTAAATCAAACTTAAACTACAGTTGAAATTGTACACAAGTGAAAAAAAATGTTACATTGTTTACATTGAATATAAACTAAACACATGTTGAAATACATATAACTATTTAATAACTCCTGGTTATTTATAAATTGAAACTTTTTTGTTTCCAATGCGCTCCTCTGTTGTAAAAACATAACAAACCTTAGCAGCTTAAACCAGTGGCCACTTATTTGCATAAGCTCCCATAATTTGGTAGATTTCCTATCATTAAGAGGGAGTTTTGAAAGGTATCTGGAAACAATTCCTCTCTCCACCGTTTCTAAATTCGAGGCTCTCTGGTAGAAACAGTGCAATTTATGCAATTTGCCACCTCAGCAGTGGGCCGTCGGCGAGCCACTTGTCTCGCCGTGAATGCTTATTCATCAAAACAATGCATGGTGCTCAGCCAGTCATGTTCACAGTCCAAATACTAAATTGTACTCTCAATGGAAGTGTCTGTGTTGATAATAATCATGGCGCGCGGTAGACATCATTATCACCCGCTGCACCTTTTTCTGGGTCCAGAGTGTATCCGTATTTTTTTTCTGACTGTAATTACAGTCAGCAGCGAGGCAAGATGGCGTTTGGCAACTTGGCAGTTCCTGAAATCTGCCCTCAGACCCGCTCCGCCCACCAACCCCAAAATTTCCATTAGTAATTGACAAATGGATGGATTAATGGTGTATAAAATGACCCATCCATCACAGGGGCTAAATGGGGTGAGAGAGCAGCACGCTGTCACACAAGCATTTTTAGAGCTGCCTCCCATGACCTCTGTGGAACTGGATACAGTGGCGATTGTTCTTATTTTTCACGTTGTAAAGGACCTGCTTTTTTTTCCTTTGGTTTAACACATTTATTTGCTTGATACAAATTTTTTCATAGGATGTCCCTTCCCTTTACGATCGATACACAAGATAAGAACAGTGTAAAATTTGCGTAGCATCTTGACTTAAATGATGTGTCACTGCCCCTAATCTATAATTTGTGGTATTTGCCTATTTGTGGAATCTATATAATTACCTATAAGTATTGACTATATATATTTGGGTGTGTTCACATAGAAAGTGAGGTTGTAACGTATTAGCTGGTTGAGGCAGAGGCCCCACTTTCTCCCAGTGTGTGTTTTATGTGTAGTTTACGACAGGCTGTAAAGGTGATTGAATGCACTGACTTTCCTGTTCAAAAACTAAAGGAGGAAACAAGTCCAAGAACTGTCCACAGTACTGACGCTCACATTGGCACGACAGACAAGGTCGCCGTACTAACTAACTACCATCTAGCCACTATTTTTGCACTAACAAGAAAGAGTCAGAGCACCCCTGAAGCTTTTTGTTTACTGTTTAGTCTGAACAAACTTGTTAGTGATCATTTTAATGAGTCTGTGCAGTTTGATGCAGGCGCAAATTAGCTTACACGAGAGGAAGCAGGAAGAAGGCACAATTTAAATTTGCACATTTAATCAATGGATTACCTTCTCCGATCGGTGCTTGACCTCCTGATTTAGAAATTTCACACAGCAGATGTTTTGATTCAGTAAATATACGGTATCTCCGTCATGCCTCTGTGAGCTATGACAATAAATGTTATTCTGTGCATCAGATAAAATCACCCAGACGAGGGGGTGGCGTCGATACTTCAGCATCAGCACGGACACAAAGTGATTTAACGGATTTTGGGAGAATTTCACGTCACTTTTTGGAAACCTGTCTATTCCCATAATCCTTTTTTTTCCCTAGAGAAGTTCCAATAACCCATGGGATTAGAGGGACCCATCCAACGCAGTTAAATCAATGGTGTCGGGGAGATAAACAATGACGAGGCATGACTTAGTGTCAGCCGTGAGCAGGTGCAGGTTTGTGCATGAGCGAGATGGCTGTGTGTGCTTCTGCACCAACATACATGTGTCTGTGTGTGAAGTCAGAGGGCGCACCGATAGTTAAGTGCCTCAGCCTGATAAATAATGTAATAACTATGCATATGTGCTGCTGCCTGCCTCTTCCTCCATGGCAGGATGGAAGGAACCACGAGATCTGCAGCAAAGATACACAGTCATCACGTAATCGCTGCGTGGGCACCACACCTTAATCACAGTGTTAGAGAAATGTCAAGAACATACCTAACGTTTGTCTAAAAGTACATTTGTGTTGCTGGTCTTCATCCCGATCCCTGCTCAGCTTACACACAGTTGACCCGAGGTCTGTGGAAAAACAAAGAAAGACGAAAGAAGGCCGATATGACATCCAGAGATGAAGATCTGAACACAAGCAAAAAGCAAAGAGACGGGAAACTGTGAGAGTACAGTAAATGGTACTGTAAATGGACTGGTCGTTATATAGCTCGTCGTTTGTAGTCTTCATGACAGCTCAAAAGCACTTCTAATTCAATTCAACCTTATTTAAAGTGCCCTTTTATAATGATATCCCTGATGAGGATGATATCACTTTACGTGAAGAGACAACCCAGATAGAACAAAGCAGCGCCAAGCAAACCCCACGCATGAGCAGGCTGAAAGCAACAGTAGCAAGGAAAAACTGCCGTAAACAGTCGGCGAGGCAAAGCGAGTTTGTTGACTCACCCTGTTGAGCATCATTCATACACAGTGTAATTCATAGTGTTTTACAGAGAGACATTGGGACACTGGGCAGTTTGGAGTTCATGCCTGAGGATACTTTTACATGAAGGATGTAGGGGCTGGGATCGAACCGCCGACTTTCCTTTAAGTTAATGACCGCACTACCCTTGAGCTGCACTTTCATTCTCTGTGTACTTTGCAGACATTTTTAAAAGGATGTTTAATTTCCAGATATGTAGCTCATCGTACCATTCAGACATTTCTACGAGCTGAATCGTTTGCCAACATTTATCTTTCATTTCATCACATGGAAGCATCAAAAACATAATTTTTTTTATATGAATTTATATGCAGACAGAATTTAGGCAGCCGGAAAAAAGTAGTCAGAAACCTGAAGAGCCGTCTCATTAGACTCATCCATCATGTCGGCAAAACAAAGTACTTGTAGGTAACTTCTCAGAGATGGAAGATCAACATCAGAGCACAGGAAATCTTTCAAGCCACTTAAACACACCCCTCACCAGGGGACCGCTAATTGCGAGCGAGTGGCAGTATTTCTGAGTGACCTTTGAGTTTGAGTGATTTTAATAAGAGGACTTCTGGTCCCCTCAAATCTTCAGGAGGTTTTGTCCTCAAAGCATCCAGACCTGTCGACTCAATTCATTAATGGCAAACATGAAATGAAAAAGAAACAAATTTATATACAGTGAGAGGATTTTTAACTTTTTGACGAGCAGGGAAGTAAAGCGCGCATTGCTGCAAAAATGCAAATGCAGGGGAGCCGCTAAGAGAACAGGTTCAAAGAGAGCAGCCGCAAAACTCCACAAAAGTAGGGACCCAGTACAGCACAGCTACTTTTATCATAAATAGAGTATTTACACTTCAAACACCTTGCATTTGGCTGTAAAACATCCTCAGTCAGACATAAAGAGAGCCTGGGGTTTGTTATGAAAGAAATGTAAACTTATGTAAGAGGCCAAGCACTTTTTGTGCTCTTTGCTGCAGATGACACCTCATATGTATGTATAAATATGTGTACAGATACAACAAGTTTATGGAGTTTACACCGATAGTCAGCATCAAGACAAAAAAAAAAGTTGTGTTCCTGTTGTGTTGCTGTTTGAGGCTCTGGATCCTTTTTTAGTCATTTTACAATGACGTCAATTGAAAGGTTTTTGCAATGCATGTGTTATGAATAGTTGTTTCCTTTACTTTGTTGTAAAATTAGAAAAGATTAGATTAAAACATGAAGCATCTTCAGGTCTTTTATCAACCGTCTGAAAATCCTTTCAGTTCTCCATTGCTCTAATACTTTGCATAAATTTGATTGCTTTTGGATTGTGTTGTACCTTCTATTTTCATTACACTGTTCCTTGAATCATCAGGTTAGAGGAAAAACAACTTTTTTCAACTCTCTGTATGAATCTTGAGTTATGAAAATCATATGAGAAGATCATTTTTGTAAGCCAAAATGTTAATATTAAAATTCTTTCTTCCTTTGCCTTGTGGATTTACGATGATCAATAACAAGCAGATGAAATACCAAATACTGCTCAGCGCAATATCTTCCCAACTGGATCATTCAAATTTAACTCAAACTTCAAATTTAGTTTGTGCTACATTTTCTCTCACACACCAGCGAGCACAATCCTGGATGGAGACTCATTAGACTGTATTTGATCAGTTTAGTAGATAGATGTCGACTCAGGTGCTTTTCCTCTTGCATAAACTTAATGATGGAATCATTTGGGCCTGAACTCGGGGAGGCCAGGTGAGGGCTACAACCCCAAGCGATTCCCATTCATGTCTCATCTTCATAATTCAAACATCAAGACTCATTTCGGCATGAAAGGCTTCACAGAGTTTCAACTCCATAATCCAGCAAGTGTCTCTCTTTCCGAGAGGGCAGAAACATAATAGTATTTTCACAAAGCTGGCAGAACGTTAACATCTGAGGACCAACAGTGCATATTTAATCTGTCATCAGACTGAGTCATTACTGTGCTTTTGTCCGTTTCACAGTTTCTATGTTTCCCGCTCATCTCTACTCTCCGCCGTCTGAACAAGAGGGTGAATAATTATCTGGAGCTATTTTCTTCATGTTGGCATTATGGCGGCTGACGTGGTAATTGCAGCCTTTCAGAACGGGTGGAAAGTGTACGGAGAAGAGGGGAGACGAGAGGAGCTGCTCAGAGCGCTGCCGCCTTATTTAAGACCTCTTCGCTTGCCTCGAGTCAAGCCCTCTGTCAGCAGCTGTCACACCATAATCACCCTCACACAGCTGCTCGCACACACTCACACACAGGGCGAAAATACACGTGCAACAAAATAATAGGCCCAATCAAACTTTTTCTCTCCTTTCAAAGCTAATTTTGTTGTTTTTGTTCGACGATAATATAGTCAGATAATGCAGCATCAGTGACATCCACTGTGCAGTCTCTTCCATCCCCGTTTCCAACCTCGCGAAGCGCTCTCAAGTTTTTGGAAGAGATTACCGATAGTGTAGTGCCAGGGACAGTTGCTAAGCCCAAGGCCCATTCCTATAATTAGCGCCCATAATAGATAACCACAGTCTGTACTCTTTATTTCTCCACACCCCGCGGCTGTGGTGATGAAGCTGTTACCACTTCAATTAGACCAGTGATAACACAAAAGCCGTCTTTTCAAAGTGCCATCCTGCTTGGAGAGACGCTGTTTATGCTTTTATGAAGAACATTGTAAAAGGTGGCAAAGTTTCTTCAGGTTTGATGCACCATAAATGCTCATGCTTTATCACTGCTGAGTTAAATTAACGGCCGGTCAACTACCAGTTTGGAAGTAAAATCGCCTTTATCTAACTCTAGGTCCATCCATTGGATCCATTGTCTTACCTGCATTGTACTCAGTGGTGACATGGGGTTCTGTAGCCAGGAAATACATCACATGACACACACACGCACACACACACACACACACACACTTTTTACTCTTACACTCACACCTAGGAGTGGTCCAATCCACTTCAATGCATGTTTATGGACTGTGGGAGAAAACCTGAGTTCCTGGAGGAAAAGTCCCGAGTGTGGGTAGACTGTGGCACTGCCGGAGTCGCTCTCTGCTCTGTGTGTGACACTTTTACTGTGACAGTGTTGTCAAACTATCAGACACAGTCGCACGGCCCGAGAAAGAGCAGCTCTCTGAAGTGATGGGTTTGATTTGTTTCACAGCATGGGGCTGCACTCGGCACCGCGCTCCCAGATAAAACAGTAAGTATAAGGCTGCTTACGAATAGCAAATATGCAAACTTGACCTTTTCGCCTGACAAAATTGATTAATTGAGGAGTCTGCATGGATGCATTTGATGAGAGCAGCCAAGAAGAATCGTAGATTTGTGATGGCCGGCATTTCGTTCAAAAGGAACTGCTGGGCGGCCCGATTTGAATATGTATGCGGAGCAAATCCCCCTGTGTGAGTGGTTTATGAGATTTGCTAAATAATACGCTGCAAAAATATGCCCACAAGTGTCACAGTGTGGATATTCCCCACAAGCATCCAACGCATAGGAACAATGTCAAAAATTCATCCATTATCTTACACACTTTGTCCCAAATGGAGCTTACTGGAGCCTATCTGCTGCTCACATAGGACATGCAGGGAGTAAATCCTGCACAGGCCACCAGTTCATTACAGGACACATACACACTATGAGAGACAATTTAGAATCTCAAGTCCACCTTAATTCATGCTTTTGGACTGTGGGAGGATGCCACAGTGTCAGGAATCTGAGAGGAATTATTAACAAAACAGCCAAAGAAAGTTAAAGTGAGAGCCAGCAATTTTGAACCAGAGTGTCACACTGTCACAACCTTCTTCATCAAAATGTCAAGCTGTGCAGGTTTTAGCGGCCTCTTTAAGAGCTCAGACGGAGCCTGCATGGAGACAGTTTTCTCAGCCGAGAGAAGGAAACGACGCCAGGATGTGACATGAAGAAGTCGTCAGAACTCAGCTTAATGGCACAAACAATCTTCCACCATCAGGAACAAGCACTTTCAAAAAAACAGAACGTCCCAGTCTGATGACCTGGACAGGCCCCGCTGCCATACTGTCAGTGCGAGACGCTGTGCCTCATCAACACTTTCTGTCTCTTAAAAATTCAATATTTTACCGCAGCAGTGGATCGAGTAGTTGGACCCGAGATGAAGCCAGCCAGGAAGAAAATGAGCTGGATTCATAAATCCTTAAAATGAGGAATATAATACTTAAAAGAAAAAAAAAGTAAATGAAAATAAATGATTTATGTGAGCAACCAATAGTTCACATTTTAATGATACAATAAAAATTACACAAGGGGCTACAAGTTAAAAATAGTGCTGAATCACTGAAGAAACTGGATAATTATTTGACTAATATCATAGCTAAATGCTATTGAGTTTAGCAATTATCTCTCCTTGAAAATTCAATAAGAATACTCCATGGTTCAGGAAATTAAAAGATACTTGATAAAAAAAAGTTTGGACAAAATCACAGTTGAATGAAGTTAGACTTCATTATAGGCCACTGTAGGAGCATGAACAACTCCACTTGATGTGAATAATAGCAGTGAAGTTGGCAATTAAAAAGACAGTCTGACAGATATAAGCTGGTATTATCCCGTATATTACCCCCTTATGTCGCATGACGCTGATATCCTTACATCAGACGCTTTGTGGATTTAAACAATGGGAGGAGGTTAAATTTAAATTGATGTACGTATCTCTTTAAAATGTTCAGCACTATGAGGATCCAGACATTATAGAATAATTACTATTAGTCACAAAGCTCTTTAGTCCAGACCGGTTGTTTTCAATAAGCCCGGGCCACTTAGGGCAGAAATAACCTCACTTAGAAGCCTATTAATCCACAAGAGGGAAAGAAGCAAAGGCCAGTTTTATAAGTAAAGTAATTCAGTCATAATGCAAAAATAAAGATTACAGAGGACAACTTGAATGATGCAGTCAGTTTAAAGCGGATGCTGCCAGAGCCAGAAGTTAAATGGCTCCTATAATGTATGAAAAGAGAGCTGCATCCTGCATTAATGTTTTTTTTTCTTTTTTTTTGTGTGTTGTTTCTAGACCAGGATTGTAAGCTGCAGTCCCTACAGCACGGGGCTCAGGAAAGTAATTAGCCTGGCAAAGAAAGATGGAGGGTCCTTCTTTCCAAATTCGACCCAGACTGTCATCTACACAACTGTCATTCTGCACACACTGGTGGGCCCAGGACCAATCATATGGTTTCAAGCTGGGTCTGACATACACACAAACACACACACACACACACACGCACACACACACACACACACACACACACACACACACACACACACACACACACACACACAAGCACACACAAACAGGATTGTGTATGGGAACCCTAGATTCACCCTGTTAAAGCCAGGAGCCAATAATCTCTCACTCTCACTGTTTGTGTGTGTTTGTGTGTGTGTGTGTGTGTGTGTGTGTGTGTGTATCAAAAGGCCAAATCGACAATGTTGGACTCAGCTGACAATCATCTGGTGCAGTGGACCAAAGGCAGGTGTTGAGAATGACCTTGGACTGTCCTAGCAACGAGCAGACTTACACAGTTATTGAAAACACACATATACACTAGCACACTCATACAGAAACACACAAACACACACACATTAACATTAGCATAAACCCAACTTTACATATCCCGAGCAACACAGCGAATAATAAAATGTTCTTCTTTTTATTTCTTGAAAGATGTGTGATGGTAACAACATGATGAATATCTATAGTCAGTGTGTTTTTATTTGAACCACAGTTAATGTAATCAGCTTTATGATAGCATTTAATTATGCATCGTCGCAGCTAAATGTGCTTTTATAGTTGTTCTGGGAAAAACAAAGATTCAATGTGGAATATCCAATATATCAGACAGTCCAATGGGTGCTGTAAGCAAATACTGTTTCCTCATTAGGAGACATAAAAACATTATATTGAGAAATGTCTTTCTTTTGGAGTATTAGAACTTCAACTATCGATTTGTGTATAGAGAATTTATTACTACATAACAGTTTCTCAGATATCAAACTGAAGTTAAGGGACTGGGGCCTAAAGGAGGAGTGGAGCCAAAGCAGTATTTCGGACTGAGAAATTAGCGTTGTAGCAGCAGTGGGAAACATTGGGATTTTGACCATTAACGCATGTAAACCTCTTCAAACAGACACTTAAAAGAACATCTATTCCTTTTTTTCTGAGAAAAATCGATTTCCTATTTGCAGGGTTGTCATTTAAGTGTTGCAAGATGTAACAAAAAATATTCTGAAGTTTTCAACAATCGCAGAAAATAATAATATTTTCTATGCGGCACAAAACGATCACACAGCAACAACACAAGATTGTTAACTTCCCTCAACACAGGCTGCGTCTGTGTGCGGTAGCATGACTGATTTTGCCATTAGAGGCCCCTAATGATCATTTTACGCTCATAATGCCATAAACTGTCTGTGGCACCACTGTTATCGCCAAATACTTCATTACGCGTTGGCCCTCTCTTATTCTCTCCTCGTTCATACAGTCGTGCGCTCAAGGCTCTCGGGCTGACCAGTCCAACAAACACTTAGTCCACGATATCACACGCGGCTCGGCCGTAATTACTGTTGTCTTAAACGGTTTAGAGTAAATTAGTGCTCGGGCGCTTCGTGAAAAGCCACGGCGTGTCATGAGAAAGTTACAGATAATTACAGCGTGTGTGTGGCAGCTCATGCCACCGACGGCATTAAAAAGTGAATGAGTGCAGGGAGGAAATGGAGGTCTGGTGCACGGGGCCGCCTCACAACCTGGCATGGGTCACGCCGGCTCATGGGAGCGAAATCCAGCTCGTATTAAAAGTGGAATATCAGCCGCTTAGTGTCACGCACCTCGGAAATTATGGACGTGATTCAGTGCGTTTGGGAACTTATATTGGGATTTAAGGATTTACAGTGCACTGGAATCGTAATAGGATGGCATATGCCTTAAATTGCCCTTCTTTCCATTTAAGTTTCATATAGATAGGGGAAAGTTATTCATTGTAAATATTATACTAAATGGGATATAACATCACCATTCCACAACAGTATTTTTTTATTCTTAACCTGGTTTATTTTAATTGTCCCTCACAAAAAGCTAATTTAACATACATGGTCGCTGCTTATTTCACTATAAAAAGCAGACACGTGGGTAACACCTTTCAGAGGACACTGTGCTAAATATGACCACAGGTATGATTCACTATTTATGGCCTCATAGGAGTTATGTAATGTGAGGCAGGGATGCTTCTTGCATGATCTATATCCGATGTGTGTGTGTCTTTTTTCTCGACTGAAGCCCTCCTTTTTTTTTCTGGTTAAATTTGTTTCCCTCTTCCTCAGACAGAGAGAGTTAAAGACACAGTAAGGGGAGAGGACAGACTGCTCCTCCTCCTCTCCGGCTTCCGTGACTATCACAAGGATTCAGAGCTGACTCTAATTCAACAGGACTGTCATAGCTCATGAAAAAATCATGTCGTATAATCAAATCGGAGTAAAAACCCTGCGCCGGGCCTCACGGGAGTCTCCGTGCGCCCTGAATATTTCATGTAATGGAGGCTCTCACCACCATGGAAACTCTCAACAGTTCAGGATTGCGTGCAAATATTGACTGTAGTGTGCAGGGCCAAGGGCCGAGAGAGGCCGACTACGCAACCGAGCCTGAGTGAGTTTTATAAATAATGGTAATCACATGTGACACCACTCGCAGCGGGGGGGGGGGGGGGGGGGGCGGGACTCGTGGCCACTCATATCTTCATGCTGGATTGATGTTACTGAGTGCAGCGGTGGAGTTAAAACTGGGAAAGGCGCATCTGAGAGAGAAAGTGGTGGCGGATAAGAGCGAGTGGGGGGAAGAGAGAGAGAAAAAAAGTGCCCTGATGCATATGAATTGACAAATGTCTGTTTTGGCTGCTGAGAATGAAGCTCAATTGTAGGTCTGAGGAAACATCAAAACACAATTCAGGGCCCCGACATCCACTGGACGGAGGAGAGAGGAGGGGGCTGTGCACAGTGCCGGGTACCCGGGCTGCCTGTTCTGCTCTGTGGCTATGCTGCTGCTTAGAAGAGGCCTCCTCCTCCTCCTCCTCCTGCCGCTCTTCACAGAGACAGACTCGGTTGGATGGAGGGAAGACACAAGAATGTCACGTTTCCTGCTAAAAACATGACTTTATGACTGTAACTGTATGACCAATTGAGTTACAATTTTGACGGTCAGAATAGAATTACATTGTTGAAATTAGTGGATTACACAAAGTGGTTGATCTTCAACATGTTTATTCACTGCAGCCCAATGACGTCATCTATCCATCAATTACCTTCTACATTAATAGTGTCACATGCTCCAGTGCACATAGGGAGGAAGGAAGGAAGGAAGGAAATATGCCCTGGACGGGTCATCCTGTCCATCACATGGCATACACACTCTCATATTCACGCCTACAGGCAATTTTGAGTCTCCAATCAGCCTTAACATGAATGCTTTTGGGCTGTGGGAGGAAACCAGTGGAGATCCAAACACAGAAGGAGGGGGAACATGACATAGCTTCACAGAAAGGCCATCGATCTGACTGGGATTCTCACTGGGTACCTGACAAAAGATGGTCTGTTGTGGCAGCTACAGTAATGATGTCAAATAAAGTCAGTAAGTGTCTTTAACCAATTCCAGATGCATAGTCAGAGTAGTTTCCACATTTCTATCATTGCAAAAAATATAGGAAAATGTTGAATCAATCTCATGTTGAATATTGTAACTATGTCCGTAAATTACAATTCACATTTGAACGCATTTGTCGAAACTAATTGATTGCCTATGATATGTATTAGCACTTCAAGTTGCAGTGAATTGAACCTCCACCTCTATTGTGCATTGAGCAACGGCCTCAGGGTCTCATGTCCCAGAACAAAACCAGTGTTGTTACCAGGACCAGAACTGTACAGTATCTGAGAGAGTAGAACTGAAGTCACTTTCAGCACTATTGATAAGTCAAGCTCTCAGGTTGACTTTCTCGCCACTCTATGCCAGTTTAAGTGCTTCTGTGGACTCTCTGCATCAAAACTGTTATGTGACATTTGGGCATTTTCATTCCACCGTGTTTAAGGTCTCATTTCTTCGCATACTGTAGCAGAGACCAATTTGTTTCACTGGGCCAAGTAATTTAATTTCAAGCTTCTTGGGCAGGGAAGGTCTGCCTGTTGCTGTCTTATTTATGGTAAGTTTTCCACTCTAGACACAGTCAAGGAAAATCAGGTAGAATTACCACAATGTACTATTAACTCTGCATTCAGTCCAAACCTCTAAGCCAAGGTGGGTTTTTTTGAATGACAAACATGGTCTTGCAGCTTTTTTCCTCTCATAAACAAATGCAGCAAAAAAAAGAAAAAACACATCACGACCAGTGCAGCTGAGACATGCCACTTCATCCCAGACTGACTCTAAAGGATGCGACTGTGATCAGAGACAGTCACAGACAGACGGCAGGAGACCATATGTTGTTTGCACTTCCGCATGCATTGGCTGGGTAGCCCGGCACGTGTGCGTGCATGAGCTCAAACACGCATGCAGACACACAGGCGCGCATCATTCAGAGGATAATCACTCAGCTGTAGATATTACAAACACGCTTCAATGAAGTGCAGTTCAGACAGACAGTGTGAAAGGCAAATTGTATATATGTGCTGGTAATGGTCGGGAGTGGTGCCGTTTGCATGTATTATCTGCACTTCTCAGACGTGGTAATTGAAGCTCAGTGCTGTTATGAGTCTGGGTGAGAGGCAAATAAATGCATCTCCTCGCTGCTAATGCCGAAATCCGATCCTGTCTGCACATATTTACTGTGGGCCGCGTGCTGTCTGTGCCCGTAAGCCTGTGCATTACGCCTGATTCATCAATCGCCTGTTTATCTCGCCGAGTGAGCAAGGAGAAAAAGACCTGCAGTAAATTCCCATTATTAGATGAAGTGTGATGAGGCCATGGGGGGAGAGGAGACAGACAGCGTGGCTTTGATACTGCAGCCGGCGCTTCAGACGGTGGGTGTCGTCTGCCGGGGCACATCATTAGCGGCATCACTCCGAGATGATGTTTTACGGTTTGCTGGGAGTTGATTTACTCTGATCAATGAGGGGTCTGACTGTGGCGAGTAGAAACACAGTAAATTTTTCACAACGGTGATGTTATTAGCCTCGCGGTTCCTGGACTATGAGGCCGACAAAGAGTTTACGACAAGCTGCTCCGCGTCAGACCTTGGCACAGATGGCTCGGCTTTTAAAACTGCAGCGCCGGAGTGTCAAAGCGCCCCAGCACAAACCCGCAGTGCATGTTTTATCCAGTTTTTTAGAGCTGCCGGAAAATGTACATACACCTTATAAATTCCTAATTATTTTCAACCATCGCTCTTACTGAAGGAGAGTAGCAAACACCATCCATTTAATTCAATTCAAAGACCTTTACCTGTCCCCAAGGGTCAATTCAAGGCACAACTATAAAACCAGAATAAAAGATACAGAGAGTTTATGCACAAGGTGCAAATTGGCATTGGGTGTCAAGCGACGTGGTCGATTGGAGACTAGCTTGTGAGAATAAACATGAATGGTATGCGTGTGTGTTTAAGTACGGTAAAGTCCGTAAAGAATGGATGGCTAAGTGATATGGATGTGAATGCAAAAGCAGGTTAAGGCCCACAGGAATAGAAATAATAAGCGAGATGGATAATGCAGTGGCAGCATTCACATAACTGGGTAAATCTAAAAACGCAGAATTAAGAATATTTTTGGGGGGGATTTCATCACACATCATTCACATCATTCCTGCAAAGCACTAGATTTGGTTTAAGTACAACTACAAGTTAATGACCTTATCAGACCTTTAATGGGAGCAACCCTGTTCGAGTTTTAAGAGGGGTCTTAAAATCTTAAAACCTTGGTACAATTCCAGAGATCCATAATTGAAAACTTTCCGTCTGTGCCTGCGTCTGCCTGCTGCTTTCTTGCCTCGCTGTGTGCAGATTTACCCAAGAGTGAAAGCAGCGGGGAAGGAGACAGATGAAGAGTGTGGGGACGAGGGGGGTGAGTGGGGGGGGCTGAAAAAACATGACATGCATGCATGTTCATGCATATACTGCAAGGAGGACAATGAGTTTGGCTGCTCGTGCCCTCCGTCAATGCTGGCACGGTGTATTCAGTTGGTGTCTGTTCAGCTATGACTTAAATTAAGTCCAATATTTTTTTCTTAGGACTAAAAGTAACCGCTGAAGTGTATTCTCATTTGCGTATGCTAATCTGTATTTATTCAAGCTAAACTTGCATTTTCTATCTCAATCTGGCTCTGAGTGAGTGCGTTAACCGTCTCCTTTGTGGAAATGTCGGGCGCATTATTTCTCTCAATTACCACCTCCTAAAAGTCGCGTCAGATCTGTCAGTTTTTGCTGCAAATTTTTTGATCACAGTTGGAGAGCAATTACAGTGATCGGCACCGTTTAGGAGAAATTCATTTCTCAGGGTGACATGTGTAATTAAATATTTGCATGTCGCCTCAGCTGGATATGTAGGCGGTTGCAGTGAATGAGCGGCGAGCGCTGCAGCAATATAGAGACACTGGTGATTTCTCTACCTCCGAGGGTCAAACGTTTACATACACAGTGGAATTATTATTATTTTTTTGCGTGTTTTGAGCATCATGGAATTGCAGGGGTTGAAATATTTACAGGCTAAAACGAACAAGCCCTCGCTTCATCTCACCCTGTCGAGGGCAATAACCTCCGTTTGCGCCCTTTCATGCTTCTCGGTGCCGCCTCGCCTCGTACAAAGGAGTCACGGGCACAGAGGCAAGTTTCCTCACACGTTTTAGCAGAGACCAAACAGAAAGCAAGAAGTGGCTGAGAGTGAGGAGATAAGCTGGACTCATACAGTCCAAAAGCTTTGATTATCTCAACAGACTTTAAAGACACTGGTAAGTTAGGATGTAATGGGTAACATGACATGAGCTTCAATGGGCATCATGAGTACTGTCAGGCCTCACACAGCAGTCAAATGTAAAGTGTAGAATTAAAAGTGAAGAAAAAAAAGGGTTTGAACAAGAACACATGATAAATCAATCAAATGTGTGCCTGTCCATTATCTTTACCTGCTTTGCCGTAGCTGATTAAGTAATTTCAAAAATGGCAAAATGTATGATTTTTCTGTCTGAAGAAAATAAAAGTACACAAAGTTACAAAAAGTTAAGGTGTCCATCAAACTCATTGAGGCGTAGGAGGCAGCACATGTGTGTGTGTGCGTGTGTATAGGAATACTCATGACTAAGCTTCAGTAAGGATTTCCTCAGCAGGTTTAGGAAGAAGAGATGATTCTGAGAAAATAATTAACTGACTGATAACAAGGCAAAAATGAATCGACACAGAAATGCAACTCAGCTAATCATCGCCGGAGCTGAATTCTACGGTGGCAGCAGACTTTCCTAGTAAGAGACGTCGATCTAACCTGGATCTAAACATAGAGAACCACCTGGCATTTCAATCCACTCCCAGGAGAAAGTTCTCTCTCTCTCTCTCTCTCTCTCTCCCCCTCTCTCTCTCTCTCTCTCCAAAGTGCATTGTGGTGCTCCAGCACCATCACTTGCCTTCTCCCCCATCGATGTCACGTTTGACCTCTTTCTGTTGCCTCTCCTAAAAGGAGGCAGGCACGCGATCCTGTGCCGCAGCGCGGACACGCCGCGTATTATGTCATTCATAATGCATGCATTATCGCCTGTGACTTCCCTGTGTCCAAATCTGCTGCAGTGTGACGTCACGTTTTTGCATGCCGTGCGTCTCAGAATTGAAAAATTGCATGCTTGCACAATGATGCGTCCGCTCTACAGTAAATACCATTAATGTTGACATGCAACATCGAGATATGGAAACTGGAACACTGAGGCAAAAGCTGCGACTAACTTCTTTTTTTTCGGAGCGATTCATAACTAATAGCTTTAAATGAGACTGTATGCCAGCGTGCAAGCAATCAGATTCTGTATTTATACACTCTTGTTTACTTGGCCTGTTTACCGTTGCACACTCCTCAGGTGTATGTGAAATGAGCTCGGGGAGAGACGCTGTTTAGACAACGACGGCACACAAACAGCTTTGCCGACACCATTCCGTATGTAATTACTTTTAGAGGTTGCACAAATAACAGATGGAAAGGTGACCTTTTCATAATATTTATTTATGCTTGAAATTTAATCCGTGCCTGTCTGGCCTTTGTGGGTGAGAATGAGGGGCGAGAAAGAAAAAAAAAAAAAAAAAAAGAAGGAAAAAAGCTCAAATATCAAAAGATGACGTGTTTGACAAAACGGGCAACAAACAGCCGGATACGCATGGGACCAGTTTAACACACTTATGAGCTTTGCTGTTCAAAGTATAATTTACCAAACGCGGGGTTTGATTTTACGAGAGTCCCTCCTGATTTCCTTAAAATATTGAAAGCGTGGCACTTCATTTCCCCGTCAATAATAACGTGGCCGCAGTACGTTTAGCAGCCGAAGGGGCTCAGCGTCTGCAGCGTTTAGCTCGTTGCTCATTATTTTCCAGTCAGCTGACCTTGCAGAGCCACTTTGAAGCTTGGTGGCATGTTAATGTTCTCCCTGGCAGGAACCTGCTCTGCCACTGCACTGGGGAGAAGCCAGCGCCACGCGCTACCCTGATGCAAATCGTCACTCCTGACATTAAAAAACAGCACAATTTGTCGGTGAAAGTCTCCCAGATTTATCCAGCGTTGTTGGTCTCCCACTGCGAGCGCCGGCTAATTCAAACATGCTCATCAGCTTATCTCCTCTCCGCCTCCCACTCCTGTCTCCTCCCATCTCCTCGAGAGCTAACGCAAAGCTAATTTGCAATTCTCAGTGGCGGAGGAATTGATGTCTCATCTTGGTGCAAGGTAACAGAATTATGGGAGTAATGAGAGGGCGAAGAAAAAGGGAGAGAGGGGAGGGAGAGACGGGCTGAAAGAGACAGACATTTTGACATGAGGAATTAGTGGCTGCATCGTGATTATTTTTTTCACATGGAAAGTGGGAATCCATCATAACATCCATGGCAGGATTTGACATCCGGGCTCACGCCGTAGATTTCCCTCATGATTTGTGCCTTTACTCATGTACAATACATGACAATGTCACCGCCTGAAGGAACCGTTTGTCTGTTTCATTTAGAATAGCGTTTCTTTATGCGCCTTTCATTCAGTGAGGAACACTGGCATTAGACAATTCCACCGAACAGTGGTTTATCATCAATGACATTTTTTTTTTTTACACACTTGGATCAGTTGAGGGGATGGATTCAAAGTTATAGTGGTTCGCAGGAAACTTCAGAAGTAAACTAAACTAAATCTATGAAGTTTGGGAATCATGATCGCCACTAAGGACAAAGTTCTTTGGCACAAAGCAAAAAATCCTGTGATTGGTGGGACAGTCATAACATTATGTGATAAAACATGCTCCACAATATGACCCCAACCTCAACACTCCTCTATCACACACACACACACACACACACACTGAGGTAAATGGAGCCTGATCCACTGTAAACGATTTGAGGAAGGTAGGAATCATGTCCAAAACGTTTTAAAACCACAAAACCACAACTGCCCTGTCGTTATTGATATGTCAGTACTGTTCTGTTTATGCATGGTGTTTTCACTATTCAATAAGAGGGGTGCATGCATCAACTTAGCACTTAACCTACTCAGCATCTACACATTTCTGCATTGAAAGCCACTCTCGCACAATGATGCACACACATGTGCACACACACAAACACACTCAGGTCACGCATAGACACCAAGCTGCACCATGGGCACTTGTTAACAGATGAGGACAGACCAATGACAGACACACAGTAATGTCACCCCGAAACTGATTTCACGGTTCAACACACAGACAGTTGCACAGTGATGGTGATTATGAAGAGAATAATACTTTATTGTTCAAATCAAGACTACAGAACAATCACTCTGTTATATCAGGATATTTATGTTATTGTAGTATATTATACTTTCTACACTACACTTTATCATACTTTCCTCTTTTAAATCATACAGTATATGCTTGGTTATACTAAACTGTACCATACAATATTATACTCAACTACTGTATACTAAACTATATCATATCATACTATACTATACCATACCATACTATGCTATATGACATGATACTATAGTTTACTGTTATATATCATATTAAATGATTTATATGTTTATGTTGGTTCATATTGCAGAATTCATTCTGCACCGTACTACTCTGTACAACTCAATATAAATATTTATTCTATACTATCCTTTATTTTGTGTAACAACTCCACTGTATTGAAGTAAACTAAATTGCAAGCACAAAATTAGTGTTATATATTCTGCAAAACACCAGTAGATAGGACCAGTACAGAAATATGTTTTCAATGATATCATGTTTATATTTTTAATATTTAGAGTTATTATGTACGGCTTTACACAAATTAAGTTGTTGTTGTTATTATTATTCATGTTTTATGTTATGACACATTTTTTGTTGTTTTGGCCATCACAGGTAATTAAATGAACAAAACAAAATAAAGAAAAAAAACATCATTGGTACGGAGGATTCAATTAAAAGCAATTAATCAAGCGTCACCTCACTAGTGCAACATTTGTTCCGACATTTCCTTTCACCTTTCTCTCAGCATCAGCGAGTTCTGCGCTTTTCATACATTTATAGTGTGAACACATCCACTGACACAGCTTCTCACAACAGGGGAGCTAAAAACATACAGTCCCGTGAAGCTCTGCTATTGAATGCCATGGCATAGCGGTGGCACTTCCTGCATAAGAAAGCACTGAAAAGCAGAGACAAGGTCAACGACACTGCCGCGCGCTTTGACAGGCGAACCAATTAGTAAATTGGTAAGACACGAGCCCTTGTCTTTTTTTCTGCTGTGTGCAGTGTGTGTGAAAAACACAGAGCCACAGAAACACCGCCACACAAACACGCAATGAAACCACGGCAGCTGAGACCATCGAAAAAAAAAAAAAAGGCAGACAAACAGTGTTTGGACGGGGAGGAGTTGTATTACGATAGTTGATTTCATTTACAAGCTGGTGTTTTCAGGCGGCGCTGATTTCCTGCCCATTGAGACGCACAGAGACACAAAGTGGATCAGCTGTAGCGCAATATGTTGCAAAATTTGGTGTGAAATACCATTTTACATTTCTGAGAGCCAAGCTAATGTCTTTGAAGTACAAATTCGGCGGCGTTGCCAGATGCACTTTAATCATCATATTTGGGCGGAGATTTTAACAGCTGTACAATGTATGACCAATGATTTAAAAAAAAGGCAAATATGCAGTAGTTTCGCTGTTTTAATAAACCCACAATCAACACATTGTGGCTCGAGAGCAACAACCCAATCACATCGACACCAGGTGCACCGCAAGCTATTTCTGACGCGTTGCCTTCGAGTTAACACCTGAGTTAAGTCCCCTCTGTTAAAGCAGCTGCTCGCTGTGTAAATCCTTTGGCTTTTATTTTGAAGGATATCACACACGGTTGATTCTGTGTGACATACAGACCACGTTGCTTGTGTGAAGAAATCAACAGCTGCCTCGTATTCAGATGACAAAACCCTGCATAAAGTAGATTTTCTTAAAATACAATAATTTTAAAGTCATGTTATGATATTGTATTGTAATGTTGTTCTCTGGCAACTTTTGGTACAAAAGCAAAAGATTTCACATTTTCTATTATAAATAAATAAATAAATAAATGGGGAGTTTTAGATTTGAAGAGTCAGGGCCGGTGGGCAAAACTGTTTCTGAAGATGATACAAATGGAACAAATTGGTTATGTTTTTGCAAATGCAAATAACCGATCATTCAAATAGTTGTCACCTAATCTTTGTGTCTTGGAGATTAATCTGCGGGTTGTTGCAGAACTACTCTGCGCAAGGTACACAGAGTTGAATTAATATCAGAAGTTTCAAAGAGTAAGTGCCATATGCTTCCTACGTCTCCATCTCCAGAGCTGGCAGCGGCTCCACCAGGTGACTCCTCATTGCTCAAATGAAGACTGAAATTGCACCATCAGAGAAACACGACTACAGCTGTGTCTTGGTTTTCAGCTCGTCTCTCGCTCTCATACAACCTTTGGATTACCTTTAAAAAAATGCCCTTTCAGTGAATCACTAATTGCGGTGGCAGCAGTGCCGGGGCCGGTATCGCCATACTAATATAGACCTTTTTCTCGGTGTTTGCCTGTGTGTTTTTGAGTGGATGGAAATTAAGCTGCGAGGATGTGAGCACGCAGCCCGGCATCTTTAAGTGCGCACATCCTGCTGAGAAGGCATCTGCCTGCATAACAGCCCTCAGGTAATAACAGCAAAAGTCCCCCACCTGCTGCGTGAAATGAACTCGGTGCCACTCACACACACTCCTCACACAGACAGGTTGTGTTTATATTGCAGGCTACCACCGGCGGCCGCCCGGGGGGTCTGGCAAAGGCTGTAATTAGGTGAGAGATGGGCTATCCAGACCCAAATCAACACTCGGGATAACTTGACTGAGTTCTGCCTTGACCCATCAGCCGGACGAATTCACCTGCAGGATGAACCGGAGAGAAGGGGGTAATTATGCTCACGTGAACGGGAATTGGGGGTTAAAAGGGGGGGAGGCGTTATTTCCAGTGAATTAATGCTTTCCAGGGTAACACATCGACACTCCTCTCATGTGTGTTTGCAACTCTGCATTGGAAATTGGCATTAAGAAGTAATTCAGTCACAGTTTGCAGCCTGTGAAATGTTTTTGCACAAAAAATCACAGATATGTCAAGTCAGATGTCTAACTACAGATGTCCTAAAAGATGTCCTACAACGCTTGAAAAATGAGAACTTATCCTTGTTCTATGGGGTTAACATAGAAGCTATGAGACATTGGTTTCATTACATACAAGCCGGGTTAACAATCCTACTTTTTGGGGTGGGAACAGCACAGACTTAACACAGACTTAACTGGCATTCAGTGGTTGAGTCGAGGCCATAAAACCACACAAAGCCAAGCTACAATAAAAGTGATTTTCATTGTTCTCATTATGTAGATTTTTGTCCTCAAAAATCTTTTTCTTTATTGTAAATTCACAAGACTCCACATTCCATTATTATTATTTTTGACTAAATTCGACATGTCACACCTTTAACCCAGGATTAAAGAGGTCCCTGTTTGTTCTACATCTAGATAGTTCTACTTCAGCCCCTTTGGCAATAATGACCTAATAGCTATGTGATGTGCCCTAACTAAGCCGAACTAAAACCCTTCTGGTGATAACAAGATTATAAAGTGGAGCTGACAGGGTGGAGGAACAAGGAGGAGAGGTGAGCCCGCAGCAAGATGTACGGCTCTCTGGGCATAATGCTAGAGGGGAAACAGACTTCGGCTTTATCCAGACAGTAATTGCATCATCAATTATAACTGCTAAACGCTTTTTAAGTCACCTGCTGATGTGGCCGCCATTAACCTCGCTGCGCTTGACCAAGGTGAACACTACACCGCCAACGTATGTCAGACATGGCGTCAATGCACATGAGTGCAGCAGTCAGCTGTGCCATTTTCCTGATAGACACTAAGCTGACACACACACACACACACACACACACACACACACACACACACACACACACACACACTCAAGTAGGATGTCCTGTTTTTTCTTCCCCCGCTTGGAGAACTACAGCACAGACGAAAAAACTAAATTTGCCACCCGTATGAATGCGCATTATTATGGAATTGAATAAAGTTCCTTTCAGGCCAATTCCTGTTGATGTTTGAAATCTTTATTTTGCAGGATAAAACTGGATTTAGGCGGCTTTGGGAAGTATGTAAAAGCTGTAATGTGGCCTGTAATGTGGCCGGTGAGTTAATGTGCCTTTCTCTCTCTCCCTCCCCTGCTGTGCGCCTCCGTCTCTGCATCTCTGACTGGGAAATCAATACTGTCTCCAGCCTTGCAGAAGTCAATATGTGTCACTGTGCCTTTTCTCTGGAAGCATTCATATGTGTTATGCTGTGTGAGCGCATTCAAACTGCATACCAGGGCCAGTCCCGCTTCTAGGACAAATAAAGGAGAAAATCACCCACAGTGATCCCAATTTGCAGCTCCATATTGTCATAGTCCGGTTGTGCAAATTTCCAGTATTCTGGTTTGTGTGTTTTACTTCATTCTTTTAAATAAAAGTAGGACAGTTGCATAGATATAAGATATGAGTATAATAGATGCAATTATCAATTAATTCCCATTGCATTTACCTTGGCATGTCATTATTGTTTGTCAAAGAATGTGTCCGATTAATTCACACATTGTGTGCAGTGTAATGTTTTTAAATATTTTGTTGATATTTTTGTTAATTTATTGTACAGTCTTGCATCATTTGTTTGTTTTTTTTAATTCACTCAAATCCAGTCCTTAAAGTCCCCTAGTATAATCATTAACATTTGTTTTCTAAACTCCATTTGTCTTGTTTATTCACCAACATTAATATCTAAAGAGTATGTTCTTGTCTATGTCCTTTTGTCCTTGTCTATCAGATGTCATGGAAGTGTAAATTTACGTATTTTGTTGCCATTTATTGAAATTACTGGCAATTACTGAGTGCTGGAGTTTATGCTAGTGTGTGTCTCTGTGTGCATGATTCTTGACCTTGAGTCACATTAATGGGAACATAAATTTGTCAAGTTGTGGGGAATCAATTTTTAGAGACAGAATACTCCTCATAATGTAAATCAGTACATGGTAGGTTTAATGGTCTAGTTAGGCTGGCAGTGGTCGTGTTAGGGTCATGGTTAGTCTTAAGGAAAAACGTCAATGTGAGTCAATGTCCCCTGAAGTATGTGTGTGTGTGTGTGTGTGTGTGTGTGTGTGTGTGTGTGTATACGCCTGCAGCTGTCTCCTCTTTTACCTTGCACTCAAGTCACAGGTCAGGCTACAGGCTAAAGCTTCACGCTGGGTTACAGCACACACAACACGCTATGGGGCTCTGGGACCAGTCCAAGTCTCTCAGGATCGTCAGAGTCACTGGACATTACGGTCGGCCTGTGTTTTTAGCCTCGAGTCTGCAAAGCATCTCGTTAGGGGAGTGAATGCAGCAGGCGAGATATTAGTGATCCATGTGGATGGTCGAGACGCTGAGAACCAGCACGTCGGGAGCAATCATTTCAATTTGATGCGACATAAATAAAACGGAGCCTGATTGTGCCAAATCTTGGCCCGCATCAAAAAAATCTCACAGCTCACAGTGGTTAGTTTAGCAGATTTGTCACTCCTGTTGTCTTTTGTCAGTTTGAAGCTAAGAGGCAGATGAGACTGATGGAGGATTGGTGTGTGCACCAGCATCTTAATGAGCGTTGAGCGAACGCCTATGGAGTCTCGACAGCCCTGACGGGGCAAACAGAAACTGGCCCTGTGAGTGAATGTGAATGTCATCACTGATTCCCAGTCTTCCCAGTCTAGTGTGATACAAATGATACGGACCCTTCAATTTTATATGCAAAATTCCCCACTTTTTCAGAGCAATAATATTATAACAGACATATTTGTTTCAAGGCAATAATCTCACCTTTTAGTGCATGCCTTTAGCTATGCTTTAATGATCCATATTATACAGTGAATATTCTTTTGCCATTTTTTGTACATAATTCTCAATTAGAAAAATGTGAGTTTACGTAGTTACATGTTATAGGTATGATGCGATCACCAGTCCATCACAGGACACACACACCATACTCATACCAATTTGGAGCGTCTGATCGACCTAAACATGCATTTTTTTGGGCAGTGGGGAGAAGCAGGTATACCTGGAGAAAGCTCAGACAGTACACACATGGGGTGAGCAAGCAAACTAAGTTCGACCACGGAGTCAAAACCAGGTGTTTCTTTCAATGCTCAATCCACCAAGTTACCCCAGATCACCTGTACCTCGATGTTGTCTCTTTTTGATCGTCTGTCTGGCTGGAAATGTTTTTTTTTCCACAATTTTTAGAATATGAATTCTTAAAGTTAAAGTTGTCATAGAGGGCAAAGACGTCCCTTCTTTAATGTATTGAGCAGGATGAGGAAACAGGAAACGACCCTGTGGGAGTTACCACGGGGAATGTTGACACGGACTTGACATGAGGGAAGGTTTAATAATTGAGGATGTTGTGTTGATCCAGTGGAGGAAATCAATTTGGCAATACGCAGACACAGATAGATGACATGACGATCTGTATTTCTATTAGAGAGAGCGAGAGATAAAGACAGAGGGAGCAGGCGAGGCAGACAGAGGCCGACCTGCTGTGTCTGGACGCCTCCAGGCTCTGCTTTCAACACAGAATCAATGTTACTCCACTTAGAAGTAAATTGAAACAGTTTTTCCATTGAGTCCCCACCATTTTAATTTTCACCTGAAGGGGTCAGGGAAAGGACACTTTAGTGATGATGAAAGACATTTTCCCATTTTCACAGCTTGGTCACGCTTTGACACATCATTATCCCATTGACTTAATACATGGTTTCCCCTCTACCTCACCCTGCCTCCCTCGTCCATCAACACCCATCTCTCCCTCTCCCTCGCTCACTCCTCTGTATACATCTACCTGTAGATCCCCGCACGCCCCCTTCACAATTCCACCTGCTATTCCCTCCATAATGCCTCTCACCTCTTAATACTCTCTGCCGATCATTTTTCCCATCTACCTCCTCTCTGTTTTTTGGCCATTTCATCCTCCCTCACATTCTCACACCTTTTAATGCACTCAATCCATCTCTGCATTGAGTGCCTCTTCTTTTATATCATCCTCCCCCTTTGTCATTCTCTCCCTGCACCTGTTTTTTCCTTCCCTTCCCATTTCCTTCAGTGTATGCCAGCTCCTCTTTCCACCACTCCAGACAATTTAATGGCTCAAAAACAAACCAAAAAAAAATCAAGTCCCAGGCTGAGTAAAACGGGCCTTTCACCTTTTCTCAGTCGTATGCACTTTGCTGCCAAAACGCCGTTTTCACATCCAAGTCTTAATTGCCATCTATACAAACATAAGGGATACCTCGAATGCTTCTTCTGGACTTCTCTGCACAGTGGGAGAGCTTTGACGACTCGTATTTGCCAAAAAAATATATATTTTAACAATGTGCACACAAACTGATAAGTCAAAACGCCCACACTAAGCCTAATACTCAGTCGCACACAGTTACAGTAGATTACAATACAGTAATTGCAAGACTGTTGACATGTTTGCAGAGAAAGAGGCAATGATATTAAAATGTCAGGAAAGAGGAAAATATTGTTAAAGGATCATATTGTTGTGACACTGGTGAGGATATGTGAAACCAGCTCATACCCCCGGCTCTGAGGTTCACATAAAATGGTTTCATAATAATGGGAAATTGTAAATAAATATTTTGAATGAAACATGCGCTAATCAGGATGTGAAAGGTTAAAGTGATTATGAGAGGCACAACAGCCAAGTGATGTGTCTTTTAATGCCACATGACAGAGAGCAGTGGCTGAACTGGGACTCGGATAATCCACTCAGATGGTTTCACCAGGTTATGAATGCTTCTATTCTACATTTCTATTCTATATTTTCTTGAACGTTATGGTTCTTATTCAGCTTTGGGATGCACTGCACTGCTGAATAAAAAAAGAGAAATACCACACACAAACCTTTAGTATTCCTATAAAGTGTCAGATGATATTTTCTGGAAGGGGAGTCGGGACCCCTGTTTTTGTCAGCCTGAGACACATCAAGCGACCGGCAACAAGATAATGATTAATGATATCACAGACTTCACTTCTTAAGACGTTTGCATTATGCCTCCGCAGCCATATGGGCAAAAATAGCCCAAGCAGCTTGTGCCCACAAGACCTCTGCTCACTCGTTTTTGCACTTAAGCCAATGAATCGGAGCACACTCCATTAGAGTGCGGACAGGAAGCCGCGCCGTCAGGTGGGAGGTGTTCGTCACTTGTGACTCAGGACTGCGTCAGGAGGAGACCTTTGGATAGAAACTCCCACATCTCACAAAGGCCCAGAGAGCAACACTGCAGCTGCTTAAAGCACTTAGGGAACGGAAAAGTCATCAAATGGACGCCAAGAGGGTTAAAGGCGACGAGAATAGTTGGTAGTCTGGTGTCTGGTGGTTCACAGAAAACTATGGAGGATTGGTTTCAACAGAAATGCCTCTGATTCTATCTAAAATCCTGTCCATAGGTGTTGGAATATTCTGGTCCATGCCCACACAGATAAGGCACCATTTCTTATCTATGTATCTTAATTGGCAACCACACACATCAACACTGGTTTGACGTCTCACCTGATCACATGACTTCACATTCCTAGCTCAATAATGATGCTCACCATCTTAATCCTGACTAACTGTAGCCATGCAGCTTTATGTATGAGCGAGAATCAGGGAGAAATAAGATACTGAGGTAAAACACAACAAGGTACCCTGACATTTCTTGAAGTTGTTTGCTTTCTTTTACTTGCATGTTTGAAATATCCAAAATGTATATATGGCAAAGAAAGTATGGATGCCCTTTGGAGGAGAATATACAGGCTGTAGTTGTGCAACAAAGCCAAGAAAAAAAAGATATGTTTTCCGACTAGATATCTTTTTAAAGGCATCAGGGGAGCTCAGAGGAGCATTACATGAACAATACTCATTTGCATTATCATGCTTTTTGCATGCACATTAGTTCTATGTTATGAATAAACATGGTGTCTTGCTGCAGAAAACACAGAGATAATTGTGTCAAAGCTACACCAGCTCTCAGGACAGGAACAAAAAACACCCAACAGCCTGGACAACAGTTTTCCTGTGAACCACTAGAATTAAAATCGCCACTCTGAAGAAACGTGCAGCAGTGCTGCCTCAGCACCAAGGACAGCTACTGCACTGGGGCCAGGCAGTGTGGGAGCACCAGTCAGCACCACAGACAGCACAGACGTCCTGTCACCAACATGGTGATGAGCATCATTCAGAGCACCCCACTCACAATCTCTAGATTTATTCATAATAGGAATATACAATAAAGACCAGTCACTGTTGCATCATAGTTTCTATGATGTGGATGTTAAGTGATATATTTATAAATAGAAATTGGAAGCCTGCTTTAAAATACCAAGACACTTGATCTGAGTTATTCCGTAGTCATCAAACCAAAAGCAATGAAAAGCAATGAAAACTCGGGTCCTCAGTCAGACTTAAACATGTTTTATGTAGCTCACAGTTGCTCTCTTGACTCATTACTTCGGCTCCAACAGAGACAGTTAAACCCTTTACCTACTGATATAGCCTTGGGAGTATATTTATAATATAACTGTGTGTTTTTCCTTTTTGCAAACCCAGAGCCCAAGACTCACAAAAATGACCTTGAATGAATGGGAACATGTTTAGGTTCACATTGCTCACATGTCTAATCAAGACTATGCACAATAACAACAATTTTTCTTACTAAAAACATTGAAAAAAAGAGTTTTAATTCCTGCTTATACAGTACTTCCCTATCCCTGCATTAATTACCTCCAAGATGTTGACTATACAAGTACAAATACTCCCTAAAAATGGAGGCAAAGCACTCAGACACAGGAACATTTTCTGAACAAAAAAGCCGTTTTGAACCTCCGAAGTGTAAGTAAAGAGTTAACTTTGTCGACTCCAACTCAAGTTCTGAATATCTTTGCATCTGCACACAGTTATTATTGCGAGATTGAGACATTTTCCATCAGTTATTGGACAGGTGCAGTATGGTCCCAGCGCAATCCACTGTAAGATCCAGTCATTATTAATTGCTTTTTCCCTATTTGTTGGTTAAACCTTACATACACTTTTCACCAGGTAGGTGCTGTGGCCGGCTCGGCTCACTGACTCCGTCCTTTATGTCCCATTTGGATTTTAACGGCAGGATGTGGTGTGTGTGTGTGTGGGCGTTGAGCGAGGGAGGGCCACAGTGGAGGCTTTCTGCTCCCAGCATAATTAAATCAAGCTTTAAAATGTAAATATACCATAAAACAATATCGAGCTCCACTGGTTTTAATTGATGCCCGTCCTGAGAGCTCGATGAGGCCGTTAATTTTGACTGATGGCCGAGTGCAGCCGCGTGATTGCTGACAGCAGGCACTGGAGATGGAGCCCGTCGGACTCCAAGCTCACGGACAGTTGGAAGTAGACCACATGCATACTTTGAAAGAGGGAAACCAGAATGAAAAAAAACACTTTTACCTAAGTTTTGTTGAATAATGAAAGTCTCTTCTATGACAAAATGTTATTGCATGTCCAAAACCATTATGTACATGACACTGAAAATGACGGATTGTTGGAAATGGAAATTTAAATAGAGCTCAATCTAAATAGAGATTCACACCTCCATCCCCAAAGACTTTTCAAATCCCCTGTGATACACAAGTTATTAAGAAGTTTGGTGAAGTTTCCGGTAAAATGTCAGTCCACTCCTGGTTCTTCCTCAATATCTGACTCTTTTGGCTCAAACACATAGGGCTGGATGTGGCTGTGCTCCACGTTACCACTTAGTTGCTATTAAAGAAGGAACATCCACGTGAGTGCCAGAGAAGACAGCCAATCAGCATGCAGCCTGCGTGTGGTTGCCAGAAAAGCATGAAAATAACCTGTACCGAAATGTACCATAATGTTCCCGCACCAAAAACAGGATTCTAAAAGGGCTTGTAAAAAAAAAATGCATCTGAGGCATTTCTGATGTTCCTTAGTTTCTATGTTAATACAAACATGGATAAATACTCAATTCAACCATTTTAGCTCATGTTAAATATGGAGAAACAAATCACAATCGCGCACCTGTGGAAAATAAATCACCTTCTGAAGACACGCGTCCTCCTGTATGTGTCGTTTAGTGCCCACTGTGATCATTTAGTCTCTTCCAACGTGGCAGGGCAGGTGAACACATGCCAGACTGTGGCACGACTGCCAGACCTCGCATGTGTTTCAAGTGCTGCTATCAGGCTGGTTGCCACAGACAGACAGACAGACAGAGCGTGTCCTACTGGGTTCAAAACACACACTTAAGTTGATCTCATATTGGTAACCAATGACAGTCCAATTTAGCGTGCCTCCGCAGAGCAAGAATGGATTGATTTAATTATAACCACAACTGTGTTATGGCTGGAAAATACCACTTGACTGATGTGGCCTTTGAAAGCTGATACAAGTACTGACATTTGCTAAAACTACACATCTAAATGCAGTATTTAATGCATTTAAATTCAAACAGAAATGTAAATGCAATGAGTATCTGCTTCACATACATCACCGAGAAGAATATGTCATATTTTCTCCTCCTTAAAGCCCCTGAAGCAGCACCCGGACTAGAGAATGCTGAAATGAAGGATGATGGCAATAAAACTGCATTACAGTCCCTTTGGCTGAGGGAGCTTTAGCTTCACATCAGCTACACAAGAAACTCTTACAAGCTGCAGCAGATTTACTAATCAATATATTTGATTAATTTCTGAACTTAAGGGTTGGGATTTGTGGAAACTGGCTTTGTGCTGACGATGGCCTGCAAACACGCACCTCACTTCACCGTGCAGACACACACTACACACCTCTCTGTGCAGCACCTATGTGTGGAAGATTGTGATTTATTAATGAAGGGAAGAAGGCCTTTCCCATGCAGCCCTCGGTGCCTCAGTTCTCTTTAGCTGGGCCAAAAAAGACAATAAATCATTCATAAGCGTTAATACAGAGGCCATTTGGTATTGTTGAGAGCCGGGGCATGATGTAACTTTTGATGCTGCTTCATTAAGACCCTGCATTAAAGTGCACGTGTCCTGTTACCGCCGAGCGTTTCTTTTATATCTCCCACAAGCCCCTGCAGGACCGAGACACTGCCCGTAAACTGTCCACCTTGTGGTTATAGACTCTGAGAAGGTGGTTCTGGCCGAAGACACATGTTAGCTGTTCCAAATGTGTCGGTGTGTACTCCTCTTCCTCTTCCTCTTCCTCCTCCTCTTTCTCCTCCTCCACTTCCTCCCCCACACTTTCCATGGCTGACATCACCTCCTTTCGTCATCTTTTTCTCATCTTGTCCTCTAGCCAGCCTCCCTCTCTTCCTGTTCTCTGCATCACCTCTTTCCTTATACCCAGTGTCCTTTTGCCTCATATTTTCTATACCTATTACAGTCCTCTGTACAGCTCTTTCTTCTCCTCCTCCTCTGTGTGCACACCATTATTTCCTTCATGCTCTCCTTGTCGCCCTTCTAAATTCACTTCTCCCTCCTTCTCTCCTACTTATTTAACTGGAGCAGACAGAGGAACTTGTTTTTCTCTCTCTTTTTTTAACGTTAATGACAGTGATGTTTGACCATGATGACCACCACCATTAAGGCCAATCTCCAGACACTCTTTATGTGCAGCTGTGTCCATTCAGGTTGTGCCTTTTTGTCTCTAATGCAGCGCTTTCTGTGTCTAAAAATCAATCGATTGCTCTGAGAAATGAAAGTTAATTTTGATTTGACGCGGTCTCGCTGCCACCTGAGTCAGATTTCTCCCACAGGAGGGACAAGTCATCACAGTATAATATGATGCCTGATAGGTGTGGGTGTCGGAGAATCATTCTGAGTGGAGTCACCATGTTTGAACCTCTGCACCATTTCTTCCCTTTATAGCTGTTAAAATGTCAATCTATCGTTCGGGTAAGTTTTCCAACAAAGTTGCAAATGCTTAATTAATTATTGCATGATGCATCTGAATATATACACCCCATTATCAGACCTACATGTGTGTCACACTTGGTCTAAACTGACATTTAAAAGCGTTGAGCTTTCTAACAAACCGCGGCCATGATAGATGACCGTGTTGCTGACTTCCTTAGAAAAAAATCCTTTGGCATTTGAACTTTTCACACAACTGCGTGACTTTACCCGTCTCTCGAGGATAAAGAGGCGTAGTAGTCAGATTAGTGTTCATCTTAACTAATTATCTACTGTTAATTAATGCGAGACAAAAAAGCAATCAAACTGGCTACACTTGTCTAATTATATACCAGTCAAACTGTGCGGGGTTTGATCCAAGAAAAGGTGAGTGATGAAAGTCTCAAGGTAGGACTCCCATGCTGACAACCTGTTTAATTAGGATTAAATGGGAAGTTGTTAATTAATTAGTGTATCATGGTTGACCGGCAGTGGATTCTTCATGGCCAGAGTTGCTATGAAGACCTGTGGTATAAAAACTCCCCATACTCAGACTTTTACAAGGGCAGTTGAGTTACAGTCTCCTGGTGTCATGAAAACTTTCAAAAATAGAAATTAATAAAAATGTTTAAAGGTGAAAAAAAAAACCCAATATGTTACAGTGAAGATGCTGCTGTCCATACTGGCAATGATGATCTTGTAAAATGGTTGCAATGTCAACAAAAAACTTAAGAAAATGGTTGTTTAAAATTAGATATCATTTTCACTTAAAAAAAGCACCTACTTGATCTAAATGCATATTTCCATTTTGAGTTTTGAAAGCTTAAGAAGAAAACATGTAGAGGAAGAAAACACTGCATGCTGTATTAATAAACATGGCAGCCTAAAATGAAATCATTCACAGCATTCTAACTCTTCTGTTAAATCATTTCCCAGGATTTTTTTCAGTTGCTACAATATGACAGACATGTTTTGGAGAAGTGTAATTTTCTACAGTTGTGACTTCAATTTTCTACATTTACCCGGATTGCTTCAATGTTTACTCTCTCACCCTCAGAAGTCTGAATTCTCTTGCATACACATATAATTTTGACTCACTATGCACTCACAAACCTTCTAAACAGTCTCTTATTCCCAGAGTAAAAGCAGAGAGAGAAGAGGGTAAATGATATTCTGCATGCTCTGCATACATTCTGGATGTACGGTCTACATTTTTCTCTAATTTTTGCTTTTTCAGGATTTGCAGAAACCCTCAGTTTTATCTCTTGACCCATGAGATAAAACTGAAATGTCCTCAACCTTCTGCATGAAGTTAAAGCAAGTTCAAGACTTTCATTGTGGTTTAATTACATCATCTTGTTGCTCCATTTCCTGTTTCAGCCCTTTAATGGGTATAATGTCTCTGACTCTGCCAGCTGTTAAAGATGTGACTGTTAAAGACATTGGCACCATTTTCATGTGTAGTTACACGAAGAAGCGGGTGCAAAGAGAAGAAATACCAGCAACTGTCGGGACATTGCACTGCGATAGACCAGAAAAGAATCCTTTAATATGATTTTCTCTGCCGTGAAAAAGTAATGAAAACTAAGCCAGAGTATCGCGTTGAGAAGACACAACACATCACTGATTCAGAGAGACGCGTGTGACCGCTCGGATTCAAAATCTCTGTCACAGAAAAGTCTTTTCAGAAGTTCCTACATGAAAACCAAACTGCTTCCTGCCTTGCATCAGACATTTTCCTTCACGTTAGTCATCCCATTCCCATGCCGAGGTGTTTTGGTCCTACCCTCCAGGCTGCAAAGTGAGCTCGAAATAACTGCTCTTTTCAGTGTTCAAACCCGAGGCGGCCGAGGCAATAAACAGCCCTGCTTTGTCCATCATCAGCACAGTCCAGAGGGATGCGGGAACCTGGGACTTGGTCCCCACCGACCCATGCGTAGGCATTTTTAGGCGTCCTTAGAGCCTCTGCCTGGGGCCTGCTGATAGAGTGGCTCCTGCTCTGTAAAGAGGCTGATTAAAATCAACTGGAAATCAAGCCCCTCCACCTCTCTCCTCACTCTTCAGCAGGGCAGACTCCAGATGGTGCTGCCATTTGCGTCTCTCTTTATTTTGCTTTACTGGCACACAGACAACCAGCACGCCAGAGAAGAAAGGTTGCGGTGGTGGTTGTGGTGATGGGGAGGGTGTGTGAGGGACACTCGGGCTCTCCTTTATGAGGCAGCCAGGAAACAGGAGAAAGAGACTGTACCCTTCACCACTGGATGTCAAAATACTTTCCAGGATGTGAAACTGACGTAATGCTCAGAAATAGAACATCAGGGTGAGTATATGCATGTATTATCTCAGCAGGAACCTTCACAATGGATAAATAAAATATTTCAGCTCATTATCCCGATCATTTATGTATACCATGAAACATTTCTATGCCTAACCATTCAGAGCCTCTGTTGCTGCTTATGTTGTGAATCTTTGAAGACATCACACAAAGAGAGAAGTATTCAAATCTCCAAAAAAATTCTCTGTAATATCATAATCTCTCAGTTTCAATGGGATATGAGAACTACAAAAGTACCCCGAGCAAAGTTTCAAGACCAGATCGTATCAAGCAAAAATCTTTTTCCACACAGAAAACTAGTGACACAAGTAACAATTCCAACTGGACAGCACGATGTAAAGTTTGTCTGATGGCTCGTTTATGTTGTTATCAACTACTACAAACGTGCCAGAAAGGAGTAATACAAAGAAGAAGCATGAGCACTAACAAGAAACTCTATACGCTCAATGCAGTGGTCATAAACAGTATCGTCTTGTTTTATTTTAAAATAGTTTGACATTGGGATGAAAAACTGGGAAAAAATACTATTACTACTACTACTGTAAAATACTACTACTCTAGTACTGCTGTGACAGTACTGCTACTATAATTACTACGACTGTAATAGTGGGAGTACAGTAATACTATTTATTTTTTCTTAGGTCATGAAAACCACAAACAATTACTGCCATCACAATGGCTACTAATATATTTTTTAACATGTCCCATTAATTTTTTACAGGAATTTTGTTTTCATTTTTTAATGAATCACATGGCAAACGATTTGTAACTCACAAGACTGTACGGTGTATTGAAATCTGTCCATGAATTGTAAAACTAATATTACTCTTCTTCTTGCAACAATGTGTCACTAAAGGCCATAATGTGTTACTTCATAAAAACAAGATCCAACCACAATGCTCCTCTACATTTGGTACAGTTAACGTACTGTAGCAGGCCTGAGGTGGTCGGTTCAGCTCTCCTTCCACCGTAGCCTGTAAATATGGCGGCGGCACAGACACACTAAGCCGCTGCCTGTGCCATGCCCCGCCCCCCACCCCTCGCTGCTCTCTCCCACACGCATGTCGTCAGTGTGTTCGGCGTGTGTTTGTTTGGCGTTGTTTTGATCGCCAGTGCTTGTGTGTTTGGGCTGTGCTGGCTGGGCGGCGAGCGTGCCCGGTGCAGAGCTGATGGCGTGCCAAGTGCTCCCTGCGGGCCGGCTGTGCCTTCCACTCTGCTCAGCCACCGTGAACGCCGAGCCGACAGACTGCTGCAGGGGGAACACCACTTCCTCCCTCGCTCTCTCTCTCTCTCTCTCTCTCTCTCTCTCTCTCTCTCACTCTGTCTCTCTCTCTCACACACACACATACACGCAGAAAGGCTGCATCCTCACCCAACATGCAAGTCCTTTTCCCTCGAACCCCCCGCCCCCTCCCACATCTCCCAGTTTTCCCTTGTCTCCTACTACCTTTTTTTTTTTTAACTCCCTACTCTTAAATCCCTTTTAAGGTCCCCCAGTGATGTTTTTTTGGTCGAATTTAGTTTTGAATATTTTCAAATTTTGTTCAAGTTCCTGATGCACAGATTAAAATAGATCTACGATTCAGAATGACGAGTTTAAGATCTTTGTTATGGCGGTGAAACCTTTGATAAAAACAGACAACTGACTCCACATCCAGCACATATGAACCCAATTTAGCCTCCCATCTGATATGATCTTTCATATAAGTCCAACATTTTTTTCACCTCCTTCTTTGTTTGCTTTGCTGCTCTGACTGTGAGGTGCTGAGCTGGACTAAACTAGCCAACTCACTTATCCAGTTAGCTTACCCTTAAAGTTTGGTAACTGACAAAAGTAGCTGATTTAGTTAGCTAAACATTCAAACATTAAAATAGTTATTTAGCCAGCAAGTACTGTAGCTGAATTACCCAGCCAGCTAGCTAGTTAGATAGATTTAGGGAACAGGACGTTCAGGGAAGTTGTCTTGTTGACTTGTCTTCTGAGTTGTGTGTTTTTATTTATCTCACAGCAGTGTTGATGTACAGAGACCTCCTGCCCCAGTGGGTTAGCTGGGATGCCTTCGCCTGGCCTCTGAATTGCACTACCTACTGTTCATTAACATTTAGCTCTAATTACCGGCCTCATTAAAGCATCGAATCGGCAGCAAAATTCTTTCAGCCTCCTGTCTGCGTTTAATCGTTAAGCAAATGGAGCATCACAAGTTTGAAGTGATTACTATTGAGATGTAAGTGCCACGGCGCCACGAAATGTCACTCAGCGGCCCTAAAAAGTGCAAGGGGAGAAGGTGGACTGGGGGCAATTTACTTCTCGTTGGTGGGAGAGCTGTGCTTTGTGTGCACACAGAGTGGTTTGAGTCAGGCTCCAGACATCACAGGGCTATTATTCTAGCGCTGCACGCCGTGAGAAGCAGCTTCTCCAGAAGGTCAACAACATTTACATCCCGGGAAAAAAAGAGGCCTGACAGCTGCTCACCTGTCAGCCTAATGCAAACTCCTCTGCATTTAGGTCACTCCCACTGCAGAACCCACCCATGTCTCCACAGCACTCATAGGACTCTCATGTGTCCTGGAAAAAAAAAAAGATAAATAAGCGTTTGATGTTCGAGTCATGTGGAACACATGGAAAATGCAGAAAAACTAAAATGAAAATGAAAAACTTATTCTTGAGTATTGTTTCTCCTCTCACAGCTTCTCTCTACACAGGCTGAAGGTTTCTGTGTGCAGAACCTGTATTTTTGTCATAATCTCAAAGAGATTATTTCACAGAGAAGTTACAGCGACAGACTGAACATATTTAGAAACAGACATCTGTGAGAAAGAGAGGAAAAAAACATGGAAGTAACCTGGTTAAATGCACAGAATATACAATACAACTGTAGAAAATGAAACACCTCCAAAGCACAAGGTGGAGGCTGGGGGTGGGAAGATGTATAAGCGTATGGAGCCACAACTCATCTTTTATACTAGAGCAGCTGAAAAAGTCCTGGAAGATGATTTCAAGACAAGAGTGGGAACCCTGACGCACATACATTTACACCAGGACCTTCACTCTGATCTATAAGTCTGTTTATTGACTTGCGCATACTTACATGCATGAAGGTAATGCGGGCACACACACACACACACACACACACACACACACACACACAGAGCAGCTTCAGGAGGTCAAGATCAAATGGCTCTTTCATTGGTTGATCCTCCCAGGTCACAACTGAATGGCTGATGTCAGATTCATTGATTGGTTGACACTTCTGAGGGACCATTTGCAGCACATTGACTAGGGATGAATAATCAAATGATGAGACACACACGCGCACACACATGCACAACAGAAAGGCACACTGAAACCAGCCAGTTGGGACAAGTATGTGTGGCTTGATACATGGAAAAAGCAACACAGTTATTTAAAACACATTAAACCATGCCAACATCTGTTAATCCGTACATGGCAGATTTATTGGCTGCAATGAGGAATCAATTTTGATGCAAGTGAAGTCAGTGCTGATTTGTCCATCACAAAGACATTTTGTGTGTGTCCATGCCAATGTTCATCATGTAAATAAACAATCACAGCAACCAGCCTTGGATACAAGCATCAGCACAACACAAATAGAGTAGATAATAGCTGACACAGTGAGGAGTTTTTTGCAGTCAGACTTTTTTTTTTTTAACTCCAGGAGTAAGTTCCTCTATTAACAGAGAACATTGTGTAACACCTTCCTCTTGAGTCTAGTGCCAAAATCCCATGCGCCCACCTGCTTCTCTCTACTTCTCAATCACTTTGGAGGTGGAGGTGACCTTTGTCGTGAATAGAAGTCTCGTGTGGGCTTAAAAATAAAGGTAAAATTATACATAAAAAAAAGAAAAACGCTAAAAACTGAGACTGGGATTTGAAGCCAGAGGAAGTTTTCTGGTGCGGCGCGCGGGGTTAGAAATGCCACGGGTGTTTTACAGAAAAGCAGCAGGAGACGGAGTTAATGTGGTGTATCGCTATCCCAAAGACCTGCTCCTATTACAAGCCACTCATCTCCAACAAACTCTCCCATGACTCTTTCTACCTCCGTACTTCTATTTCTATCTGTCTCTCCAGGTCTCACCTCTCTCCATTTCATGGCTGTTTTCTTCCTCTATTTGCTTGACAAGACAATGGATAATAACCCTGGAATAGCACAGAGACCGACAAATGAGAGTAATCAAGCTGTCTTGTCCTGGTGGCGTTCAGGTTCACTCATCAAACCCTAATTATCACCCTGGAAACCAATGTTCCGCTTTAATTGTTCTGATGAATGAAATATTACAGAGAGGAGCCGGGCGGCAGCCGAGCGGAATAACAGCTTTTAGCCATAAAACACAGCAGAGTAGGAGGAGGTGGAGGAGGAGGAGAAGGAGTGAAGGTGACTCAGGAGAGAACGAGACACAGTGTGAGGGGAGCTGGCAAAAGTAATGGATAAATAGAGTTCAGCATGACAGATGTGAGAAGGAGAGGAAGAAGAAGAAGACGACAAGGAAGAGGAGGGAAATCGAGGGAAAAGTACCGTTGAGAAATGGAAAAATGACAGTTTCTACGCGGGAAGAGGGGCGCAAACGAGACTGAGAATGTTTAAGCGTGATTTAATTGCCTCAAGATAGCGCACGAGGAGGAGTCTGGCCAGTAATCGAGACAGATCGCACCCAGAGGTGTTTTACACGGCTCCCAGTTGAGTTGTTCAAAAATAAAGAAGCACTGAATTATTGGGCCCGCACTGGCGTAAAGCGAGGCACTCCCGCATGGCTCCCTATCGACGAGGAGCATAAGTGATTAAATCTCAAAAATCCGAGAAGACCTCGTAAATTTTCGGAAAACGCACATCTTCATCGTCTCTTTGGCGCTCGGCAGAGAATTAGATGTCGTACCTAAAGCCATTTCCTCTTCGGTTTCTTGCGCTGATTTGATTTGGAGACGTCACGCACAAAACAAACCTCCAGATAAAAAACCAAGAAGGCATGAAATGAGACACTTGCACACAACATCTGCCGAACCCACCGTCTCAGTGCATTTGAAATGATTCCTTTAGGCTGTCAAATGAAAGTATCCTCTCCACGCTCTCTCACTCTCTCTCACACACACACACACACAGACACACATACAGACATCTTGTTCCTGAATACTTATGGGAACTCTTAAAAGTTCTTGCTGCCTGAATTTGTAGCCAGACACCATGGCGTAATGCGCTGGTGAAAGGAGGGTGGGGGCACTCAGTCATCAATAATGGAGAGTGGGGGACATATCCGCGGGGGTTTGTAGCATTATTGATATCAGTTCCTACCCGCCCCACAGTTGTCTCCAGTGCAGACGCAGCAGGGGTGGAATCATGGGGAGAACAGAGGGAGACATGGCTGACAGAGAGTAGCAGGAGGTTGGCCTAACACACACACGTACACACACACACAGACACAAAGTGAGAAAGTTGTGATTCCCCAGCTTAACAAAATACATTCATTACCTGAAAGCCCAAACCATAACCACAGACGCTCTTACCCAAAGCTTAACCAAAACCTGACATTAACAATTTGGTATTTGTGTAAACTTGGACACAACAGAAAAATAAGACATGAGTCAAAATACAGTCGAAGCTCTCTCTCTCTCCCTCGAACACATGTTCCTCCCTCCTGAGCACATGTATGGTCCTGGTCTCGTTTTTTAAAAGGCACTCTGAAGTTTTCACTACTCGTGCTCCTGGCAATGAATAACATGGATCCGAGCACACTGAATTTGAAGGATTTCTCCCTGGCAAACATAATAAGACCTCAGCATGACGCCTCGACTGGTTCCAGCTCAAGTTTGCAAAGAATATTACACAAATTGAAAGTCTTTGTCTTCGCCCCGGTACTTAGTAATTCTCATTGTAGGGACTTCAAGGAGTGCACATCCTGTATGGGAGACGCCAGGCTTTCAACCAACTCCTATCTATAAACTCTTTTTAACTCGCTGTAAAAACACAAAACGCGCTAAAAGCCAGAGATTTTCTATAAAAAAATCAGGTGAATGTGGAATGTCTGCAATTTGCCTCGGTTTAAGTGACATTTCTAGTTGTGCTCTTTTGGTTTTTCACACGTCTAGTGGGAGTCATCCCAACTTTACCGCAACTGGAAAAAAGTTGCCCAAATGCTTCTCAGCAGGAATACTGGAACATAGTGAAATAAAGCCATTGCGTGACTTGTCTCCCTGAACACCTTCGCCCACAGTAAATTATGGAGCAGATGTAACTAGACCTGTAAAACTAGTCTTTATCGTACATTATTCATCACTCGTAAATACATAATGTCTGCCGCTATACGTTTCTGCAGCCAATACGTATTTGTGTACACGGGACATGCACACATCTATATTTATACGCTGTGTATTTGTATTAATCGTGACTAAGTGAGTCCAGCAGGATTGCAGCCTACGCCTTTGCATTCTGTTCACTTGCTCACAGGAGAACTCCTGGCCTTACCACGCACACCTTTATGCCTAAAAATAAAATGGTTTATTCAGAGACAAACAGACATTTAAGTTTGGCTAAGCATTTTAAATGCACTCAGTTCAGAAATGCGCATGAATGAAACATGAAACATTTCATCTCGAGTCTCTTATTTGGGTTGAAAGTCTGCTGTGTAGAAATGCGGAGAATGCAGATTGAGAGGCAAGCGGAGGTCTTAGCTCGCAGTGGGAGCAGCCTAAATGTTAAATGCAAACGTGTACCTGCACAGACGAGTGCAGAGGCACACCTCAAATTAATTACAGTACGTGTCGAGTGTTGACCGAGCTGAGCACGCACCACTTCCTGCAATTTGTCATGAAGAGGGGAAAAAAAAAAAAATTGAAGAACTGAACCTATGAACACGCGGGGAGGCTGTTTTAGCAGTCGGTGATAAATCACTGCTAAATTGCATATCCAAACTATCAAGCCAACAAGGCGGTCAGCATCCCGGCTCGACTTCAAACGACGACAGCGCAGTCTGCAGAGGGAGCGGGCGGAGTGAGGCGAATGCTAAACGATGGAGATCAGAGAGTGACCGCGTGTCTCTCCAAAATGAAACATTTCCCGTCTAATGTGTTTTGTCCTTGGGGCTGCGTCTAAAGGCGCAACTACTGTGCTCTAGCCCATGCACGAGTAAAAGGAAAAAAAGGTTAAAGAGCACAACTCAGGTTTTTCTGTGCCTACGGGCACAAGTGTACGCCGCACACAGCGCTGTGCCATCAATAACACATAATACCAGAAGCTGTAGCAGTCTGCCTTGACTGATGGGTGTTTGCAGTGGTCCATATTGGTCAACTTTCTTTTGCTGGGGATTTAATCATTCTCTAAGTAAGAATTCTTCAAGTGTCCTTCCCGAAGAAAACACAGTACTTTGAAGGGGAAGAGTTGTTACTTTGTCTGTTAGGTATTAACCGTGAACTAAAAGCTGTTTTGTGTACTGAATGAGCCATAATTCTCCTATGGTCTCTTCTGGCAACCCATCCCATAATTTACCCTAAATCCTGTCCTGCAAGACTCCACTTTTGGGAGAAGGACTTTTGGAATATTCTGTGTTGTTTTTAGATATTTTAATTAGATTTATAAACAGTTCAGTAACATTGTAACATTTTAAAAATGTAATCTAATCTCATTTTGAGCATAACGCTGCAAGAGAAAAAAAACAAAAAAACAACAAAAAAAACAGGACATGATGGGGCAAAAATAAAAAACAGAGAAAATAGTCCTATCTAGTTTTATATCTTTACATTTATTTATGTTGTTTACTTTGTTTCTGGAGTTTAAGTCTTCTTTCCAGCAGCCAATCAGCTTATCAGATCTCTTCCCAGTTTCCTCAGCAGAGCTACTGTCTACCTACTGTACCTCTTCATTAATTTTTTAGTTTGGACTTTAGTCCCAGGTTTTATATTTCTCTGTTTCTGTACCAAATGCACCTTGACTGTATCCTTACCTGTGGTTCATGTGTCTTCCCAGTTTGCTCTTACATTTCAGTTTGTGTTTGTTGTGGCCTTGGATGCTGTCTCTGCTTCTTGCATAAATACTTTATTTTAGATCATTTTATTTTGCCTGCACTTCTGTTACACATTTGGATCATTTGAATCGCTGGAATATAATAATGAAATAACTAAGAAAAAAGCAAAAAAAAAACAATTGGTGTGTGGTTAGTGGCAAAATTATCCAAAAATTATCAAATTTTTGTATTAAAGGAAACAGACTAGATTGGAAATATTTCACATTGCAAAATGAGAAGAATGAATGAGAAGGCGTTTTCTTGCTGAATCAGCAACGACAGTGGATCAAGTCCAATGTGTTAAAGATGCAGTATAAGTGTCAGAAATCCCGCCCTCTAATTTTCAATTAACCCAGTGAAAATCTAAGTAATGATTCTGCACAGAGAAGCTCAAACATTCAACCAAGAAAAAGCTATTTCTGACTGAGGGAGACAGGGGAACAGAGACTTCAAATATTTAGAAATAATAATAGCTTCACTCCGCCAGTGCGTAATCAGTTCTGAGCACAATCAGATTCAATTTAGGAAATTGTTGGCACACTGAGAACAATTTAACCTCTGAGGCCTTCAAATTGTTGAATTTCTCACACATGAAGGAGGCACAGATCACGGAAAAACGTCTATTTTTACATCATCAGTGTGGCATTTGTACCGTACGCGGTCAAATTTGCTTATATTTTAGATATGTATCAAATCTGTCACCGTCCCTCCTTGCCTTGTACTCCAAAAAAAAAAAAATCTTTTCTTAAAGAAAAATCAAACGTCTGCTGCAAGGGCTGCTGAAATGTCACATAGAAGAGGTGCCTTTGTGCAGTCAGCTGTCTCCACTTTACCCAGGGAACAAAGAAACATCACACATTTCAACTCTTTCAACAGATGTGTAAAACAGAGGTCACACTGGAGTAATTGATATGTCACCATTATACCATTTCTCTGCTCTTGGATTCTTTTATAAACAGCCTGAAGATAAAAACAAGCACTCAGAATAACTAAGGAGCATTGCAGCCTTCTCACATAGAAAAATGCCAAATATACACAAACTGTACAGCTGGCACTGCAAAATACCCATCCTGTCCAATTTAGAAGTCTTGTTCCTGTCGAGGGCAACAAGTCCTTGCCTCTTATCTGCAGTCCAGCTGCGTTGCTTGGTCCTATCAGCAGGCTGTTATCTTGGTGCCCTCTTAAACCTCAGCACTGTATGAGCTACCTGGGCCTTATCAGCGTCTGTCCTCCTAGAGAAGGATCCATGGCCGCGGGGCCTTCACCGACCCTGGATCGACCTCTCCTTGGTTCTCCTCTTCCAGCCCGGTCGGCCCGTTTTCTACATGCCCCCACCTCACTTTCTCTCCCTCTCACTCTCGCTCTACCTCTTGCTCCCAATGTCACGGCGTATCTAGTTGAATTTAAAGGAAGGGAAATTCAATGTGCCACTGTAATTGCCACTGGTGGCTAGAGGGGGCACTGTTCAGGGGACGTTACACAGTCGCATCAAACAATAGCTGGAGGTTTTTTTCTAATTACTGAATGGACACAACTAGAGCACAAAGCATAAACTGAATGAATATATCCCCTTTGATTATTTGGATACTAGTGATTTACACAGCTTTTTTTTGCTTCCTGTAAATCGATGATTATAACATGCATTTTAAAGCCTTGAAAGCTGAATGTTTGGTGCCTGACGGAGACAATATGTCTGCAGGTCTCTTCATGCTGAGGATGCCACATTGGTATTCATGGTGTGCTGCCGGTACAGCACCCAGCATCCAGCACATTACAGCCAACCAATTATTCCATAACAATTGAGAACATGCATATTAGAAATGTCAAATTACAAAAACTAAATGTGCCCAGTGCATGCCTTGCAAAACAATAACTGAGCAAACAAGGCCAAAAAGCTTTGCCAAAGTCAAATGCTACCGGTTCTGTCTTCAGCTTAATAATAATAATAATAATAATTGTTGCTGTTATTATTTGTAGTACTATATATTTTTTGTCACAAACTGACAGAGGACGAGAAAACCCAAATAAGTGTCATGCAAAGAGACAATACTTCAGCTTACTTTCTAACCAGGCTCCTCTGCCTACTTGCGTACATATTAAACAGGAAGAATTACAAAGAGATTTAATGTTCCTGTTGGCTGATTCTCCTCTGTGGATTCTCATGTTATAAATCTTCAAGAGCAGTTATTCAAACACGAGGACTATGAACTGCAAATACAGAAAATTCATCATCGTTATTAAATGCCAAAATAAGAGGGGCATCGATTACCCGATTCTTATACAGTAACTAGGTGGGTTCGATTTCAAGTTTGCAAACTGTATTTTTCATAATTTCTTTAACTTTGAACTAATTGAGAAACCCCAAAATGCATTTTCACAGAAAAAACAACGGATAAAGGAAGCTCAATGTACACAACCAGCCCCAGCAACTTGCTTTGTGTACAACTGTTGTGTATGAACCACAATAGCACAGAAGCTTTCACAGATTACCTGCATGACGGGACATGAGCTCAGACTTTTCAGACAAAATTAAGATTTATCAAAATCATAATCAAAAGGAGACTAATGTCAAAACCACTGTGGAGAAAAAAAAGGTGCAACAACACAAACATAATCCTACTTTAAATTCATCTCTTCGACAGCTTCGAGCACAGTGTGAGCGCACACGGGCCAGCGTGCACATTCATCGAGGCTGACAGGAAAATGAAAGAGCATCAAGGCCTCTGACGACCCCATACCGCTGCCAAATAGCCCCCGTTTCTCACCGGGACATATAAAAAAAAGGAAAAATGGAGGGGACGTTCCCATGCAAGTAAATCTGTTGTGACTCGCGCTAATTGACGAGCCCGAGTGGCTGCACAGGGGCGGGCCGACGCTGGGTCTGAGGTAGCGGCATGCAGAGTGCAGTGGTGCTGCTGGCTTTACAGTGTCAGTAATTATTGGAGTGGCGGCGGTGACAGCAGCACTAATGAGTGTTGACAGCCACACCCCCATGGCTGTTTGCGCTAATGGCCCAAACATCAGGCATAGCATGAATTAGTTTTTCACCCCACTCATCTCACACAGACACGTATGGACAAGCGCACCAGTGTGTCGGGGAGTAACGTGATTATGTGTAAGGGATAACATGGAGTGCTCTGAGGACAAAATATGAGAAACTGGAGTCACAGTTTAGATAGACAGGAATCGGAAAGTGGTGGAACTGTAATTTGGTGGACAGCACTGTCGCCTCACAACGAGACAGACTTGGGTTTGACTGCCACGTCGGACCAAGGGTAATGTTTGTGTCCCTGTGTGGTTTTCTCCAGGTACTCCACTTTCATCCCATAGTCTAAAACCAAAGCATGTTACGGTCGATTAGAGACTCGATTGGAGAGATGAGAGTGAAAGAGACCAGCTCAGGGTGTATTTTCTGCCTTCACCCTACGCACTGTGGACAGACACCAGTAGGCTCTAGCAGCATGTGCTATGCATAAAGGAGAATAAGAAAATGGATGAATGGATGGCTCTATATCAATGGGTACTTTAAAGCTGACAGGTACTTTCCACAGTTCATGGACATTCTGGAGAAAGTTACCTTTTTTCCCATCTTCACATCACAGTTACTTGTCAAATCACAGAGATGACTGTAGACATTAGCATTAACAACCATTGGTAGTCACACACTATACTGTCACTTCAGAGACCCGATACTATATGTGGCGTAAATGCTAATGAGAAAAAGCCCACTGGGTTGACAAGTAACTGAGTTATTTTTAATATATAGTGGACAATCTGCTAATTTAACATGTTTCTTAACTCTGCACATGTTGTCCTTTAAAGGTTTGATTGACTTGCGTGAGTAAAAGTTTTTTGTTTGTTGTTGCCATAGAAATAATAATTCACATATAGGGATCATGAGTGTCACACTCATGCTATTGTAAATGATTTTAGACCAGTTTTCAGCCTATGTTACAATTCATCTTTCAGGATTTTTTTTTCATCTCATTCATTTTTTCTTTCATATCAGTTTTGGAACAAATTTTAAAGGTTAGCCTCCCAACAATGACAAACACTCCTATGTGATATCCATATGTGTGGCAAACCACAGAAAGGCACCCCTAAGTAACCCAGATGTGCATCTTCAGATATGCACACTTATTGGAATTAAAGTAATGCTGCTTGACTGAGCATTCGAGCTCCTTCACAACAAGATTATATTCAAGCTGTTCTTTTCGTTCCACCCCAGTATAACTACAACCTGCAGCTGCTGAGTATCTCACTGGAACAGTCGGGGGTTATGGTGCCTCGTTCAAGGACATGAGGTATATCATTTTTCTCCATCCTGTGTTTTTTTCTCTTTTTTTTCCCTCCAGATCTTCCATATCGTCGTCGTACGCCTGCCTTTGTAGCTGACTCTCTGCTGACATTGATATGCATCCCAGGCAAAACTTTGTGTAAACTTTGCTTCAAATCAAGCCGCGAACACCTTGTTTCACCCCGCATCAGATGAGACTTACAGCTGCAAGTCACCTGTGGACACGTCTGAGTGCATTGCACCACGTTTCTACACTTCAGTGAGCGAATGGGCTGATGTCAGGCTGTGACACAGCATTTTAATATCGGCTGGACGTGTGATACACTTACAAATTGTCTGCGAGCGAATCAGAATATGCTACCCACCTGCTATTTATATTTCGGTGTTGTCTATGATCCAGATGGAATTAAAACATTATTCAGTGACTAATCAGGCTCCACTTTGCATGGCAGACCAATACGCTGAGCTGCTGCCACTGGGTTGCACATATTTTCACGATATCTTGTACATGTGCTTTGAAAATTGAGTCCGATGTCGAGAAAAACACAGCCTGTTCACAGTTGTACGCAAATTATTTCTCATGCACATTTATATTATAACTTACAAGGTTTTATAATGAATTGTTTGCACTTTTCCTCAATACGGAAAACTTTGCTGCTCTTGTTCTCTTTGTTGATGTTGATTGTTGATTGGTCGGTCAGCAGTTAAATGTTGTTAAATGTTCCTCGAGATATGTCCGCAAAATTAAGAAATGTATCCAGCCAGAATAAATACTAAGAACATAAATATATTGTGTATTTTGCCGTTTCACGTTTGAATCCTGAGCACATTAATCAGCAATAAATATAGATGCTTGAATGACCGTAGGAGAAAATATGAGACACTATTACAGTTGTGTCTTAATTTCCTTGAAAAAGGGCCCAATTCTTCTTCAGTACTCAGACACAGTGAGGCAAGAAAAAAAAAAATTCCATTGCTACGTCCCAAATAAATGGCAAAAAGAAAGGGCTGTGTCCTGTTCCTCACAAGCACGCCCAAAGAGCACGGCCCAGGGGAGCCAGCACTGCCACAGCTCGAGAGGCAAACACTGTGACCGGCGCTCTGCATCCTTTTACCGACAAAACAAGAGGCCCAACAGCAGAAAACAACTGCGTTCATTTGCCTGATCATTATATTGTGACAACTTATCTGGCTCTAATTTGGAAATAATGAATTATATTAGCCGCAAATCCTGTTCCTTTCTAATTAGTGGCTCTGGGACCAGGTTTGTGGTTTATGAGACGATCGAGAATGGAGTAATTACATTGTATAAATCAATTAGGGTCCCCCCCGATTGTGTACAAGGTATTTTCCAAAGCAGATTAAATGGTGCTTATGATAAAGACAGAACCTGTCCAGCGCACTGTGAAGTGGGAAATTAGAAGGAGGAAGAGGGAGGGCAGGAGAAGGAAGTGAGGAGAGAACCGTGAGAGGAGGGAGGACAGAGGAATCAAAACAGGACTACAAGGGCAAGGGCATGCTGAGAGGATAATTTGCACTTCCAACTCAGTCTCTCACATGCAGGCACAGAGACAGATGTGTGCAGAAGGGCAGAAAGAGGAAAGAAACTGGGAGAGAAAAAAATGCACAGCCTGGTCTGATCGATGCAGGCTTTTGACTGCCAATAATAATTTGAAAAACCTTTGGATTTCACAGTCACATTTTCCACAACACTTTTCATTATTTGAATGCAACATAAAGCACCGGTGTTAAATCGATCCCTCATATTGCAAACAGGGAGTGGACAAGACGTTTTCTCTCGATTGGAGCAATTGTGCAAATGTACCATGATGCCCGATGACATGTTTCCAGCTTTATATAAAGGAATATAGCTCAGAAGTCAGGTGCAACTGGCCTTGCTAAACAGCCTCTAACACAGATCTAACACAATACTTTGGGATATCTTATTTATGATGATACTACTATATATAAGTGAATTTTATACAAGTAATACTGTTAAAATGAGCAGCTAACAAAATAGAAAATAAACCCCTCCAAAAATACAATGAACATATAATAAAGTGATTGGTTGAGGGACACATGTTTTGCTTTGCATCAACCTCTGTTTGACTCCAGAATAAAAGTTTTTCTGACATGATCTTTATTACACCATTACATAACGGTGCTCAGTAATATAATCATAGGTTGAAAACATTAATTAGAAGACTAATAAAGACTAGGCTGTGCTGCCCACTCAGCCAATATAAACTGATTATAGACCCTAATTGAATCTTTAAATCAAAGGTTTTCAAGATTTTTGTTGTTGTATCTTTTTAAATTATAATAATGAATCTAAAATTACTTATATTCAGTGAGTAAACTCATAAATCATTCAAAACTAATAAATAAATACCATAAATACCATAATAAATAGCAGAAAGCATAGCATGATTAATGTTAAATAATACAAATCCGATCTCATATTTTTTTAAATGTCCTTTGTATTCATTGTTTTTTTGCATAATAACAATGTTAAAATAATTCAGCTTTTTCCACCCTCCAGTCCTTTCAGCTAATAACTTTAACATTTCATGACTTATGTTGTTTTGCTACTTTGGCAAATACAAATGATTCAAATCATGGTATAACAACAATCGACCATTCTCACTTTTTTTTTTCAATCAGTGTGTGCTTATGTATAAGTAGAATAAGTAGGAGGAACTCACCCATTCACTCAGACCTTTGCTTGGGTCACATGTTCATAAAAAAAAGAAAAGAAAAGTCTATTCTGAAATATTTGACAGTACCTGCCTACACCTAAACACAGCCGTAGCTGTTGTCACAGTCTTTGCTCCAACTCATCCACCCATCCATTTACTCTGCCCAAGGAAAATCCCCTTTATACCCAAATGGTGTCATGGGGGTCTGCTGGAGCCTTATAGGGTGAGAGGCAGGAGTGCAGTCTGGACAGGTCGCCAATAGCAGGGCACACACACACACATACACACACAGTCACACACATGTGCTGGCACGCCATTCATTTTCTCCAGTCGGCCTAAAAATATTCCTGGTGCCATTTCAGTGCTCTACAGCACCCCCCCCCTTGCACCTCCCATTCCTTCGCTCTCCTCTGGTATTCACCAGACATAATCCTGCTTCCTTTCAGTCAGGTTGGACTCAAAGAAGTCACTGATTCATTAAAAACATTGTGCTTCGAACACGAAGATCACACGATTGAGACTCGGCAAGAGCGAACAATCCGCTATCATCTGCCACTTGAATGGAGAATGAAAGGTTGGCTCCTTTGTGTGGAGAAACTGACACTTTCTGAATATCTGTGACAGCTGCATTCATGCTCCTAATGATATGGTGAAGGTGTCACACAATGTGCGATGGTCATATACTCTTTCTTAATGCTCCTTGAGCCATGTTATTTTTTTCTTTCTTCTTCCCACTGGAGTCATTATAGTTTCACTTTCTTTCAGTTATTGTCTGGAAGCTTTGGCGACCCCATCCATCTTCGCCTATATAGGAATCTCTCAAAGCAAACAGTGAATCTTAAGTGACTTGCAGCGAAGCCCAGAGCCTGGAGCATCTACACAAAGAGTCTGCTCACTCTGTACTGTAGAGGAATCTGGGTGTTGCTGTGTTATGACACTAAAACTGTTCAAACATCAGGTGGAATGGAGACTCGTATGGGTTTCAGACGTGGTGGAAATAATTATCTGATGAATGGAGGGGCGAAAAAGCAAAGATGGAAAGGTAGAGTAAAACAAAGGCATGACAAAATCGATAAAAATGAAGGATAGTTTAAAAACAAATCATGAAGATTTCATGAGGTTACACTGAGATTCAACCTTATGATGCCATTGTTGCATGCATTTTGGTTGAGTGAATATTTATTGTCATATTTTATTTAATTCACATTTATATTATATGTCAATTATAATGAGCAGAAACACCAAGCCGACTGTGTGGGAACACGGAGTGCCATTACTTTACGTAGACCTGCATGAAGATTTGTTGTTCATTACAGAGCTGTTTGCCTTAAATGCTACTGTGTGGTCTCTTGGCCGTGGCTCCCGCCCCCAGGCCATTAGTAGTTCATTACTAATCACTAACCTGGTGGACGCCGACTGATGGTCTGTGCCCGTTGTAACGGCTGCAGACGGCTGATGCTGCATTCGCCAGATGGAGATGTTGTCAGCCCTGCAGTTGTTTTAATGTTTTCTAACGCACATTTGTTGTGCAGTAATTAAGTGTGGCTGCCCCACACGCTGTGAGCCCACTTGAAATGTTTTCGCCGCTTGGTGGAAAATGAACCACAGCGTGCAGACGTATGGACGACGCCATCTAATCCCTGTGGATGTGGAGGCATCCATTACAAGTTAATCTAATTTTTGCTCAGTAAAGCTACAGTTTAGAAACAAAAAAAACAAGATAATATCTCAATGACAAATGATTAAGTAGTGTCTGTTTATGAGCTCGAAATGAGTCATGGGTGAACAGTGATCATCTGCACATGTCTGATGTGTGGGTGTGTTTCTTTACTGTTGTAGGTTTGCACCACGTCCCACATCTTTGGGAAGCAGCTCCAAGCTGCACCTCAGACAGCCGAGGTGGTGATGACAACAGCATACTTTTCAGTGTCCAAGTCATAAATAAATAAAAAAGAGGAGGAGGAGGCTTGCGTGACAAGAAGTGATTTAACAAGCCGCCCTTTCCTCTTGTTCGGCAGGGAGTTGGCGCTCCGGCCTAACTCCTCCTCAAATATCACGCTTTCTGATGGTGACAGAGTTTGATGGTGCAAGCGAAACAAATGTTAAATGAAGTTGGTGTGAATCCCTTGCAGACTGCAGGGAAGGAGGGGTGGAAATGGAGAGAGCTTTTAAACACACACACACACACACACACACACACACACACACACACACACACACACACACACACACACACACACACACACACACACACGCACACCACTCTATTATAGGATTTCAGGTCAGGCCGAGCTGAGAAAAGACATAGAGCGTCCTCTGCTGCTGTCTGCAGACCTCAGTCATCTCTTGTCCCACAATGAGGTGTACATGTTGATAAGATCTGTATCGCATGGTTTCAAATGCAAAGACAAAAGATAAGATCAATAAAACTCATAAGTTTAACATAGCTTGTCAGAAAAGGGAGGAAAACCAAGAGGCACTAGGATGTTTGTAATGTCCGACTCTAAAAACACCATGAAAATACCCTGAAAAAGCTCTAAGCAACAGTGGAGCAGTGATTGCTCTGTATGGCACTGTGTGCTGCTGGAAGCTGTGAAAACAAAGACAGAAAAAAAAAAACAGTTGCACTGACTCAAGATTTAATAGATAAGGAACAAATCACCAAGAGAGAAAGAAAGATGTTGCATCAGGAGGAGATGAAGAATTAAATGGAAGAGAAATGGCTTTGGACTGAAACTGAGCTGTAGTCTCTCACAAGTCTTTGTGGAATAACTACGGACTGTCTGAGCCAAAAACAAAAAAACTAACAAAAAAACAAAACAAAAAGAGGTTTCGTTTTTTTGATCATGCTGTGACAACCGCCTGCCAAACAGTGTCTTGATTGGACTAGGAAAAGCTAAACAGAAACTATTCCTTATTTAAAAAAAAAAAAAAAACCCAAACTACTAGCTTTAGAGGCAATCTTAAATACAAGCAAAGTATGTGAGCACTCAAATAAGTGCAAGACAACAACAAAGTGGGTAAAATAATGGATGAATGGAGGTACAGTCCAATACCAGCAACATGTAACCAAATGTACGACGTGCATCAAACTCCTGTCTGTCTGTTCTCGATGTGATTAGCAATGTGTTAGTAGAAAATATGCAGACATTTGGACTTTGTAGCAGGCAGAACTAAATGTTCCCTGGCCTTCGAGTGAAATGCTGAAAATACCTCTGTATCTGTTACAGCCGAGAATACATGAAGGGTTTGGACGCCCCATGAGGAGCTGCCCACGGTGCTCAGTGTTTGGGTGGACAATACAAGGTGGCAAACAGTAGCGTTCAGGAGGACGAGACGTTAGTTCTCACCCACATCGACTACTGCGAGCAGAGAGAAACAGGAGGGGGTGTGTGTGTTTGGCTCACCTGAGTATTTTCAGTCCACCGTCCTTCACGGTGGCAAAATGTTCAACAACCATGTTATATAATTTCCCTCTGGACTTCCTCCACACAACTCTATTCTGAGTTTCGGTCTCCTTATTGTCTCCTGTCCACAGGTGTTCCCGCTCTTTTCCACCCATGGCTCAGGCCCATTTCCTGGAGTAGCTCAGCATCCCATTAGTTTCTAATTTCATTCTAATTTCATTCAGTCAATTAACGCAGCGTTTTTTTTCCTCTCCTGCTCCTCTAATATTGTAGAAATCCGTGTGTATTCCCACCCCTGTAATTTCACTAATAGAAAAACCGGAACATGGTAGATTCACCATTCATTTCTCAATTTTGCTCTAGTAGTTTCACAGTATGATACGACTACACCTTCAACCAAGTTACTGGCATAACCTTAGCACAGGTTTCACATATCAACACAGCAGAGAAAAGTCAATTTAAAAACTGCATTTAGCTGCCTCAATGATTGCATAGAGTGTGCAGATTGGAGGCTTCCATGGCCTGACCTAGCTTGAGATAGCAGCACAATCATGTGACAGAAGTTTGGCTATCGTGCCATCATGTATAGTCAAACAGTCAGACAAAAGAACATGGACAGAAATATTTATTGTAAAATAAAACTGCTGTGTTATAGTGGTCGGTGGACAAGCATGTGAGTACTAAAAAGGGTAAGGGTTCGGGTTAGTTCTCACATTTCTGTGAGGTGTTTCATTGACTTCCCACTTTATGTGTTACAACTTAAGAAAAAAGAGAAAACTTGCTGTATTTAATGCGTTACCTAAACACCCGGCCTCAATTTCTGTTAAGCTACAGCTGTGCTATCTGAGCGTGCGGCCGCTTGACTAACAGAAATTCCTTTTCCTGTCTGCTTACACAAGTAATGCCAACACCACAGAATTGGAGCTTATACATGTATGTCCTTTAACTAGAGTAACGTCTTCAGTAAGTGCTCAGTCCTTTTTCTTTCAAAGCTCACGGGGCTAGGACACCATGACACATTAATGAAAATTTCACAAATCTAATACTCTGAGCCTTTTAAAGTACTATTCAAGGACTACATGTGTCACTGGTTACAGCTACCATGGAAACGGTAACAGAGATGTGAGGAAAGGCAGAAAAATATAGATTTAAGGGAGAATGTAATTAGTCTCGGCTCAGTGAAGACCGCAAAGTGACAGAAAACAGTAACACTGAGAGTGGGAGTGGATTCAAATCATGAAAAAGGGAGCAACTGTGCCGCCTTGCTTCGGATATCAATACCTCAAGGACTTCTGGTAGTGGATGGACAGAGGAAAAAAAAGCACCAAGGTGAGTGCATCAGTCAGGGATGCTAGTGTAAATCATCCTGTCTGAACCGGGAAAACTTGTCCTCCTCCACAAGCTCAAATCAGAGTGAGATGGATGCAACTTCTTCTGTCTCTTCTCCTCAACATTCAGCACTAGAAGTGAGCTAACCTCACTTCCTGTTGACTTACACCACTGCAGTGTGGTTTGCACAAAGATATCTCTGCCTGTGACAAACGAACCTCATCTCCAGTCGGGTTGGTGTAGAAATTCTCAGTTATGCACCTTTTCCACTCTACGGTTCCAGTTTGGAATATCACGTAGCCCTACTTGGTGTGTCTGCATCTCAGTTGGCAGTCATGCCAACTCATGTGAAAGAAATCACCGTGTTTCTGGTCTCAAAAAACGATTGGGATTTGCTTGGGTAGGACGGAGTGATGACACTGTGACTAATCAGTGGATGAAAGTCTGTTGATGTCACATTTGTTGAGCAGGCATTGGAAATGGGAACAGGGAGCAGGTACTCTCCCTAATGGAAAAGCAAAAGAGACAGAAAAATAAACAAAAACAAGCTGAGTTGTGCTGGAACGGTCGTTAGATTTCATACAAATCGTAAACGGACTGCTTGACCAGTCTGGTCACATTGCTATACCCTTCACAGTCCATCTGCTCAACCAGGAGCTTTAACCATTCACACACTGATGACACAGCAATAGGAGCAGTTTGGGGTTCAGTGTTTTGCCCAGTGCGCAGAGGAACCACACACTGAGCCACTGTTCTTCGGATCCACAGAAGTTTGTGAATACTAATCTAACTGCTGACTTGACTTTTGGGAAAACACTTGGAAGCCGATGCTTGCAACACCTTAAATGAAGTTTTAGGGTGTCAAAAGCCTTGTGAGTGCCTACCCCAGCGGGCTGTAACCGAAACCTACGCGATTCCTTAACCCTGCATGCCACCTCCAAAACATTGAGGTGATTACCTTGGTAGGGGAGCTCAAGTCAAGCATTTCTGACAGGTGCAGGACCTGTTGGCTCATAAAGTAAGCTCTCAATTGCAAATTGTTGTTGGCCTTCGTCCTCTGCATACACTTTGTCGAGAGACAAAGTCTGAATGAAAACGGCTTCAACTGAAATACATCTCTATGAACTGATAATTGAGTGAAACAATCCGTTTGGCACATTTCCAAGCTTTGCTCCCTGTGCCTCATTGCTGGAACCAGACAAGCTGTAATTTTGTCAGCACATCTGAGGCAGCGGTGGCAGAAAAAAAGCCTCTGTCTCTGGGATGCTGTGTTCCTCTGCAAGGAAGCGGAAGGCGGCAGTTTAATGACAGGCTTTCATTTGAGAGCCCAGAAACCAATGTATGAGTTTATATTAAAAATGAAGGGAAGAGAGAGGGACAGATAAAAAGATAACAGGTAGTCAGACTTCCTAAGTGGTGAACCAGGATATAATTCTCTGCTTTTTACCCAGTGAGGCCATTGAGACGATGAAAATCTAATGAGATTGAAATGTGAACACAATTTGATTTCCACCAGTTCTAGCAAAATGGTAGTTTGGTGTTGCCGCACAGCAAAAAGGACCTGGGTTTGATCACCAGATAGAGAGAAGGCTTTCCTGTGCTTGTTCTCCCCATCTGCAATGGATTTTCTTCAGGTTTCTACTCCCGTTTCCTTTGTCAGTTCAAAAACAAGCATGTTTAGGCCAATTGGAGACACTAAATTTAAAGGTGTAAATGTGGAATTGGTTAGTTTGTATGTGTGCCCTGTTATCAGCTGGCAACATATCCAGAGTATATTCACTGCCTTTGTCTTTGTTCTATGTGTGCTGGGATAAGCTTCAGCAAAGCGCTGCAACACTGACAATGAATGGATGGGTGGGTGTCATACTAGATGTCAAAAACTGTATGAAGTCCCATATCCTGCTACAATAGACTTTTACAGCAACTATAATCTACTTGCCAGGTATCAGCTGAGAACTTACTGTTGGGTAAGGACCGGCCAGGACAGGTAGAGGTGAGATCTGCATGTTACAGCTATACCGTATATACCCTTAGGCTGAAGATAGCAGTTTCCCCTCACTTTCCTGTATCTTGCTTTTTCAACCGTATGCTTGTTAAATATTTGACTTTTCTCCTTGTCAACACATCTATTATTCAAAAGTGAAATAGTTCTTTAGTTTTTGTTTTGTCAACTTGTAGCCTTCAAGTGTCTTTTTTGTTTGTTTTTATCCACAATGCTTTCTTTTCTTCTCCAACCTTGGAAAATCTCCTGGAAATTACATCTGTATACAACTGATTTGCATCCAAAATTGCATTGTGCTGACAAATATAATCGCTGTCTGCATTATGCTCTCAGTGGATAGCTGTTTGAGTGAATGAAGCGTGGCATTTTATGAGCTGTGAAGGAGCTGGCGCGGAGGTGCTTGGGGTGGATGGAAGGTGTACAAAGACCAAAATTGCAGCTCCAGAATCCAGGGCTTGTGTCCAGACTGTGGTTAGGTTTAGCACTTAAGTTACGCTTCTTGAAAGTTTGTGACTGCTACTACTTCTGCATTTAAGCAGACGAGCCTGCACCTTCCAAATGCTTTCAGTGATGAAATGACCAAAATATTTTGGTAGTAAACACAAGTTGATTATAAGCATTTCTGCAACTATCAAGGTTCTTTCATGCACAACTTTTCCTATGTTGATTTCACTGCGAAACAAACAATTCATTCGCTTACCTGCTTTATACCTTAACAGTGTTGCAAAGGTCTGCTGAAGCCAACCCGGCAAATGCAGGGCAGAAACAGAGAGTACACCCTGGACAGGCTGCCAGTCAATTCCATTCACACACACACACACACACATGCTTCTGGCTGGGTGCTGACAGTGCAGTCCACCAATGCACCGCAATGCCCAGCACTTACCCTCTTGATGGTGCTAATTAGTTCCACATAAATGTAGTTATTTTCCAGTTTCTGCATTCCAAAGGCATCCTATTTCCATTCGTTTGCCCTTGTCGGCCACTGTAATTGGACACATGAAAACGGGTTGCAAAGATACTTTTCCCTTCTACAATGTAAACATTTCTTAAGTTATATGCACATCATAGAGTGCTAAGGTTTAAAGTCTAATTCTTGTTTTTTTTTAAAAACTTGGCCATATCTGTATTCGTACTTGCTGTATTTCCTGACACAGTGTCGTAGGATATAAAATTCTCTTCCAGAAAAGTACCCTTGAGGTAAAGTAAACACAGATCCAAAGCAGAGCAGCAGTTCACCATCCTGTCCACAGAAAGGTGGAGATCAAAGGCAGCGGTTCCTCCTCGGTGCCTGGGAACACATGCTTTGATCCTTTATTGGCCTGACCTCCATTCGACCTCGTGATTTCAGACAAAGGCCTTTGTTCTCGTTCTCAGACCTCAGGAAGGAGCCTGACGAGCACAAACTCAGGAGTTTGGTGAGCAGGGAGGATGGTAAGAAAGAAGAATAAGAGACATAATGTGAGACACAAAACATGAAAACAGGTCTTAAATATTCAACAATTCAGCTACAATTGATAAAACCACTATATTTACACAGGATACAACAGGATAATGCTGAAAACTTCATCCCTTTAGTCATTGGTACTTTAACTATTGTACTCTACCTCCATTTTATGCATCTAAATATTGGCAGATAAAGTGTCTATTATATTTACCATCATCCAAGGCTGTAAGGCATTCTAGTTAGAACATGATTTTTCATCTTTCACTTTATACCCCACCACGATCCTTTTAACTGACAGATTTCGTCAAGAGATGTTTCTCCTCTTGTGAAACCCATCTGATCCCTTCAGGTAGAATCACAAAAGATGGCCAGGAGGCTCAGATCAACTACAGAGGTGGACGTGATAGATCAGTGGTATGAATCTAACACCGTGTTATTAGCTGTATACATGTGGAGAAATGGACTTGACCTTATTAAACCTGGTAATCAGGAAATATTTATGCTGTAAAAGTAAAATGAAGGCATTGAAGTTCCACCTCAGCAACGCTCTCACTCTGCCTCTGCTGCATCATGTTTTAAGTTTTGTGTGCCCACAACTGAGCACAATCGGCCCTGTGGACCAAAATAACAGAGGAATAACAGTTTACACACACCCTCTCTCTCTCTCTCACACACACACACACACACACACACACACACACACACACACACACACACACACACACACACATAGAGAAAACCCACGCTCACGACGACTTGGAATATAGAGTGCGTCACCTCAGGCCAGCAGATCTGTGTCTGTAAGTGGCTGTGGATTATCAGGCTTCTTGCTACTGGGTGCAGGCTTTTTCCATTTCTGGTATCACAGCATCATCACAACAACTCCTTCATCACAAGGTCTCACACTTTTTAATTGATTTCTCTATCTGTCCTGTATTACAGCTTTTTAGGTTAGTCTAAACCTCACCACCGCAAAAGTAAACAGAGCCACAAAGCAAACACAAACGTTGGTGGGAAGTTGACATGGCTGCTGATATGAAAATGGAGCAAAAGACAGAAAGACAGATTGATAGATACTTTAAAGTTTTTGATCTTAAAGGGGACCTAAAATGCTAAATTATTTTTACCTTAGCTTTGTTAAATACTTGTTACTTAAAGCCAAAAAATGCATGTCCTCGTTTATGAATACACTTGACAGAAACCAAGAGGATCTGAACATATATAGAAACCATAAACCAAAAGCCAAACAATCTACCCCCTCCACAGTAATTTACGTGTACCTTACTTGTACTTGTGCTTATGCCCAGTAAGGTAAGCAAGTACCTGAGCATACCTGAGCAAGTAAGGTTTACTGTAAACTGTCAGTGTATGTGCTCCTGATTCCTCCTGAACATATGGGACTGGATGTGTTCACGCTCTGTTGTCTAACATGGAACTTGAAGTCACATGATCAGGCAAGACAGCCAATCAATGTCAAACCTATGTGTGGTTGCCAGATAAGCTTGAAAGGGCACCAGATGTGTACAGAAACAGAGCTTCCTATTTCCATACCTCTAGATAGATTTGAAAAAGGGATTAAAAAGGTATATGAGGGAAATACACAATCTAAGCATTCTAGGTCCACTGTGAGAAACACTGTAGTTTACTGGTTTACTGTAGTCGTACTGAGAAGCTTTCGTGAGTTCTGCTCATGGCAACAACAAGTTGTCCACACGCCTGCAGACCCACAGACAGACACATTCTACCTATATGACACCATTTCACGGGCATAATACGAAAGCAACTCTACAGTCGCGCTTCACCCTGTATCCCATTACACCGACAATCACCCCCCCCTCACACTTCTATGTCAAACTGTGCCGGGGACTCTGTGGAAGGACTCTGGCCTTGTGTCACTGTGCTGCAGTCAGAATGGAAGAGAAATATTTATACCTGCCAGACAGATAGACTGATGTTTAATTCATCAGTTTAAGACTGTGGCCCTGCTGACCCTGGACTCCGGGAGATGGAGGCTTTTCAGGGTTTATGACCCCTCATTAACACTCACTGGGGACACGCTGCTTGAGTGGGCTCACTTGTGTGCATGTGGCAAAGTGTTCGCATGAGCAAGATTGCAAAGGTGTGTACTTTTTTTTTTATGACTGTGTTCCATAAAATGTGTTGTTATTTTTATTTGCCCAGCTGCTTCATGTGTCTGAACAGCTACCTGCCTATTTACAGTATGCGTGTGCCTCACATAACAAGTAGCCCCCGAGGCAGCCTCTGTGTGCCCCCTGACCCCGCTGCTCACCTCCCTGTCAGCCACTACACACCATATTGCTCCCAAGACCCCGCTGTGACACAGGCCTCGCCATTAACCAACACTATGTTATTGTTATGCGGGAAAAAGGGATGCGGAAAAAGCTGGCAATGATTATTTCCATAATGAGAGTAAGATGAATGGAGGGAAAATGATGGGTATGGTTGGTGGGCGAGGGAAGAGTTCGGATGAAGGATGACACCTCTGAGGGTTGAGGGGCCACAATCATCCCCTCCCTCTCTGTGTTGTTTTCACATTCTCAATATTCTTGACCTCACCACAACTTTTTTGCCTTGCCATGACTTAAAGTATAGCATAGGATAGATAGAGGCATTCAGAGGCTGGGCAAAGGTATCTCAGCTAGCCCAGTGGGACATGAGGTCTCTGTACAGTCACAGTGCTGTGGTTGAATAAAATCTACCAATAATAAATTATAATAATTGAGATTGTTTGGAATAACTTTGAGGCAAAATAGCCAACAAGTGTTCTGCACCTTGGGGAACTTCTTCAGGACTGTTGGAAAATCATCCCAAGTGACTTTCTCATGAAGCTTTCATGAGCTTTCATTCCATATGTGCTCCTTACCTTTTTGAATCTAGTCTAGAGGCCAATCTGGGCAACATGTTGTGAACATAAATGATTAACTTTCTGGCTGCTTGTCTGTCGAGTGCACCCTCAGGAAACAAATATATCAAGATGATACCACAAAACAACCAGAGAGCATGAAATCACTCTTAACATGCTTAGAAGTAGCAAAAAGGAGATGTGGAGATAAAGAAACATTCCAACACTCTGTTGAGGGTCTGTTATCCAAAGTAAGCAGCAGAAAACAGATGGGGGAGCTAAATTGGTATTCAGTCAGTCTTGGTGTTGTGTGCCATCTGTTGAGAATGAGATGGCACCTTTAGATTGCAGTGGATAGATGAGAGGGCTACTTGCTCGCTGCAATCATCCTGCCACAGCCTCAGCTTCCTGGGCTTTACAGTTGCTAAAGCAGAGAGCTATTTTCATGAAGTGGCTCATGAGTACAGCTCTGATGAAGCCCGGCTTGCTTTTTCCATGCTGTGATATATGAAAATCCATGCATGGGTACACATGCACAAGCTGACACATTCAAGCGAGCATTCATGCAAGCCCATGCAAATTTGAGCAAATACGTTTAATTTGATGGTAGACTTGATGGTGCAATTAGAGTTCAGATTGACTTGATTTCGAATGTGATGCAGTCCTCTACATATCCAAAAACCAGAGTCAGAATTATTGAAGACGTCAGCTTTTGGGGCTGTAGCAATACAGCCCCAAACCCCTTTACTCCATTAACATACAGTTTGCAGGGATATTCTGAGCTTGATACCGAATCTGTTATTTTCAAGTACCATCTAAACCATCAAAACAAGGACCTCAAGGGTTTCAGACTTGCTGCAGAGAAAATAAATGTCAAAACATATTCACCCTGTATTCATCGTCAAACATAGTAAAAATAATATACACTCTGGAACAGTGAACTTGTCCAAATGGGCCATACATGACATTAAAACAAAGAAATATTGGTTGGTTTGGAGGCTGAATGGACTGTGCTGCACCCAGTTGAAGGATTTAGGTTGTTATATAAGCTATAATGATGATTTATGTCACAGAACCACATCTCTCCCCTCTATATGTAGTTACTGTGACTTATTATGTTGTAACTGTGACTTATTGTCAGCCTGTTGCTCATGGATTATCACCATTATCTGTTCTTACCTGTGTGTGTGTGTGTGTGTGTGTGTGTGTGTGTGTGTGTGTGGATGAGTCACATTGCTTGACAGTGGTCCTAAATATGTCAGCCAACCAACATGTGACAACAGCAGGGCTTTGCTCCTATTTGAGATGAACACGCCTGCAACAGTTCATCGAGGTAAACAATCCAACCATCCTGCCATGCTCAAAAAAAAAGAAAAGAATTGAAAAGAAAACTTGGACCGCATCAGTGTGGCTCCAATGCTCACAGCTGTTCATGGCACAGTTTGGAAGGACTGAGCCCTCAACAAAGGAAAATCCCTAACAAGCATCTCTCTGTCAGATTGCTGTGACACATCCCTCTTTTGTTCCCTTAAATTATTCTCACTCATGTCATGTACCGAACCAATGGCATCCGAGCTGACAGTCCAAACACACTTCCTCACAAACTAAACAAACTCGTGCTGCACATATCTGACCGTTTAGCCGATAACAGGCGATGATTAATAGAAATGGTACAGATGTAGTTAAACTGTGGCGCAATCACGCACAGGCGTGCACACATCCACGTGCGGGCAGAAGGGCTGCTGTAATTGGTGCTGTGAGCGGGGCAGATGTGGATTCAGCGAGACAGATGCAGGGGTTCAACTCTGGTACCACCGCCTGATTTGCATGAGCTGCCGCTTGCTTGTCAGTCATTAGGACGTGCTCAAACTCACAGCGCTCTGGCAGCTGAAACGTCTCCCGACGAGGGAGCGCGGGCGGCCGGGCTGGCGGGCTCGCGTAGGAAAAGAAAAAAAAAAATCTGCGAGTGCAGCCTGTGCGCGCCACAGCTTGATTTATACACAAGGCTGTTCCTGCAGCACGATAAGGCTGCCGCGACGTGGCGGCAGCTCCGACAAGACACCCTCCGCTTGCGCGGCCGCGAGACTCACTCGAGTGGATATTTTCATTTTCGCTTGTTTATGAGAAAGGCTCAGTGTGCAAGTTCATTCATGCTAAGGGTAAGTCACTAATTTGTGCATATAACACAGGCATCCCGACGCTTAATAAAAGGGCTCCGGCATCGTTTTACATTTATATCTGCGTATTCCCTGCTCATTTCCATAACAGTTTACTGCTTTCTGCCTGGGTAAGCATTGATGATAAGGGCTGGAAAATAATACGGCACAAGAAAGAATCTAATTCCGGTCTCATTAATTAAATGGGCGGAAAAAGTATAGTTTTCGTGTGTATGCATGTGTATATCTAGTCTCCAGCAAGAAGAACAAATTGTCACATTAACATATACATATACTGACATCTTCAAGTGTGTGTGTGTGTGTGTGTGTGTTCTTCCAAAGTCACTCCTGGTTTAGTGTGTAAGTTAATTATTGTTCATTTGGGCATTAATGTCAGGGCCGGTGAGAGTAATGGTTTGTTCATATTATCAGAGTGAGGATAATAGAGCTATAAAACTATAGGCTCCCTTCACTTATCTCATGCACACGGGTGGATCCGGACTCGGAGGCCGAAGCGCCACCGGACCCTCCGCTGCCCCTGTTCGCTTCGCGGCACTTTATTGGCTTGAATTTGAAAGATGTGGAAATGTCAACATTCGGTTGACTTCACCCACCAAATCGACGTCAAACATGTCGTCTCCTGTAAAACTACTGCAGTACTCCACACCGCAGTACAGACTGCAACTACAGCCACTTCCACTGTTCTTTCACCTTTGAGCGCACGCACCTAGAATGTCAAAATGTTGACATGCCTAACAAAAACATACAGGAAACATTCCTCCTTAAGAATAAAAACACAACTCCCCAGTGCATGTTTTCCTTTGAAACAGCCACTGGTCCCTCCATTTTTGTTCACTTCTGCTCTTATTGCTGCTGCACTTTGAACCTACGACAGGGATATCCTCAACATCCTCCAACCATCCAGCAGACCCAGACCTAAACCAAGATTTGATCTAAAGTGGATCAAAGAGGATCAAGCACTGACAAATGTCCAGGACATGGACCCAACAACAAGAAATCAGTGACTGTGATCTCTGGGATGTGGCTCCATCACAACAACTTGATGAGGGAAGATGGAGAGACCTAGGTTTACATCAGTAATGCTGGGTGCTAGAATCCAATAAAGGCTTATGAGCAACAATCAAAACGTTTCAAGCTTACCCTGATGCGATGTTGACCATGTTTTCATTAGTGTGCTGCTGCTGATTTGATTTACAGCCCTGTGTTGGAGAGTGACAAATAATTGATTTCTTCATTTATTGTCCTCTGCTGCAGCCCCCTTCACAGCAGGACAAACACATGGGGAAATGGGACCTGACACAGGGGGTCTGGATTCAAGCAATCCTATATGTTAATCAGTCTTTCAGTGCATGGCATGATCATATATGATGAGAAACGGCTGTTGTTGATCAGCATCATGGAGGTAACTGGACCCAACGGCGCTTCTCTACAGGGAATAAAAGCTTTTGATATTAATAGTGTGTTGACTTCAGCCTTGTGGATGTTTTTTTATGCTCTTACTGTATATTTGCCTCGAGGATTCAGCGTTTCCCCTTGTTGAGTGGACAACCTTCTGAGGGGTAATCGATAACTTTGAACTTGGTGAGTAAAATGACTGCAGATCAATAACAGTGCTGCCTGGATTCAAACAGCATGATCGCCTCTCCTGCGGAGGAACAAAACAGAAATAGATGGATGCAGCTCTGGCGCTCACTGCAAGTATGTGTCAAAAGCACAACTTTTAATGCGCAATTCAACCGAGTTAACACCCTGTAACAGTCAATGTCTACTTGTCAAGGGGGTCACCATTATGTAATTTGAATCGCGGTTATACAACTGGAAATTCTTCTTCGGTACCTCAACTTCTAACAAAACAAAAAAATCTGTCTGCCTCTGATCAAAAATAAATAAAAAAGCGGTGAGTCTGGAGAACGATTAGCAGTTTGTTTTGCCATCTGTCCTCCTTCACAGTGCGACCGCACATTATGACCCCGCTCTCCACTCCATCCCCCCTCCCCTCATTGTGTGTATGAGCACGAACGACACCTGTTGCTGAAGGCCATTTTTTATTCTGATTAGTTATGAGACTTCAATCCAGATTCACCACTTTGTGAATCTCCATATTCATGGTCTAAGGAGAGATTCATCACTGTGGTGCTGCCAGGTAAAGCTTGGGACACACAGAAAGACTTTCACTGTACATTTCGGATTTCGACAAAAACTTGGAGTACACACTTGGAGTACACCCAGTTGTTGCAACGACTGGGGATCATGCATTTAACGACTAAAACCCGATGAGAGATCACAGACTAGATGATTTGCAAATTCAGCTGAAGTCAATGCGTCATCAAAATGTCACACAAGTTCTCACAAAAGCGTTGATTCTAAGAAAGCAAGAGTTTCAGGGTAAACAAATTTAGATGACAAATGTGTTATTCATGTTTTTTCCCACCACTTCCTGTGTCTTTATTTTCATCTTCTTGTTTTGATTGGCTGTCAGTCAGTAATCGGTACAGTGTTTAGAGACGGCTATAAAAATGTGAACGTGTTGATTGACCGTCCCCTTCACACACTAACACACTGTGCCGATTGGTCATGTCACCATCTTGTTCCAACTGCAGCAGACTGTGATGTGACTGTAAAATTAGGCAAAAAGGACAGAAGACTGGCGCCTTCACCTGAACGTAGACACACAGATTAAATGAATGAGAGTGAACTCTTCTCAACAAACGCCTCCCCACAGAGTCAAGACAGTACATTATTACTGAGACAATCTGCTATCTACAACTAACGTTTTGTCAAATCAATTAAAAATAAAAAATTCTAAATAAGTATGAGAGTAATGACTATTATATACACTGTACACTGCTGTATTCAACAGTTGCTTGCTTTCAGCAGTGACTCAATCTTCACAAGTTTTAATATGTCGTTATTGAGCATTACTGACTGGCAATAGCTAGTTAACTGTAAAAGTCTAAACTTTAGCATGTCTTCTCTACTGAGGCCAAAAACTTTGAAAGCAGCTTCTCTGAGACTAACTCTAACCTTCTCTGTATCTTGAAAGGTGACCCTCAATCAAACTGTGTACAAGACCCTCCACAGTTAATACTGTCTGTATCTCTCTCTCTTTCTCTCTCACTCTCTCTCTCTCTCTGTCGGCCTCTCTCAGTGAAAATACAGGAAACGTGCAGAGGACCAGTGGGGGTGGAGAGTGTTTGAGATCGGTGATGCCTGGGATGATGGGATGCAAATGGATGCGTGAAGTGTTTACACATGGTTAATTCCCATCTGTCAATCAACGTGGAGTCTTGGGAGACGGTGAAACCCATCAGAAATGATGGTGAAGAGGAAAAGGAGAAACGGATGAGAGGGGAAGAGGAAGGTGGATACAGAGCCTGTCGAGGAAGAAGGAAAGACTTTCAGGAATTCATTGGGGAAGGGTCTCTTGCTGGTTAACATACTATTATTGTGACATTTCAATGAGTACCGTTGTCTCAGAAATAACTGGCTGTGCATGCAATCTGACCTTCATTTAACCTTCTCTGTGCATCTCGACATGGTAGAAAGTGATTCCCACACACAGCCACAAACATTTGCACCTGGAAGCGGCTCAGTGGGACAGATGTCTGATCTATTGGCCACAGCTCAGTCTTTCACTCCTGCACCCATCATGAGATCGATCTAACCATCACAAGCCCACACACGCCTGCCTCTCTAACCTTTACGCTTCTGCTGCATCGCACATCTTATAACCTTTATTCATCCACAACAGGCTGGCTCACCATGGATGCTCATGTACAGGAAAAAAAAAGACAAAAGTAGAGAAAATATTAACATTTGCTTGCAAAGATATCGAAACTATAAGAAGCAAAACAGAAAAAAAAGAGTTTTAACAAACACAGCATTCAGATAAAAAAATAAATTACTCTGTTAAATTAATCCTTGATAATCCAAAAGGATGTGTGAGGCATCGCTGACAGTTTCAGACAGATTTACCACAAACGAATGACAAAAAGAATAACACATCTGTTGAGGGAAAAGCAAAAAGCGTCTAATTTGAATGTCTAGACAGGAAAAACTTGAACCGTCTTGCATCACGATGGACTAATATAGACTTGTGGAAACACTTGTCTGCAGCCAGGGACATGGGACAGATTCGTGTCTCATTAGTTGACGCTCCATTAGTTTTTCCAGCATGATCCTCCTGGCTTGTTCACAGCGTCTGGCAGCTGTTTTCACCTAAACTAACAGAGTAAACATCCAGCACATCACAAACACTCCAGTTATTTATGTACAGTAGAAGAAAGCACCAAAGTCCTAACAAAGTGACTTTGAATGTGACCCTGGATTTTGACTAATTTCCACATTTCCAGGACTTAAAACCTAATGGCTGGTTTAGAGAGCAGTCACCGCAGTCATTAGACAGCTTGGCTGATAGTGTCAGGGTGACGGAGACGGGGACTGGTTGTGTAAGGCAGCGAGCGAGGGGAGAGAGAGAGGGAGCCTGTGAACCCAGTGTGCTGATGAGCTGTCATCTGCGTATTATGCAGATGCAAAGCAGCTGGTTCACACCGGGGTCAACCTGACAGGAAGTCGGTACAGCGGCAGCCAATCACCATGGCTGCTGCTGGCAGTCAGCGGGGAGACAGAGAGTCCGTCGGAGACAAGGTTTTTAGAAAGACGAGCTAATCTGTAAAGTTTAGTTTGTACTCCCCTTGCGGTGACAAATGAGGGTTTACGTTCAATGTAAGGAAGTGATTGAAAGAGTTGGGTATGGAGTTTGCATCCCTTGCTTGTGTTTGTGCATGTTGAGGTTGTGTGGAGACTCCTTTTTGTGTGTTGGTGTGTGTGTGCGTTTGTGTGTGTGTGTGTGTCCGGGGCTGGACTGGAGACCTGTCCAGGCTGTGACCTGTGTTTGCAGGGAAAGGTTCCAGCAGACCCCAAAAGTGCAATTAAGGTACAAAGTTAGTAAGATAATGATTGGATTTATTCCAGTTCAGAATTTAAACAGATGGACCTGAGTTATTGTCCGATACAATCGAAAGTTTTTTACAGTACAGGTTTGTTGTTGTAGCCACATGAATGAGCTGAGATACAGTGAATCAGTGAGAGTCACAACTGTCATATTCACACTGTTGTAAACTGTAACACATTTGGAGTTATTCAAAGTATTTTACTTACATTAAATAATCTCACATTTTAGATCGTATTTTACTGCATATATTTTGTAACCTGCAGTGGAATACATTTTAAAAGGGGATGTAATTCTTATAGTTGGTTGTGTTCAGAAGCACAGAAAACAAAAACAAAAAACAAACACTATCTTGATTTCTCAGGACAATGGGTTAATTGTCTTCATGAGAAGATCATTTTCTTGCTGTCTCAAGAAATCTTTCGACGTTGCAATAATTAGAGGAAAAGATAAAACACCTTGCAGGGTAAGCAAGTGTCATATCTACAGTAAATCCTGATGCTCACACTCGTAGGGAGCTTGACATTTCTATGGCAGCTGATTAAACTCAGTCTGCTGATAAGGACTGCGTTGTGCTGTTAAAAGTTCCTGAAACAGTGAGTATGTTGACCTTGAAATGAGGTTTTCTCAAATTCATAGACCGCATGCACATGTCAATAGTGCTATACTGTGACACAAACACACTCAATAAACACGTTTTCATTACGGTTTGATATGGCTCCTCGCCTTATTTGCCCTTCTGCAAAGTATTACAGTACGGCTCTGGAAATAAATAATAAATAAATGACAGGCATCTCAGTGGACGCCTGATGTCTGATTTCTGTCATCTCCTGTACAGCAGAGAGCCTCTGGGATGCCCCAGTCAAACCTTCCACCTTTATTCTCAGGTCGGTCCCTGAGGCTCCCCACTGCTCCTCAGAATGATGAAGGCCTCTCTGATCTTACTAATTGATCCACAGCTGGGAATAGATTGCCATTTAATCTTTTTTTTTCCCCAACCCGAGTCCTTTTAAAGTGATGATGGCTAGTTTGTGTTATTATACAGTGGTCATATGTGGCTCTCCAGACATGTCAGGACTAATATTTCAAATTTTTTGGAGGTTTTTCACAGGTCACGATTAGAATTTCTATTCACAGTTGTCCATTCCTCATTTTACATGCTTAGTACCCAACAGTGATGCAAGGGTCAAACCTTCAGACTCACAACTAGGGGCAACTAAGAATCCCAAAATGTGCACATTTATGAATTGTGAGAGGAAACATGAGAAAACACGCACAGTACTTGAAGAGTGGACCTTCTTGTTCATTCAAATTTAATTGAAATATCTGATGAAGCAATGACTTGGACAGTCAGCTTCATCAAATTGGAGGTCTTGAGGGATGAGCTTTTGCAAAAAAAATATGGAATGTGCAAATCAGCATACCAAATTTGATGTAATATACTGTAATGTAATGTTAAAAAAAGTAACACACCTACTGTTAGAATACTAGTACTCCTCTATCTTCACTAGGGATGTACAGACAAACAGCTTCGACTGGAGTAAATAATGTGGGCATGGGGTTGTTCCAGGCTGCTTTGCCTTTAAGTTTATATCTTGCTTGTTTGCACCACCACACACAGTGCTCATCAGTCTCAGCCTGCCGATGTCTACAAGCTCTCAGCCCTCACAAAGCCCTGGAGGCCCAGGAGCAGTAAACTTCACGCAAAGTTTGGTGTCTCACTAAGACATCTATTTTACACAAAACACCGGCTCTACCTCAGAGTTTCACAGCAAACGGTGGAGAGAGCATTTGAGAGACACCAAGCTGTGGTTGGGGACACGAGTGCAGCTCTGTTGCTGTGTGCTGGGGATAAACACATGACTGCCTCCTGCATCTCTCACTCTCTGTATTAACAGATAATGTGCCTGTGAGTTTGTCTGCTCGTGAGAGGCACAGTTTGGGCGAGGACTCCGAGGGGAATAAACATACAGTGCCGAGACAAATGATTGACAAATCATTTAAATCAAACTGTTCAGAGATTTTTGGTTGATTAATTAATTGACTATTCCACAATGAGGCAGCAGTAAGGGAAGAACAACTCTACACATGCAGTACAGTTTTAGAGAACAGGACATTGACCTTCTCTGACCACGTTCCCTTCACACCTGGGTTCGACTCAAACAAATAGCTGAGATCTTGCCGAATTCGTCCCTGGGAAAATTAAGTTTTGAAGGTGACAGAGTTTGCCTCGCAAAGCCGCCCATGTTGTTTGGCACCCCTCGCTGGTTTGAAGCTTGCGGTTGTTAGAAAGCGGAGGGCGACAGCTATTCGCTCTGCTGCCCTACAGTAACTGGATCAGTGTGAAGTAAGGCAGGCAAATCCAACAGGGGACAAATATGCCAAAATAATGATACTTGCTCTTGTTAAATCTCTTTCATTCAGTATGAAAAAAAAAGATGGGCTGTATTATTGAACAAAATATGACATCTGAATTATTTTTTTGAATTGCCTCAAACCATACTTCAGCTAAATATCACCAAAGTTATTGTTTTCAAGTGACATAGAAGTGTAACATATTGAACTCATCTCAAGAACGTGATGCATTGAGACAGAGATCTAATTAGGTAGCTACATCTAACTTTTCTTAATTTGGTTTGGTGCTATTGTCTTTACTCCCAACAAACTTTTGAATCCGATGTAAAATAGGTTTTTTCTTTTTAATCAACCCGCTCCCTGGTTGATACAGTGTAGTTGCAGAAACAGGATCTGTGGTGCGTAAATACAGACCTGAGAGGGGAGCAGTACGGTCTGATGATAATTAAAAAGGACTGTGTTAATGAGATACTTATCCGTTAAATTAAGTTGCCTGGCCTCGACCAGATCAACCAGTCACCAAGTAATCATTATTGATGATTGTGTCTCTTATGCACATGCTGCAATCAAATCAACTGTGGTCATGATGTGTGGATCCTGCATTTCCTGCTTCCTGGCAATTCATTTGGGAAACCCCAGCATCATCCATGGCATTGTTTCAGATGCAGATTCCACTTCTATTTCTTTATTTCCTTTCTCTCTCTTTCTTGTTTTTCAAAACAGGGTTTTGGAGTCTGGACAAAATTCTCCAAGGAGACGATCACGATCATGATCTCCCTGGTTTATTACAGGCTGCCTGCCATGTGCATCTCCTCAAATAACTCGTCAACATACTTTTTCAGCAGTAAATAACTGTGAGCCATCCTTTCAGACTGTTTGATGCGACAACTGTTGACAGACATCTTTCTCACTTTAACAAATTGTTGCCTATCAATGACTACAGGTGTAAGCTCCTAACCCAAACATAGTGCCAAGACTGCAGCCTGTTTACCAATAAAGCTCTTTCAACCTCCCTCAGTTTGTTTTCATATGTTCACTTTAAACCGACTAATGTTGCTACATGTTTCATACTTTTACATTAGCAAGCAGAACAGTGCAGTACCTAGATAGAACACAAAGTGTGTTGTCTATTCAAATGTAATAATTGTGGCATCCAGGAAGTGAAATTACCATATCTCTTCATCCTAAACTTGACAGTGTGGAGAGTTTTATATTTATGGGAAAATGCTCAGTGTGCTGGTTTCAAGGCACTTTCTGCATCATGAGAATCATGAACTATCTCACACCACAAACACAGGGCTCAGAAAGAAAAGGAGTCATATCTAAACTGTCTAAAAAGTTGGCACTTTGAACAACTCATCTCCCTGAAGCTATAAACAAAAGTACAGCACGCCCCCTAAAGAAGCACCTGTCTCCTCTTATTAAATAGGGAAACATCTGGTGAGTTGGCTGCAAGGTTTGAGGGAACACTGTGGTTTCTTTGCATAGTCTGACCAGCGAAAGCGCAACTCTTTGTGTCTTTGTAATGAGATCCCATCATGGCAACATGAATTATGTCAAAATTTTGGGCTGCATGGGGTACAGAAATACGCACGAAGGCACTAGTGCAGGCAGCCTGCCCATGTGTCACACATTTACAGTATTGCACCCAAATTATTTAGGTGAGTGACAGGATGTATAGGATTTATGGGACTTCAGGCGTAAACGGGTGTGAAATTGAGCAATGTGTAAAGCTGATGCAGTGATAAAGGGTACATATGTTCGACGGTGAGTGAAGAACAGGAGCGGTAATACATGTGTGAGAGTGTGGGGGCGACGATCTACAAAAAGCCACTGGCTGTACATGTAAATTGAAGCTTCATCGAGAAAAAAAAAAAAAAAAAGAAGCTGGACGAAAATTTCAACAAAATCTATTTTTGAATTGTGCCAGGAAACGTGGGAAAAAGAGGACATGCTGATAGACATGAAAGGCAGCGACTATTGTATAGACGTGTTTAAAATTGCATGACGGGGCTGTGGAGGATTTCAAAAGAATTCAAATGCAGAGTTCACCCAGAGTTTAAATTAGAATACTGCACCAGCGCTCATCTCAGCCCTCCTTCACTCAGTAGACGCTTTGGTATAATGCTGGGAAATTACAGAGTCTATTCATCCGCTATGATTAAAGGCAGGCTGGATTTCCTTTGTTCTAACAACCCAAATTTTTTCCCTTTCTTTCTTTTTTTTCCAGAGGTTCTGTCATGTTTTAATAAACCTTATTATTATGTAGTTATTAATTTGTGCCAGTGCGCTCTGCAGTCTGGTCTGGATGGAGGGGGTTCAGACCTTTGCTCAAGGGCTCAGACCCATTGGCGCTTTTTCTGCAGTGAGTCGGTTGGTAGTCCCTCCTGGCACAGTCGCGGGACAACTGCACTTTGACAGAAATTACAACATCAAGAGTAAGACCAAGATTTCTTCTCAATGCTGCTGTAAGTCTTCCCTACTTCACCGCAAATCCTGGGCTTCAGCAGAGTTATGTAGGAGTGATGACAGAGGGCGAGGATGGGGAGGAGCAGGAGAGAGTCTAGTGACTGTAACTTGAGAAATGCAGTTACAGAGTGTTTGCGAGCAGATGTGTTCAGTTGCTTATGGTTGTTTTGTAGTTAGTATGCATTTCCCCAGTAGTCTGACAGCAATAGGATGTCATTTAATATAGAGCTGCATATGACCCATTTTTATCCTATTGCTTTATGCTCACCTCTTTGGTCTTTTTTGGTATGTGAAGCAAGGAAGCCTGAGTGTCTGTCTTGTTGTGTTGCTCTTCTGCTGCATAGCTTTGTATGCATTTTATCCAATTAAATTATAATTAGATTAAATTCTAAAAAAATTACAACTTTTTTTAGCCTTTAAATGAAACTGCATGGCACACCGAGGAGTACATTTGTGGTAAAACACCGACCTGCAGAGCTCATTGTGTCTGATTTAAGAAGAGAAACATGAGGTTTATTGAATCCTTTGGGAGTCCAATTGTTTTGGCAAGAATAATGGGAAACCGGAGAAAACAATCACCAGTGTGACGCTTCCCCTGCCATCCATCCGTGTTACATGGCTGTTAGATGCAGTTTCTTGCTTTTGGAGTTTGTTTCTCTTGAAATCACTTTCTGGTAAAGGAACAACTTGGCTAAGATCTGGCTGTATACCTACAGGGAATAGGTTTTAAGCATCTGAAGTGTCCAAGTGTCAGTGATGGTCACCTGAGAGACGTCTGTGTCCTCAGTGAAAATTCATGTTTATGCCAGATAGTAGATAATAAGCAAAATTAGGAGACCAGCTAATATAGAAGATTAATTCAGTTTGAATCATATACTATAGCTACCTCTATTTCACTGTCACCACACCTTGGAAGACTTGTCACCTGTACAATAAATAAACAAAAGAAAGACACAATTCAAACAGCTTAGCCGGCTGTAATACCTGATGGGAATATGCCCTGTCAGCATTTGTGTCATTCACTGAGATGGACAAAACCAGACCTCTGAAATGAGTACAAGATATAGGACACGGTATGAAGAGTGGATGCATGAAGGCAAACTAAGCCTCGCTGAACACTGACACATAAGAAAAAGAAGCGCAAGCAAAACTGAAAAGAGAAACAGAGCGAGGGAAACAGCACACCTTAATTTCCTCATTGATTAACCCTGCTAATGTGCTAATCTAGCCTGGTACGCTTTCTCTCTGCAACACCAGCCTCATCAAGAGCCAATTAGCTCCTCCGCAGCCCATGGCCATCCATCATAACGGGACAGACACACTCATCTTTTCTCCTTAGTGTTGCAACACACAATAGCCCCCTGCAGTCAATACCCCCCCCCATGCGGAACCACTGTAGAATAGTGGCCTTCCTGCAATCGATGCGCGATTGAAATTGGTGTAAGGTGACTGAGGCATACACACTAATTCATAAGCAACCAAAAAGACTCATAGACTGTCTCGTGCAGCTAAAATTTCCATTATGCAAGTGCGTAAGTGTGCCGAGGACGGATGACGCTAAACAGGTGAACATTTATATCTGGAGCTTGTATTCCCGCTTGTATTCACACTTTGACCAGGTTTCAGAGAAAACAGTGCATCAGTTAACCTCAAATACTTCACAGCAATTCAAGTGATGAGGTGGATCTTGATGCTCTAGGAATGCCAGCGGCTGACTCTAAATGCATTGAGAAGTAAATTGAGAAGAACCGGACCCCGGCTCAGATCCCATGTGATGATTTTCTATGAGTCCCACAGTCCAAAAAGATGCATTAAGGTCAATTGGAAACTCAAAAAGGCCTTGAGGTGTGAGTGGGAGAGAATAAGAAAATGGATGGATAGATAGATGAGTTCATACAGTAGGTCTGTCTCATAGTCAAGTCCCAGGGTGCTGGACACTGGGCTCTTTCACAACATTTCATGCAAATAATCAAACTCCACCTAAAAGAATGAAGAATGAGTTTTGATGTGGTTCTTGATGTGGACTCTATTAGCTTCCATGGATCCCCATAACTCTGTCTTGTTATGTCCAACCTCAATCTAAACAACTCTTCCACTTCCAACATTTTTTCTCTCTTCTCTAGGATCATAAGAATAATGGTGTTAAGGTTCCTACATTTCTACAGTCTTTTTTTTTTTTAATTTCATGTCATTCTTGCATGTAAAAGAGCAGGTTGTCTTCGAGGGCAATAACACACAGCCCACTGTGAATATCAATGTCTGCAAACTCTGCAGAAGGTGGGATTAGCTGCTCACTGAACATTTATGCATGCACACCTCATTCATTCTGGCTTTTACAGCTTCATAAAATCAGAGCAGATTTGTAAAGGGTAATAAATGCATTAGGTCAGTGATAGGGGAAATATTTTAACTAAAGCTTCGATGTTATGGGGCCGTGCATGTGCTCTGTGATCTGTCAAGGTGCCGCTCTCAGCCGCATTGCTCCACATATATTATCTCATCGCATCTAAACAAACCTTCTCGCGCACACAGCCACACGCCATCTGTCACTTCAACTGCTGCCGCAGACTGTGCACAAAAATCATCACAGGAGGATGGCTGGCATTTCCCTCCTTCTTGCCCTTAAAGTACAAACTGTGACAGTTTACATCCCCGCACATTTAGGCAGTAATTTTCACGTCCTTGTCACGAGAGACCACATGCAATTTTGCGTCACCCCCCCCCCCCACCCGTTTATTATACCCTCGCCTGGCGTCGCTGGCTGAGGGAAAGGCAGTGTGTGGTCCTGACAGGTTTTCAGGCGACGACGGGGCTAATACATAAATTACACAATTGCATAACAAATGTGGAGAATTTATCCAGTTTAGAGCGGGCGTGTCCTCGGACGGTGGCGTCAAACACACACAGAAACAGGAGGAGGCCACACCCGCGACACGCAGGGAAGGTTTGGGGTTCAAACAGCCGCAGGAGTGAAGCCATCAACTTCTTGCTGTGAGGCCGCAGCAGCGGCCGCCATGAGCAGCTAAAGTCACCTCCCTTCATCGAAAAACATCTCGAAATGAATCATCAAAATACGCACCCGGGGTGAAGTAATTTCTCTGGCCAGTTGCGGTTAAGGGACATGCAAAGTGGTTGAAGTATTCCCCAGACTTGTGAAGCGCGGCTCTCCTGGGTGTGTGCGGCATGCACTGGACTGAAACTTGAGAGGTAATTGGATGGCAGAGGGTTCCTAAAGGAGCTTCAGTATAATTTCTAATCAGCGGCAGAGTCTGGAAAGATGGTCTCATAAGAGTCCAGGTGGACTCTTGAAAGTAAATTTTCATGAGACCAACACACAAATATCGAAGGAGCTTTTTCGTGGATTTAGAAATGGAGGACTTTTTGATGATTTTGCTCTTACAAGTTGAGAGTTTCTTGTGCAGATGGAAGCATCTTGTTTTTTCTCGACTTCTTTGGGAATCGCTTTAATCATGTGAAAATCTTAAACATGTGCAACCAACTGTATTTGATTGAAATTAGAAGTGCAGCAAAAGTGCTTATAATTTTAGATGGAGAATCCTTGGTGCCTGGAAAAGGTTGGCTCACTGTCTTAGAGGAAGTTTACACAGTGTTACAATAGACCACTTGAAAATAGCAATTGAAAATGAAGCACAATGTTGTAGTATAAGGAGGGAGTAAACAAAAGGAGAAAAAATGTAAGAAAAGTGATGATGCTCATCAGAATTATCATTATAACTTTTTTCCATGGACAAAAAATCTCATCACGACTTAATATGGCTTAGATGTAACTCTACACTTGTCACCATCTATCATTTGGTATACAGGGAAATATGAATATGCAAATTTCTCCCTGCAGCCCGTCTCTACCAGCTTAACAGCCTCAAATTTCTTTTTTTTTTAACTTTTACTTAATATATAACATAATGAGAAAATCACTGACACAAGAAATGACACTATTACATCCCTCATGTTCATTAAAATCTGTGAAGGGTTTACCTAACAAACCTTGACCATTGTAAAAGTAAAGCAGAAATAAACTGTAAGTGAAAATGAAAATGCAAAACATCGGTATATTGTGAGGCAGTCGTGCTCATTTCCCACAATGTGCTGCAGACTTACATCATCTTACAGATGCAGAACAGAGGACCGCAACTCTGACAGCTCATGTGGTCTGAGTTACTGTTGGATCTTATGCAGGGTCATACATACTGTGCAAATTATGCGTCTACCACATTTACCCAACATGTCAGTGGCGGGGGCCTACACCACAGGATGTTTGTTCTCCTTTTGAAGCTCGTCTGTTTCCCTGCTCCAGCCTTGGAGTTTCCAGGGCCAGTGTCAGAAAATAACAAAAGCTGCCCCTTGAGCGAGAATGCTGAATTAGCAACTTTCTTTCACCGCTGGCGTGGAGCTGTAAATGACTGTGTAAACGCTTGTGAAGTGTCTGTTTACCTGCCATTGTCTCCGGGGCACTGTCAAATCTAATCCGGTTTGAGCCTCGGCTGTCGCGTCCCTGCCTCAAGTCAGGCTGCATGCAAATCAGTTGTGCTTCAAAGCAGATGGAGAGGGGGAATGCGGATGTCGAATCAAGTGCGGAGACAAACGCACAATTACCATAACATAAACACAATTGTTGGTTTCATATTTGTGAGGTTGAGGAATGTTTAATCGACTCTGACTGAGCCGGCTGTCGGGGACGAAACCGTTTCCACGCGTCTCGGAGAGACTGCCGGCGACCGCGTAGCCGAGCGTCGTCTTGCCGGTTGTAAACCAGCTGAGAATGATGGATTCCCCGTTTACGGAATTGAGTGTGCTTTACCGTGAGCAAGACTTGTTCCCTTAATCTGCTATCTAATTTGTCAGAAGTGACATTAGGAGAGGAGCATATCCGCCCTCGTCCCGGAGTCGGCTCGGTTGCTTCATTTGCAATCTAATTCGCAGCAGGTATTGTCACGTTACTGTTGCTAGAAGTAATATTTTCATAGTTAAACAGGTTTTCCACTTGGGAAATGGTGTGGAATTGGATGCTGCAAGTGGGAGAGAGTAGACTCATCTAGGAATGGATGTTTATCGACAAGCTCTCAGTGGTGTAGCAGAGCAGCTGCTGCCAACCGGAGCGTCCACACAGTGCATGGCAAACTCCTGTCACGCACATACACGTATCTATACACACATTTGAGTCTCCTTTTTTTTCTTTTTTTTGGGTCTGCCAGCTGTCGTGTGCCCAAACATGCACCAATTTATCATCAAGATAAATGTGAGCCTTCCTGGACCGTCATCAACCCGTCACCCCGACAAGACACAGCCCAGGGAAGTGATATCATTATTGAGTATCAGTTTGACTCACAGCAGAAGTGTTCACCACGGGGGGGACCGCAGCCTTCACTAACCCCTGTCACGCCAGTGGAAAAGCAGAGATCAGAGGGAAAAGAGGAGTTTGATGGACACTCTTATGAAGTAGCTCAGCCAGGGGTTTCTAATGGAGACGTCCATCTGCCGCTCTATGCAAAGCAGGAGTGGAGTGGGGTGGGGTGGCGTGTGTGAGGTAACAGATAAAGGGATGTTAAGGGAAGTAAATTAGGAGATTTGGAGGTGGAAAACGTGTTGCAAAACTCCCGCTGTCACCTGTATTCAACGATAGGGTCACGGGCGCTTCATTTCACAGTCTTCTGACTTGTGTCGCATAAATTCACCAGAGGTAATTCACTTTTTATTCACTTTGTAAAGCTTTTTCAATTCAAGTCAATGAGGCAGCGGTGGGTCTATTCCTACAGAAAACATATCCGTCCTGTCCATGGGAAGGTTTAAGTGATGTATGGGACACAGCTATGCATGAAAGATGCAAACGACTTCAAGTGTAAAAACGCCAGCCCCTCTATAGACACATACCATGACTGAGTATAAATAAAGGCGGGTAGGTCCATGAATCACTTGGGTATAGAACTTCCCTGTCCCCTTTATTCCCTGCAGCCTTGACGAACAGCAATAACAGCTGCAAGACAGTGATCAATCTGCATTACATTTACAAACTACTAAAACAACACTCACCTTTTCTCCTTGCCGCACAGCTACTGCACCGTGGCTGTGGCCCGGAGCCGAGCAGAGAAAGCATTAAACTAAAAGGTCAGCCCTCAGTTATTAGACGTAGCGCTGTTTGCTAATAGCTCTGCCCGGAGAGGCAGCTATTGATCAGGGCCCGTCCCTGCTCCAACAGTGAGGGATACACACCACTTTTTTTTTTTTTGGTCTGTGTTTGTTCTTCCTAATTGAGCAGGGTTCACCTTGTGGGTGGCGGGAGTGCATGTATACAGACGCACACTTTCAAACACCTTTGACACGTTTGTGTGCGCGGACAAATAAATGTGCTCCACGCGCCACAGTGCGCGCAAGCATCGGCTCTTAATTAAAATGTAACAGACATAGCAGCGCGCTGTGTGTACTGGACCAAATGGGCTTCGCTCGACGCCACCGTTTTAGCAAAACATTTGCGCCTCCAGACTTTTGTCACTACACAACCAGACTTAACAATGACACAACGTCCTCTTTGTGGCAGAATAAACTCCCTGTGGTGACAACTGTAAACAGATTTCAAGGGAATCAAGCAAAATAAATCCTCTGCGGTCTTGCTGTTGTGATTCCAAAGTTGTTTAACATCAAACTTCAAATTAGAAAATTCACATCATTAAACAGAGTTATATATGTATGTGTGTGTAAAGAGATGATCGACTCATCGTGCATTTGGGCATTTGGAATTCATGAGAACATCATACAGCTGAACAGGTGAAAATGGTGTCACAAACCACACAGCTGAACTTGTAAATTAAGATACAGAATCCATCTGAAAGCTTCGCTATCTGGAGCAGAATAGAATGAAGCACAGTGGAGCTAAAACAAATGCCTTGAACTGCCCTACGTGATTCAGATATGCGCCTTTTTTTTTCCTTTGTGGCCCCTACTTTACCCTTACCCACCAAATTTCACATAAAATGGTTGAGGAGTTTTCTCGTAAAGTAGCAAACTATAAAACAAACGCACAAACTGACCCCTTAGTGGAGTAACAAGGAGAGCAGGTGTGGCGGATAATATAACTGTGACATCAACACTCCCGCCACTGTGAGTCATCGATTTTATAATGCCAACATTATTGACTGATGGAATTCCACTACCACAACTGCTTAACTACAACCAGTAGGTCAATGCCTGGGCTTTGTTGGGTTTCTTAAAGACAGAGAAACGTCCATGCTACCGTGTTAGTACAGCACAAAATATATTTTCAAGCTTCAAACAAAAACAAAGTGTTTATGAGTGTTCTGTTGACGCAAGACACATGACTAGACTGCAGTGTACAAACAGGAATCTGCTTGTGGGGGGACAAAGGCAGCGGGTACAGTACGATTTCCAAGCAGCAATGAATTTCCAGGGGAATGAAACGTGCCCCGCCAAGACCACAATTTTGCTGCAGGGTCTAGGAAGTCGAGGAAGTTGCAGGAAGGAGACGCGGCTTGTTTCTGCACTTGCAGCAGACGCATCAGTCAACTGTCAATCAGGCCAGCGTGGTCCTCAGTCAAACTGCTGTGGACAACAAAAAGAGTTAGAGGCTGCACTCTCTGGTCACACTCCGGGTCTGTGGAGTTTGGTTATTAATTGGACATTTACTGTTGTTCCTCTTTAGAATAGAAAACTACCTAAATTGTATAAATTATAGCACAAAATGCTGGAACTAAGAAAGCCAAAGGGAAAGCTTGAGTTCCCTTTAATTCCTGAAAGGCTTGTGAGCCGCCTCTTATCTCCCGCCACGAGTCTTGTGATGAATTGCTGCAGTTCCACTAAAGCCTTTGTTCTGCGGGAGGTCAATAACTCATCTATGATCACCGAGTGTGACCATCGTGATGCACTCTGATCAAGAGAGTGAGACTCCCTCCATGATCAACTACAAGTCTGTCACGGCCGCAACCTTAAACAAATCTTTAGCAGCACGACGGCTTTCACGCGGTTTCATCACCGACCCAGAGCCACGGCGGGGGAAGTTCTATAGGGTAGCGGCTCCCAACATAAATCATTTTGTAATTATGCATTGTATGCATGTCCCTGGCATGTTGACAAATTAAGCAATCTGTGGAGGAAACAGTATGCAGGGCGCTTAAACGAGCCACTAACATAACTTGGACCGCAGAATGCTGTGTGTTATTGTCAATACCCCTCCGGATGGTGAACATGGCTTTGATCACAAGGACGCAGTGACTGCATCTAGTCATAGCTTGAGATCATGTGTGAATGGCACAAGACATCTGTTTGTGTGTAGTGCAACATCTGCACGTTATGAAGAGCAAAATGTAGTTGAACGTGCGAGTGAAAAAATGTATCGTTTTGTCTACAGTCAGTCAAGAAGGAAATCTGTCAAGTCAAAAGGCAGTCATCATAGTCGTATTTAGTAGTACAAGTGGTCTCAGTCAATCTCCAGTTGAAAAGAGATTGGTTTAACAGCACGGAAAATCTGTTAGTAACATAGTTTATTTTCGACAGCTGGAAGAAAACGATCAAAGCTAGCATGTGTGTAAGCTTTCATCTACGTCTCTGTGTGTCTTCTGTATGAAACAGATCTGAACGAGCAGCCGAAGCACCACCCCAGTGAGTGCTGACAGCAGACCAGAAATGGAAAGAGACAGGCTCTTTAAATAGCACAAATGTCATCACACATCTCCAAGAGAGCCAGTCCTACTGTTGGAAAAGTGTGAGAAACATGGGGTTCAAATCCTGTTATCAACATCCCCCCTCCTCCTCCTCATCATCATCAGTATCATCATCTTCATCATCATCCTCATCATCATGTTGAATATATTCTGGTCTCCTTTCAGACATGACTGGAGGCCATTTTTGCTCTTTCTTCACCAATTATATGTTTGTTTCCATTACCCCTAGAAATGTGCAAAACCCAAATATCACAAAAAAATGCAAAAGTGCAATAGAAACAGGCTTTCTGAAAATGATGGTTCATGTCCAATACGCCCTTCAATGGAGACGCCTATGAGTAAAATTTAAGAACTATCACTCTTTGCTTTGTAAAATAACAAAGTTGAAATACAACTACTGAGAGCATCAAGAACCACACCTATGAACTTCAAGATCCATTTGAGATGCATTAGAAAGCATCTCCATAAGGCTCATGTTCTTTTAACGTTACACATGCCTCATTACATCTCATTAAACTCAAACCCTGCACGTCTCATTCCACGTGTCGAAAATGCTTTGCTCCGAAGCCATTGAACACCATCAAAAGGACTGTAACTATGCACTCCAGGTGATACAATCATAGGAGGAAAAATTGCAAACAAAATAAAATGAATACAATCTGAATTTTTAAAAAAATGTGTGAAAGTTGGCTTTAGTTGCACATTTAATTCTAAGACACTATAGCCAGCAATTCTGATGATAAGTGGAAGTGATATTCACTGCCAAAGTCATGGAGAACACTACATCAGGGATAAATATACATTTCACAGCTCCTTCACACATGGAGGAGAGACAGAAGAGCTCGGTGAGAGAGTGAATGTGAGGAAAATGATAGATAGTGATAGAGTAAGAGAGAAACGAGAGAGAGAGAGAGAATACACAGAGAGAGCAGAGGCAGCGCTCTGCAGCTTATTAGGATTGACTCCCCCAACACTGCAGACACTTTAATAACTGTTCTTTATGTTATAATAACACAGGGCTTCCCTGCTATGGATGGTTTCAATTTCTCCGCCGGTGTCCATCATGTGCTAGGCAGACTAAGGGCCTTGTGCAGCCTAATCGCACACAGAGTCAGATTGCCCTCAGCGTGGCTTCGTTGGCTGTTAATGAGGCCATTTTCCTGGAGCGAGCACCACTCAGGGGGAACTAATCTCTGAGTGGTGTGAAGTGCAGGGTGCAGAGGGGGCAGAGAAAGGCACCAAGCATGAAAATAGCTCCAAGACCCCTTGTTTTTTAAGGTTTTTTTTTCTTTTTTTAAATTGTCGTCTTTAAAGGTGATCTGAAGAAGGGAGATAACGCTGAATCTCGACCGTTGCAGCCTGTTGACATTAACTGGCACCGCTGTCAATTTACCTGACGTTGATGTGCATTAGACCTTGAGGGAATGCTTGCGCACATGAAAGATGGCAAATGGGCATGAAAAGACTTCATCAAAACAGGCAACTTTTGCAGTCAGGAGAGAGGGCGAGTCCAAGACCTCACTCACTTCAACACAATCGTCATTGTCCTAAAGTATGCTTTAAGCTTGTGCATGTTGAAGCGGACCTAGAATGAATTAGAAAGAAAATAAAAAAAACCTGGTGTCCTCAATCTTATAAAAGATTTGGGTTACCCAGATGTGGTACATCCTCCTTCAATACTTGATTCATCCTCTGATTTTGGCTCAAACATGTAGGGCTGGATGTGCCTTCAGTTCAGATAAAAGCTGCCAACCTGCATTGTTTGGCAAGAAATCTTAAGTCATGCACAGTAAGCATGAATGAGGGTAAAAAGGCCAAACTGCGTAAAGCCCCTACAGATCTGTACAGACTGTAAAACAGATGATAGATGGTAAAAATATGAATCCAAGAGCTGGTTGAGAATCTTTGGCAGATAACTGTGCATCAGAGCTGAGAGACAAGATCTGTACTTGTTCTTATTAAGTTAACACAGGAGATGCTGTCTCACACACTCCAGCGCTAAAGAGAGAGAGAGTCTCGTCTTGGCATGCTACCATCACCCGTGGCACATACCTGGCAAAAGAAACGCAGCGTGAACGCAGTCTCATGTGTGGGCACCCAACAAGTGAAACAAGCATCCACTTATTGAGGAATAAAACTCCAGTGCGCTTGTCGAGGTGAAAAACTCTCTTAACTCAAATGACCTGAAATCAGCACAGAGCTGTGAGACATCAGCGTTGGGCTGACAGCCAGAGCACAGCTCCAGCCGAGCAGCGGGCGCAGCACTGAGGGACATCGGTCAAACTGACTGCATCCATCCTCCTCCTCTGTCAGCTACTGGAGGCACTCAGCCCCGGCTCAGTATTCCTACTCCTACATATCATAAAGTCATTTCTCTAGCGCTGTTTTTGGTATGAATATATTATATTTGACTTGTAATAGAGTTTCGTGCTATGGCTTTCAAGACAAGGAAGCAGTGTGCACTTTTTTTTTTTGCATATTAAACTCATCATCTAATATTATCTTTTAAGTTTTCTGCACTCTCCTGTCTCACTGTGCCCTTTTTTTTCATTTTTAACCTTCACAGCTGCATCCTTAACCCAGTTCCTGGTCTGATTTTCACCAAATCCTCCTATTAACCTTAACACATAAACCACTTTTAAATAAATAAAATTATAACACAAGTCGGTCCCCCGCAAACTCTGTACACCCTGACACTCGAAATAGTCTAAAAACATTAAAAGCTTATCCCCCTCTGCTCCTTGTCAATAGACATATTGGCAAATGAATCTAATGTATTGGATTCACTAATGCTCTGAAATAATTTGACTGTCTGCTGATGATTAATAGGGGCTTTTAAGCATCTAGATTTCCTTTATTAAATTTACACCAAATTCATCTCCAGCAGCCTGAGCCCAGTGTGGCTTTGTCAAATAATGTATTGACTGCAATATATAACACCGTACACAAGTCTGAATATTAAAGACCAATTACTTGGAAAAAATGACAGAGTGTAAATTGGTGACAAAAGGTTGGGGGGGTGGAGGAGGTTTTTTCCTGGAATTAGGATATGAATTTCATGTCCATGCTTTCCTAACAGATAACAGATTCATTGCAGATCTTGTCTTTCCGCTCCACAATAAACACACCTGGATGATCTTGTTTGACTCTAGACATTGGGCAGATGATGGAGTGCGTCAGCGATAAGGAAAGAAAATTAATAACTTCACCTCGAGATAATTTGAATTTGTCTTACAGTGGATGCCAAAGCTGAGTTTCCAAATATTTACCATTTTTGCATCTTAATATTTTAAGCATGAGACATTTTCTAATCACTTTGATCTTTTGAGAGTGGAAAATTGAGTCGGAATGTGCAAAAGTACTGAAAGATAATTAAACCTTAATAAGTACGGTTTCAATCTGAATTTCCCTTTCAGTTTGCTTTCACCTGGCTCACTGATGGAAGTCTGGGCAAATTTAGTTTTGGAGGGATTACATTAAGACCTAGTGGTTGTACTAGATTAAAACTTATTGGCTCACCAGAGTTATTAAAATCCATCCTGAGCAGGACATTAATGTTTGCACAAAATCTCATGCACTAGCACGGCCTAAAATAATACAACGATTACATTCATGCTAACTTTAATCTGGAAGTGTGAGACTGCAATATTTTGGTTTTGAGCAATTCTAAGGATTATGGAAACACATCTACAATTGGTGAAGATCAAAAATGGCTTCCAATCAGTCCTGAAAGAAGAGCATACACTCACTACTCACATAATATCTGATACAACTGTGATGGATGGACTGGTGACCTGTCCAGGGAGGAGATTAAACAGTCAAAAAGAAACAAAAGAAAGTCAGAAGATAAAAGAATAAAACCTTGATTGAAATAGCAACAGGCTGCTGAGGAAAAGTGCACTTTTTGATGTCTTGGATTCATTCTTCTGTTTGCAGAACAATAAACACATCAACAGTAATGATGTTGACATTTGACACTTTTACTTTTTGGACGTTTTTTACGTAAACAAATTTGTTTTCTAAATAGACAGGTCTGCCTATGTATTTTTCCAGTCAATGATGTTAAAGTAGAGAAAAGCATAGTCCGCAATTTTTGTTTCCAAGTCGGGGCTAATGCTTATAGATAATGGATGGGTGGATATCTGATAGTAGGCCAGCATCTGCAAACACCCACTAATAAGTTCCTTATGCATACAGTTAGTCTGCTGTCTCTGCCAAAACACATACACACATCCCGAAACTAGCACTGCGACCCCTTACCCTCAGAGGGCACTGCAAAGTCTCATTATAGCCACAAAATTCATTGGCACTGTGGGAAAAAAGCAGAGAGGAAGGGAGGGAGAGCAAGGCCAAAGGAGAGCGAGGGGAAGAGGCAGTAGCAGCAGTGAGGCGATAGAGAAGTGGGCACAGTGTGACTGCGCTTGTTCCAGCCGGCTGCGGGACTCAATTTGGGCAAAGTGAAAAGGAACTGGAAGCCGGATATATCTGTGAATTGAAAGGTCTTCTGTCGGCTTTCCCGAGAAAAATATTAAGAAAAGGTCCATTGGGGGATGGGGAAGGGATGGAGTGATGGCGGCCAGAAGCCACAGAAAGAAAGAGAGGATATTAGTAATGAGACGTGGTGATACGCTGGTGGCAAAAACCCCTGGCAGGACAGGATGGATCTTTGTGAGACGGATGACAGCTTGGACAGTTAACAACTGGCCACTTGCTTCCACTGACCTGCTTCTGCAGTGTATTTTGGGAAATCTCATTTCCTGCTGCCTCCCAAAGGTTACCATCTACATTTAGGAAATGTGATTTTGATGAGGCCTTTATTAGTGACTGTAGTGAGACAGGCTAAAAGGAGAAAGAGGTTGAGAGACGGCTGAAAGGAGCTCAACACTCCACGCTTTATCTCACAAGGGTTGAATAGACGATAAAAGACAAAGACCTGAACACATCATATCACAGTTGTGCTTCATGTGGTTATAACACACAGCATTCACTCACAGCCAAGAGCACCTATTTACCCAAAGTAGATGGCTTACAAGTTATTTTATGTAAATTCCTTTTTTAAATACTCAACAAATAGAGTGAGTTAGCTAGTTTAGCTGACAAACCTAATATGTCAATGGTAAGCTAACTGACTGCCTGAGATAGTTGGCTAACATACAGTCCATCACAACACACACATATTCACCATTCACTCTCACACTCACTCTCAGACCTGATGTAGGGACAATTTGCAGTCTGAAATCTCAACATGCATGTTTTTAGACTGTGTTGAAAACTTGAGGAACCAAATGAAACCAAGCGGTTTCCAAGAGATAACACACAAACATAGAGGCTCTCTGTTTCACCGGGATTCAAACCAAAGACCTTATCAGGTGAAGTTACAGCAGTATCTACCTATTCACCCAGTAATTATACCATTGAAATGATGGTGAGACATTTTGGCCAACATTAAACAACTAATTTATCTGAACCACTTGCAGCTAAATAAGTAAAGAAAAACAAAAGCAAACATTAATCCTCCAGCCCCCTCCTTCCCTCAGGGGACAATATTACACTATGTCTAATTAAATTATTTTATTCAATTTTACAATTTACATCGTGGGGTGCCTAAGATTGGTTGTTTTTTCAGAGAGCTCCACTGTCAAATCATGAAAAATTACATAAAGCTTCCTCTCAGTTTCCTCTCTGTCCCCTTTTTGATTTTTCACGCATAGTAACTTTAATAAAAATGTTATAGTATTTAGTCCAACCTTCCCCTTGGATGTTTGTCGTATCATCTTCCTCCTCAGGCCCTAAAAATGCTCACATTCGCCCACACACAGTTGGAGATCACGGTTGTGCCCTGCAGATGAGTGAAGGACAGTGTGCACCGGAGTGAACTCGCACTTGATGAGAAAATCTGCTCCGGCGGTGGAGGCTCGTCCCAAATGAGCCGGTGCACGAGCAGGTGTGAATGAGTCAATTAAGAGTTTTAATGAGGGGGAGGCTGAGATGAAGGGAGGCGAGGAGAAGACGCAGAGAGATGGAGGGGGAAGGGAGTGGAGGGAAGGTGGGAGTGGGTCTGAGCACCTAAGTGAAGGCAGGACTCAGATCTGAGGAGTCTCTCATGTGGATCAGATCTCTGCCAAGCTGCGGCTCTCAGCAGCCTGAGCGCCTGTCTGCCTGCCTCTGCCACCTCTTGCGCCAATCCACGGACTTCCACGGTTCAACTGAAGGGATGGAGACATAGACAGACTTCTTCTCTACAGCGTTAAATGAGTGCTAATCCTTTCATCGTCACTCGAGAAACATCTCAATTTCATTGTGTAATTCATAGCCGAAGAATGAAAGACGGTGGTCGGACAACTTGGTAAACACGGTGGCAGTTTTCTGAGAGTCGACCTTGCACACTCTGTACCTACAAAGATATTTCCTTTGAAGTGTGTATTGCTCATAAAATCTTGTTCTTGAGAAAGATGGAGGTTCAAGATATTTTGTATTTCCGTGGTTTTTACATTTGCGTTTCATCATCGTAGCTTACTCACTGATTATAATTCTCAGTAAAAACGTGTGAAATGAATGAGCCACCGCTTGTGGAACGAGATCCTTTTCTTTTAATTTAAATGAAAGATTTTTTCATTCATAATACATTAATTGTGTCACATTAACCTATAATCAGCCCATAAGACTGTACTGAAATGAAAAAATCTCCATATTATGAAGCTTACTTTTTTATTACTTTGCATCTGTTTACCTTCGCACGGGAGGTAGAATGAATCACGCATGGTCAAAAGAAGCACGGCCTCACGAAGCTGCAACTGAGAGTTTGTAGTTGGCTGTCTGGGTGGCTGAGTTTTCAACATAATGTTGTCACTTTCTCAAAAACAGATGGAGCTGTAGAAAACAGTGACCCAGTTCTCAAGAACTCGGTGTGCTCTTTATATTCCGTCCTCTCCGTTTCTCGGCAGATCGGCTGGTTTTTGTCCGTTCAGTTTTCATCTGTGACCGGCCTCTTTCTCTTGCTCATTGAGTGGGCGCTGTCCCCAGGCAAGTAGGGATAATTAGATTTGGGAATGCAGCGAATAAGTCAATGCTCATCCCAATACACTTGCACGCACACACAGACGCAGACGCACACATACACACATGGAAAGGCAGAGTACATTCTGGATTATGCAAATCAGTGTCTCATGCCTCCTTTGAAATGTACAGAATGAGACTGGAGGAGGGTTTTGGCACAGATAAATACAGGGTTCAGATGGAGGACGGCGAGAACTTGTGGAATGATGCAAACGCGTCTTCCCAAAATGTGCTGAGCTTCAACAAAGGTCACTTCTGTGAGTTCAACTTTTTTCCTGTCACAGTTCGAGAGCAGTTTCAGCATCCAACAGCTGATTAGCAGATCACTTAAACTCGCCTACGAAGTGATTGCTCAGTCTGCTCCCACATACTTCAGTGCTCCGCGTCGATCATATGAGCATCCTCTGGCATTGCAACTTTACAAGCATAACCATCCAGACCAGATCATTTATAATTTATTAACGGTAAAACGAGTCCTCCCTCTCCAGGTCATCAACAAGCTCTTGAAGACCTGGCTCTTCTCTTTCTTCTCTCTCTTTACCTCTCGCCTACTACTCGCCATCTACTCCTCACTAGCGCTTAAATTCTTGATCTCTTGGTAGTCTATTAGGATGAAAGCATGCTGGATGACTTCATGTGAGCAGATGATTGAGAAGTTATTGAGGAACGTATCAGAGTAGTGAGTATTTTTAGCTTTTGTCGCTGCTCAACGCAAATTATGGTTCATCAATGTTCAATCAAGTTCAGTGACAAGCATCGAATATGCATGTATAAGGGATGCTTGTGTTCAACTCCTTCTCAGAGGGAACAGGCTGTCACTGAGTATTAAAACAGGCTGTGGAGATGAATGTGAAAGCTGCTGAATCTAGAGCAGATTTGTATCTGTGTAATTTGTTTTGCACCTTTGTGCCATTTTGTTGGGACTGTGGATCAGCTGACATGTAGATTTAGTAGCTGTCACAGTTTTATCTCTGATGAAGATTCATCTGAACGGCAGAAAGTTACTTATTGATTTGTCAGAACTTTCACCTCTGACATCAGCTCTGGAGTCCCCTCGGCCCTGTTGAGGACTTTATTCCTAATTACAGGCATTATGAGTACATGTAAATTCTTATTAACACCCAATTTGCTTTATATATTTGTTTATCCAAGAGGTGATTATGTTTCATCTCTTATAATCTTTTTTTTTTGTCCCTGTCCCCGTGTTGGCCTCCAATATGCTTTCCTTGTTTTGCTTCACTCTGTGTGAAGAGACTGAGCAATGAGCTTCCCTCCTGACTTCCCTTCCCTCTCTTCCCTTTTTTCTACGTTTTTTCCCCCTAAACCAAACGCTGTTGATCATACTGTAAACACCAGAGATAATGTCTAGTCCAATTTTGAAAGCCAATTATGCCACAGATGAAAATTGCCACAATTATAGTTGAATTACCAGTGGCAATATACGAGCAGGAAATATTCCATTCCCTGCTGTGCGTTGTGTTGTGATGTAGTAGAACAGTTGGTAAAGCTCAATATGGTTTTCTGTGATATATCTGTGCTTTTCTATGTTTCTCATTTTTTGCCACAGCAAGAAAACCCCAATTAAAATGACATTAGAACACATTTATTGATACTGTTCATCATATATTCCTATTATTATATGATGCTACAGTTTCTATTTCAAGATTCTGTAATTTCTGACCTTGAGAGTGTTTATTAATCCTAACAGCATTGCCTCGTCTCAAACATACATACATACTGCATATGTATTACGGGGAATATGAAAAATGCAGATTTCTGCAAAGCCATGTGCCGATGCTCCACAATAAAATGGATCCACGTGTCCTGCAGGCAATGAAACACCCGAGGAGACCAAAAGAAGAAAAAAAAAAGCCCACAAACCTGGAAATGCGGAGCCTATTGTTGTCATGAAATGACCCATATCAGAATAATAGCAGTTTAAGTATGCATGAATTCCAAAGAATACTGGTAGAGAGAAACAATGAATTAGCACAGCGTGTAATTATTATTCATATGTTTGACAAATAGGAGAGGAGGCTGCTGAAACGCAGCCAGCTGAAAGAGAAGAAGGAGAGAGAGAGAGACAGACTGGGAGAGAGAGCAAGAGCGTTATTAATCAGTATGTCAGCACCTTTCTTCCTACACCTCTGGGGTGAAAATACTGGGTTATCTGAGCTGTGGTTTCTTCGCCAGAGACAACTTTACCTGTCTGCACTGAAGAACGACAATATAAAAGCGAGAACTGGAGAACAAGATGACAATATGTAATCAGTCAGTCACAAATAAACTCTTCGTTTTTTCCGGTATTAAGGTGGTCGAGCTCGGATCCGGCTCCCTGCGGCAATACATAACCATTGGATGCTGTTATGCACTAAATACAGGTATTACAGATTTCAGCCAGACACCACTGGACACTTTTGTTCCAGGCATAAGTGGACTTCAGGTCTTGTACATTGAAGACTGCAATTCAGGCTTAGGAAAGTGGCGATGCCCACTATTCCTTTCTCAAGCATCTCATGACAAAATGCCCTCGAGCTGAGCACATAAGTGTTTCAAATGGCTTGATCAGGGGTCAAGAATATGAGACAGTGGTCGAGATGAGCAGCTCCCCGTGCAACTGTGCTTAAGAAACATGGTGCCCAGTGTTTTTGGGAGGCACAGCATCCAGACACAGCATACAGAGATCCTGTGTTGATTGTACCTGAAATAATAAAGACAAAATAAGCAATACCCAAAATGAAATTTAGAATGTCAAGGGCGTTGGAGATGAACAGTACATCCTGCGCCTGGGCTGGTAACTGAACACTTTGCCGAGGGAGAGCAGGTTTCTTGGCAAAACTCGGTGTATGTTGTGCTCCTTAGTAGCTGATAATAGCCTGGTCCCTGTCATCTATTAGGCAACCCTATTAACCGAAACTCAAACATCATGCTTCATCATTAAGCCATTACAACTCCGATGTAATCTTAGCTTATGAATTAAATTACCTGTGTCCTACATGACTTTAATAGAGTGTGAGCGGGGGTCTATGCCAGCAGTGGGGCTAACGTGGATAGGAAATGAGTGATTCCACAGGGACCGCAAATGAAACATCCTTTGCGTGTAAAGTCGTACAGCAGGCATGCCGGGGCATTTCATCCCTTAATAGAAGGAAGGAAGATCTGATGACTTTGCAGCACGTTGCCGTCTTGATAGTTTTGCAAGGTTTAGAGAAAAAGATTCTAATTACCTGCTGCTGGAGGTCATTCAGGACATCGTTAACACACCACATTAATGTATTCTAAAATCAATAAATGTGGAGTCACAAGCAGATAGCCCATGCTTCATATGCACACGCATTTCAGTTTATGGGACTCTGAGATAGATCTCTCTACAGAGAGAAATCCTGCTGAGAGTCGCACGGTTGTTTTTGACACGGGCGCCGTTCAACAACATATACCACAGAGGAAACTTTGACAAAACAAAATCCAGACAACAGGGTGACACAACCCGGAGTTCATGTAGAGGGCATGCCAACTTCGCCTGACAAAACAACATATCAAAGTATCCGAGAGCTGCAGCACCGTTCAAGATTTGTTACTGCCACATGTTGAGGAGATGTAAACAGCCCGAAGGCAGCAGTTGATGAGCCTTTTTGCCCAGGTTAAACGACGCCTGCTACACAACATTTGTTTTTCACCTGCCGCTCTGTTTGGGAACCTGCAGACTCTGTCTTGGCAAGGAAACATAAGTCGTTTATATAAAGTTGTCGCTTTAATAGTTGAGAAAATGTGGATGATTCTACCAGTGTACCGATACTGAAAAGACTCGAAACAGACAACCTGAAAATGAAGAAAAGACAAGGTTCGAGAAAGTACATGATTTTCCAGACATTTCTCTCTGTATGCATGTGTGAGAATGGAAGGTGTGTGTGTGTGTGTGTGTGTGTGTGCTGTGATGCAACATATACTGCAGAACCAGTATTCATCAAAGAAACACAACAACAGGACTATTACTTATGTGTCCAATGACATCAAAGGAAGCAATGTAAAAAACACCATATTTTCTTGATCGACAGAGACAGAGAGTATCATTACTATCTTTTGACAGTTTGTTGAGATATAGACTGCAATAAAGTGAGAATACTAATTTCACCTTGAAAGCCTTGGTAATACATTGCTGTTAATAACACTGCTGTCAACAAATCCAATCCAAATGTAATTCTAAAGATGGGTAATTAGAAATGTTGAATCTGTTTCATTCACTCTGTGGTTAAATATAACAAAAAAGATCACTTTTTGCATTTGTATACTTAATTCCAAAGTCAAGTTCTTCTTTTGTTTTATTTATTTATTTATTTATTTTTTAAACTAAAGTGTCCCAAAGCCCCAGAAAAAGCAGGAACAAAAATTGCCTTTGGAGGGTTTGGAGATTTCAGAACACTAAAATTGTCTCACAGTGACAGCCTGACAACAATTCAGCTCTTTGTGTGTTCAGCGGAGAGCAGTGTTGTGGCACCTGTTTGCCACAGACCAGAACCTATCATTTAAACAGGCATCTGTACACACCAGCGCCTACACACACACACACACACACACACAGGCTGGGTCAGTTTGTTGTGTGCACGTTCGTACGAGTGCAGTGATTCGTTTATAGAGGTCATGCCACGTCCGCGCTGTGGTTTGATCACTGGGTTGTGACAATTCCCAGTAAATAACTCCTCTGTCCCTCTCTTTTATCCACACCTCACTGTGCATAAAGATTAGCCTGCGACTCAGGTGACAGGATATATCGCCCTCGCCATCGAGCACACACTCGTGACAGCACATGGCTCGTGCTAAGTGGGGCCACATCAGAAAAACAAAACCAAAAAAAAAACAAAACAGGCACCCTTCGCTGAGAAACGCTTGAAGACCACCGGAGCAATTCATGTCAAGTTTGTTCATTGCCGGAGATATCTTGATTAGACGATCATCAGCGTCGAGTCGGTGGTGCTTTACACTCTCTGCATTAAGCAGTGAGGTAAACGCCTCAGTCAAACCAAATGATGTCTTGAACACATGTAAGCACAGATTTAGCTGTTTAAATCTGATCTAGAGTATTTTGAAACAGCAGCATCATTTCAGTGCATGTCTATGGTTGCTTTGTATAATGAACATATGTGAGAAACAACATCCATGACCGGTTAGTTTGGACCTTGATGGCACTGTGAGGCCAAGAGTCAGAAAAGTGTTGAATAACTGTAAATAAGTGAAGAATAAGCTTCCCCTGTTTGTGTTTTAAGTATCTTTAGTCAATAGTTTGTCCTCTAGGAGAAGACTTTATCACCACCTACTGGCCCGTCAGGCTGGGGTAAGCCATGGGAATAGATGTTGTGCTTCCATGCGGAGATAATTGGTTTTGAATCATAATTATCTATGTGTTATATACTGAAAAGACGTTAACTGCATATTCACAAAATGTAAATGTGATGAAAACTGTGACAAAATTGAAAAGAAAGTGGTAAATGGAGCTCAGATTGTATAAAAGCTGTGCTTTTATTTTTTCACCATTTGGCTCTCATTTGCTCATTAGAAGCAATTTGGCTTTAGTATCTCGCTTTTTGACACCTCGACGTGAAGGCAGGACCAGAGCCAGCCCAGGCATGTGGCACGACAACCACATAAACATCTGCCAATGAGGCGGCTGCTTTTCACCTGCACCCAGCCAATAACAACCTGAATCAACTGGGAAAAAGGGGCAGCAGTATCAAACGGTTGACCATTAGATACGGTGCGGGCAAGAATGAACTAATTTATAACAGTGGTCAGATCTGGAAAATCATGAGCCAATATTCAAAATGGAATGATCAGAGTGACATAATATGAGGTCAAACATCTGGTGACTTTAGCTTCTTAGTTTCCAGTGGCCAGGTCAAGACATTCTGTGTGTGCAGCAGTGGGGAAACTTCTCCAACACTGGGCCATTACAGGACAAATTGTCGGGAAAGATATATGTTGTCTTTTGGAGGAGCCATTTGTTAATCTACCATTTCCTCACCCAGTGTCTCCTTACAATAAATGGCGTCGTGGAGACACGGCCTTGTGGGGGGCTGGCAGCTTCAGCTAGGGGTGTGGATTGCTGCTTGAATGATGCATGCACATATCAGAGACAAGGGTGTATGGAGAGGGAGGCTGATTTTTCCACCTAAGTGCCTTCGGAGGTGCAAAAGGGGATGCGAAGGCCCTTGGCATTGGCTGGCGCGTCTAACGGACTGGAAACAAGGCTTTATATTCAGCAATTTATGATCTCCACGCAGGGAAGGGAGTATAGAGGGGAGGAGAGGAGAGGTAGTGCCGGTAGAGACCTTGGGAGGTGAAATGAAGGACATCCTCCAAGACAAACTCTCATCAGCAGATGTCGATGAGAGACGCCCAGCTAACAGGAACAAATGGGACTGCTTCGATCTCAATCTGACATGTTGTTTTAGAAAGCCGTCCTCCGTTTTGCATTCACTCGTTCTTTCTTTCTCGCTGACAACCTGCCCCTATATGTACAATATTGAGCAAGCCCACCGGCCGCTCTCCCTGACAGGTAACATGACAGATGGGGAATATACTGGTCTAGAAAAATAATACCATCTCTGACTTTTTTTGGACTCTCTGGTAAGATAAAAACACATTCCCATGGATGAGGAGGTCTCGGAATTAACAGAAACGGCAGAACATATTTCCTAGAAACTGGACTATCTTTATCTAGTTGGGAAGGAAATAGATAGTGACAGGCACATAGCCAGACACACGGAGCAGCAGACAGTGACAAAAATATGTAGCGGTATCATGACAAAATGCATGTGGCTAATTTCTCTCTCCTCCAATCACTCTGTGCTTCCTGTGCCGTCTCCCTACTTGCCTGTTGGCAGAGTCTCCCTATCTCTGCAGGATGATTATGTTGGCAGGTACTGTAGTTATGAGACCAGGTGATTAATCCCCCAGGGAGGGGAAACAACATTAACCTGCCTCTCAGCATTTGCCATCGCATCACCTTAGGAAAAAAAAAAAAGAGGAAAAAAAAAAGAACAGCGGGTGCAGCAGCCCACTGAATATCATCCCATAAAAGGTCGGATCACACGCGCTGTGGCATTTTTCTGCAGAAACCTGGAACTAATTAAAACATTAGACCTCCGCTTTAACTTTGCTGCCAGTGCTGAGAGATGAGCACGACTGAGCGACAACTCCCACATTCTTCAAAACTCGGGTCGTGCGGTTTAATTGGAATTAGTTTAATGGAAATCATGGTTTTCTTCACCGTCTCAGTATGCGATTTAATGATGCCACAGCTCACACACTTGGTCAGCGACGATCGTTGGTTTGTGTATTATTGAACCAGAGCACAACCGACTCAGGTGTAAACTCACGGGAATGTCTCGTACTACAGCCTCATCATGGGCTCGAGAGCAACTAAATAAAGAAAGCGATTGTTAGGTGCACGGCTCAGATTTCCCAGCAGTAATGGAAGATCACTGACCTGTAAAAGACTGCCAGAGGTAGTAAGGACTCACCGATGCAACCTGTGTAGGTAGATATAAGGTAACCTCCACACGAAGAGAGGATACCCTCCGGCACCAGCAGCACAGTAGTGGCCTCTGTAGTGATGTGTTCCCTGTCACCTCACTAGAGGAAAACCAATGTTCGGTGAAAGTCACCACTACAATGTGCTCACAGTAGAGGTGGCCCTGTTTGGTGCTGTCTCATGTGCCGAGAGGTGTCATTTAGTGTGCTGTGTCAACGTGTTTGGAGTTCATCACTTCTAAGAGAAGCTTCAATAGAAGCAAAGGGCATCAAAAATGAGTGCTATACTAAGAGAGAAGTCATTAAAAAAAGGTTGAGACCACCTGGACTTCACATCTCCCATCCAAATCCAGGAAGCCCAGGGTTTAACCTCTGTGAACTGCTTTGTTTACAGTACAGTAGTCATTGTGAGTACCAGGCTAGTGGGCAGCATCACAATGGCTATGCTAACGACTTAACAGAGGTTCAGTCTTAACCCCCCCCCCCCCCGACTGTAGAACCCCTTGGATAACGATGGCCTGAATGAATGAGAATCTCCACAGACATCCTAAGTAAGATGCTGCGGATAACAGCTAAATGTGAAACTTAATTTGCATTTAGATTTTGCTCTGAATCAAATGCACAACACTGTGAGTCTAACAAACAAGCCAAAACACAACTACACAACTTAACGTCATGTTACTTAAAATAGTAATGAACTTTATTTAGAGAGCATTTCTTTACATAAAAAATTGTAAAACTGGTTAAAAAAATGGTAAAACAATAATATGATTAATAAAAGCAGATAAAACTGAGCAAAAGTGTGATTAAAATAAGACTAAAAATAAGTTTAATAACTAAAAATGAAATGAAGATAAATTAAAAGCTCACAGAGCTCCCATCTTTTATAGCTCTGGGTAAGTTGTTCCATAATTTTTGAGCATAATAAGACAATATGGTGCTTCACATCATCTTCTGTGAATGTAAAAAAACTCAGCTGTGGATGATCTGAGATCATGTGAAGGATTACAATCCACTTAATCACCTATCTAAAACAGATTTTAGTCACAATTTTCACTTCCTGATTTTCCATCCGAAAATACTGAAAATGTAAATCCCCTCGGAACTTTTATTGTCATTTAGTGCCATTCAATCCCCGTCTGTTCTCCTACAGTACCTGTCTGTCTATACCGCCCAGCCTTCTGCCGAGCCACCTATCTGTCTTCCTCTCTCTTTGGTGCAGATGGAGCAACATGACAAGGGCACGGCAGCCAGCCCATTCCCACCTTGTCATCTGCAGGCATTTCGATCTGCCACAGCGCTCTTCCATCACGATTAGGGGTGGCCTGCTGGCGGGAGGCAAGTCAGGGGATGTGTTATGTGCATGTACACATGTGTGTGCATGTGTGTGTGTGTGAGCGGGGGCGTGTGGTCTAAGGCCGATCCAGGCTATACCGCAACATCTCCGTCCTCCTCCTCCTCCTCCTCCCTGTCATCCTCCTGTCAAAGCTAAAGCCATTGTCATGGTGAGGATCTGAGGAACATCGTCCCTTTACCTCAACAATGACAATTACCTTCCCCCGGAGACGGGAAATGGCAGGTAACAGCGGCCAATCTCAGATGTGGCATTTCTGATAATTGATGAAACGCCTTGGCCCGTTTTTTGTATTTCCCATTTTTATAGATATTTTATAAACGAGTGCAGCACATACATGCACGCCCACATACACATGGGCCCTGTGTGCCAATACTGTGCACCTCTGATATGATGCATATGATGCGGTTTGCAGACATGATTGATAGCACGCAGGTCGTCCATGGCAGATTTCACCCGCACATGTACGCACATGGACTTTTTCAACCGGTGATATATATACTGGGTAATTCTGCTGCATTTTTAACCCCCTCAGCCCCAGTGTTGCACCGTTTCCTCCTGTGAAGAAATGACGCTTAATCACACCGACGTCAAACTGGTGTTTTTAAATCGTCCGGCGCTCTAGAAGCATCTCAGCGGAGGCATATCAGGTGGTAATTAGCATTTTTAATCTCCCGCTCACACGTTCCTTCCCACCTTCTGTTCTATCTTCCACGAAAGCAGCCTCAGCTTAACCCAAGGATCAACCACAAAGAGCACGTCTCCATTCTCTTCGTCTTCCTCTGGGGACATTGGAAATACAGCCTTCGTCATGCTTTCACCTTGCTGCATTAACGCGCATTACATCTGATAATAACCTCCATTTAGTCAGTGTGGGAAACATGTTTTACCATAAAGCTGTAAATGAACCTGTGAAGCTGATTTTCACCCCCTACAATGTAAATTGATTTCTAAAATGATTATTGACAACAATGCTCCATAAACAAAGTGATTGTTCCTGGTCAAAGGAGACTGAAAATAAATATGTGAAAAAATTAATCTAGAAAATGTGGTTCTAGCTGAATAGAGAAGTCAGCATTAGTACTGTAAGGTGATGAAAAGATGAGAGGACCTGTTACTTCCTCAAGTGTTTATTGGTGCACTGCCTAACAACGTTGATGTTGGATATGCAACTAATTTGTTTGACACGATTAATACTTTATCTCACTTTACCCCATTACAGTGGACATAAATAGAGAGGTCGTAAGTGCTTCTAACATACACACATATAAACACAATGTTCATCTATTAAAAATAATCAGTCATTCCATCCACATCCATTCTCACCTTAACTGTGCTTTAATGAGGCCAAGTGCTGCCACAGTGAAGTGACGTTTATTTGCAGAAATTACTTAGTTTTATGTCACTGTTTGCTCAGTTCATTCACTGTATTCAAACCCTGTATTTCCTGCACAAATTCACACACATCCAGCATATAGCCTCGCCTGTCTGTTTGTCCTGGTTGAACATGCCTCAGAAACATACACTGAGAATGGGTGTAGTGTTGTTTTTGAGCCGTTAAAACCTGTGGGATACTTTGTGAGAGGGTGGTTCGGATATTATGTGATTTCCCTATTTTGAGACGTACGAAGCGCTAATATGATACAGCGTTGCTATAGCAACAGCAGTTGTTCCCCGGTCCTTCCTTTGGTCTGGGAGTTGAGAGCGAACAAGTTGAGAAAGTAAAAGAAACTGGGTTATGTGTCATTCTGTCCAATCTGTTGTACACAGGATTGTTGTGCAATATCTTCCTGCAGTGTTGCTTCCAGCTATATACCTTCCCTATTTCTTTTTTTCCCTCCACGTCGGCCAGAGGATGATATAACAGCCTCATGACACTAGGGGGTGAAATGACCCCTGTTTGAAGTGCTTGCATATAAAGAGGGAGGAGAGCTGTTGATGGTGTGGGGCAGCAGCTCTTGGAGAGGATAAAGACCTGCTGCTTTTCATTCCAGCTATTTAACAAACACAGAGGCTGATTTAAACAGCAATACAATTAACCAGCTGCAGGGATTGTAAAACCGACCTCAGGCACCCTCAACCATAATAACAACCTTTAACGAAGTTCTGGGGTTTAGCTTAATTAGGCTTTTTTTTTTTCCACAGGCTCGACTGTGGGGACGCTTTGTGACTTGAATGCACGTCGTCTTGAAGACAACTCGTTGACGGTGTTTCCCGGTGACTGGCAGGGTGCTGTGGCCTCTGCTCTGAGGCCACACTTGGCCACCTGTATCCCATCATTCACTCTGCCAGTACCGCGGTGATGGAGGTTAAACAAAAGTCCTCTCCCCTGAGGAGCACTTTGTTTACCCTCGCCGACGTTCGCCCCTGATTGTTCTGACTTCTGTCCTGTTTACACTTGAACATCGCTCGGACTGAGTCGACAATGGAAACCGTGGGAGTCGCTTGCCCCGAATGGGACTGCATCCATCCACCCCGCTATCTTACATGCTTTGTATCTTAATGGTGTCATAGGGGTCTGCTAGAGCCTATCTGCAGCACACGTAAGGCGAAGGCAGGGAATACACCTCGGGCAGGCCTCCAGTCCATCAAAGGACACACACACACACACACACACCATACACCCTCACACTCACACCTAGACGACAATACAGAGTCTGCATTCGACTTAAGGGGAGGAAACCCGGAGAAATCCACACAGGCCGGGAGCACCTGAAAACTACAGATGCGAGAGGCTCTCAGTCCAACCTGGAATATAAACCTAACCCAGGATGTCCAGAGCATCAACAAATGGTTATAACCGATGAATCTCTTAAATGTTGCAACAATAACAAGGAGAGTTTCACAAAGGTCAAAGAAAAGCTGTGTTTTGTCCAAGCTTTCAAGACATTTAGTTTACTGTGACTTGAGAGCTAAAAACAAAGAAAAGCAGCAGCAGTCTCCCACAGCACTGTTACTAGAAGAGAATACGCTTTTATTCATACCATGATGGGAAGATTTCCCATCTTGGCAAGATGACTTGGCAAGATGGACAAAATAGCTTACAACGTAGTTGTTTTTATGCTATAACTTAGTTAGTCAGTTAACTCATTTGTAATCGCAGCACTAAGCAGGAACCTCCTTTACTGGCCTTCGTGTGATTTCCAGCACTCGGTTACCTCTGCACATGTCTGACTGGTGTCATTGAGAAGATGAATGTAGGTCAGGAGGTGAAAAGCCTGAGACTTCTGGTTGCGCAGCATTGGCAACCGGGCACGATTAGCCGTGAAATACTATGCTGCTCCACTGTAAATTAAAACTGAAATGACCCTATAGGCACAATCTCCCACAGCGCCCAAAAGGAACATTTAATATCCAGATCTCCGATTGCTTCATTTTAGCAGGCAAGGCCAGCGACCCCGGCATCAATCTTTGTGATTGGCTTAATGACGATGGCTTTGACCTCATTATCCTTGCCCCTGTGACCGTCTCTCTCCCCTCACTCATTTATCTCCTCCTCCTCTCTTCCTTACCTCTTTCTCTTCAGCGTGAGACCTGAGCAGCGCCGAGAACCGTACCGCTGTTTTGTTGAATGTCGGATCTCGCCGCGTTAATGTGGTACGATGGGGCTTCCTCTGTGACTGCAGCTGGTTCGGGTGCATACTGTGTTTGCTCTCAGTGAGGATGCATCAAAAGTGTTTTATTATTAATTCGCCAGCCGATGATTACTATTAAAGGGATTTGGATGCGTTTTTCTCAGCAGCTTCAGGGGTGTCCCTGCAATGAAATCTGTCTTAATTTGATTAGTCTGGCTGTCGGTGGAGAAGTCGAACAGCTGTGTTGATGGCCTGTTGTTCTTCACACCAACGGGGAACACTCAGTGCACAGTTTTCACCCAGAATACTGAACATACCGTTTAGGCCAGCAGTATCGGTAACATCGTTGGCCTCTGGCCTGCTTCCTACAGTACCCCTCCCTCTGTTGAGGAGAAAACACTGCATATTTCTCCAGCCGTGTTTAAATACCACTCTCAAGGTTGAGGCTGAGAGGCTGTTTGGGAGTTGTTCTCATCCTCCCCCTCGTTCTCTCTCTCTCTCACTCTATCTATCTCACTCTCTCGACCCTACAGTGAAGCATATCAAAGCCCTGCTTATGGCCTCCCTTCAATTACAGTAACACCCAGAGAGTCCTCAAAAAGCTATAGCATGAGACAAACTCTACTTCATACGACGACCAAGGCAACCTGGAACACTCGTAACGAGGATATGTGAGAAGAAACCCTCCATTTTTTTTACACCTACAGTGCATTCAGAAACCTTGCTTCTAAGGTGAAGTGGCGTCTTCCCTTTGCACGCAACATTACTCTCTCAACTCTCTACGGTAGGAGTCACCTCTGTACTCTGTTTCATTTGCTTTGTCTGGTAGTATGTACAGTAGAACTCAGCAGGTTCTTTTCATCTGTAGCTAATTACAACTATTCATTTCCTTAACCGCCCGTCTGCATGACTGCGTGACGTCTGCTGGAACCTCAATCTCAGTGCTCATTGGACGATAGGCAGGAAATACACCCCGGACAGACCACCAATCTATCACAGGGCTCCCTCTCTCTCTCTCTTACATGCACATGTAGACCATTTACTGACATGGTCACATCTAGGGGCAATTTACAGTCTCCCATAAATAGGTTTGGCTTTGGACTGTGGGTGGAAACCAGAGAAAACCAACATGTAAATGTTCCCCAGTGTTTGAACCCGGAACTTCCTTGCTTTGAGAAGACAGTACCAACTACGATGTACCTGAGCCGCCCTTCCTGTAAACAGTATCTGTATGTTCTGACCTTTATAAAATGTCACGGCACTGTGACCATGTTAGGAAACCATTTTGCTATCTAAACAAGAAGTACATGCCTTCACCTCGCAAGGGTTGAGAGATGAAGCTCTCTCTTTAGGTTTAGGTGTTTGTGACACAAATATTAAGAAATATTAATATTAATATGAATAATATACTCTTCTCCATTATATGTCACCATCTTTACCACTACTGCACTTGGTACATCTCTAACATTTTTGAGAGGTATTAGAATGAAATTAATATTTTCCAATTTTTTTTTAATCTCAAGGAGCAGTTTCTGCCACTTACAAGAATCTGTGAAACAAAGACTCACAATGAATATCTGACCAGTTATGACAATGATGTATGATCTATACTTAAAACTATATTATCTTAAATCTTTTGGTCAATTATCAGAATGACTCAGCCAGTTGTTTTCCTAATGTTTTTTATATGTATATATGTATATATTATATGTTTTTTTAATTATTCACATTAGCTGAATTTTATAATTCACAGTAGCTAGCATCCATCCAGCTGCCCACACCTCTCCTGGAAACCCCAAGTTTGTGCCCCTTCCGTCCTTTTTTTTGAGTCTTTTTCAGTGAAAACCGCGTTAATTTCAGAGCCACTGAGGAAACAGCTGAGAGGTCACGATATCACACCAAACAAACACTTGAGTTGCTTAAGATGACATTTCTTATCAGGTCGGTGCTGTTTCTGTCAAAAGCGTCTCCAAAAGCTACAAAGAGTCGCAACAATTAAGAAATGCTGAGACTAAATCCTCTTCAGCACCAGGTCTGAGGAGGCTGTTATTACAAGAGGGTGTCAGTGCATAAGAGAGCAAATCCCTCTCATCCTGCTCCTATTCTAAAATCAGTGGTGTTGAGGAGAGAATCACAGGAACAGCAACAGGGAACAGGTTCAGATATAGTTAGTCTGTTCCCGTGATGCTGATGCAGGTGAATTGTGACACTCAAACCGGTTTTGCTTTGTTGTCATAATATCTCGCCGTTAGGGATGGATGACTCACAGTTATTACACCACTGCGGCAGTATTACAGGACTTGGAGGAGCATCTGCTGCCACAGAGATAAAACTTTACCAGCAGCATTTTGCATAGTCATCATATGGTTAATGTGCTTTTAATTTCATTTACTGGAGCAGCACATCACCATCCACTGGACACTGTGTGTGTTGCTGGCGACGCTACTGTTGTCACAAGGAAACATCTCCAGAGCAGTTTTGATCATTTTCAAGTCTCAAAAGACTCTCCAAAACGGGGGCCTCAGACCATCAAAGTCAGGCAACTTATCACTTAATATTTGATCTCACTCATCAAAACACATCCCTTGAGAAATATCTGCATGTGTTGTCCATTTTAACTGTTTGCATACGGCATGATTCCTGTCCAACACAGTCACCTCCACTTCAAATACTTGAACTTATTTTTCTACTATGTACATATTATTGATGCATTTTTTTATAAGACAAATACAATCATAAGCACCAGTGAAAAAAATATATTAGAAAAACATGCAATGAAATGAAACCACTGTTGAAAGTTAAAAGCACAGAGATTAAGACAAGGCATCAGTAGGATTTTTAAAATAATAGAAAAAGATCTTTAGCTATTTTCATAAAAGTGGACTTTTCTTTCGAAAACAGTCTGGAGTTTACATGCTCTCTCCATGTCTGTGTTGGTATTCTGTGGGCAAATACATGTTGAGGTTCATGGGAAACTCTAAAGTGTGCCTAGGAGTGAGAGTGGATGGAGTGTGTGTGTGTATGTGTCCCGTGATGGACTGAGTATTCTCTGCCTTTGTCCCATATGAGCAAGAGACTGACACCAGCAGACTCCCACAACAAAGGTTAGGCACAAAGTGGTTACGATGATGGACGTCTTTCATCGTTCCTCTTCTGCTTTCTTTGCTACCACAACAATGCAAATGTCCCCACTCGGGAACACATCAGCGTTTATCGTATTTTATGCCTTAAGCTGATGTTCGTGTGCAGCTCTGGTGACCACACTAGCAACGAGGCACCGTCAGTACCAAGTCACAGGCTTTTCACTGCACAGCAAGGAGCAAAAAAAAATTGCAGAAACTCCGCAGCCGGCCTCTCCGTTTCATGTGACGTCGGCTGAACTCTTGTCCCCGTCAGGCTCCTCTCATCCTCAAAACTTGTCTTCTCCTCTCCCTCTGACGCCACACTTCAAACAGCTTTTGTGCAGCATGTTATGCTGCATAGCAAAGAGCGACCGCGTCCCTTCCCTGCGTTGAGAAGGCGCTCGGGTGTTGGAGAGCTTGTCAGCAGAAATCTGTCAGAAGTGCTCAGCGGAGTTACTGGGGCCTAAGGAGTACAATGCCCAGAGACTAAGAGGGTTTACCCTGCAAACCCAGGCACCTCACACAGAAAGTTACTTTACGGATCAGGAACGCCCTGGTTGACACCCGAAACCACAATGCCCATTGTTTGGCCATCGCAGTGTACACAATGCACTTCTATTTGCTTTGCTCTATTTTCCTTTTCAGGAATAAGCCTGAGGGTTGCTCCCTGTGCTCTCCCTCCTCATTTACTTAATCACGTCACCTTTCATTTCTTTGGATAAGTAAATAGGCCCCCCCGTCTGCTCCTTTCCTATTGGCCCAGACCGGGCCCGTCTTAAGGGGGAGGTGCTTGGAAACACAGTCGGCACAGGAGTTTCTGAAAACTTTCCCTACTTGTGAGTGAAACTGGTCTGGTAAAGATTTTTGAGGAATGTCTGTCACAGGGTTTCTTTTTTTATCTGTTACTTAAAACTGAATCTAAGGAGATCTGACGATGACCCGATGACAGTGAAGAATGTGAGAGCTTGTCTTGGATTATGTTCAGCTCCAGACGGGAATGTTCAGAGGCTTGTGATGGAATACAAAGAGCATTAAGGTAACAACCTTTCTGACCTGAATGTTGTTCATGAGCAACAAGGTTTCTGAGTTGAGACTGCAGATTAAGTGGAATAAATCCTGTCGTCTTTATCTATTTCTTTCGTCTTTTTTTATCACTTGTGCATGACTAGAAACTCCTCCCTGAACATGAAGTAAAGTAGGTCATTTTACTTGATCATCTGCATCTTTTAGGATTTCTTAAAAGGAGAATTGATGTAAGGTGAATATGAAGGACCTGCATCCTGCCCCAAGATGATAAAACAACTCTTGGGACTCCTGCTGTTCCACCTGCATGGAGATGAACAAATGTCAACAGAACATTTCCTACAGAAACACAGACAATACAGCAGATGGGAGGCAGGAAGAAAACACCGGCTTGTTTCGGAGAACAAAACGTTCCATCACAGGCAGAGAGCCGAGACTTCCTCGCGAACTCTGCTCCACTTCTTTCAGGTTTTTAGGCTAAACACTGGAGAATGCGCGCCCAAATCCTTCAAGCTATTTTATTTTAATCGGCTCTTCTGGGTCGGCAGGTAGAGAGAGGGAGGAGAGAGAGAGGAAGAAAGACGGAAACAAAGCTTTACGTTTTTATAAAAGTCACCACATGCACACAAAATAGGGTCTTTCCTGTCTGAAATCTATCCAGATATGGGATAGTCTGTGATTTGAAATGCTCCACTTCTCAGCAGCCAAACAGCCTGCCCCCCCCCACCCCTCACCCCCTGTACAATCACGTGCTTCTCAAAGATTATGTTCAAGGCCCCTGAAACCCAAATCCTTGTGTTGCCGAGGCAGTTTCAAAAATTGTGCTCTGCCCTTTTGAATGGATTGGACTTTGTGGTTGAATGCACTTCACATGTCAGAGGCGTTCAGGAAATCACATTATAATCATAAGCACCTCTCTTGTTTACGCTGGGCTTTGGCAGATATTACAGACCAGGGCGCCAGGACAGGCAAAGAAAAATGAGTTTCCAGAAGCGGCCGAGGAGATACCTTATCTATTCCCACTTAATTATATTTACTGTAAAACTATAAAGTTAAACAACAACAACAACCACAGTTGACACACTGAGCGTCTTCTTGCTTCATGTAGTTTCAGCAAAGCAAGGTCACCTTCTCCCAGTACATGTCAGTGTTTAAAATACGAGACAACTTGGCATGTTTTTCTCTTCTTTTTTTTCATTTGCTCAGTGTGTCGAACACAAACAACCCGCTCAGTTCTCACGGGAAAAAGGAGCTGCAGTCAATTTGACTGATGTCGCAGATAAACCTTGTGCTCGTTCATCTCACGTTGCTTCTCTTACAGTCGAAAATACACGTTCGGCGCTCAGCCGATCCAGACACGGCTCACGTCAGGATAAACGGGCTCCGTAACGCTGTTGTTTTGACACTGATCGGTGTTTGATTCACACAAGAGAAACCAGAGAGCAGAGTGTGGTGCTTTGGTGATTTGGCTCCAGCAGGAAGTTAAGGAATGGTACCCTCAGGGTGGACGGGGTGTTTGGTGACTGTCTCTGCAGAGATTAGGAGACAGAGAAACACAACACGAATGACCTACAGTGGTAATCAGTATAATATTTACAAGACGTTTCACCATTTCCTTTCAATATCCATTTCTGGTGCCCGAGACCCAAAACATAAGGAAACTTTTCTGTGGTTTTGTCTCGTTCTCGTTGTCAGCGTTCAGAGCCAGGGCAGGAAATATGGTTGACTGGAAAACCTGTTTGCTGCCACTCACTCTATAATCCTGGAAGCAATTAAGTTTCCCTCAAAATGTAACTGTACAAATGATTTGCAAGATGAAAACCTAATAGAAGCTGATACCTGATTTACCATGTGTCCTTTCAATAGCTTTTGCATCTAACTACATTTTAATTAGTTTGCATTTTGTTTGTATTTTGGCTGAATGCTGCCATTTAGGAGTAAACTGTACCTGCTGTATCACCAAACTAACATACTCAACAGACTGATGGATGTCTATGGATGGATGACATTCTAAAAATAAACAAAATAATGTGCTGATTAGATTTGTACTAATCATCAATTACAGACATTTCAGGACATGCAACAGCTAACATGAGCTTAGACTTTTTCTTATTTTTTTCTCACATGAAACCACCCTCAGTTTCCATCAAGCGATTTCTAAAAGAATGTTCTCTGGTGGTTAACCAACCAGGCACAAAGAGGCCGCTCAGTTGAATAAGAGAGAATGGTTGACCTTTGGTGTTGACTCAATGCCTTGACCTCTGAATGCATCTGATGCAGAAAAGGCGTGACATCATACATCTGCATTACATAAAGTCTCTCAACCAGGAGACACGGATAAAAACAGGAAAAAGACTATGTAGGCTTGACGTTAACACGGTACTAACTTCAGCAAAACATCTCTACACATTCATTTCAGCAGTTTATATATTTCTTTTATGCTCTGCTTTGATGTCACTGTCATTTGCTTTAAAAATATCATCATCTTGAGCTCATAGTCTTATGTCATCTTCTAGCAGCCTCACATCAGTGGAAAACAGCCTCACACCGTAATATTTCTGAGTGCCAAGGAGCCGGCCTCTGCTAGGACTGGTCCACAATGAGGGACCGTTTGGAGGAGCTGCAGCAGACGGCGCAGGACTTTTCCGAGGCACAGAGCGACAGCACCAACCCTTTCTCTGGGGACGTGGACAGCGACGAGGCTGTGGCGGTTGGGGTCATAACGCAGCAGGCTGTGGTGTTCGAGGAGGAGCCCATCATTGAGACTTTCCTGGACGAGGCTCAGAAAATCAGAGATGATATCACGGTGCTGGAAACGGAGGTAACTGGAAATAGAGCAGCGTTGTACTGTGAGTTTTAAAATGATCATAGGCATCTGTTTATTGCTTTACACGCTATATAGTTTATAGATAATATAAAGTGAATCAGAGCAACCACATCTGATTTTACCTTTCACAACATAAGCCAAAAGATTGAGATGCTCTAAAATAACAAACAAGGCATTATTACAGGTTACAAAACAGCCAAATTATCATACATTTTGGCTTTTGTGGAAATATTTTATTTTACATAATATGGTTCTGAAAGTCAGTGCAAAAAAACAATAATCGTACATCTGGCAACACTGGAGTAAACGCAATAGTCTGCTTTTCTTTGTAGATAATTGGAAGCACTAGGTTTTTATTTTCCATTTTTTGAATCATGTTCATGTTACTAAACTACTAGCCTCACATTTTCTGCCTGACAGTTAACATTTGTATTATCAATGGTCCGAAGTGACACTGGAGCTAATTAGCGCTAACCACGGCCACGTACAGGTCCTGAAGTTCAGCCAGCAGCAGAAGACCCTGGTGGCCACGATGCGCCGCTTCAGCGTGATGAAGAAGGAGAGCAGCATCACCCGGGACATAAAGCTGCAGGCGGAGAGCATCCACCGGCGCCTGGACGCCCTTTCCAAACAGGTCCAGAGGACCGAGGAGCAGCAGGGAGCCGGCGCCGTTACAGCCAGGATACAGCGCTGCCAGCACGCAGCACTGCACCGCAAGTTCCAGCAGGTCAGCGAGACGATGCCACCACTGCATCTCGGTTGTTTTCATACCCGGAGGTGACGAGGAAGCACTGTGATGAAACATTAAGCAAAAAAAAACATGTTTATGGGTATTATGTAAATGTAGAAGAGCAAATTTCATCATTGCAATCATGTTTGTCTTTCTGACATGAGGGCAACAAGTGCAAATTCAGTTTTGTCTTATCGTATTACAGGCAAAGAAAACAATTAATGCGTCAAGCTGTGCCGGTGCAAAACTACTGAGGAACCAAATGTATAGTTTACATTAAAAATGAAAAAAGAAAGAAAAAAGATGGTAGCTCAAATATCTTCTCATTTTTCACCCCCCCTCCCACCTCCGCCCGCTCTTTATTCTCCCTCTTTGCTATAATTACATCCAGGTAATGCTGCAGCATAATGAGGGTCTGCTGAGCAAGCAGGAGCGCTGCAAGCACTTTATAATCCGGCAGCTGGAGGTATCGGGTAGAGATGTGACAGAGGAGGAGGTGAACGAGATGGTGGCCACGGGAAACTGGGAGGTCTTCAACGAGAACCTGCTGAACGACGCCCGGATCACTCGCTCGCAGCTGTCTGAGATCGAACAGCGACACAAGGTGCAGATCTACCTGCTTCCAAGACACGTCATTACTACTTTGTGTGTTACTTTGTTTATGCTTTTTTATTTTACTTCTTGTCCAAAGATTTGGATACACTTGGGAGGTGAAATATTTGTAAAAAAAAAAAAAAAAGCAAATTGGTTCTTAGGTGATAAATTTTATTGTCACATAGTACTGCAAATTCTTTGGATTCTGTATGTTAAAAACACATGAAAATGCAAATGTGAAGGAAAGAGTTGCATACATACTGCTCACAAATACTGCAATCATATCAAATCAAATTTATGTTCTCACATCAAACAAAATCACGTGCCACAAGGCTGCTAAAATGTCTCAAGCTGAAACACTAATTGATGCTCATGAGGAAAACATATTGTTCATATTCATATGAACACGGTAGAACAGAAAGCTTCTATTTATGTCACTGAGCATGAAAAATCAATCCTATATGTACAATAATTGGCATTTATATGACAAACAAGACTGCTGCATAACAGAAACTAATGCTATTGTAGTAACAGTAACACTAGTTGACAGAATGAAGAGGTCCTAATGCACAATGCTTTGCAGGCTGTACAGAAGCCTCTATTGCACATGTGCTTAAGAGCACACTTATTGCATTGATCCTAGTTGTTAATTGCTCTCATTCACGCTCATCCCAATACGGTGTCTCGCACTGCAAAGAGGTGTGACGATGGCGCGTCTCCTATCACTACGTCAAGCCGAAGAAAAACAAACTGGAAATGAATCTCTTACGGGCTCCCACTGTTGGGGCCAGCCGTGATTGCTTTGGCTCCGGTCGTTTATTATAATGAACAGATACTTGGAGCGCCACGAGTAAGCCAGCTCCATACCAGTGCAAAGAGTCGGCGCTGGGATATTTTGAGTTCTCGGGGTCATGTTGTATAACGAGTTGGATCGGTTCCCTCGTCGCGTCTAACTTCTCCGGCTCGCTCTCCAAGCACCTCCAGCCTCTGACTAATGTTGCACACATCCACGGCGTTAATCCCATTATCCCTCTCCTCCAACAGGAGCTGCTGAGCCTGGAGAACAACATGAAGGAGCTGCGGGACCTGTTCATGGACATTTTCATGCTGGTGGAGGAGCAGGGGGCTCACATCGAGCACATCCAGTCCAACGTGGAGAGGACGCAGGACTACGTGGCCACGTGCAACGAGAAGTTCAAGCTGGCGGCGCGCTACAAGAAGAAGAACCCGCTCCGACAGCTGTGCTGCTGCTGCTGCCCGCCCTGGAGATGCTGCATATGAACACACTTGTTTTTTTTGGTTCTTTTTTCCCGTACCCGATGAGCACTATCTCTCAGAGGTTTGGGCTAACCTGTTGGAAAGGGATGCTCCCGGTGAAGGTTACGCCAACGAACGTAGCTGCGCCCAAGACGGATTCAGCCGAGCAGAGAAAACAATTAGGGCGGGGGAAAGGCCAGAAATGGAATCCGAGGCGCTTGTTTCTTTCAAGAGGATGTGAGACGCCGGCGATTGGAAGAGACAGTTCAGCGAGTGCTGCTCACCAACTCTGCTGCTTATTAGAGACCTTCACTGTCATCTGACAGAGGTCACAAACAAGGGGAGGCCACTGTCTCTGCCACATCAGCAACACTGAGATGCCACCTTTTTACACCACCCCCACCCCTCTCACCTTTTTATTCCTGCCTCAGGAACTCTAGTTAATGACCTTTTTTTTTCATATACATATATATATATGTATGTAGTACAAGCACTTTGAGACTTTATCCTTATTCGTTTTTTCTTTGCAGCAGAGTTTAATTTAACGTGTACCAGCTGAAGATACTAATTCTTAGAGATTTCGAGCCATTGTGCATTCATTCGCTTTTTGGTTCACATGCAGAATAAAAAGAAAAAAAGAAAAAAAAAACAAGAGAGGAAATTTTACAATTAGTCATTAGTCCCATTTGCATTTCAAAGCAGAATAGTTTTAAGTGGGGGTGGGGGTCTTTATGGGATTTCAAAGAGGCGGAGATTCACGTAAAAGTTTGAATAATGAGCCTTGATTAAAATATTTCTGTCATCGTGTCAACACTGCGGAAAATCAGCAAAATCATTGTTTCCAAAGGAGATGGAGGTGGATTTTTTTCCCTCCTTAGATTTTGTATTTTGGAGTGGAGTTTGATGAAAGGCAGGGTTAGAATTATCACATCACCACCAGAAACTGGACAAAACCCACACGCACATGCTAAGAACATGTAAACCCCAGAAAGAAAGAGTCTCTGTACACTTAACCATGGAGCTTCTTGCTTTGACCATACGCATAAGTCTTGATCATAAAAAAAACAATATGTAATCCATGTCAGAATTTTAACCCTTCATATATGCCTAAATTTTGCATTAGAAGTGAGCACAAATTTACTTTCAATATTCTGAATGGGATTAATGATAAATGTGTAATACGGTAATAGCAGATTTGTATTTGAAAATATCAAAATAAATGAAAAAAAAGACCCCCCTATTTTCCAATTTCAAAGAGACATTAGAAAAAAAGTAATTAGAAAAATAAAACTCGAAAAGGACACTTTTGAATGAATATGAGGGTTATCAAAAAGGCCAAGGCTCTGAATAAGGTCTATAGCTCTGGCCAGGCGAATACCAGCAGGTTTATACTTAACACTGGGACAAGCATAAACACACTCAGACGTGTCGGTGTATGCTTATGATTGACTGGTCAAAGTTTGCTGCTTTGCTGCTCACCCTCTCTTAGGACGATCTTTTTCTCACTCTGACGATTAATTAGTCACTTATTTCAAGAGGTGAAGCCGCATCGTGCTCACTGATTGGGAGAACGGCTCCACGCTGGTCTCTGATTGGCTGTCACAGGGATACGCTTTAGTGACGCAGTGACCGCCAGGTGTCTGGTGTCTGGGAGTGAAATAAAAAAGAAAAGTACAGGTGAACTGGGAGTGCCCGAATCAGACTGGAATATCAGGTTCGTCCGCTTGTTCCAGACCTCTAGACAGCATACTGGAGATATGGAACGGTGTGTCAACAAAACCGTTAGCTTCCAGCCCACAGTGAGAGTAAGCAGGAGAGTTGGTTTTTTTAATGAAACGACTCCACATTTTGGCACAAAAAAACTGGAACCTGAGCTGAAGTTTTAGTGTGAAATTCCCAAAACGTTCCCTCTATGCAAGTCTCCAGCAGACGACAACTCATGACACCAAAGGAGACAAAGCCGTCACCTGACGCCTCATTTAGTTCAGCTGTTCCTCACTCTGCTGGCTCAGGTCTGCTGGCTCACGGTCCAAACCTCTGAGTTCTGCATCAGTCTCACTCTAGCTGGAATTAAATATTAAAACAAAGACGTAAATACATCACACGTGTAAATGTGAAGATATGCAAATCGAGTAACGACGCATTTCAATCCGGAGCCAAGTTTCTGCCTCCGACGGAGATGAGAAATGAAGCGCTGCTGCAAATTGCAGGGATCCTGAACAGCAACAATGCCATCCAGTGTTCATTGAGATAATTACCAGTTTTAAAAAAGAGAGAGAGCAGAAATCAGTCTGACTAATGTGTTACATGGGCTTATATGCAACTATGGAGTTGTCACACCTGGAAAACATATATTAAGAAAAAGAGGGGGAGAGATTTATAGATTTGATGATACATACAGGTTGTAATGTGATGCTGATCTCAGCCTCTGCTGCTTGTGAACACAGACAGACAGAGTCATTCTATTTTTGCTTCATCTTTGAAGCATCTTTGCTTCATCAAATCATTTCTGGTCGACCGACTCTGAGAGAAAACATAAACAGTATAACACAGTAAAATTCAGACTGATTTATTCGTTCATTCCCCTGCTGTTATGTTTCCACTTTAAACATGAACCATGATCATGAATCATAAAGGGAATGACGGGACAGGTCAAACTCAGAGCGTCACAAACGCGTCACACGCTGAGCCGCGGTAAACACGCAGCAGCTCCGTAGCTGGCAGGACAAAGTAAAGCGGCAATTCATGGAGAAAGTGAGTCGGCTTGATTAAATCAGCTGGAATTATTCCAAACAAATGAGCAGACGAGCAGCAGGGATCCGGCAGGCGTCTGCAGCCTTGAGAGGAGGCTTCAGGAACGTATCTGTGTTGTCCTTGAGAACGGCAGACTGCTGGGTGGTGAGTTCAGGAACCTCTGGACGTCTGACCCCCCCTCAGACTCCAGGTGAGGCAGCTAAGACCGCTGCTGTGCTGCCTGCTTCACATTCACACTGTCACACAGTCTGTGCCTGGTGCAACAACTGCTCTGATCTACCCCTCCTCCCCCGCCATGGAGCCATGATCCCGTATTTCATCTGAGACCACTGCCCGGGCCAATCAGGAGTCATCCTGGTCCTGGTCCTATCAGAATCAACTCTGGACTCTGAGGATCTCTGCTGAGCTGTGCACAGGGAGCGCCTGCTCCGAGATCTAATCACCTGACCACAGCAGGGCGTCTCTATCTGCTCTGCAGCCAGAGGCGGCCATGTTTTCCTCAGCAGACCTGCTGAGCCCATACAGCAGCCAGTGTTATAGTCTGTGTTGCCTCCATTAAAACATGATAGAATGGGTTGTTTTCTAGTCTTTACGAGGACTTGAGTTCAACACTTTAAAGCTATAGTGCGTAACTTATGTTGCCCCCTAGAGGAATTATGCATAATTACAATGCAGATTTCTCTTTCGAGCAGCACGCTCCCCTCTTCACCCCCATCCCCTTTTTGTTGTGAGGTGAAACATGTCATTGTAGACCAGTGCAGGAATGTCGCATACAAAACAAATACTGAAAAATACTGTGAAGCTGATTGGCTCAAGCCACTAGTAGTGGCTTGGGCAAAACAGGCATTCACACACTATACTGTAGGGTCAACTATGCTACTAAAAATATAAAAATATATGGCCTAAAATGTAATCTGAGACACATTCTATTAGATAACTCCATGTAAGTTTGATCTTCCTGTTGAGTTGCAACTAATTAATTGACTATTAATTAATGTATTATATATGAATATTACATAAAATAATCAAAAAAAGAATTAACCATATTAAATATTAGAAAACATTCTAAATAAAACAGAAAAGAGAAAATACTAAAAGATTAAACCAAGGCTCTTTAATGTGACTTACTATTATTGCCCTCTTGTTTCTTTTGTTCTATGGGACAAAAAGTTGAGGTGTCGCTTAGAACAATTTTCCTTTTCAACCAAACTTTTCTACAATTTGCTACAGACAAAATGTTGTTTTCTGCAGCTAATAAACCTGGGAAACAGATAAATCCCGTCACAAAGTAAATGTGTTCTGATTACCATTGAATGCTCAACAACTACTCCCCCAGGACCTTTGACTGTTGACACACTGATGGCAAAGTACCAGGAGAGCTTCAGTATTTGGCTCAAGGTTACTCGACTGAAAAATCAAAGTCCCAACAAACCGGAGGAGCGCTCCACCTCCTGAGCCTCCGCCGCCCTCGCTACGTCTTCATGTTGGGTGAACGGCTGGTACGGTCGCTGCGTCTCTGTGCACGTGGATGCTCCGATCGAATACAGCAACCGTATATTCATTGCGAGTGCCGCTGCCCACATTCCAGACGAAGCCCATCAATCAGGTCTGATTTAACGATAATGTGAACATCTGAGACACATGAGGGTTTACGACGCTGATCATGGCTGACAGAGACACGGCGACGTCTGCGGCAGGTATTTCTCCTATCTGCCCTGTCAGTCATGAGGTCTCTCTCTCTCTCTCTCTCCCCAAATATGTGAACAGCATCAAAGAGGCCCTCCTGTGAGTAACACCAGCTGTGGTTATAGAGCGCTGACATTACTTTACTGCCTGGTTTTATCACTGCCATCAAAACCTGAACAGAGAGATATCAGGAGCCACAGAAAGTGATAAATCAAAGAAACTGCACAGCCAGTCTGGCAACAGCCGCAGCAGCAGCAGCCATAGGAGCAGTGATACAGTGGCTCCACTCAGTCCTGCAGCCGTGCTATGAAAACATTATTTCGGAGTTGTAGCAAAGTTCCCCGTTATTGAGTTCAAGTTTGGTGCTGGTTTTAGCAACAAGTGACTGAGGGAATCATCAATCTGCCACATCTAGGCAGCCTGGGGCTGAAAAAAAGCCTTGTGATGGAGAAAAAGTTGGTGCAATCACGCTGTAGACAAGAAGTAAAGAAACTGGTGCGTCCTATTGTCGATTATAGGTAAAAACTATTGATTTCATAGTCAACTGATCTGGGGATTACTATGTCGATTGATTAATCAGTGGTTTGGTGAACTGTAAAAATTTGGTCTTTAAATACCTTGCTTTTGTTCTTCACCTCAATGTCAGTCAATCATCTGTCACAGAGACCAAAGAAACTAGAACATATTCACATTTAAGACACTGAGACCAAAGAATTTTGCACATAATTTTATTTAAATGGTCAGTTCCTATTGATTGCTGAAAAAGTTGCCAATTACTTTTATTAGTCAATTAATCAATTAGTTGTTGCAGCTTCACCCAAGGACTCTCTGAGGCAGGACACACTTTTCCTGCTCTACTGGTATGTAGCGGCTGAGTATTGACAAAGACAAGAAAAATGCCAGTGACTACGTCAACTAGCGACAGCAACCATATCGATAAATATACAGTGTATCAGTGCAGTTATGCATATGGAAGATGTAACACAAATATGCATACATGCGACATACAGCAAAGTCTAAGTGTTGTAGTGCAATAACTGTGACGTCATACAGTCATCCTGCAGGTATTAGTAGTATATAGTTTGTATAACAGTTATAATAGATATTTTAGTCCAACAGGTTTAAAATATATATATTACTTTTTTATTGAAGCTTTGGGGCCTCAGTGGTCCTACTGATTCCTTCCTTTAAAAGGTTGTTATTGGCACAGACACCAGAGTAAAAGAAACACGAGCAAAGATTATGTTCACACATGTTAACCTGACCTGTTCAGTTCCTTGGACCTCTGGATTTGTTATTCATTTCAGGGAGCCCTTAACAACAAGCTGCCTGAGACGTTAAGGTAAACTCTGGTGGCTCGGGCTCTGTAAACCACCTAATGAGAGGAGTTGACCGTTATGTATTACCTACCGAAGGACGAATGTAGAGACTTAAATATTCTGTCAGAGTGATATATGAGCCCGAGCTGCGAGAGCTCTGGGAAGACTGGGGCACGGTGTCCGTGTGCGCGCCAGCTGTGTGGATCCCATGCAGACAGAGCGAGCGGTAATAGACACGTCTGTGTGTCGCCGCTGCGCCGACTTAAGAGATATTTTCATCTTGTCTGACAGGTGGCTGGATGAACCAACACGGGCTTTAATGCTCAGCATATGTGAGCCGGGCGTGAGACAAAGGAGAGCATTTTGAGGTTCGTATGTACGCGTCGGCTCGCTGTCAGTCACCGTGGCGGCCGTGGCCACTGTTCAGGACACAGACAGACAGACAACCGAGAGTGTCACAGTCTAGTCTGCGACACCGGCCTGGCATCAGGTCACCAAGAACGGCCGACGATCCTAATGGAGTGGGAGAGTTTAGCTCATACTCCGGTCGAGCCTAATTTATTTTCATCTCCTTTCCCAGACGCTCCACACACTTTGCTTCCTTTTTGGAGCGTTCCTGATCTCTCCTCTCCTCTCCTCTCCTCTCCTCTCCTCTCCTCTCCTCTCCTCTCCTCTCCTCTCCTCTCCTCTCCTCTCCTCTCCTCTCCTCTCCTCTCTTCTTCCTGGCAGGGATGTTGTGATAGCGACAGATGTAAAAGACGACATGAGAAGATGTGCAAACACTTTCGGCGGAGATGATGCATGCCGCCACAGCTGCGGCCGTGAATAGAGCCCGCAATCAGGCTGTCAATCAGGGCCCCGGGAACGGAGGCAGAACTCAGCCCACAGCTTCTCTGCTTCTGACTGGGAAACACAAGACGGGAGCTTTTTCGGATCATCCCGGGCTTGCAAGACACTGCTTGCGTGTCTTTCCGATACTATCACTCACTCACGAGGTCGGATTCAATATCTGAAATCTATCAGTTTTGCTTTTCATTTCTTGAACCTCTTCATAATTGAACTTTCTACTCAGTTCTGGTATTTAATGCTTTGGATGTGCAAGACAGTGCATTTTTACTAACCCCTGAGCCTCCTCTTTAGGTTTCATAGAGGCGGAAAGTGGCCAGCAGAGGGCGCTGATATCCAAGAATAGGTCAGTCAGTCCCTGTTGCTGGAGCCTGTGCTGCCCATTACTTTTCTGCAAAGTAGTAAAACAGTTTCCCAGCTCCAGCTCTGAATATTCCAGTCGCTCTCACGCAGGAGGCTGCATTCTACACCTCAGCGCCATCGATTAATGCACTCGACAATAAAAGGTGAGCGGTGGGAGGGCGCAGCTGACACAGTCGTCAGGATGGAGGAGAGGTGAAAATGAACCGAGACGTGGCTGAATAAAACATGTCTCTGAGGACATGGCGCCTGGCTTTAACCGTTCTCCGGGCTCAGATGCATCTGGGAGCATCCCCGATGGTTAATCCACTCTGAAAGAAGACATCCACGCTCGGGCATGTATGCACGTGCTGTGTGGGGAGCAAACATGCGACAAAAGGAACAGGCTGTTTGCTCTATCCTGACTCTGCCTTGGGAATGCAGTGCAAGAGTCTCAAGTGAAGATTTTCAGTGGTACTACTCCTTACAAAATACTGTCACAAAATAAGCAAATTATTTGGAAAAAGTCGAAGCAATATAGGTGATATTCAATTTTACATTGTGTGTGCGTGTGAGTGTGTGTTTTTCCTGGAGCCTATACTTTTGACCTTGCAGAGGAGCACACAAGCTATTAAGAGCAATCGCTGCGATGTTGTCTCAGCCCAGTCCAGTCTGTTTAACAAGTAATACGATCCTGACTCCAGGCTCTACTCTACCTTGTCATCAAACTCTGCAGAAATTGATTAGATGGCTCCCTAAGCTTCATAATGTTATTTACTCTATTGGATAACCGTGTGGGGAAACAGTTGCATGGTCGGGCGCAGAAGCAGTAAAGTGCATTCAGCACAATTTCTGCTATGATAATCAAAAGTGAAAAGTTGTGTCTGGTCTCCGAGCCAGGCCCAAGTGCTCTGCTGACATTAAGATATATTGTAAATTGTGCTTGCATATGTGTGACAGTCTAGACGGAATCGCTGTCTTTTTGCAATAAAACGGATGATTATACAGTAGATTTTCACTGTAACCAGAGTCAAAAGTTGGTCCTATTGAAGGAAAAGGATTTTAATTCGCATCCAAAGTACTTTTAGGGGAAAAAGAAATTCTATCAAAGAGCTGTGACCGGTTAGAACTACTGTGTGTAAATTACCCAAATCATGTCCGATATCTTTCTGAAGTGGAAAAATGGAGAGCGATATCAGATTCTCTCGCTTTTACGCAGGAAGTAACATGTGGGTTTTCATTTGAAGTGAACAACAATAAATGTCACCAAACATTACAGAATCCGCATTCGGAGTACCTCCCCCCACCCCACCCCACCCCAACTCACCACTAAATCCTGCAAAGAAACATCTGTGTTCTCAGTAATTTCTGCATCTGCCATATCTGCCTGCACCATCTATCTCCCGTCAGAGGGGATATATAGTCTGTTGTCTTGCTTTCAAATCTGACTCGGAGATGTTAAAGAAAAAGAAAAAACGAAACAGTTTTATATTAAAAATGTACTGGATAATAAAACACGGTTTGTATTCACTTGAAAGTGTTTGAGACAGAAACGTATGCTTACTGTGCATCAACTCTGAGCAGTCAGTATTGTTTGTTCCAGTTCTGACTCTTCATCTTCATCCATCTACCAGACACTTTCTCATGCGATCTTGCAACAATCGAACGTTTTGCTGTAGAATAACTATGTGACCTGTGCAAAACTATTGAATAACACACACATTCGTCTTCATCAAGCGCTGCATTTCAGCACTGACCCATCCAGTCCGTTCTCTCTGGCACTTGTTCCATCACCTCCCATTGAAAACAAACTCACTCTGCTGTTCCTGTTCCTAGGAGCTTCATCTTTTGGAAGCGGAAAAACAAACGTCCCCGTGCATTTATATCAAAAACACAGCCATGAAATAATTGAGTTCCCATTTCAGCGGTTTTTGGAAACAACCGCCCCGCGACCGAGCGTAATTTTGAACTTGGCCCTGTTTACTCTGACTGAGGTGTTTACATGGAGCTTTTCTATTTTGTTTTGGCTCGTAAACCCAATTCTATTCAGGATATTAGGCTCCATGTAAACACAGCAATTTGATATCACATCAGTCTGGGTTCGGAGGCTGAACCTCAGGGAACCCACTCCAGCTTCTCCGCCGGCCAGCGAGGAGATAATCGACCGCCCGAAGTTCCTCACAAAAACTGTGCCACAAATTGAAATGGATGAACTGGCCCCGGTTTAAAGACGAGCCGCGACTCTCTCTCTAAACACGACTGCTTAATGCGATTATAATCTCCTCAGTGTTTTAATCTACTCTCTGATGAAATATGCCGCGCAGCTCCAGTGAGAGGGCCGAGCGGCCAACAATCAGGAGTGTCACTGGGTTATGGATTACGGCGGCTTCGCCCCGGTCCAGGACTCAGCCCGGGGACTTCATAAAGCTCCTGACTCCTGGCCAGGCTCTCATTAGGCCCACGCATCCCTGTGCCCTCCGTCTGACAGCTCTTGGCTCATTGTAAATGTGTCTGCGCTGAAATGAGTTTCGTGAGGCTAAACCATGTGTGTCGCGGCTCAGAGATGACGACATAAACACACACACACACACACAGGCATACGATAAGACAGGATGATGTAGAGCAGCGAGGACAGTTTCTGTGTGAAACATGTCAGTTCAGAAGCATAATCCTCCCAAATTTGGCCAATTATTTATTTATCTCCGCTCCTCGTTAGTGCGACGGGGCTCCGGGGAGCATGGCAAATATTCAACCCGGTGAGGGAGAGAGAGGAGAGACGGAGTGGGACTGGCGCCTTGTGATGATTTTCCCAGATACAGAAATAGACGTTTCTTCCACTGCATGAGCTGATTATTAATAGTTTTTACAGTTATTTTTCCCGATCTAGTTTTCAAATGCCGCAAAACCACCACAGAAATTCAAGCTGGAGCATTTAACCTGCTTAAACTGACTCTTAAACTTGCCGGTTGGTGGTAAAGCCGAGGATATGTCCGTAAGAGCTGTGACAAAGTTTATTGAAGATTAAGACACAAGAGACAAAAATTTGTGGTGGCTGAGTAGAATTGTAAGGTCCCTGGTCCGTGTCCTCGTCAAACAGTGATTTTCTGTGTGCAGCTTTACATGTTTTCATTTTGTCTGTGTGATTTTTTGTTTTCTCCTCCTGCTTTCCTCACAATCTAAAATCATACATGTTAAGGTTGATTAGAACTTGACCCTGTCTGTGTGATAAATGGACACAAATAAATCATCTACATATAAAACTATTGGATTATGGAATATGACAAGTAGAAAAATAAACTTATCGATTTTATGCGCACATGTTGGGATGTTGAACTGAAAGTGAAAAGCAAAAATCAATATGTTAGATAAAACTAAAGCAACAGGATGCCTCAGATTTGTATCTAAGAAGTAAAAAAGTCTACTGTAAATTGTTATTTCTTACAATACATGAAATTGTTTCAAAAATGACAAGACAAAACCGTAAAACCTCATGACACCGCAAAGATAGAGGCAAAAACATTAAACTCTCAGATAACTTGTCTCACAACAGTTTTGAGTCCCTTTCATTGTGATTTCATAGTCAAAGTTGTCTGTGTGAATAATAAAAACACTACTAATAACAATCATAAAAAAGACAGAACTTGAAATGTCTGTCAACAACTTTGTCACTTTTGCTGTGAAACCCTTCAATTTGTGCAATTCATGAGGATTTACACCTAAACTATGTCTCCTCCACGCCTGTCAGTGAGGATGTCAGCTGAGAAGCAATGCCATTCACTTCCCCCCTCTTTTTTTTCATAATGCATTCCATTTTTCTCTGAACAGCCCCTTGTGTCTGTTGAAATGGAGTGTATTTAGGGGAGATACTGGGCTTCACCCTGGAAATGACTGCTGACACTTTACAGACATTCACTAAACTCGACGCTGGGAAAGGAAGAGGGAGAGAGAGAGAGAGAGATAGAGAGTGTGGGGAGAGAGAGAGAGAGAGAGAAAAAGACTAATCATGAATAAATTTTCCTCTCATACACGTGGCCGAGATATTCTATTTACAACACATTTCTTTGGCTCTTTATATCCAGTTAATGAGATTTCAAATACATGTGAAGTGAGCGGCATTTAAATTGCTATTCAGTCTGGAGGCATGGCACTGGAAAAGGGAGGGATTCCACCGGATGACAGAAGAGCTATTACCGTACCCGCTCCATTCGGTGCACTGAGCGGTTCTGGGAAATGCAATAAGCAGCAGGCGCTGCTGGGGGATTGTTTGAGGGCTGGAGACTTTTAATCTGGCGAAGGTGTGGCGAGCAAGAGAAAGGGAAGAGAGGTGTGAAAAGGACGGCGATATTAAAAGAGATGAAGGGGCGGTCCGGGAGAGAGAGACAGAGAGAGAGAGAGGATCCTCGCGTTTTTAATCAATCCGTCACGTAAATTTTCTACAGTTTAACTGGGATACCTCACGTAAAAAGGTCCCATTAAATCAAGCCGGAATAATCACGGCGCAGCATCGCAGTGCCAAATATGCGCATACATGGAGATGTAATCAGGATGTAGAATATCTAAACCAAACATGTGGCGCAACCTCAATGTAAGCAAAGGAGAACAAACGAGCAGATCGGATATCAGAATCAAACTGGACCTAATGTGGACTGAGGAAACAAAAATGAGCCACATCAGTGACGGGGGACACGGCACTGTAAACAACGACAACTCCAAAATAGGTTTAAACTAACTCTCGTCCTGTCCTTTTACTGTATTTGGACATAAACTGTCCACACACTGAACAATGGACTCATGCAAGTTGTGCAATGATACAGTACATGAGCCAAGCTCACCATGATTTATATTTAATAGCAGCCTGTGGTCCAACGTAACTCAAATCATTACTTTATGCTGACATTGACCGATGCTTTTTATTTTTTTTTTACTTTAGCCATAATCAAAAACATTAAGCCTGAACTTTATCGTGATAAGCAACAAATGGATTTTGTTCCTCGTATCCCTATTGATGAACAGTTGTTCAGGCCTCACACACACACACACACACACAAACACACCCACACACACATGCAACCCTGTTTGACCCGTCTCTCATCCGGGTGACATAGACCACAGGAGGAATGAATAGTGATGAGCCTGAGAGGACAGCAAGGCTCCTCACTCTCTGCAGAGTAAGTAAGAGGTGAGCAAGACACATTGAGACAAACAGAAAGAGAGAGAGAGAGAGAGAGACAGAGAGGGGGAGATCAGCAGGATGCATGAGGGCCGGGGACTCCGCAGCCCCTCCAGAGGGGACCTGCCAAGTGCTGACAGCCCCTTCCATGACACCCCATTAGACTTCAACATGGACTGCAAGCAACCAAGAGCCAGAGTAGCTCTCAGCGTCACCGGCCGCAATTTGTTTCCAGCCAGCATTACATAGGTTTTAAAAAGCGGATCGCCGTGTTTACCGTTGTGCCCGGGGAGCGAGCAGTCCGAGGCGGTTCGTGGCATCCACAGATGTCACTGTCATTTAGATGCATTTCATGGAAGAAGAGTTCAATCCATTTTCTACTTTTTCTTTTTTTTTCGCAAGGGGAAAAAAAAAAAAGTTTTGGGAACTTAATCCATAGATAATTATAGGCCTTGGTGATCCAGTAGGCTGTATAGCAAAAAAATAATAGAGGAGGGAGTATCCAGTGTATTATTTATGACAAGTCATGCCAAGCCTGCGCGCATCAAAATGTAAGGAGAGACGTCAGCTGCACCTCCTAAAGCGCAGTTCCATAGGAAACATCCCGTCACCAGCTCCGGACTTCTGTTCAGCTGAATATTAGGCTTTATTGGAGTTAAAAAAAAACCCTGAAATAACATTAGGGTTCCACTCAGAGGATTAAGTTATCTGGAGGTTATCTTCCACGTCTCCATTGTTCAAACAAGACCATCGCATCGAGGAGAGCTTCGCTTCCACACAGCGGATGCTGTCACAACTAATTTCACATACTTGGAGCGATGATTTAGAATTGCGCTGAAACCCTTTTTAAAGAGGTCCCATAATATATATATATGGTTTTAATGGTGGCTCCCAACCAGCCGGATCCAAGTGGTTTTAATGGCCATGGTGTGTTTGACATGTAGCATGCAGCCGATCCGGAATAACAAGCCCGTATATTGTTCAAATCTGTCATAATTTTTCATGAAGTGAGTTACAGTGCATCTGGATACAGCCTGTCATCCCGTGCTACACTGCTGTTATTGTTCTGCCCTTCCTCCTCCTCCTCCTCCTCTGGATGCCTCAGCGAGAGCAGCCCTCGTGCCCCTCCCCTCTCTGCCGAAGCCGCCATGTGTCTATTCAGGTTGCAACGATGCCGGATGAAACCAATACCTATGGATTCCATGAAGGAAAATGTACGCAGACATCGGCCCGTGACATCAAAATGACACAGCTGCCGTAGTTGTGCTTCTACAATTTCCAATCGGAATAGCACTCGTAAATACGCACAGGACACTTTTGACTTTGGGACAGATGGTTTTCTAATGCAGTAACATTCTTCAGATAATGGTTTTTAAGGGTTCCAGGAGTCGCTTTTCCTCACAGTGGACACCGGGAACCAGGTAGTGGTCTAATCCATCTTGTCGGGAATCCCACGGTGAGGGGAGAGCCCTCCTCAGATCGGACATTCATCACAGTCGGTATTAATAAGATGAGTTTGTTGGGACTGTGAGTCAACAGGTACCACGGGACGTGTTCTAGCAGGTCAGAGGCTCCACGCACACACACACACACACACATAAACACACACGCACACACACAGACACACACACACACGCACACACACAGAGTCTGTATCGTTGTGTATCCTGGTCCACATGTGTCATTTCTGCAAAAGACATTTGAAACAGTTTAAGAAGCACTGATATTCAACTGGCATAATTAAGCAAATGAGTGATTCTCCATTAGCGTTTCCATGGGAGAAATACCATACACTCAGCTAAATGCTGAATTTAACATGCTCAAAAAGAGCAATGGTAACTTCATTAGTTTTGCTGGCGGCTTAGCAAAGCGCTGGACAAAACAAACTGTTGCCGTGGCGACAAAGCTGGATGAACAGACAGGTGGTCGCTACAGTTATTACAACTCACGGGTGGGGGTGATCGAATAGTTGTTACTTAAAACCAGAACCTGTAACCCTCACAGTGGCACCGAGAGGAAAAGGCTTCATTTTAGTATCTGTTGACATATTTTACTGGACATGTGAGAAGCGGTGCACTGTCACCTGTCCCTGGTTCAAATCCCGGTCAGACTGAGGGACTTCCTGTCTGGAATGTGGTGAGATGGGCGTCAGCAGACCCCCATAAAACATACAAAGCATGGGAGAATGGATGGATGGACACCAATTTATCATCTGCATATTCAACTATTAAATTACGAAAGTTAAAACTCATAACTCCACTTGTGACAATGTTGGGTACAAATGAGGTAAGTAATAATTATCTTATACATTATTATCATCAACTCTAGCTCTAAATAGTGAACAACTGATCAAAACCGCATCATTATTATTATAAGACAAATTGCGTCAGCTCCTTATTCCCTCTGCAACCGTATCTTTTAAAAATAAATAAATCAATCAGAAAAGAGTCTCGACATGGCCAGGCTTAATAGAGCCGCTTGCCATCATTGTTATTAGAGCTCCTGGCAGATGTGTGTCGACCGAGTCAGACCTGACTGTAACTCATGATGCATTGACATCTGCTCCTCGTCTTTCATCTTCACCGAGGGGAAATAAAGACAGGTAGTCGACACCCGGTTGCCACCTCTGATAGCAGTGTTAATACTGCTGTTAGCTGTTCCATTACCAGCTCTTCACAGACACACCTGCACACCACTCACACAGCATGTTAGGATGTACCATATGGTATGGATTGATGACTGACACACACACACACACAAAAACAGACAGAGAAGACTTTCACACTCATGTATTTACCCCATTCAATCTCATTCCTTCAGATTCTTTTCAGATTTTGCTCATTTCTCGGGGCCTTTTCCGTCCTCTGTTCTCTCCCCAGGCCTCGTGGGTCTTCCTGACAGCTGGTTTCACTGACATGTGTTTGCCAACAACAGGCCAGCGAACACTGATCACTCAATCCTCCGCTGTCCAAATATTTCAGACTGTTTCCATATCAGACTTGAATCATTGGAAACTCCACAGCATCTCTTATTCATGGTCCCCATAAATTATTCTCCCTGATATGAGCTCCAGTCACGTAAGGCAAACGCTGGAGACCGTGCCACACTTTGACAGAGAGATAAAGACGGAAGGAGGCAGACGGACAAGAGAAACAGAGGGAGGAATGAATAGACGGGCAGCGAGGGTCAAGGAAAGATTTGCGGAGGGGTCAGAATATATGTCGTAGACGGAGGAATAGCGGCTAAAAATAAAGGAACAGTTCCCTCCGGAAGCTTCACCATCCAGACAGACAAAGGGTTAAATGCTTGAGCGTGTGTATTTGGGAAGTGAATCAAACTCTATTGTGTATTCAGCAGGATGAATGAGCAGGGAGCTATTTCAGTGTGATGCTACACCTAGACTTAAACCCAAGTGGGGCCGTGTGTATTTGATTATTCATTTATCGAGTGTGTGTCTTAGTTCGGTTTGTTTCTAGCTTTTAGTTGTGACTACATAACATGTTTTTTTCTCTTTTTTCTCCCATGTCAAAGGTGTCAAGATATCCATCCAGATATCATTGTATCCACTTTGTATAGGTCCGCTTGCTGTTTCCAAAATACAAATTGTGTTTTTGTGAATCCAAAAGGTGTGATATTATTGACTAAACAGTTTCACTCAGTTCAGTTTACTGAACCTGATGTGAGACCAACAACAACCTACAAACAGATGAACCAAACACACATGTTGCTCCTTCATCACTAATCATTGTTTTTGCACATCTCCGCACAATAAACCAGACTGTACAAAGTTTTCCAGTTTCCCATAAATGCAAAACTCGCTGTAAATCTTAAAGACTGAAGCGCTGAGCCTCTTGAACAACTGTGCAAATATTTTGTAGATGAACTGCATATTTCCCATGGCAGTAATTTAATCCTCAGAGATAATGATGGTGTTTCTTTGGGCTGAGGGAACCATTACGACTTCTTTATGACAAAGGGAAAACCTTTGATATGGTGGCGCTGGTTTGCTTGATCTTTTATGATGGAACATGGCGGACGGCAAACCAAAAATGCTACATCTTGGAAATGACTTTTTTTGTTTTGTGTCCCCATCAAAACCAACAAATACGCGGGGACGTGCGTCATCACAAGAAAAGAAAGACTCGGCGAGCAAGATTTCGGTCTTTCCGACTCTCTGCGTTTATTTATGTGTTCAAGAGGAAAAGAGAGCTGCCACGGTCACACCTGGGACGCTCCATTACATTTCATTACCGCGATCTTCAAAAGAAGATCGCAGCGCCGACGTAAACACATTCAAGGTTATGTTGGTACACGCGTTGGTGGGGGGGCGGGTCAGCCCCGCTATAAATCAGCGCCCTGGTTGGTCTCGCGTTGTGTATTATTGTTGAACCCGCGGCGGCTCGGCCCTTAAAGCCTCTGATCCATGACGAGTGCCGGTGTGTGTCACGGTGATGGATATAGTCATTACCATGCCCTCCTCGTCCCGCCGTCCGTCCTCCTGCTCCGCGGCGCGCTGCACTTCTCGCTCTCACTCTTGCTCTCGTCTTCCTCCAAACTTCCCCGGGTGTTGCAGGCGTAGCAGGTGCAGCAGCTGGCCCGGCCGCCGCCGCATGAATGCATAAACACAGGGCGGAGCGCATTACGTGTGCGCGCTCACGCGCCGGGCTGATGTCGCCCTGTGATGGTGCAAAAGAGGGAAGGGGAGCCGTTGTTGTTTTGAGCGCTGGCTGTTAAGAGTTTTCCCCACAGTTTTAAAGTCCTTTATAAACGATTCCAATCATTATATTTGGATTAAACCAGTAAAATTATGACTGACTATGCAAGTAAACAGGCTTATATTTAAATTTCACCTAAACTGACAGAAGAAATCTGAATTAATTCAGTGAGAGTCAATTGTGATTTTTTTAAAATGAGATATATATATATATATACCAAATGGGGATGTTTAAGGTGAGGTTGAGACAAACCACCCGCAGGTCTATGTCTGTATTGGCACATCTGTTAGCAAACAAAACATATTCAGCCAGGAAAAACAACAAAATTTCAACCAGGACCAAACCAACTGACCCTGAAGCTACCTCTGCAAGGATTTTTCCACACCATTTGGGGCAAAACACATCAACCACAATTGTAAGCTTCGGCTTTGACGTTTCCTTCACCGCCCCTGTGTGTGTGTGTGTGTGTGTGTGTGTGTGTGTGTGTGTGTGTGTGTGTGTGTGTATTGCCTGCCCCTCACCCTACAAACAGACTGCTGCTGTCTGAACTTTCACACCACGGTGAATAGGAATACACCACATCAGAAGGTGTAAAACCACCTCGGTTCGACCCCCCAAGGCCTTCGAGCGATCTCACAGCTTCCTCAGTGCTGTGCTTCGTTTATAGTCTCACACGCTCGGGAGGTGTGTGAGTTTCCTCCCTTTCCTCTGCACACACACAATCATACAGAGGGAGAGCGGCCCAGTGGACGCTTCAGGATTCGTATTGACCAAGAGGTGCTCCACCGCTAACGATCTCTGCAGGGAGACATAAGCCCACACACACACACACACACACACACACACACGCCTCAGTCCAGTCCAGGGGGGTCTTGAAGGAGCCAAAGTTTATGATTGATCTCCAACACTTTGGTATCACACACATCAGGAAACAGAGCTTGGTGCCGTGGTCCATTATCTCTAGCTGTCACAGAGCTGCTCCCTTTACAGCTGCATCACGCGCTGGCTAAAGTCCACACAAACTGACATAGGAAGGGAGCAGAGGGGGCTACCGAAGCTCTCAGAGACCCTCCGAGGAGTTGAAATGTGCACCACCTCCCCTTCACCCCCAAAAGTCCCTACAACATGCATCAACTCCAGACTGAGGAGGAAAGCAGGACAGAAGGTGTTGGAGGTGAGCCAGGGCCAAATAACATGGAAAACTGATTTATTTCATTCATTTTTCAGGATGTTTTCCTGTGTACATTTGGCTTTTCTTAGCTCAGCCAACATAAGTAGCTGGGGCCCTTTGCAATTTGTTCTTGTCTTTTGTGTGGCATCTAAATGTGATTTTGTGACTTATTATGTTAGAAAATTGTGAAAGGAAGGAAAACAGCCCAGACTTAACCATAATAGGTGGCCCTAAGTCAGGGTAAAACTGTTATTATTCAAATTACAAAAATAATACCCTGAATATACATTTTAAAGAGTATAATGTGTAATATTTGACCTGTATCAAGCTGCTGGACAAAGTTAAGTTTCCCCACTTTCTTTGATTTCTTTCCTTCTTTCCAGATTGTAAACGCTTTAACAGTAAAAGAAAATGGCAGAGCATCAGGCTTTGGTTTACATTTGTTAGCAGTGACCACAGAAATGCACTGTAGTGGATAACAGGAAACAGCTGGCAAAAGAGATACTAGAGGAGAGGACAGAAATGCCTTGGCATCGGTATCAGGGAGCATTTAAAGCGATTTCAATCTTAATTAATCGATGATTTCTCTTCTTTCCTTCTTTTCTTCATAATCTGGAGATTCACCCCAAACACAGACCCAGAGCCACTTCACTGAGGAACTCCTTGTCCTTTGTTCCTTTTTTCATAATAAGCTGGGCCTCATTCCCATGTGGCAATGCATTGGACTTTTTAATTGAAAATGGAAATTTCTCCATTTAAGTCCTGATTATCATAGCAGGTGGAGAGCAATTAGAATAAATGAATGTGGAGCCGCCTCTGTCCGTGCTTCGCAAAACGCTGCGGGCGTCTCAACACGCCATCTACACACGCACATCCACGTCTTCAGACTCTCTTATCGCAGATTGTGCTCAACGCTTGGCCCACATTCAAAGGAAACCGTGCGTGCGCACATGTGCGCATGTGTGTAGCCGGTTAGAAAAAGATGGTTTACATTCAGCTTTCGAGCGTCGAACAGCTGAGAATGCAGGAAACCCGGAGCGAGGGCTGTGTGGAGTGTCTGTCATCCGCCACATGGAAAAAAACAAAACTGGAGCGCTCACATTGTAGATCATCATCCTCCTCATCATGGAGATACACAAGCTCTCTCTCTCTCTCACACACACACACACACACACACACTCACTCACACACACACAGTGAGAGGATGACAGGATGTAGGAGAGTCCCAGCAGGGAGGAGGAAGCATCGCAGAGCTTAATCGAAAGAAATGATGTCCAAACGCAGAGTTAACTGTGTGACATAAATCTAAGAGAAATGTGACTGCGCTGAAGATTACAAAAAAGGCAGTTTTGGAGTGACATTTTAACATTTACATGTGAAGTTTAGACACTGGAGTGTGGTACCCTCATAAATCAGAGTGGTCATCACCGACTCCATCTGGACAGGTCCGAAACGTCTGAAAGCGTGAATTGTCTGATGGGCGCTGTAAAATCTTAAACTGCAGGTAGGTGAACAGAGAACCCGGCCGCGGTTTGCAGCAGCCACTCGTGCGAGGTATCGCTTTACCACCAACAGGAGAGCACGGGAGGCCTGCTTCACCCAGACCATGGAGTCAGTAACATAGGCTTCGGTTGTCTCCTGATTGGAGCATGTCTTGTTGATATCATTATACCCCCTCCAAGTAGATGCCAGCTGCTGAGGTTTAACTCAACACGATTCCCTAAAAATAGCCGTAATCCATCACTGTTTCGTGCTCCTTTACACAATGTCTTGATCGGAACGAGCTGATCTGCATTCTGCACTACGTGCCAAAATGTGCGACCTGGCTTTTTTTTTTGAGAGAGAGAGAGGCGGGGGGGGGCTTTTTTTTGCCACGAAAAGCAAAAAGTAGCCAGGAAATGGGAGGAGTAAAAAAAAAAAGAGAGAGAAGTTGGTAAAGAAAGCAGGGCCGCATGACAAAGAGGCAGATGAGGAGGAAGAAAAGAGGCTGAGAGCACAAGCGGCGATGCAAAGAAATGCAGCGGAGTCAGAGAGAGATCTCAGAGGTGTGTTTGACAGGAAACACAGCCGTGGTGTCATGCTATGCCCCGGCTGGGTGTCGTCTTCAACTTCAGCCCCCGCTGATGGATGATGAGACACCAGTGGGAGCCGAGCGCCGAGGCGGGGTCGGGGAATTGGAACCAATGTCTGCAGCAGCCTCCTTTGCCATAAATTAAAACAGGACGGCAAGGATTGAATAGCACAAGTTTCTGCCCGTGTGTGTGTGTGTGTGTGTGTGTGTGTGTGTGTGTGTGCGCGCGTTTATGCTCTCTTTGTGAGAGCCGGTTTGAGGATTTAGACGTTCGCAGTGGAGACATTTTCGGTGATGAGATCATTTTCTTTGACAGAGTTAGGAGTTTATGGAAAACTACACAGTTGAAAATTGTATTACTTAAGCCCCTTTATTGGTTTTCCTTCAGTGGCATCTTGACGATAGAGGTTTTATATTCAAGGTTGATTTTAATGTGTAATTTTTGGCCATTTCCCTTTGTTGCGCCTGGAAAATCCTGCTCCTGCTTGGATCTCACGGCGGAGCTACAGCTGCTCTGGACTGTGTGCTTCTTAATGGCTCGAATTAGCATTTGATTTAAGAAATGTTCATAGTCATTACAGCACGCATAGAAGCGAAGATTAACAGCTTGAACCTAGCCGGGCTTCAGCAAGAACACACAAACGTGTGTGTGTGTACTTGTGTTTGTGTGTGTGTGTGTGTGTGTGTGTGTGTGTGTGTGTGTGTGTGATGTATAGCGCAGCCGTGTGAACGGTATCAGTCCATGTGTGTGCACTTGTGCGTGCTTGCCCCTGCATGACTATCCGAGTGCATTGACCAGCATGTGTTTGGAATCTCATATTGCGTCCAGATGTCACGGCAAATCAATTCAAGTCAAAGACAGCCAAACGTGTTTCATAAGGCTCGCAAACCCACGGCAGGTGCAGCCCCTCTCCGCAGCTCTCAACAATGTGCTGCTAGTGGGTGAGGTGGGTGGAAAAATCACTGGACACAGCTATGGTGGGAGTGAAATATCTGCCTCCGATTAAACACGGGGGAAGTCTGCTACGGGCGCCACCTGCACCCTGGTATTATCACAGAGTGCGATTTTGTTTTGATATTATTTTCACCCAAACATGTAATAAAGTCAACAGACAATTGCACACAAGTGAAGCTTTACGTGCTGAGATGTGGTGAATTACCCTCAAGTGGGTGTTTAAATGTTACTAATGGATAAAACAACAGCAACAAGTCGACAGAGCGAAACATGTGGCCCGGTGTGTAGGTGAAGGTTGCATCAGGTTGCAGTGTACTGAAAGTTGCTGTTTCAGGCATTTTTTAATCTATTCAAATGTTGAGATGTGAGTCAAAAGCCAAACCCAACACACGATCTGTATCAAATCATTGATTGCACTGAGGTGATGGATTTTATAACTTCACATTTAATTGATTAACAACAAAAGAGTGATTTGATTTTTGCAATAAAAAAATATTATTAGACTGAAGATATTCCATCATCACAATCTCCAAATGCTTGGCTGAATAAAACTAATAAACAAAGATTAAACACAATCACTCACAAGAAACATAGTAATGTCTCAATTGTATAAACTGTAGTACCAATCAAACTGGATTGAAACTGTGTATCCATCAATTTCAGGCAAAATGTTTGCACATGACTCTGCTATAAAGTCAGCGAGGCAGTCTGCAGCAGTTTGCATGACTTGCTGTGATTTACTTCAATACAAACATCCATCTGAAATGTTGCCCCTCCATATTCAAATTCCTGCTTTCCCTTTCACCTCATCCTTACGAGTCAGATGACTTGGACAAAGATAACGGTCTTAAATAACAGCGCTTTTTTTTCCTTTTTTTTTCCTATGGGAAAGTTCATGGGAAAGTCTCATAAAAAAGTTATATATGATCGGAGAAGTTTGATGTGCGGGTGATTTATGTCCCACGTTATACCTCGCAGTCAAACCCGTGTGCAATGATCACGCTCCCCGAGGTCCTCGTTACCGGCCCGATCGTTGGTCCTGCATACAAACTAAACCCACTCGAACATATACATATACACACACACACACACACACACTCGTGGAGGTCTACTGTACAAACTACAGTTGAGGCAACAGTAATAGTTTCGACGTAAAACTATTGCTTACTTTCAGTCTGGAAACGACTGTCACTCACAGCACAACGTGTTCCACTTTTTCCAAATGTAATAAGACAAATAGTCTTTGGAGAAGGGAGTAGAGCGAGAGGAGCGAGAGGACAGACGAGAGCGATCGCTGCTGGAGGGAGGGAGAGAGACGGAGCGGGAATACTCCGTCATGTGTCTGGTTTGGATCGGGCGGCAGAGAAAATGCACTGGGGTTGCACGCGAAAAAAAAACAAAAAAAAAACACAATAAATTACCCTCTGCTCCTCATTCATAACCCGGAATCATCATCCCAAATCCATACATCACATGGAGAGGGTCGTTTGCATCTTGCGCACATGCACAGCCATATGGAAACCAGCATAAGGAAAACACACACGGTCACGCAGACGGCCGTAGCCAAGCGCCATTAATCCACGCTGCGACTGGGAACCGCTCCAAATGGGCTCGTGTTTATGTGAGCCTAGGTGTCTGATGGTTCGGCGTGAGACGTGTAGCAATCAATCCCCCATGTGTACTAATATGATTATTACTCTGTCATCTGTAAAAGCACCTCTGAGGGCTGTAAATGTTGGAAACAGCTGACATAAAGGCAACGGAAACACATGCTTCTCAGATTTTAAAAGAGAGGAAAACAAATGTTTGATTTCAAAGATTTGGCGTCATTTTTGCCCATTTTTCAAGCACAGTCAAGTGCACTGTTGTAACAAAATTTAAAGTCAATTGATACGAATCTAAATGGTGTCTACTCGCAACTATGTGGGCTTGATGGAGGCAGTTGCAAAGAAAAACACAAAACAAAAAGCAAATAAGTTGAACAAAGTATTCAAAGCAAGTAATGCTCCATTGAACAAGTAACATCATCAGATGTCCTGTCATGACTACCAGGACCACTAGGGGGCGCAGCTACTGGCTGAAGCCATTGACGCTGACATTTGTCTTACAGCGGCCAATCAGTCTCTCTTATCTTATCTCAGTCACTCTTATCTCCTTACACGAGTCAGTCGATCTCAACGTCTAGGATTGGGCCAATCTCTCAAACCTTGTTAGGACACTCAGCCTTGAGCTGTGTCGGACCTCATCAATATTCCCGCAAGCACAAACGCAAACACGGAGTCGCCGACAAGTTCGATAACCCATTCAGAAGCCATTCATCTCGCTCTTTTCTGGTCTCTTCCAAGAAACGGATCCAAACGTGCTGCAATAGGTGGTTCCAGCGTTAGATATTTAACGCTCAGGGCTCGAGCCACAACATATGACCGCCAACCCTTTCATCTCCATCTCAGACGCTTACATTAGAACGCAAAATAAAAAGAAATTGGTTAGAAAGAAAAATACCGTTTATGTTTCTAGTCTCATTGGTTTTTGTTTGTGTCCAGCATATTTAATTCTTCTCGTAACAGCTTTCCATTGAAGTCGTAGCCAGCACAAGTGTTCCACATCCAACATAAAACAACAAATTTACGGCCTCTTTGCGCAAGCTGGACATAATACAGCATGTCAGCAGGGGTTCCAATTGTTTTTAGTCGATGCCCAGTCAGTACATTGTTGGTTTAATGGCTGCAGAGACTGTCGGTTTTGATGTCGATCGTGCCCATAGCTAGCTTTAAATTCTGCCTCCGCCACCAAGTTATGTCTTTGATATTACAAAAGTTTGCATCTGAAAAATAAAGACCTTATTACAGCAGAACAAGCTGTAAACACAACACGGACATGACACTAATAGGAAACAGTTTCCTGCCGACGTGTTCAGTCGAAACAAAAGCAACACAATAATGTGACGACGTGTTTCTGATGACTCTCCCCTTAGCGAAGTCCAAAGACTCTACCAGCTCTGAGTGGCAATATCTCAGATTTAGCCACTAACAGGAGTCAAAAATAGGATTAATATGGACTTTCTTCCAAAAACTTCCAATAACTGCAAATCTTGTTAGCAGCTGTCATTTCATTTGTACAGGGTTAGGGTTAGGGTACACATTTAGGTACATCCCTCACAGTCTGGTAACGTTTTTTGGTACGTTGCTGTTGCTGTTAAGGTACCTGTTAGCAACTGTATTTGTAAGTAAATAGACACATCTATACAAGTCAGATTCAGAGCCTCTTTCAAGCCAAAAAAGCCATTGCAAAATTTGTCATATTGATGAAAACATTTAGCTTGCATAGAATGCACCATCCTTAACTGAGATACTGTAGTTAGTCCTGTGAGTCAAAACACAGAGCGAGCACTTTGGCTGACCACGGCGTATGATGACAGTCCCATGATAAGCACGCAGCCAATTCAACTGTTCACAGATTAGGCCTGGGAAATTGCCTGGATCTGGACTAACAAGACTGTGTGAAGATCTTTGGAGCTGAAAGTGAGACGCCGGAGTGCGAACATACAGAGAAAAATCACGTGGGGCAGGTCCAGGATCAGACGGGCAGGAACAGACCTGCAGGCAATTCCTTCGCTCTGCGGTGCCACTGGGACAGAAAGAGGAATTCCCATTTGCCACATGCAGCCTTTCCTACCTCACCCTGTGCTCCATCTCCGGGATGTGGGATGTGTCAGTGAAGGTGGCGCTGCTTCGTCTCGTGGATGGAGGAGACGATGATGATCTCCCCGTCTCACACCTGTAACGAATCATTCTCAGTTTGCCATCTGACCACCTGCTCCCACACTAATTAACTCCAACCAACTCCTTTTCTCCTCCACCCCCAATATTTCACACCGAGACGAGCTCATACAAACCTCTGTTAGTGGTGAGGGGGGGGTGTGAGGAGGAGGAGGAGGAGGAGGAGGAGGAGGAGGCCGCACGGCTCGAGGCTAAAGTTGTGATTGCTGCAGACGGACCGTCTGAACTGGTATGGATGCTGGCGACTTTCACACAGGAAATCTGTGAAAGAGCAAGAAATTGAGGTAAAGCAATGACCGGACGGTGTGAGACGCCAGACTGGATCGATAATAATAATAATAGCAAAAAAAGAAAAAAGTAAAAGTTTGCCTCGCGGTGCTTTTAAAGCAACACTGTTTGATCAACCACAGCCGGTCCACTTTTCACACAAGCTCACAACTTCTCCTTTCTGCCCTCCTCTCTCTCTGTCTCCGGGTCTCTCTGTTCCATCTGTGCGATGCCCTCGTCCTTTCATCTGCACTCTGTGTGAGAATCCTGCGGTGTTTACCGGAGCGCCACTTCTGATGCACCTGTTGCAGTGTCTGTGTGTCCCAGCACTGATGTACGTGTCTTTTAAGTGCAGCCACTGTGCATCATCTCTGTAGGTGTACATTTGATCTTGAACTTTTATCCCTATGGTGTCTTTTTTTTTTCCAATTTTCTCCCAACGAATAAATTCATTTATGTTTGGTTTCTGGTGGTAGACAACCCGGGCATTTGCTCCTTCCTGTTTGTCTTGTTGAGATACAATCATTTTTTTCCCTAACACACTTCATTTTGAATTTTCCCCTTTTGGATGCTGGCAGGAACAGATGGATAAACCACATATAGCACCAGTTTAAAAGCTCAGAGACAAAGCCCCCATGCTTAAGTGTCCTCATTTAAACCACCGGATCCCTTTTGATGCCATTTCTCTTAATCTTTTCACTACATAGGGAGCCAAGATAAGACACAAATTTCCACCAGTCCACTGGTGTGCTGTAGATTTTATTGAGTATACACGAGTACGTGTTGACACTGAAGCAACTTGTTCTTCGCTTGGGATTTACTGCAGCACTTACTTAAGGACCACTGATGCAAACACGCCGACCTTAAGAGAGACATAAAAATATTCATTGCACTGCCTCAGTTGCCACAACACCACCGCCTAAAGACATCAATAAATTAGCAGCATATTGCTTTGAGTCTGCAGCAGTGCCGCACTGCATTTTGATGAGTGCGATCAGCAGGGGGTGCTGTGGAGCTGTAATCAGGCTTATTAAGGCTAATCAATGTTGTTGATGGCAATATCCAGGGAAAAGTGTTGCAATGTAAAACAAGGGGGGCTTTCAGCGTTACAGATACTACGGGTCTCAGAGCAAATGCGTTCTGGAGCGAACGCAGGTACCGTGCTGAGTGACAAGGCGCATGAGCCAGACCGCGCCGTGTTGGTGGTGAATAAGCTTTGGCAAGTTTGAGCGGCTGCGTGGCAGGAGGCTGTGTGGCGTTTCTTAAATCCCTTGTGTAATTTGGATAATGATTTCAGCGTTAAATGATAGTAAGTGACATAAAGCAGACACTGCTGCTGTATGCTCGCAACATTTTAACAAGCTTCCCAGGCAAATCAGCCAAGATCAATGCTCCCCCCTAAGCCTCCATTAAATTTAGAGAGGTTATAATATGTCTCAATCATCTGTAATTGCTCCACATTGCCCATGAGGTTTAGTGATTTATGCTGGTTTGGCTAATCCTAAAGATAACATGCAGGATAATTTCATTTTTGCAGATATTTGCATTTTGCTCTGAAATTGAGGATAAATGAAAAGACATCAGTGTTTTGGCATTTCATTAGACGTGCTGAAGAGTGGAGTCTGCCCACCAACATGTGCTTCAGCATGAGCAGAGACCCAGCAGAAAGCCTCCAACATGTGGTTGCCAGTGTGACGTGGTTACTGTGTGGTTAGGGTTAGGCACAATAGGGTATTTAATGATCCGGGCATGAGAAAGAAGGGTCTGGTAATCCAGCAAACCCATCATGCAGGACTAACAGGCCCCCGCTGTCTATATGTTGAATGTTGTAATACCTTTGTGTAAACAACGCGACGTGGACGTGTGGACAGAAACCTGACAGTGTTTTCTTAACTGACAATGCAACTCCAGTGCTGGTACCAGGCTTGTGTTTAGTTTACCATCCTGTTTCCACTAAAAAAAGAACTGAGAAAACCGAATCCAGAGTAGCAACGCTTCTTTGCTGGGCCAGGAATAACAAAGAGAGCCGGCCACACTTTTCTCACTATGCAAGAGAAGCCATGGGCATGATGAAATGGCAACGAAAGAAAGACTGTAAGGACGGTGTCTAAATGGCAATGGGCAGATGACAAAAGTCCATATTTTGGTGTCTTGGACTCAGTCTTTGGGGACAGACCGGCAGTGATGTAACTGATGGATAAAGAGATGACGTTGCTCTCAAACAGTGGAAAAACAACTGGTTCTCAGTTGATTTGCAAGTTGAATATGCTCCAAAATCAGCTCTGGAACCATTTTGATGGGAAACGAGTATTAGATGCAAAAACACAATGGTTGCACTGTAACATCATTTTGTTTGACAAAAACAAATGTTTTCTACCCATATCGTCCACACATTCCACCATGTCTTTGCTCTGTATCTGTCTTTGGATATCTGGGATATCTGTTTTTCCTCCACCTCTGCCCCCAACCCCTCCACTCCCTCCTTTCTTTGCTCCGAAGACCAGACAAGACAGTTTATCAGCAGATGGGATGAATAGTCTCGGACAGTAATATAGATGGTGGTTTTGACCTGTACAGGCTTCTCAAACTCTTTCCAAATCAATCTGCAGTTCCATCACTGTGACCCAGATGTCCATCCTTCTTCCCTGTCTCCATCTCCCTCTCCATATCTTGCCAATCTCCATTCATCAGTCTTTCTATCTCCATTCGCTGCTCTCGACTCGTCTTCCAAAATTACTGGAGTTAGACTCGCTCGGCGGCATGAAAAAGTTTGTCTTTGAGTGCAGTGCTTAAGAAAAGAAATGAATACATGGGGAAGAATTGGACTTTCAGAAGTTTGCCCTGAAACCTTTTGTTCTGTCGCTCTCATGCAGTATTCATGTTCTCGATGAACTCTCGCTGGCTTTGCTTTGGTTTTTTCCCTTCACTAATTTAGATGGTGAGTTAATGACCTTGAGGCATTAACAAAACGAGTGCAACTCACACCTGCCGTTTCTTTGCAAAAACGTGTGGGTGGAAATGCAAAATGATACAGCCGTTCTTCTTTTTGATCCTCGACTGGTACGCATTATCATAAGATTATATAAGACAGATAGAGTGGGACATACTGGTCACTGGAGGACAGAACCCAGCACGTCAAGCCAGCAGGTTTGGATAAAATGTGAGCTTTCACAATATCGCAATGCTTCGTTTTTGTTTGTTTTTTTCTGGTGATATGAATTATCCCGACTCCAGGATCTACTTTTGGGGTTATCTTAGTCTGTTCAGGCTTTTTCTCAAAGAAGATGCAGAATTGTAAAAGTTTTAAAGGGTGGAAACAGCAGGGATCGACAATATGGAGGGATTTCAATGAGTTAGCAGTTGAGATAATTACAAAGCAGTTGGTAAAGTAAAATGTGGGGGGTCTAAGCTCTTAGTCGGGCATCAGTTTGGCAAACAGCGGGGCGTAAAGACATTCTTGTTTGCGAACAAACTGCGGTGTCCAGTGCCATTTTAGGAAATCACTTAGCCTGCATTAAAAATTGAAGTTTTTTAGTGACCCATATTTTTTTTAAATGTACATCTTGAGTGGGGACCAGTACAGAGAGCCACAGACAGGTCAGAGAAGTCAGAGAGACACAGACAGACTGGAGCGTTGCAGGCTGAAGATCTTTCAGAATCAAGCCTCTGCTTTTGTTTAGGTTTACCTTTTAAGGGTATTTTTGTCATTTCTGAAACTCACATTTGATATGTCGTCAAACCTTGGCTAGCAGAACTCTTAAAGGTGACACAACAGTAGTCAAAAATCAATCCAAGACTCGAATAGATTCAACTTTGCCCGAGGCTGCCCGGTCTTACCTCAAGAATAATGGTAAAATTTGTTTAAAACTTGAGCAAAGAACTTCACAAACTTTGAGGGATGACAGGAGAAAGCAGGGAGAGAGAGAGGTCAGACTGGAGTTGAATAACAGAGTCATTCTGGAGGTGAGTGAGAGTTTAGTCCCAGGCTGAATTGAACTGAATTGAAAAGTTGAAATGGTTGAGGCAATCCCTCCATTCATTTCTGCACATCGGGCAAAGGCAAGGACTACACCTTACACAGGTCACAATTTAGAGTCTCCAATCGTCCCAAACATGCATGTTTCTGGTATTTGGAAGGAAAGAGAACCCCCCCCCACACACACACACACACATACACACACAGGGAGAACATGCAAAGTGGTGCAAAGAGTGCAAAGAAGACACTTGGCCCAACTGGGATTCAAACTGGGGACCTTAATGCTGTGAGCCAACTAGTACTAACTAATACCTGATTGGAGAACTACTGAGGCCACACAAATTGCAGCGGCTGTTTTTCTTTCAGATTTTTGGAAACTAAATTTTGGAGAGGAAACTTCTTCAATATCGTATTGATTTTTATTTCTGTTTTTGATTATTTTCTGAGGAAACGCGTCCAACTCTTATCCACATTCCAGAGTGAAACAGCAGTATCTGATTTTTCCTCACCATTACAAGGGCCTGGCTGACGGCACCCTTACAATAAGAACAATGTGAGGGTCGAATATGAAAGTAACTTTTATGTCCGCAGTGCAATTATTATCGCTATACGTGTCGGAACACACCCGCTTGATGTGTCATTGTGGCATCTTGTCAGGAGCAGAGTGAGATCGGGGCAAATCCCTCCTTGTTGCTTTTGTAATCCTGTGTCTGCTCTCCGACAGGGTATTGGAGCCTTAGCAGAGATGTGAATCGATGATGGTATTTGCACAGTTCTTATCACCACTGCCTGCCTACTGTCACAGAAACCCAGGGATTACATTCACCTCTGGCTTACCGCTGGCAGTAATGGAAGATGGGGAGGAGGAGGAGGAGGGGGGGGTGCAGTTGTGATTTCTTTCCCTCCTACACGAGAATTCACGGACGTCGCGCTTCGCCTTTGTCTCACCTGAAATGCATCCGGACAGAGCGAACTGATGAAGGTTTCAGTTCAGTCAGCTGATCACAGGGCGGCCAGATTAGATACCGATGTGAACATTACGGGACATCAGACGGAAACAGAGCCGACGGATTACACGGCGGCTCACGGCACGCAACAAAGACTCGGGCCACGATAGGGAGGGAGGAGGCACTGTAGGAGGCAAACTGAGGGGGTGGAAAGAGAAAAAAAACCTGTTTTTGGAATCACAATTAAGAGAGGCATTAAAAGAAATAAGAACGGTCGATGTTTTTTAAAAGGAAATCATGCCTCTTTGATATATTTTGAGGGAAATAAGCAGAGCAGAAGTAGAACAAAGAGCTGCAACACACATCTGTCCTCTCTGCTCTGCATGCAGGAGGCCACCTCCAGCTGTCTGCATAATAAACACTCTCTCTCTCTCTCTCTCACACACTCATACATATACACACACCGAAAACAAGCAAATATGCAAAGCCTGCGTGTGTGCGCTGGCTCACCGACCTAGCCTCGGCTCTGGTGAACGTTGCTGCGAGGGCGAACATTAAGATGTTGTAATTTTTGGGATAATTAGTCGGCCTGTCAGTTTTATGGCTGTACCTTGCTAGTTCTGAGATTAGGCCTCTGAGACCTCCTGCTCGGCTGCACACGCAGCACTCTGCCATTGTGTCTGTGTGTGTGTGTGTGTGTGTGTGTGTATGGTGGAGAGAGGAGGGGGAAAAAAAGCTGAGGCAGGTTGAAAGCCACTGAGTGCAAATTATAATGCCACTATTTAATTAGCAAACCCTCATTCAACTTCATCTCTTCCATGGGTGATTGTGAGCCGCCATCACCATTAAAGATAGAGATTTCCTCCAGCTACAGATTCTAATGTGTCGCTGTGCATACAACGATTGTAAATTCATAGCGGCCATTTACCTTCCAATGCGCTTTGTAATTGCAGCAATCACAACTTTTTGTGGGAGAAGAGGCAGTTTTCACAGGCTTTAATAAGTTTGATCCCGGATCAAAGAAGAGAAGGAAATCTCCAAACGTATGAGACACGCTGCTCGTCCAACGTGTCACGGTGGCAGCAGGCTATACATCCCATATGTTCCCCGTAGCTCGTGCAGCTCTTTCTTTCTCAGAGATCCCGAGGCGTTCTGAGACCATATGGGACAAGTTAAGAATAGAAAATGCCTGGAAGAGCGCTCCTGCAAATGATGATGTAGCAGGTGAGAATAGATAATGTCACAAATGAAATTCTAAAGCTATTCAACCCCCCATGACCATGATACCTTTCCATCATTTGGAGCTCTATGGAGTGTGTAAACGCTTACACACCGATAACGCACACAAAGGCAGCACGCACACGCACACACACCCATCCACATTGGCAGAGTTACTTTAGCCTGCAGACACTCTTCCTCTCTCCCACACACACACGCACACGTTCTCCAAGGATCTGACTTTGTCTTTTCTAAAGACTCCACAATTATCCAGCAAGCACAATGCATGCTCAGGGAATGAGCTTGGCAGCACAAAGAGGCCTGAGTGTTATTTTCTTTTCATTAGGAACAGAGGCCAGCTGAGTTTTGGGGGGGATGTGGAGAAAGAGAGAAAGAAAGAACCCTCAGAAGGAAGACAATTCAGTTCTTTTTTTTATTCTTATTTAGCACATGGCTGCAGCCCGTGGACATCTTAAACAGCGTGTTTACTGGCTGCAGTCCATTAGCTCGCACAGGCTATTAGTGACTCGTTTCCTTAGACGCACGTTCACGTACTGTCCACATAAAGCCAGACTAACTCAAGCACGCATGTGCACAGAACAATTATTCACGACCTGAAACAGGAGAAAGCAAGTAATTGAATTATACTCCATGTAAACAATAAGCTCAGGAGAAATAAATCTGCCGTTTCCATACTCCTCGCTTTGCGTCCAGCCTTTTGGCAAGCCACCTGTGTGTAACACACACACACGCACGCACGCACACACACACACACACACACACACACACACACACACACTCTGAGAGTTACTAAGGTCACCGCTAAGAAAATTGCATGGACTTAAATTCATTTCCTGGAGACTTACTCCAACCCTAACCCCGGACCCAAAAATGAGCCGCTTTGAGATTAGGGCCTTTGTCCCAAGTTGCATCAGTCTCCCCCAATTAAGCTGTCATGAGTTTAAACTGCGTCTTCATCCAAAAGCTGCTAAGGGGCCATGTGCCCCACAGTTTCTGTTTTTTTTTGCTGAAGCCGTTGCATTTTTTAAATTGTTTGCAGTGGGAGTGACAAAGCCCAGTGGCTTCGGTGAGGCGCTGAGCCAGTCCAACGAATAGAGCAACGTTTCTAGCTGTGTCCGGCTCATACGGGCCAGGATCTGTTCCGACTGCGCTCCTGAGTTTCTTCTCCCACTCTTAACTTGAGTCCAGGATATTATCAGTGGCAACAGGACCGACAAGTTGTCACACAATGCTTTGGTTGAGATGTGTTATTCTTCTAGAGTTTACCTTCCATTTGTACATCTACCCAGTTTTCTTTCATGCATGTTCCTCATCTTCCCCCCGGGAGTCAGATTTAAAAGATATGCAGTCTGAGGCCATAACTCATCCTTGAAATAATCCCAAACATGCTTAGAAACAATATGCAATCCTTGTAAACCATGTGTGTTTACTCACAGGGTTAAGACAATGAGAAAGAGAAGAAAACATAAATGCCAGGACACAGGTTTTTCCAGGACAGTCGACTTTTCCTCTCATGTATTTCCCATGAGTGGAAAAGTGGTCTCAAATTTTTCAGGTTTTCCAGGAGGTGTGAGAACCCTGAATCTTAAAAAAGGCAAGTGAAAGCTATTGTTCTGCTTTGGTTTGAAATTATCTGCAAAGTCAGGGGATCTGCAGTACAAAAGTTAAGTTGCATATCTGCAACCAAAGCATCTCATCTAAAAGCATTACACAGCCAAAAAATCAAGTACTGCTAGAACAGAAGAGTCCCTGGCCCTTCAAGTTGGGAAACGCACACACATACACCTAATATGTGTCTTTATCTGAGAAACAATCGTTGCCGTTGGTGTGCATTTTACTATATATCTGGCGGATGACTTGATACTGTTGTGCAATCAAAAATGGTGCTCACACCGGAACAGCTTTGGACCTTGGTTGTCGCTCAGAGGCAGAAATGTCCATCATCTGCTTACTTTTCATCACTTCCATGTGAGGAAGATTCGCCGGATGGGGGTTGATTCTGTGACTGCTTTGAATTAATAAACAGCAGGTCTGCTCTTGGAACTTTTTTTCTTTTATTAGCGCAGAGTTCAGAGAACAGGAGATATAAATCATCTCAAGAATCTCTTCCAGACTGATGTTATGGGGCAAGACTTCGAAGCTCCACAGTCAAAAGAAAAAAAGAAAAAGAAAGTCAGGGTCAGTTGTCTGATTACTTTCACCCACACTCAGGTTTGATGAGGCAACTCTGATTTTGTTATTGCTGCTGTGACCGTGGCACAGCACCCTCCTCTCACCGTGCCTCCGCTCTTCTCAGGCACTTCCACTAAGTGACACGACTGTGATCTCAGCCGGCTCTGCTTCACTTAACGACGGCTCGGCAAATTAAAACTCGTGATTGTGTTACACACAAAGTCTTGCCAGCAAAACCTCATAACATCGCCCTACCTCAGACACTGTTAGCGGCCATATTTTACATGATATCACAAAACAAGAGGGCTGAGAAACAGCCATATGTTGGCAAGAAGCATTAAGAGCAGGGTTGAGGAGTAGGCAAATCTGGATACAACCCTCTGTCCAGGAAAAAGTGCCCAGCTAGTCACTGAATATTTCAGCCTGGCTGAGGCAGTCGCAGCCTTCTGAATGAGACTGCGTGAGGTCCAAATTGCGTCAGTATCCATTCAACAAGAACTAAAATATACATAAACCCCAGTTGATATTTAGCTCTGGTAATTGCCCCCTTAAGGGGGGATCCCTGCTACTTTGTATCTTAAATCACCAATGTGTTTAGTTATGCCTGCTACAGACAATTTGCGGGAGCATGCAGTAGATTTAGTAGAATTTAAGCACTTCAACCACCTGGAAGTAATAGAACAGGCAATAATTATGCATAAAATTAGTCTATACATTGTTTTAACAGACACCGTACTGTGTATTGGAATATATATTTCTGATTAAATGTGAACTATGTGTGATAAAACCAAATAATTTGTGGTCTCTGCAGACGGTGTAATGGAAAATTGAATGCATTATGCTGTATTAACGTCTCATGCTGTGAACCTTCCAAATATGTACGACAAACGGTCCATTGTTAACCACACCTGCCTCACACCACTCCCACTACAGGACCAACATGACCTGCGCTATCACCGCGGGAGAGAACAGGGCATCCAAGGCCAGGGAGGAGAGGAGGATACGGCAGGCTAATTGGCTACATGAAAGAAGCTCTTTCATGTATTATATCTGTGGGATGACTCGGCAAACGATCTCACCTTCTTGCCTCTCACTACTGTAAGCAATTGAGCTGGTGTAAGCTGGTGTTGAGGGGCTCTGCTGGAGCCTGTCCTCAATGAAAGTAGTGAATACACCCTGGACAGGTCTCCAGTCCTTCTGAGGGGACACACACACACACACTCACTCCTGGGGGTCTCTAGTTGAACATAATGCGTGGAGGTGAAAACCTCTCACAGGTCCATACAAATATCTCACAGACAGACTGACCAGGACTCGAAGCATGGACCTTGTTTCTAAAAAGCAACAGTGCTATTCACTGAGACACTGAAAACGCCTACACTTTTCCGTAGTGTAACCAAACAGAACTTTTTCATTTTACAAGATTTTATTTTGTATATCACTCCCACTTCCCCTCTTAAAAAAGTGTCTCTCTGGCCTTCTAAAACCTGTTTGGATGATATGAATCTGCTTGGATAATAACTTATGCTACCATCCATCTCCGAGGGAAACAGATGACATTGGATATGGAAACTTTTTTTCCTGCCTTCTCACGACTGAAGGACCTAAAAGTCGCAGCAAAGATGGAGGCAAGGTTTTGTATTTTACCCTCCACAAAGTGTGAAAGTGGAAGCTGTAAATACTTCAGATGGTGCAGGCGGAGGGCTTCTTATCGCAGCCCAGGGTTCATTCATTTGTGGTTCAGCAAGAAAATTGAAAATGTGATTCAGTATTCAGTAGTTTATTAAAAGAAGATTAGGAGCAGACTCGATCGACTGCACCTCTCTCTTAAAGATACCATGGTTCAGATCCTTGAACAGTGAATAGTCCAGTTGTTTTCCAGTTAATTAGAGGAATTTCAAGAACTCTCGAAAGAACACGAGTTGGAAAAAAAAAACAAAGACGAGCAGAAATGCTCCTCAAGTGTTGTGCTCCTAGGGACATTTGTGACTGTAGCTCTCCGGCACAAAGTAATATTATCATCATCATTATCATCTATCAACCGGCCACTGTCCACACGTCGTGACAAATGCGCCAACTGTGGCAATAAATCAACACAAGCAGTCGAACTGCAACATCACAGACTCCCCCAAGTGACCCTGCGACCTCTGCCAGACAGACGGCATCTAGCGGACATCATGCTGCTCTGAGAACACTGCCTGGAGCTGCAGTATTATCCTAACCACACACACACGCACACACACACACACACACACACACACACACACACATTTACGCACATTTCCCCTGGCTCTGTCCTGAGCAGCATATGGCAGACCTTGAAGTTCAAGGACACCAGTGTTTCACAGATTTGGGAGATTCATCACTGACATATACAGCCTCATTCCAGTCTTATTGTGTGGAAAGTGTGTGTGTGTGTTTGTGTGTGTGTGTGCGCACAGACAAACACACACAAACATACATGATATAAATGTGAGAGGTTGCCATCAGCTTGAGACAGATTAGTTTCTATCTGATGACTGGAGGTGCATGACAGTGGCTTCACAATAAGGCCCCTTTGGGAAAGGCAAACACACACACACACACACACACACACACACACACACACACACACACACACACACACCACACAAAGAAAGCATATCAAACTCCTTCCTGGCACAGCAAGGACACAAGTTCACATTTCTCTAACGGTTTACAATGCAAACCGTATAAATCTTCATGCTGATTTTTCTTTTTTCCCCCCCACTTCTTAAATCTACAAACTTGCTCGGCACTGTTGTTGACGTGGATGGGATTAAATTTAATCCGTCCACACAAACAGTGAAATATGCAGACGCGCGGCACGTGATGCGGAGCCTGGACGCGGAGCCTCGTGTGACACACCGTCAACAAACAAAGTGGCGTTGGGCCGGGCTGCGCTTTATTTGTCAGCAGCCGTGGCTGAGACGCAGAGGCCTGACATGTCTGAATAATCCGGGCTGCGCTCGAATAAGCACAGCTCCCAGCAGCCTCCCGGAAATCTGATGGATCCGATCTGCTGGCCCGGGCATTTGTCACAACAAAAGGAAGGAAAAGACACAATAACTGCGATAACTTGGATCAGGTCTCACGCCTCACCTGCTATTGTTGTTTACAGTAGAGGTTGTTCCACATTGAGGGACTGCAGTGAGCGTGTGTTTTGTCTGTTTGTAGTGATGAGCATTGCTGCTTTCATGTACATAAAATGCACAGATTTATGGAGATTCATATAAAAAGGCCTAGAGGAAGGAAAAAAAATGTGTGTATGTGTATGTGTGTGTACTAATTAATCTGTTTGTTCTACATGCTTTATGGGCAGCAGAGGGATGACAGAAGATGGGCAAACACACACCTTGCTCCCTACAGAGGCCCATCTGTTGAACACACACACACACACACACACACACACACACACACACACACAGTATATACACGTGTTGATGAGGGAACACAGATATTGATGGAATCACTCATTTGAGCTGTCTGTTTTGAAACATTACTCCTCTGGCTCTGGAGGAAACACAGTGATGAAGAGGAAATGAAGAGGAAAAAGAACAGAGACTGACTACAGGGTCCATGCCTCAAAACCCATTAGCCTTCATGTGGATTTTACTATTAAAGAGGCAAGATTTTCAAATTTAGATTAAAAGCAGCTGCTTTGGTTTAATGGACTGTGGGAGGATCTCCAGGATGAGCCCAACACCCAATTTACAAACAGAATAATTTCAATTAGTTATTCAGTTTTATTCACCTTAGACTGTTACCCTCTCGCTTGGATCTCCAGTAGCCTGAATGTTGTGATGATGACGTCAGGGGGTCTCCTCCTTCTGAATTTAGAAGTTACAAATTAGATCTCATTCTTGCATATTTAAATAGCTTTTCTACCTCAGAGAACTTAGTAGTCTGTTGTTATGTTTGCTACTTTAAATACCTGGTTTTGAGTGCTGCACCCAAAGTGTTAATGAGTTAGTAGCTTTCTTTGGGTTTACAGTCTAAATGATGCTTATCCACGTTTTGCACCATTTGCACCTACTCCTCTAACCACTTGTTTGCTGAAATGACTTCTTGCATTGGAGCATTCTAAAGATGGACTCATCGCTATTGAACTGTTTAATGCACAACCTAATGTATTATCTAACTGCCGAACCACATGATAGCGCCCACTCCGGCCATAATTGATCACTCATCAGAGCGTCAATTTTCCCACGTTCAGACATGGAATCATGTTATTCCCACAGTTTTATATCATCCAGTCAATCACACAGGTTCTTGACCTTTCTGTGAGGCTTTCACGCCCTTTTCCTCCCATTGCTGTTTAGTGTTTGTAAAAGGAACAACCTCAGAGTCCAGAAATGTGCTCGCAATGTAATGTTCTTACAGCGTGCATGGTTCTGAATTATTGATTAATAAATCTTGCTTCAGTATAAACCCACACCTGGGTGCATAACATTACTACCGTGCTATTTGGCTTTCTGCAATGATGAAAAACGCCCGACCGAAACGGGAAAAGTGATCCATTCCCTCCAGAAGTTGTCAGGAGCTGCTTGCCTGCAGGCTGTGTACATCCCGGCGGAATTTATTTAATTATCACACCACAGCGACGCTGCTCACACATGCTGAATACATAGCCTCTGCAACGGCACCAGATCCCCCACTGTACGCCATCAAAACTCGCCAGCAAAACAAAGGCAGGGAGAGGAGTCGATATTCCACCTCTCTGAGAGACACGCAACTGTGAGGCTGAAATGTAACACGTTGTGTGGTAAAGCTCTTTCTCACTTGGCTAACCTTGAATGAAGCCTCAGATGAGAAGAAAATGCTATTTTCACCTCACTCCTGGGCCAGAAGTGGCTTAGCTATGAGCAATGTGTGTGCACTATGTGTGTGTGTGTGTGTGCATGTGCATGCGTTTGAGTGTGTGCCAGAGTCCACATGGGCATGTGTGTGTGTTTACTTGCACAGCTTTCTTTGTGAGAACCAATTTTGGTTTCAGACCTTGGGAGAAAACATTTTCGCTTGGACATCATTTTCACACAGATCTTCCAACGGCAGTTTCAGAGTTGGGACACGGGTTTCAGGATTAGTTTGATAAAGAATTAGAATTTTTAATTAAGAAAAGCAAGTTAGTGGAACCTATAAATGTAATGCAAACCCATACACCACTGACTCACATACAACCCAGTGTTGCAGACCTAAACCTGGTTATGTTAATGACTTAATGCCAGAAGGATTTTCTTCATGAAGTTTGCATGTTCGCCTCATGTCGTCTCAAGGTTTTTTTTTTCCAGGTTCCTCCCACATTCCAGAAAACATGCATTTTGGTCGATTGGAGAACCCATGTATGTATGTGTAAGATAATGGATGGATGCATTTCTTCACTGTGTACTTAACAGATTTACGGAAGCACTTTGAACAGCTCTGAATACTAAAATAGACCTAGAACATTTGTGTCTAAGTGGCCTAATGGATCAACCTGTTCACACTGTTGTATTTTCCCAGGAATGTGGATGCCTCTGCAGGCCAGGAATCCACTGATAAACAGCTCATTTGTGGAACCTGGGAGCTTCAGACCATATACGTGCAGAGCGCCAATGCGTAGTATCGTGTTACAGTTTGGGTGAGAGATAAAATGTTTGTGTGTGTGACGGATTTGAAATAAGTGGAAATTTCTGGAAGTTTATCTCATACTTAAGGCGGGGGTTGCACACGGGTCAGCCCTGTATATTTGTGTCTGTGTTTCCCTCCTTGCATACCAAACCACAGTAGGGTGTCGCGAGTTCATCCCTCTATCCATCAAACACTCAAGCCTCTATATATATCAGACCCCATCTCTCTCTCTCTTCCTGTCTGTCTCCGCCTCTCTCAGTGGGATTCAGGGCTCTGTACTTTCCCTATGGCCTACGACCTCTTAGGGTCAGACCCTCCCCGCCCCTTACTTTCAGAGTGGGAGCAGCCTTGGGAAAGCGTCGTGGGACTGATTTACAGATCCGTGGGCTGGTAGAGCACCCGGAGGGGGTCGGCGGTGCCTCACCATCCCACGGACTGAGCCTGTGCTCCGGGTTAGCCGTGATTTAGTGACGTGGAGTTCTGGGTCCGAAGCGCAATGTCAGAGGACATGTGGGAGACGTGCAGAAATCTGACAAGTGTGATGCAATTAAGTTATGTCTCTTTTTGGAGGCTCCATCATGTTGGACAGGCAGGGGATGGGAGTGGAGCAACTTCCGGATCAGATGGTCTCTGTGAAATGAGGTTCACGTGGCACTGGAGAAATCTGGAGTTGACCTGAGAACAGTATTTTAGATGCTCAAGCTGGTGGTCTACAAGGGTCTACAAGAAAAGGAAAGTGCTTTAGCAGTATTTGGAGATTGAAACATCAGGGTAATTCTGATAGAAAAAAAATGTGTAACTCCATGTGTAATGCCATCCACAGTCTGTGGTACTTTAAAATACATTGGCGCCTTTCTGCTCTGAGGGCTAAGGTTGAAAACAAGGAAGGAGGATATAATGTTAACATGTTCCTTTATTGGTCCCCAAAGAGAAATTATTTCCCTCTTGCCCCCTTTTACAGAGAGGTCAGAGGTCAGGGTCAACTACAAAGCAGCACCACTGGAGGTGGAAAATGATCGCGTCCCTGACACAAGCAGTCATGTTGTAGATCTCTGCCATTTGTTTATTTGCCCCAGAGGGGAGTTTACTGAGAAAAATAAGGCTGTTGGAGCCAAAAATGCTGCACATTTGCATAAGAGGTTCATGACATCACGTCTGTAAACCACACAGTGTTTAAGCAAAGAAATACCATAGCAATTTTTTTCTTGTCTTCTTGAATCTCAATTTTATTTCAACATCAGAAATGTATGGAAAATATGACGTTTCTTGTCATCTAAGCATTCTCGTTCATATCTCACCTGCCTACAGTGTTTCCAGTATAAATTTACATTCATTTGCATCAAAACCCATTCATGCTGAAAAGGTAGGGATGAAAAAAGGGGATCTATGCCACCACCGCATCTACAAAAGAGTTTTGTGTCAGGATGGACCCGCACGAGGAGAAACCCCATGGACACTAATACACGGGGAGAGGAGATAGACGGAGTTGTGGATTTAGATAAAAGCCAATCTTCGTGGATTAGCGTGACATTGTGCGTTCCCTCCTATACTTTATCAGAGTACAGTTTCAACTGTGTGCATGTTTGTTTATCTGGCACGGGGGGATTAAATGAACTGTGTGCCAACAGAACCATGTGTCCTCTTCCTCACTTTGTTCCTCTTAGATTTTCTAACAGCCAATTAGCATCATCCATCTGCCGCTATACTTTTAGATGCAAAGCGGAGAACCTCGTGAACTTTGGATCCCACTCGCTCACACTCCATTTCACCGCCTCAGGAAAGTAAGAGCTGCAAACTGTGTACAAACACACATCACGTAATGTGATGTGGAGCAGGATGCGTTTTTATTCATTTAATGAGTTGACTTCTCACCTTATCACACATGTATCACCTTATACAGTACTGGCTTTGTACACAATAGCAGGTCATTGGTGCCGACTGTAGCTCCCCAGTCCATCACAGGACACACACCGAGCTAGCCATGTGTGGCCCCAACAATGTGGTTATTGTCTAAAGTAAGCTACATCTAAATAGAAAAATCCCTGGAAGAATATATATATTTTCCTTTCAATGTGGTTTAAATTTGATAAATGCACAATTTGACATCTCAAATTGTATATAAAGTCAATATTGTTTCTACATGTGCGGTATGATGGGACTCTGTTCCAGGAAATATACTGATACACAACAGACGAACATACACCATGATTAAATATCAAGACTCTTAATTTCATATTCAATACCTTGTTGGCATATTCACTCAGTGCAATCGTTACTAATGGACAAAGAGCAAAGTCCATTTTTGTTATCCCTGAAAGCTTCCACACACCCGGTTTACAGTAAATTCAGAAGAGATTAATCTTAGCACATACTTCTGAGGTAATGTTGAACATTACTGTATAATTTTGCCGTCAACAAATATGACAGAAAAGGCTGTGTGAAAGTGCTTAATATAGCCTTTCCCCTCTGGCCTAGCTCTCTCCATCCTGGTGGTCCTGAGTTTATTGCCTCTATTAATCATATGGCGCTCATTAATTCGAGGCCCGGGATCGGCATCACATGAGCGACTTCTGGCATGTTTAGAAACAATGTCAGATCACCTAATGACAGCTCACACTAAACAGACAGCTGAGTGCATGACATGTTTGCAGATTTGCTCATGTTTAGGGCTTTACTCAAACAAACATCATCAATTTTGTTCCGTTTTGTTTTGCTTTGTTCCGTACGAGGGCATGAGCGAGCGCACTGCGTAAACTCCACACAGCTGAGAGGTTCCCTCTCCAACTGTGATCTGCTCGCATACAATTACTCTCGCACTTTGTAAATCAAATAGTGCACAGAGTAAAAGCTTCACTCACTCACCCGTATTTATTGTTTTACACTAGAAATTAATATCAACATCCGATGCCCCTTTCAGAAAGGAACTAACGAAGGAAGTCCAGGTCCAGCCTCTATTTATTTTCACCTGTTTTATAAGAATGACTTTTGTTATAGAACAGCCGTAAACAAAAATAATGACTAAATCCAAAGCATCCACCTTTAGCACATGCACTGATATTGACATAATTAAGTCCAAAAACTCCATAGTAAAAACATACTTCATACTTGTACTCCTACTTTTGTGACTTTACTGGTGATACATGCTATTAGAGTGGTAATAATAGAGTTTTTTAAACAGTGCTGAGACTTGGTCCCTGATTCAAATCCCAGTCAGTCCGAGGGTCTTTCTGTGGGGAGGCACATCTACGTTCACACTGCAGCTCTTAATGCTCAGTTCAGATCTTCTGTTGAGATCTGATTTTTTTTGAGTGGATGTTCACATGACAGTGTTAATGTGAACACCATCAGACTCCAGCGTGAACAGTCCACAGCTGTGGAGTGACATCACACACAGCTAAAAGTCTTTACACAAGTCAGTGTGTATGTATCAATTTTGAAGCCCTAAAAGGATTAAGAAAAAAATCTTGTTCCTTCCATTATTTACCTTTACTCCTGCTGCATCCTTCACGTTGAAGTGAAGGTCGGATGAAATGCGAACTGACTGCTCACACTGAGGTATGATTTAGGACCTCATAGGAATGTGGCCTGGATTGGATTTGAACAAAAAAAAATCTGATTTGTGCTGTTCAGACATGGGTCACATGTGGGTCACATGGGCAAAAAAAATTCTGATCTGGGCCACTTTTGCAAGCAGCTGCCTAAATTGCCCCAAGGTATGGGTGTGACAGTGAATGGTGCATGTATGCGTGTGTGTGTGTGTGTGTGTGTGTGTACCCTGTGACGGACTCATTCATATATCTCAGGCTAAGTACACTGTAAAATGAATGCTCAGAAAGATTTAACAACAACAATGTAAAATTCCCCCAGCGGAAATAACACCCTCATGCCAGCCTGTGGAGCTGCTGGCAGCCTGGAGCAGATGTTTTCATTTAACTTCATGTGACTGGCAAGTCAATCAGTTTGTATCACGCCCCATCATAAATTCAGCACTGATGACAGGATTATAGCCAATTATGGGGGAGGTGGTGGTGGTGCTGGTGGTGGTGTAGGGCTAGCTGCTCAATGCATTGATTATTGATAGTTTATTTTCTCTCCCTGCCTGCACAGCCTCATGTATGTGTGTGTGTGTGTGTGTGTGTGTGTGGGTGGGTGTTTAACCGCACAGACTTCTTCATTAGTATGTGCCCCGAAACAGTGCAACACGCTCTCAATCCCACATCGTGAAATACTTGCATTTTCTCACGCCTCTCGGAATCTGCCAGAAAGCCGCTCGAGCACATGTTTAATGTTGAGAAACAGTCACACTCTACCTAAATTAGCCACACACAAAAAAAAATCTCAGTAAAGTCCACATTTTTGCTCTGTAAGCGACTTCTCTGAGCGACCAAGACTGACACAGACCGGTTCACGGTGGAGTTTTTGGAGAGCGTGTTGCATCACTACGTCAGACTCACGAGGCGGCGTCTGTGTTTTGTGTGACAGGCCTCTGGGTTTCGACCAGTTTTATCTCTCATCCATGGACTTTCTTTTCGACTCCTCTTTTCACCAAATCAGTGTCACCGGGGTCTGGTGGAACTTATCCGAGAGCCCATAAAGTGAAGGCAGGGAAAACCCCATGGACAGGTCATCAGTGCATCGCAGGATACACACACACACACACCATTAAGTCTCACACACATGCCTAGGGGAAATGTAGAGTATCCAATTGACCTGCAAGATCCACTGCTGCAGTATTACAACATCGTTTTTTTAGTTTGTTTTTTGTTTTGTTTCGTTTTTCTTCTCCCCAGATAACATTTACATAGTTAATGGGTCCTATTGTTTGTCTTTGGTCCTACTGGATAGAAGAAGTGTTTATAGGTCTGGTCATGTGGAAATGAACTCACACTACCTGTTTGTGTTCATTTCAATGTCTCGACACGGAGACGTTTAGTTATGTTGGAAAACTTTCATCAAATTTGATTAGAGCTTGATCCGTCTATGTTGTAATACTACAAAGTTGGGCAAGCTTTTTGGGGGAAAACCCACGCAGTCACAAGAGAGACCTGATCCAGTAGTCGAACCCAGGTCATTTCTGTTGTCAGTTCGAACCACTTTGAGTAATACACAATACACTTTTAAGTAATACACAGTTTTATCTTTTATTTGATCAGCTATGTTGTACTATGCAGTAGAACGTTACACTTCTGAACTATCTCATACACTCTCCGCCAACCACACACACAACAACTGCATTTACACTTGTGCACACACACACACACACACACATACACACACAGCCACAGACACACAACTGCAGCTCTAAACATCAATAACGTTCCCGCAAATCCCCTGAGAAAGTCCAGCGGGCCAGCTCTTCACACATTAGAGCGGCAGACATCATGCCAGCCACATCAGCCACCACGGTCTGTAATAGTTATACCGCTTCGCATTAAGACGCACATTATAAACAGCCCGGTCCGCACAGCACACCCTCTGAAATGCAACAGTTGCTCCAACCAATCTGTAATAAGCATGCTCGGCCCCGAGGCACGCATTAAGCATTAACGCCGGGTCTGCGCGGGCCTGTAATCCAGAGCTCCGTCCCTTCATGTGAGCCAAGAGGCCGGGACGGTCCCGGCCCGGAACAGCGACACGCACCCCGCTCTCTACCCGCATCACGCTTAGGGTAAGTACATCTGCTCGCTCTGTCTGCAGTTTTAGCGACACGCTCACCAACTTCTCATCGTGCCTGTCACATAACCTGCTCCCCATCGGTGTCACTGAAGAAGGTGACAGATTAACAGTTTGGCGGTGCAGTTTCTCTGCAACGGACACCGCGTTGTGCTGCGCGCAGCTCTGAAAGTGGCGAGCGGAGTTTGGCAAGTGTTTGCAACATTCACCGAGCATATGGATCGACATATGGAGGAGCGGATCACGCTGGAGGAGAAGAATACAAATGTTTGGACACTTTGACCCTGAAATCTAAAAAAAAAAAAAAAAAGTGAGTACAAAAATAGAGTTTACACAGCAAGCATAACGTACAGCACGTAATGTACTTTGATCAGTGTTTCTCAAGGTCATGTTCAGCCAACTAAAACAGAATTTGTTCTTAGTCTGACCTTTTTTTTTTTATATATCCACAACTGGCATCGGTTGTAAGATGATATACTTAATGTTATTTATCATCATGTTTGACTTATTGAAGTTGGGACAGGAAGTCAGGTTCATTGATAACAGGTGATGGTGTTGTGATTGGGTGGAGGTGGAAGAGGCTCAAATGCTCTCAAAGCAAGGCTGGAGCAGGGTCCAGCGCTCTGCCAAGCACATGATTGTATAAAGGATATTATTACTACATGGGAACGATTTGTACAATCGCTGACGGTAAATACAGTTCATTTACAAATGATTGCATTCTGTGTTTATTTCCGCTCTGCACAGTGTCCAGCGACTCTTTTTTCCTTTTCCTTTTTTTTTTTTGTTTTTTTTCCCTTCTTAAATCTGGGTTGGATTTGACGCGGTTACCTTCTGCAGTGCAAGCGTATCGGATGACGTCCTCCTTTTAAAGTCGCGGATCGCACCATTTCCACTTCAATCCGCCGTCTTTCGCTGATGTGTTTGGGATCAGCGGTTGCAAGATCCTGTGACGCGACTCCTCAAAGCTACTGAGATCATGGGATTCATCAGTAAACCACATCATCCACCACCAGCCTCTCACGGTTTTCTACAGACGGCGACTGCTGTGCAGCCTCTGCCGGGGAATCCTCCCTTCATGTGTGAACCGTCGGCCTGCGCTTTGTGTTTACGTCCCGAGGGCTTCACCGAGCATGTAACCTTTATGTGACACTTCCACGCTGATGACAGAGCCTCAGCATGGTGGAGCGAAACAGAAAGAAAAAAAAGAGGAAGAAAACCTTCCTGAGCAACGCCACAAACACACGCACATCCAAAACCTGGTCCTGTTTAAGGCGAGGAATCAGCCCGCGCCGCTCGGCGGTTACAACTCTGGTATTAATCGAGAAGCTGGACAATCTGCTTCCTCGGGAGAGATTGCAGAGGTTGCGTGATGTAAACGTCCTTTCATGCGCTTCCAAATTGGCTCCGTAAATCCGAGTGCAGGATGTTGTTCCGATTAGCGAGGAAGCTACCGCAGCCACAGTGAATCTTCTGTTATTCTGACCTTAAATTAACGTGCCGAGGGGTTCGGCGAGTGGCGCGCGACGTCGAGAGCGGCGTGAAGTTGTTTTGCGGTCATGTCACATGACTGGTTGGACTTCAGACGGAGGCCGGGTCGGGTCTTTCGATCTCGACCTCGGCAGCGACTCACATCTGCTCTCACGTTAACATCCAATACTGGTTTGTTTTAACCATGACGGCGATGTTTTCCTAACCCTGTGACACAGGCCGACATTGGCCATGAAGTTTTAGTTCCCTCAATTTTACAACCTGTTAACAGGACTGTGACTCAAGGCCTTTCTCCCCTCGTCCTCCTCCTCTTTATGTCGGTTTGTTTGAGTGCTATGGAAGACATATAATTCACAAGGTGGCAATTTGTTCAATGCTAAGAAATCTATCTTTTATAATCTGAATGCCATTAAAACACCACTTTATGCTTTCAATTTAACGCTTGTGTATAACAACAACACTGCAAGTACTTATGCTGTTTCTCCCTGAGGCTAGCGTCAAACTCGAGACAGCCACACTGAAGGGAACCAGACGTGCTACTGCAGCTGGATAGCAGTACCATGGGCTCAACTCGGATAATACAAAGCAAGGACAAGTTGTCTGCAGCTTTTCCTATGTAATGAAATCAGAAAGGACACAATAGGATAGGAGCAGATACATCGGCTGCAAAGAAAAAAAGAGCGGTCGACTAATAGGAGCAAATTGTTAAGGTTAACGCAAAACGAACCAAAGAATGTAAAGTAAAGATACAGGGTATAAAAAGACAGGCCTTCAGGACGACTGTGTCAAAACAATGAGAGAGCTGAATGAGGTTTTAGGAAGTGAAGGTAAAAGGTAACGGCGAAAATGGACGTGAGGTCATTTCTATTGTTGCTCTTGGAGACGTACAGTAATGAAATGAAACGAGAGCAGATGAGGAGGTTGAAAACACTCGACAATTACTTCACCGTATTTGTTTTTGCACAGTGTGATCTAATCATTCTTGCTGAGGTCGCTAAGGTGAGATGAAACATACTTCATTTACGACTCTGCACTCAAATACTTTATATCTCATCTGTGTTTTCTTTGTTTGGTGTTCCACAAGGTGCTGGACTGGGTTCAGGTTCAGTGTTTAAGTGGGGTCTGTTTCATGTATCTTCATGCACTAAAGGAGAAAAAAAAGTAACTTAAACAGAACAAGATGAGCCGTAATATGCCTAACCTGTGTTCTTCTGCTCTTCACCCATGATCCACAATAGAGTTAAAATCAGTTAGTGATCAATTGATAAAAGTTCAGATCCAGTGACGTAAGTTCAATCTGAACAGCAACATGTTCCACCAAGTTGAGACTAGAATCTTTGGCAAAAAGGAGATTGAGGTGTGTTAAAACTGTATATACATCTACACAAATGAATACAACACATTTCATTTATCAGCCTGACATGTTACAAGAGACCGAGAAAGTTGATGTCAGACGTTTTCTGTCAAAAGCATCAAATCCGCCTTGAACGCGCAGGGTGGATAATTCATCAGGCACATGAGCACTCAATAAAAAAACTTCTCTGCCAGGAAACCAGTGACCTGTACCAGTGTAGGTGGTGCGAATATGAATAAAACTGCACTGGAACTTCAGAATATCCAACGATGGGATTTTCTTTGCTCTCAAGTATCTGCTTTTAGACAAACATCTGTCAGTAAAGCAGAGAGCAAATCTGCCTGTGATTGTGATGCAAGCCCGCGCTACGTGCCATATATCAGGAGGCTGAATATGCTTGATGGCATAGTAATCAGCGGCCATATATTTTCCCCAGCAGTGTGACGCCAGAGTCATTACCGCCTATCGCGATGATGAATGTTTCATGAGACTTAGTGGTTATGAATATATTTGTTCGCATTTTGTATGTACATATTAAAATTATGGAAAGTTCCACTGAGAGAACATTTAAATTCACGTTGCAGGCCAGTGGCTGGTGAGCGCACTAGCCTGGATGCTGCCAAGACAGAAAAAAGCTAATTATTAAACTTTAATCGTCGTAATTAAGAAAAAAAAAACAGCGCCTTTCGACTGGGTGATTCGTCACCGGCGTTATTGCCGTTGCATCAGCCTCTCTCGGCCTGTCAGGAGTGAAGTTCTGGGGAAAGCACTAAATTCTTAAGCGATTCTCTTGTCTTGATAATTTTTGGCACAAATGGCTGGGCCACTGGCAGCAGCGCTGCTCCGCACATTCCTTTGTTTGTGTGGGCTTTCCATTTATCAGTCTGCATCAGGCTCTGGATCAGCGAGAGCATTGTGGAAACAACGGTGGAGGCCAGGAGGGAGGAAATCTGAAGTACAATAACCTTCACTCAACGGATCTAAACCGAGCATAAAGAAATGTAAATACACACCGCCCGGAGTTTCCGAAAACGTAATTTATCTCGCACACATATGTGCCCACACACACACACACACACACACCGACGGCGACACATGCCTGCGTATCTACATCTCACACAAACACTGGCGCAGGTGCAGCCATTTTGACTGATGAGTCGGTAAGTGTTTCCAAAGAGAGAGCAGTGCGCGCGGCTCTGTGACAGCTGTCTCTACACACTCTGTTGACATGAAGCTCTCCATCCCGCTCGCTCTCCCTCGTCCCTTTGTTCTTCCCCTCCTCCTCCTCTCCGTCTCGGGCTGGCACGTCTCTCCCCCGCGCGTCTCTCCACAGCGGCTGAGTCGCGCCAGAGTCGATCTCTCATCCCCGCAGAGCCAAGTGCCAGCTCTCCAGGTACGGTAACAAGGCTAAAAACTCTGGAGTCGTCCGAAGGAACTCCGCTCCATTGTCCACCACAGAGCCGGCTGAAAACCAATCTGTGGCGGTTTTTTCGGGGGGTTCAGACCAAAGAAGGGAAGCAGCTGCAGCAATGCCAGTGCCAGGATTGCATTTCTATCTCCACACATTGACAGAAAGTTCAACAATTACCCCAGAGCCCAGCCTCAAAATATGATTAGCATGGACCCAGATGATAATGGCTTTTACATGCAATTACACCGAAGGGGGAATTACCCAGAGTATGGGAATAATGTAGCTGGGGAATGAGACAATTGCTTGCTAATGTCTGTTGTTGTTGGCAGACGCACTGGAAATTTATTTATTATAAGGTTTTAGATTCAGACGGGCTGCGTCTGCAGTAAATGATATGACGGATATTCATTAAAAAAAGTTGTGTTTATTTCATTCAATTAAAGACACGAGAGGTTGTCAGAATTTCTGGAAAGCAACAGTACAGATGGGAGATGAAAGACTTACTTTTAGCAGAGCTGCTGAAGCAAGTTAACACGCAGTTTTGCACATTTGCAAGCGTTGTTTTGTTTTTTTTTCCTGCGGTATAATTGAAATCGTGCGAGAACTCCCACAGACGCTAGACGCCTAGCGAAGGGCTGCGCGGAAGTCTGTTGTTTATCTGAATCGGCCGCCTCAAAACCTGGAAGATGCACCATTAAGTGAAACGTGATACTGGAGTATGCAGTCACTGCTGTTGATTTCAATGCACAAAACAGGGTGTTAAAGCGAGCACTTTCTGTGGCTCCGTCCTGTCTCAAATGTAACGTTTCGAGGAGGAAATCCAGGTTAGCACCAGCAGGCGCTTTCCTCTAATTAACACTTACAGAAAAGAAAAGGCATCTCTGTATGTCTGCCTGGCAGTTTTGAGTCCAATAATCAGAAGTTATTTAGCTGTAAACGAATAATAACAATCGAATATTAGTGCCATAAAAGTCAAATCGTTTAAAAGGCACTAGTTTAGGTGACTTTGAATCAAAAGATAAATAATAAAAAAACAACATTGACTTAACTTAATTTCCTCCAGCACCTTTGGGTGAGAGCTGCACCAAAGATGCCAGATGTAAATGTTTGACGATATCATTGCTGTGAGAGCCTCCTTAGAGGGTGTACTACACATCCTTATATACACACTTATATGCATGAACTGCACCTCGAAAATCATCTGATCTTCATCATCTTGTGGCTTTTCCTTTGTCATGTTAACAAGAAAAATTCAACTGAATAATCGGAAGAATGAATGCGCTAAAAACATTTCCATATTTAGTCAAAGATGTTGACAGTAACAACTGCACTGGCTCAAGTATGAATGAAAACCTATGAGGGGAAGAAGAAGCCGAATATAAAATTTAACTGCAGTTTATTCACCACATATGAGATGGAAAATACTGACTGTACTGACAGGAGTTTGGCGCTGCAGTCAAACACCTCCAGTTTATTCATACCCAGCACTTCCACAGCTCTCCACCTCTCTCCTATTGTTTAGATAATCTCCGATCAGAATGCTTATAAAGAGCTGCGGCCGCTTCTCCACAACGTCTGCTTTTTCGCTGGGAGTCAGCTGCCTGGTCTGGCGGTGTTGGGTAACCCTGAGTCAGAGCTCTGCGGCTCGTCTCGGTGTAAACAGATGGTCTCGGCTCTGATGACTATAGTTTCTGATCTCACCCAGATATGGATTCGGCCTGTCAGATGTGAGATTCCCAAGCCCTGCAGAGGTGAGACGACTGAAACGGCTTGAAATATGCGGAGCGTAAACAAAGGCCAAGGTCCGGTTTCCTGGGAGAGGTTCTGTTTAGATAATCACAATCGAACTGTGAAGAGTGACGAGCTCTGATGTCGAGACCCAAGGTTTCATGAGTTTGTGCGGCACCGTACACTCTCGCTAACAGGTCTAGACCGATGAGATTTCTCACCCCAGACCAAAACTGTAATCCTCAATATGAGGACCAAATATAATCAATGTTAAATATTACAGAAAATCACTCTTGGCGTCACTCTTAATCCTAGACACCTAAATGAGTTTCAAAGTGACCATCAGATTTATTTTATAATTAAGAGTTTTAGCGAAACAAATTCACAAATAGACTCCTTCTCAGTTTATACAGTTTATTTCAAGGACTTACTATGACTAATAATAATGCTGGATGGATGTCGATGTTTAAGTAAGAGGACATTTGATAGCGTTTGTGTATTTTCATTGTATCAATATCTCACTATCTCTCACTTTTTCTGTCCCGCTTTTCTAACCCAGCCAATCCTTAGATAGATCATTTTTCTACATTAAGCCACAAGAGAAACCTAATTCTGTGCATTTAACACAGCTGCAACAGAAGAGTTTCAGTGTGGGTCTTTATGGAACATATTTGAGCAACAACATTGGAAAGTACAAAAAAATTCTATGTTTGATTTCCAGCAGATGGAAAACAAAGCAAACTTCTGGGGTTTTTGTTAACTTTGACGCCACAGACTTCACCTCTGAAGATCGTACATGAAGCATGCATCTCCCTTGCATGCTGTCTTGGAGTGCAGGCCCCGGGCTTAATGAGAACCAAACGTCCTTGACCTCTGCTCACTGTCCACTTCCCTTCACATTGCTCATACGCTGACGAGATTCTTCCATCTTATGATGTCAGTTCAGAACTATAAGTGCCCTCGCTGGTCCCACAATGAGGGAGTAAGGAGGACTTTCCACAGGGGATGAAGACTTCATCCCTCCTTCTATAGCTTATGGGCTTGAGGCAGGACCGAGGTATCTGAACAAAGCTGCTTAATACAACGAACATATTCGAGCAGATTTCCCCACCTTGCTTTCCAGCCGGGAGACAGTGAGCGGAGGGGGGATTTGGAGGGTTTGTGTGGATTGTATTTGATCAGACTGGACCTTTACTGGGATCTCTCCTCACTTTTTCCATCCAAAGAGGCTGAGGCGCTAGCAGACCATCACATCATTACAAGAGCTTTGATAGCCGTACCTCAGTTATAAAGGAAAGTCGGCAAGGTTCCCTGAGTGCATGAGTGCGCATCTGTGTGTGTGTATGTGTGTGTGTGTGTGTGCGTGTCTCATCTGCCAGTTTTGAGAGTTGGCCAAGGTGTGCTCCAAGCTGAAATAAAAGATTTTGTCAACATGTAACATTTATTTAAAATTTATGCTTACGTCCTTCTCTTTTCCAGCCCTTCAATGATTTTAGAGCACTTCCTCACTGACTCTTTCAGACCAAGCTGGCGTTTTCTCAATTCAAAACATGCCACAGTTTAAGTATTTTTTCTCTATTTCAGATCTTACATCATGTCAGATTTATAGCATAATTTATGTTTGACGTTGTCATAAGTAATTGGTAGACATCAATCCAACAGGAGGTACATTTATTTGTAATTAGAGGATACCTTTACTCACTTGCACAGGAGAAACAAATCTGTCAAAATGTAGCCTCAGAAACAACATCTCATTAATGAAATCTGCAGAACACAACATGTTTACGTTTAATCAAGCCTTTCCCTGCCTCTGTGCCAAAATATTTTCTGTTATTTCATACTTTTTTCAGCTTTAATCATCACAGTACTCCGCGCTACTTTTACCTTTGGGATCGATAAGGGAGCCAGAATTAAAGCCTGGTGCTGACAGTTGTGTTGTTGATTAGATAGCACTCACATATGGTTGCTGACTTAATCAGTGTTTGTATTTTCAAACAAACCCAGTGGAGCTGAAAATCGTTCCAGATGAAATGTGTTCTGATAATTCCATCTCCTTGGAAAAAATAAAAAATGTAATTAAAAAAAAATCACACTCTTGTATATATTTGCGCCTGCACCTGGTTAACTCATTCCTTGTGTCTTATCAAGTTCATCACCTGCCTAAATGACAAATGCAGGTATTGTATTCTCCATGCATGCATATGTAAGTGTATATGTAGTCGGTCATAAGGGGCTTTTATTTCCCCTAAATGTTAGGCAGCCTGCTGTAATGCTGTATTAACAACATAATGCCTCCATTAGGACAAAGTGTCATCTTACCAAATCAATACTGACATAACTGACAGTCCCCGCGAGTCTGTCTGTCTGTCTGTCCGTCCCCAGTTAACTGTTCATGTCATTAGTGCATTACAGCAGGCACTTCCCTGAACTGTTTGGACGGCTGTAACTGGAGAGGAAGTCCAAATCAGAGCATGAAAATGCAGCCGGCACTGCCTGGCTTGTTAATGTCGTTTTCCCTCTTATGACAATCATCGGAAGTGCAGCGGTTTTATCATTTCTGGTTGCAGCAATCAGCTCCATCCGGTTCCTGAGGGCCCTCGCTGGGCCTGCAAAAGTCTTTCTACATGCGTACAGGTGCGCACGTCCATAGCAAAGTCCCACAGAAATGTCCCATGAACGCCAGCCCTGCTTAATATTGCATACACTCGCATTCATTTAGAGCTTTACACGTGCGTTAGCTGGGATTTCCACACACCAATCCCACCCTCCTCCACACACACACCAACAATAAGGTCCCCATGAAAGGAGCCCAGAGATCTAAGGCAACCTAACCAAGTTTGACAGTCGACAGGCCTATTAAAGCAGGCTCGGCTGCAACCAAACACAGCGGTAATTGTAAATGTCAGGCAGAATTAACGCAAAAATAAATAGCTTTGCATTCCTTATGTGTGTGTGTATATAAGAGATGAAGAAGGGGAGAAACATAACAGCACAAGCTTAGGATACAAAGTTACACATGTCAATCATCGGGCAGCTCAATAGCATGTGTATAATTTCAATCTTTAAGGAAACATGATCCACGCTCAAATGCGTCAAATTATACATTTTGACTGCATAAACAGATTACACGTATGTGAACCGTGCAACATTTATGGCTTCTCGACACAACACATTTCCCCTGCCGTTAACTGTGTGTGTGTGTGTGTGTGTGTGTGTGTGTTTTTCCACATTCTCTTCCTTGGCATGATCACATTGCAAATGAAATGAGTGACGATGAAAGGGCTGACCCAGGGCCGGACTCTTCTCCTGCATTCCTGCAGAGACTGGTGTGGTATGACTGACTGACTGGTTGGCTGGCTGACAGACGGACTGTGGTAAAATCTGAACTGGCTCACTTCAGGGAAAGGCCGGAAAGAACTTGTCATGTCTCTCCGGCTGACATGGAAACACACGAGAGGGAAGAGGAATAAAAGGGGAAGAGAGAAAAACAGAATGTGAGAGGGGTAGAAGTCTCTCCCTTTATGCACTATGTGGAAGCATTCATGCATGTATGTCTTATGGTCTCAGCAGAGCGTCTGCTTGTGTCGTTTGTTGTTTTCACTGTTATGTCCCAGTTGCCCGGTGCCCTGTATTTATGTGTGCGAGCTCAGATCTGGTGGTGTGTTCACTGCTTAGGTCATGGTTCCTGGCCCGAGTCCTTTTAGACAAGGTATGGATTAGCTTATGATTGTTCAGGGAACAGCTTCCCACACAGCAGCTCCATCTGCAACAATCAGAAGACCAGCATTTCTGCGTACTGCACTATGCGCTAACCCCCCATTTTGTGTTTAACTCTTGAGCTGGAGAGCAGAAGAAGAAGAAGAAGAATGAGAAGAAGAAGAAGAATTGAGAAATAAGCAAGAAATCTGGATGAGATCACATAATGCTGCATTGTTTTAACATTAGACTGACATATCAGTGGTGCCTGTTGGGCAATGAGGTCACTGCAGCTGGATGTAGTGAGAATATACAAAGACAAAAAACAAGTACATTAGAATGTAATCAGGAGGAGCACCAGTGTAGCTGATTTGGCATCACACCCCAGTGAATTTGCCTGACTCACTTTGTACAGTTGGAAACAAATACACTTTGTCATGACCTGTTGTGAGCAGGGTTGAAATGCAAAGGAAATACAAAGTGGTAAAAACTACACATGAGGACAACTCCAAACTGAGTCTATCCTCATTAACCGCCATGTTAGAGCAAAACAACATGTTTAGGCCAGGACAGCTAAAGTCGAATTTAATAACGATTACCACAGTAGCCATACCTTACGAGTTTCTCTGGTTACTCCAGTTTCATCCTTTCCTTTCCTTCAGTCCAAAAACGTACATGTTTAGACTACCTGAAAACACTAAAATGCCCCAAGCTTTATTGTGAGAAAGAATAGTCTGTGTGTGCTCGCCCTGTAATGGGCTGAGGATGTCCAGGATGTGTTTGCTGCCTTAAACCTGTGTTCACTAGCACATTACCAAGTACAATCGTATTTGGGCTTAAATGGGCAAAAGACAAAGGTCTGCTGTTGTGCACTACCTTTAGACCAAAGCAGGGTGTATCAAGAGAGAGAGACACAACTCCCTCTGTTTTCCTACCCCCAGCCCTTCAGAACATGCAGGTACTCCATTAATGAACTTTCAAATGGTTCTTTAGAAACAACATCCTCCATTTCACGTACTATAGTAAATCAAACTTGGCTCTGAGGACCTGGTTTTAAATTCATCTTAAGTTAGCTCAGTCTGAAGAAGCCCCCAGCTGCTTACCCCAAGCAGGCACGAATAGACTACTATGGACAGATGATCCTACTGATTTATTACTTCAGAACAGCTTTATCCCCCATTTCTCAAACGTAGAGTCCATAGCCATAAGTGACATCACATCAAGCAAATTATCACTTTGCTCACACGCCACATCATTTCCATAACCTCTGCTGTCCCATCCCAAGTCTCAGAATAATGACTCCATGCTGTTAGGATGAGCACCCAAGTAATACATCACCACAACACCAAGCCCTGATATAAAAATAACGTGAATTAATGACATAAAATTCAATATATATATATATATATATATATATATATATATATATATATGTATGTATTAAATACGAAAAACAACGATTCTCTATGAAACAGCGATAAATAAAGAGCAAAGAAGCAAAGCAGCTTCCACTTTCACATGCGTGAGCAGCAGAGACATACAGACGGTTTGGATCTAGTGAGAAGTCTGGTAACTGCATGCGCGCGTGCACGGTGTGCTGCGTACTGACCTGTTTGACGTCATCCCAGGAGTCCGCTCCCTTCTCCATCCGAAGTCAATGATGTGACGACCAGTCAGTCCTCCAAGCTCCGTGAACTCTCAGACATGTAGAGTTCAGTGACTTAGTTTCACTAAGTCGCGAAACTTCCCCAGTGACACACCGGAGGCAGAGGTCACCTGCAAAATCCACCGAGAGCGACAATAGTGCAGACCTGGCGCGTGCCTGTTTAGTGGTTTTTGAGTTGCGTAACGGCGTACCTGTCACGTGACACAAGTAACGGATCTGCGTTTCATTTTAACCGTCACAAGCGTAATGAAGGTTGAGACAAGGAGTCCATTCACGGCATAATAATGATTTTTTTTATCTCCATATATATCTACATATAAAAAATATATTGAACTTTATTGTATGTTTAACTTTTTGGTGATTTTTATGATTTGTTATATTTATAATATAATAATAATATAATATATTATATTATATTCTGGTGGTTATATTTTGTATTTTTATTATTGATAAATGCCATGAGAGTTTGACTTTTTGCAGAAAGTCTTTCATGTAATTTATTAATAGATTATAATACGGACACACGCAAACTGGAAATAAAGGTATTGTCTCACAAAAGGACTCATTTGGCTATAAGTTATTTAAAGGTTTATCATGGGCAGCCCCATAGTTGCTCAGTGGTCAGTGCTGTGGTCTCACAGCAAGTGGGTCGAACCATTTCTGTGTGGAATTTACATGTTCTCCTGTATCTTTTCTAGGATTTTCTCCAGGTAGTCCCGCACACCAAAAGCATGCATGGTTCTAAATTGGGAGTGTGGGTGTGGGAGTAGATGGTGCGTGCCCTAGAATGGACTGATTGCCTGTCCAGTGTGTGTCCTCCACCATCAACCTATATGCCCTCAACATAGGTAGACTGGCAGACTAACACAAGTGGGTCCAAATTTGATAGTACAATGTATGGATGGACAAAGGATGCTCCTTTGATCACTGATTGTGGTCTTTTATTTTTAACACCTCTAGTCACAGTTCACTGACAGCCGCCTAAGAATGTAAAAACATTGTATTTTGGGTTTTTCTTTATTGGTACAAAAGAGGCATTTAAACTAGACTTTGACTTTTATGAAGTAACCTTATTTTTATGAATGATTGATGTGAACTACTTTTTTTCATCACCCATTCACCAACAGTTTGTCAGAGAAACAGCTTTCAGTGGAAGGTCTGCACTACAAATCAAAGCTTCCCGCTGGCTTCTTTTTCAACAATATGGCACCCCACCTGAGAATAAATACAGCCAGTCTTTAACCACTGCAGCAGCTGGTCAACGCTGGCTCTGACATCCCCTCCATCTCAGCTGTTTAAGTCAGAAGTGGCATTAACATGTGGCCTTGCAATTCACGGAGGTCGAGCTCAGCGAGAAGGCATGAAAAGTGCTAGAAATGCCAGTAGTCAAAGGGAGACCAGGACAGAAATGTATCCCTGTGTCCCTGGCCCTCGACCCCAATCATAAAACTCACAGACACAGAGGAAACCCACCAGTAAATCAGCCTGTCGCTGGCTGACTCACTGGGTTTGATCCTGGTGATATATGGCTTTAATATGTGGATGGAAAGACGGGCGTTGAAGAGAATGCAAGACACAAAGGGAGAGAGAGAGAGAGCGAGAAAGAGACAGACATTGCATATAAACATTTGCCCTTACAATCATGTGTGATGATACTTTTCGTTATAAATCAGATCATCATCTGGTCTTGCAAAGCAATGGAAATGACACATTGATGGAGACCGACTTCAGCTAATGTTCACCAGGAGGAAATGTTCTTAACTATGTGTGAAGGCTAGAACTATTTCAGAAGATGAATCTTAAAAGATTCCTGTCATGAAATGTGTCTGTTTTTTAATGCTGCCGTGCTGTGAGTCATGAAGAGCAAGTGGGAGAAAAATTTGTTTGCAATCTCGAGCTATTGTAGATATTTCTAACATATTTTGTGCATTGAGACATCACAATTAAGTCCCACGGGCAAAACAAATCATCTTAAAGTGTCTTTAAACTGTTTCCCTTGAACTCAGGCATCAATCAATGTGTATTTCTAAATACAGTTATCTCATTGCAACACTCTGTGATACTCCTATCAGTGTGTGTGTATGTGTGTGTCACTACTGGCAGAATACTTTTTTCCAATTTGCGCATGTGTTTATTGAGGCATACAAGAGACAAAAACAGTACAGGGCCTACAGTTAATTGCTTTCACCCCCAAATCTACCATTTTGCACAAATGTGTGAAAGAGGGATTCAAAGTAAACAAAAGGCAATCTCATAGAAAGACTCTACCCAGCTCTAGTGTGTGAAATTCATTCATGTGAATGATGCAAAGAGCATGACAACAGTGGAAATCGGGCTCTTATTTAGCATCATGACCTCATAGCGTAATTATCCCGCCTGCTGCTACAGAAGGAGACAGAAGCCAATTTAACTCTGTTTAATTAATACTCACGAGCTACATGATGCCAACGAAGCAAGATTGATTTGAGACGGGAGATGAGAGGGGGCACAGAGATGTGAGGACAAAGGGTGGAGAGGTGAGAAGCGGAGAAAAGATACAGAAATTAAACGAAGCGACGGATGGAAAAAAGACCAGAGAGCAAGGAGGAGAAAAGAGAGGGCCCGAGATGATGTAGAAAGAGAGAGGGAGAGAGAGAGAGATGACAGAGTGCTGACATCAGAGGGCCAGCAGTCTCTGCACATCACTCAGCCTTCATGGAAAATCAATTCTCCCTGGTCTGGACAATGGTGTCAGCGGCACGCAGGACCAACCGCTCTATAGGCTCGCTGCAGCCTTTCACCGTGAACAGACACAGGGGTAACAGCACTCTTCAGGTGTCATTACAATCACACCGATCTTCATACGGGTGCTGGGCTGCACTCCAGGGCCAAGTTTTTCATTACACGTAATGCAATGACCAATGTTTTTTGGAGGGCTCTCTGTGGAAATTTGCGAAGCAATTTATTGGTATTGACAACCGTTAAATGCAATCAAGTACAATCAGTTTAAGTATGAGCATAAAAGCAATGTTTTTACTTGTTTGAATGGGAATCGGAATTCTGATGGAAACTCAGCTCACAGACAATTCATCTGAACCTTGATACCTGCGGTAAAAAGGCCGATCTGGTCAATGTGAATAAAACCACATTTAACAAATCTGTGGTTTGCAGAAAGGCACATTGGCAAAGTTTTATTCTGGCAAATGGGCCGAAGTTGAGCTACAAACATTTTTCTAATTTGTACTAAACTTTAAGTAACTGCAGCATCTTTGAGGTCATCACAGTTTGAATGCTCATTATTTTTTGTTTGATCTAAGGCTAAATTCCTGGCTAGAATGTGACAGCAAAGGGAAATTCAGGGGATTGCCAGACTTATTATGAATATATCATAATAAATCTGGGATCCACATGTTTGTCTATTTGTTCCTCATGCAGGAAAAAAACAAAACAACTACAGGCTATTAACTCATACCAGAGCCCTATGTGTTTTCTAGTGTGGGCTGAAAAGCCATTGAGGTCAAGTCCTTAATGAGCTTTTATGGAGGCGTTGTGTGAACATTCCCTCCAAAATAACACATTTGACTTCATTCTATAAACATCATATAACTTGACTAAATGGGACTGGAAACCCCAAGTCCAAGAAGCTCGAACGGAGGCTGAAAAGTGACATCCTCCCTGTTTAGTTTCACAGCACCTCATGAATCTGAGACTTTTGAGTTGTTATGCACCCACATGGACAAAGCTGTGGGAGAATCCAATCCAACAGCTGAAATCGCTAACGATAAATAAATAAAAAACAGCCAGGCATGAGGAATTCCATTAATATATTGTTGACATGCAAAATCCTAAGGGTGATTATGAACTTGTAGTGAACTTGCGGTGAAACACAATTTTCGTTGCAGCGCTGTCCCACCTGAGACACCTCTGTGACAGCAGTTTTTACCTGGGGTCTGGCTTGATCACAAAATAAAATATACACAGCTCACACTACACTCTGTTTTCCACTTGAAGCTGGGGTGTGCCTTTGTTGGGTAAAAAAAAAAAGAGTCTACACCAAAACAAATACACCTGTCCCTGAGTACCCCTTCCAATGCCACATCCCTAAAAGCCATGGACACGCAGATAAGACGCCAGCAACCTGCTCAGAAAAACACAGCAAAACTAATGCAGCACACTCATCTAGCAGCAGACAAAGCTACCTCTGCATCTGTGCTGACGTCTCTCCACCTGAGGTGTTTCAACCTCTGGAAACACCCTCTGAAGTGAATGCGGATCTCCACCCACACTCCTAACCCTTCTTTTTATAATCTTCTCTCCTCTGACCTCGTCTCACCTCCTTCTCTCTGGGTGTTTTTCTCTTTTACAATCCAATCACACACATGCGCACCCTTTCCCCTCTCCCCTTACGTTTCCTTTCTCCTTGTCCGATGCACAAAGATGAAGGCCACCTGTTGCCAATTTGCTGGAATTGTGCTGTGTGACTCGGTCTGACACACTTTCTTACCCACTCACAGTCAGGCCTGTGAGTGGGATCCTTCACTTACACCAGTCAGTCAATAGACCATCCATCTATTTTCTTAAGCATTTTATACCTAGATGCTGTTGCAAGTCTCTGCTGGAGCCATTCCCAACATTCATATGGCACAAGGCAGGAAATGCATCCTGAACAGGTTGCCAAACTGGCCTTAACTGTGGGAGAAAATGAATGACCCCAGGAAACCCCACACAGACATGAAGACAACATGCAAATTCCACACAGAAAGGCCTGAACCTGGGGTCAAACCCAGGTCTTTCATGTGGTGAGGCCATGCTACTAACTACCTAGGCACTGTGCCACCCCTGCTGTCAGACCGTGAAAAGATCCTTCCTGTGACAAAAAAGTATATGCAGTTAAGCCAAGGACAAACAACAAGATATTTTGCCCAATCCTCCCCATGAGTCACAATCCGGCAAGTCTGCACCAGCTGGCACCAGTGTGGAACAATTAGGATAACCAGTCTGCATGGAAATCTATCAGTGTGGGAGGGGTTAAGATACAACCTCAGACATTGAAATATATATATTTTTTGAGCCGACTGGTTGCAATCAGATTGTTTGTACTTATTAATTACTCACTGAAAATACACGTTGACAACAGCCAATGGAAATAAGCCGGTGGGACAACTGTGACTCTGAGTGTGACTGTGTGGTCATTCATGGATCACAAAGTCGGTGGTTTGAGCCATATTCAGCCAACATGCCACAGATTCCTTTGGCAAAATACTGAACCCAAAATCGCCCCAGATGCTGTGTAATCAGGGGGGGAATATATGTGAATGCTTAACACTAGTGGATTGTGCAGTGTAGCCTTTGCCACCACTGTATGAATGGGTGAGAATGGGTAAATGTGATTTTTGTCTGTAAAGAGCATTGAGTGGTCACTGGTGCTAGACAATATAAAAGAATATATAAGAACCAGTCCATTTAACATTTATGAAAACAACACAACATGACCTGAACAACATATTCTTTATCTTAACAAATACAATTTCTCATAGCAGACATCTGTGCTAGCTGTTTGGTGTCCATGTTTGTTTATCCTTAAAGTGACACTACTGCAGGCAAGGCAGCTCTCGCAAGAGTTTGTGCAACGTTGTAAAGACGCATTTAGTTGTTTTCAGTTGGACAAACTGTAGTTTGTGATACGCAGTCGTTGAAGTCATTAAATGTCCAATCTCCAAACAGTCACTTCGTATGAACTCTTTAAAAAATTGAAGTGTGAAAGCCTTGTAGTGTGTCCCAACTTTAGAATGAATTAAAACAAGAAACTGTAGTGGTAGTTGCAGTAGTGAAGCTTCGCTTTCACTCTGCTGTGCCACTGCTCGTGAGGAGGCTGCAATCATAGCTTCACTTCCTTTGTGATGACACCATTTGTTAAAGTGACAGAATCGGTGTGAGCACCGCAGTCCTGGGACCTGTGTGTGTGATAACACTGTATGTTACTTTGGTGATAAAATGATTGAGGAGACGGCGTGCGCCTTGGTTCCTCAGAGAGCGCCGACATTACAAAGCCAACAAGCAACATCCATCTAGCCATGCACGCGTGTGCATGTGTACATGTGTGTGGTGCAGACAGTATTGTGACAGCTTAGTGCTCCCTGCAGTGTACATGCGTACACACAAGACCCCCTTTGTGTCAGCGCTGCCTCACTTTGTGTGAGTTCTGGCATGATCTGCTTCACGCCGAGGAGGAAAAAGGCCTTAATTCTTCCGAAATCTGCGGCTGCAGACAGATAAACATGGGTCGCAACAAACATAATTAACACATGACATCCCGGTCCTTTATCGGTGAACTTTAAACCCAGGAAGTGAGCTTAAGGGGATGATATTCTCACAGCAGGCCGCAGGGGTAGCTGATCGGAGCGGTGTGAGTTTTGCAACATGGCGTCAGGCCCCGAGAAGCAGCTGCACCCAGCTGGAGGCCGGTTTTTAGCAGGAACTTAGAGGGAAGAGAGAGAGAGAGAGCGGAGATAGAGGGATGAGGCCAAGGAAGAGGCTTCAAAGGGAGGAGACATCTCTGCATGGGGAGGACGGGATATGGGCCACTGTCCTACTATTTCTGAAAAGAGAAATGGAATCAGGGGCATTTCCATCAGCTGCGCTTAAGTGACTTAACATGCTCAAATAAAAAAAGACAGTAGAAAATTACAGGCAACTTTTAAGAGCTGATGATGTCTGCTGAATAAAAGCCTCTGAAAACCTGTCCTCGAATCACCACAAACACCTTGGCACATTGTGTACACAGTTTTGCTCTTGCGTTGCTACTTCGCTCTTTCCCCTCCTTGCCTTTGCATGCACATGTATCGGCTTAAGGAGTTGGTTTGGCCCACGAACAGGGTGTGTTATTTACTCGAATAAAACTCAACTTAAAAAAACCACAGTAGAAAAACTGTCAGTGATGGTTCTGTGACGTCCGAGCCCACATACAGTGGAAACAGTGCCAGCGTTGGGGGAGGAAAAAAAAAAAAAAAAAAAAAAGAAGCAGGGCTGCCTTTTCAATGATTGCATATTACCCCTGTTCAAAATGGGAAATGAATTTTACACATCATGACTTTGTTTTCTCATTATCATTACTCCCCAAGTGGAACCATGCTTTCTGCAGCAGGAGCCAGGGAAGCGCATTTCAACAGCGTGATGCCAAAGCCAGATGATGAATGGTGCTGGTTAATCTGCATTATTGTGTCCCATCGCTCGTGCCACTGCTCGAAAAGTTCTTATCTGCTTAGACAGAAATGTCACGGGCGTCTCGTCCCAGCCCACCTGCCTTTAACCCTCCTTTTAAGTTTTTATTTCCACTCCCTTTTTCACTGCTAGGGAGGTGTTTTAGATTAAAATCAAGACGGACTTGGTGGCGATGTTGAGCATGCTGTGTTCATTGTTTCCTGAGCTGGGGAGGGCAATGTCCTGTTTTCTATCTGCGCACATCTGCCTGGGAACATCTGGAGAGTGTCAGGCTTTCAGCATGGAGCAGAGCGACCATCACTCTTTCCTGTGTGTGACCCATCCCGGCTCCTCCCAGCCAAGAAAAAGGAAAGAAAAGAGAGGGGAAAGTGCAGATCTTCCACATTAAAATCACACAACAAATCGACTTTAACTACATATGATGGGAAACAAACTGCTTTATTAGATGTGGCCGGGTGAGCCAAGAGGAGGCAGCAGCAGCAGCAGAGTGGAAGGGATTAGAAACAGAGGCTGGAGAACAGATGCGGGAGGGTTTGTGGACGCGGTGGAGCAGGTCCAGCAGAGACAGGTAGAGTGAAAGATGGGGTTGAACGTGCTTTGTGACAGAACTTTGCCGTTGGGAAATTACACAAAACCCCAGACATTCATGTGTCAATGTTTTTAAACGTTCAATACCAACACTATTAATCTTCTTCTCCACCATGGACACATAACTATGGGAAGATATGATAATGTGAGGAAAAGGACCATGACAAATCCATGTTTAGGCAATTAATAAAACAAATGTTAACATGTGGGAAGGGAAAAAAAAGTTTCTAGTTATTCAAAGGTGTAGGAAACAAGGGAATGCTCTCTACTGTACTAAACTATACTAAAGTAACATGATTGTGTGTTTATTTTAAATATCAAGTTCCAGTTTTTGCTTGTTCTCAAGTTGTTTTCAATAATTATATTGTTTAGTTGATTTTGGACCATTTTTTTCCTCATGGAAAACAGAATTTTCACAATTGCCCTTTAACAGCAACAGCATTGCCCAATAACAGATTGCTAAAAAAAATGTAAAAAAAATGAATACAGTTACATATAGCTGTCACTCAACTTTAGTACATAACTTTACTTTTCAATACTTGAATATGTAATTCTAGTGTATGTTTTTTTTTTAATTTTCATTTGTCATCTCATCTCTATACTGTACATGGTAACTGTTTGGGTGTTGATGTTTCAGTCCTCTCTTAGTTACCAGTGACCTCTGTACGTTTCCCTCTCTTCTGTTCGTGTCTTTTGCCCTGTGAACTCTGTGATTTGGAACACCTGCCCCGTACGCTATATATGTCAGTCAGGCGGCTGCTGGCTTTTATCCTGATGAAGGCAGGATGTGCCAAAAAATGGATCGATGGAACATAAGGTATAAAAGATGACAACTGAGTTATGAGCATTTATTTGACTTCCTCTGGTAATCTTTTGAACATATGTGAATATCGGCACATTAAAAAAAAAAAAAAGAGACGTTAGCTGTTGGTCCGTGATATTGTCACATGATGAAATAAAAACACGGGAGCATGTCTATCATCATCCATTTTTTGGAAAATATTTTGCGAATATTTATTATAAAAATATAAATGTTTCCACTACAAATCATTTTACATTAGTAGACAAGGCCATCTACATTTGCACACGTAAACTCTCACACAGACACATGGGTCAGTCTCGAGACAGAAAATGAGGGATCTGGATATTGGGTGCATAACAGTATTGCTCTCTCAGATGTCCCAGGTTTATAAAGTAAGTCAAAAACCAAAACACAGATAGCACTGACACATAATTTACTGTATGCTACAAAAAAAAGAACATCAACACTGAGCCGTATAATGTTAACAAATAAATAATAATGTCATCATAATTGCCTTTTTTATTGTAGAAAAGAAAAAAACAGAGCAGACAAATAGAATTCAAAATAAGATAAAATATAATACAGATGATTTTTTCTCTTTTTTAATTAAAAATGTTGCACAATTTTTTTTATTTATTCTTTTATACATACAAACATTTGTACAAAGAAGGATGGCCATGTACATATAGTGGGATCTGTAGCGCTAGTTGCTATCATTACGATGGTTTACATTATGTACATGCGAATCAGAACACATAGCAGCAACAGCAGCATCCACAGGTAGACCGAGTTTAACAGAGGACCCACTGACACGCCGAGCAGGGCCGGGTTTCCCAAAGGCAGCAGACTTCACCCCCGTTTTCATGAGAAAAGCCAAGGCAACAACATCTCCATTCAAAGTGCTCAAATAGTTTGTACTACTGTAAGTGCTCGGAAGAAGCTTAAAGACATTACGCTCATGGTTGAATGTTACCCGTCCGACAGCACAAAGTACCAAAGTGCCAGTTTTAGAAATACTGGGTTCATATTGTGCTGAGGGGATCCACTGGGGGACATCAAAGCAGGAGACTAACATCTTCAAGTCCGTACTTCATAGTACAAAAGATCATCAAAGTTCTACGGTGCCTTCAGGAAACCCAGACCATGGACTTTGATGATGTACTAGGATAATGTCTCGGAAAGCAGTCATGTATTGGAAATGTTGCAGCTCTTTCGGGGCATTTTCACACCTTGTTTGTTTAGGGCAGTGATTTGAAAGAAAAAAACAAAAACAAAAAACAAAACATGCCCCGATGGAAACACAGAAGAAGAAAACACAAAGACTTATTTGAAAACAAATCAAAACCATCGATTCTTGCTTGGCGATCCCATCGCGAATCAACCCGACTAGAGGAGGCACTCTACTTTTTGAATGAAGCACACCAGGGTTTATGGGTTAACGGCTAAATCTGTACTCGAACAAACAGTTGCCTTTGTTAAATAAGTTATGAAGTCAGACAAGAGCAGACACAATGGTTAAAAGAAAACAAAAAAAAAACACCCTCAGGTCAGCAGGTAATACTGCGTGGGGTCGATGGTGCTGACCTGTCATGCCTGAAGAGAAAAAAAAACAAAACAAAAAAACTCAAGTACAAACTCACTTCTAGTCTAAAACACTTCCTCAACACAGCGAGAACATCTGAAGCAGGGGCGCTAATGTCTCCACTTCATCTTATTCGAGTTCCCTTTTTTCTTCTTATCAGTTTCTCTCGCACGGTTTCCTCTTCTCTCCAGTCCTGTCTCTCTTAACCTGCCGCCTCAGTTCCTGGCTCTGCTCCGGTCTCTCGGCCTGTTTCCTTTTGTCAGAGAAAAGTGGAACGGATAACGTACACATCCTGAGATTTCACACAAAGGGCATCGCGGGAGGGGGGGGGCAGCACTACAACTGTACAATATCTGTTCATAAGCACATTGAACATAGATGTCACAGAAAAAAAAATAACAAAAAAGAAAAAAAAACATCTGTGTGCGAAGCGTGTTATGGCCCCTGTAACTTCAAAGCACAGCATTCGATGCGTTGTATGTGTGACAGACTCACGGCTTCCATACAATGAGACTATTAAACGGATTATCATAATTATTGCTTTTATGTGACTACTGAATGCAAATGTTATAAGGTTAGAGCTACAGAGGGAGCGGAGGAAAAAAAAAAAGAAAAAGAAAAAAATGGCTCGGTTATTGTCGAGGTGCGTCCATACCGGTGCAGTTTGCTCACGGATAAGAGACAGTAAATGTAAGTAGTTCCAACACAACTCTCACTCCACAGACCTCATTAGTCCAGGGAGGGGTCTCTCTGTCTGTCTGTCTGTCTGTCTGCCGTGCTCTTCTACACAAGGCATCTGAGCCGTTTCACCACCTCGTTCCACAGGCTGCTGGTCGGGCGTGGTGGGAGGACACTGTGAGCATGCTTGTCCCCTGTCGGCTGCAAAAGGGAAGCGTCCTGCAGTCCCGGAGAGCTCCGGCTTCATGTTAGTCCAGTCCTTGCCCTAACATTTGCCCCAGTCCAGTTCCCCAGTTTGTAATCCATGACCAGGTCTCTCTGGTCTTCTGCTCTCTTTCACCCCCCTCCATTTTGTCTGTAAGGCATCTCAACGTGGGCATGAGGGGACGGAGGGCTGAAGAAGAGTCAGAAGGACTCTTCCCGTATCTCTGTCAGGACTCGATATCGTCTCTCATCGTAACAATGGAAGCCCTCGTTTCAATCCTTCTTTTCCATGCGTTTCTGGTCCGTGCTTGACTGCAGGTCTCTGGCATATTCGTTTTGTCGGGTTTGTTTAGTTAAACAGGTACTGGGCCATTCTTGGTGTGGGAATCTAGGGCTTTGAGGCTGCTCACGATCTTCTTCTGTGGTCCTACGATAGTCACTCCGACCTTTTTCAGATCCCTGGTTTGTGAAGGCAGAGAGAAAAGGAGGGAGGGGGAGGGGTGGACATGGGAAAACAAGACACGATGAGGGAGAGAAAGAGAGAGATGTGATGGAGGGAAGTATGGAGAGAAAAGATGGAAAGGGCATGTTAATGTTGCGGGATGTGACACCCATGTGACACTCAGTGACATGTTCCCAGGGCTGCTCCCTTCACTCTCCCATGCGTCTGTCATTCACAAAGGACTGCATTTCCCAGAAGGCCACTGGGCTGCCACATCTCTGGAGGTGGTCAAGGAGGGTAGGCTTGTTGCCTTGACTCTCCATCACTTATAAACAGGGAGTAGGGCCTGAGGGGCTACACTGACAGCTACGTTTACGACCCTGTCAGTGGAGGAAGGCGCCACATTCAGGGGCCTCATGCATATGGGATGTAAGACCCAGTTTCCTTCCTCCTACTGGACTGGGTTTGTTTGACAGGGTAGGCAAGAATGTGGAGCAGAGCAGCACTGGTACATGTGTGAGATATGACACTCAAATACATCTGGTAATTTGTTAATACTCCTTTAAGAGATTAGTTACATGCACTCAGCCATATGAAGTACCCATTTATACAGTAGGACTGTCTGGGTCTACTGCTATCAGTTTATATATGTTATGCATCATAGACATCAAATACACTCAGAAGTTAGTCAGATCAATTGCCTCTTGTGCTGTGAAATATAAAAAACACACAACAAAATGGTGATAATAGACAAGAAGTTGCTTTGCATGTTAAATTTGCATGTTAAATTCATCTCTTCGGCCTATCTGGAAGTAACCACAACAGCAAGTCATTAGTAGAAGCACTGGGGTTGCAGGTGGATTGGTGGCACTACTGTGATAAACAGTTTGGCTGTCAAGACATCTCGGGTTGTTATTCGAAGAAAACGCTCGCAATTAAGTTTGTGTCATTCTGAAGCAAGCAGTGTTTAGTTCTCTGAAGCAGCTTGATTAGCAGAGAGGGACAGAAACACCCTGGCTAGAAGTGATACAAATAGTGCAGCTTCACTCAGTGCCTCAGAGTAAAGGGACAAATTAACTGTATGATTTATTTTATAACCCCAATATGTTTAAAATAGAGATTTTTTTTCTTTTGTTTCGCTTAAATGGGAAAAAAAGCCTTGTTCCATCCACTCTAATAATTCAGTGATTTTTAAATTAAAGAGCAAATAGTAAGCCTAAAATGAACATATTTTAGTAATGCGTCTGCTAGTTTGACAATATCACATTTATTATAGAAATCATCATGAAGTTTTTGATGATGGATTAGTTGATTTAAGCATTTAAATATTATTTTGAGAATGATAATAGAAAATTGCAGGATTCAAAGCCCTTATCTTGGCCTTTGGAACACCGCAACTATTTTACAATTTTGTCTAGCAACTAATCAAATAATGAAGAAAGGACCAAGCCTTGTAGACACAGCTTGTTGCGGGATGGAAACATAGTGCTTGAGTTAATGCTAATTATTGTCTAATTGTCCCTTTAACAAATCGGACTGGTGAATGCTGAATATCAGCGTTTCTGTTGCTATGTTAGTGCTCCCAGGCGGAGCCCGGGTCTCAGTCCTCCACCCACCATCCAGAGCCTGAGGAGGCGGAGAGGAGCCGGGCGTTAGAGGGTGGTGATCCCCATGGACGGCTCCCACTCTGGGCAAGTGGCTGGTGTGATGTGGACCTCCGTCAGAACCACTCTACTGGGACACAGCCAGGCCCGGCAACGTTAACACTTTGAACTGGATGTGGTCACATTTTGGGTTTTACTGCAGCCCGTTATGACCCGGGCTGAAAAATGCACTTTACGTTTTCCCTGTGAAAGCAAGCGTCTGGGTCCCTGCCAGGAATGGCAGATCATCTGAACTTTAAGCACCATGGAAATAATCTTTAACCTTTATGTTTATGAACAGGGCAGCCAAACACTTCAGACATTAAATCGTACAGAAAATTAAGTGATTCTGACTCCGTGATGGGTATTTTCTACATGTATATTAGTGATATAATGACCATTTCACTCATGAAATGAATAATGAAATCAGAGGGATAAAAAGCTGACTATAACAGAGACTCTTCAAGAGTCTACTTATCCATCTATCTATCTGTCTATACACCTACAATAACTAACAAAAAAAGGGATCTCCACAGTGTCATCACAGTCCTCTCTCCTCATTATGAATATCTCAGAATAAATTAACTTTTTTGAGAGACGAGGTCTCTCATGTAAAAGAGGCACCTCTTCCTAAAAAAAAATATCAGGAAAGCCACAGGGATCATCTCAAGAGCAGACAGCAATGACATAAGAAGACATTAAACTGCTGCAACATAAACTACATGAGGTCTGATTATAAATCACGCTGACAGAGACTTAACCTACCATTGCTGGGAAAAAGATTAACAGCTGAAAGTTTCTTTCTACGGCATGTCATAGCGTGAAGTTACCAATTTCCATCACCCCAGAGCAGAGATGCACAGTGGGTTTTGTTTCAGTGTACTGAAGGTAATCCTGGTCTTCTAATCAGGGCGGTGGAAGCTACTGTACTTTGCTCTCAGCCTTAACCAGGAAATGTCGATAGCTCCGGCTCAGACACTACAGACTTCACTGTAACCGTTTTGTCTGATGTTCATCTCTTCCTCAATTAAATACCTGAGATGAACTTTGTGCCCTCCCTGGCCGGATGAACAAACGGGGCTGAATGAAGAGGCGTTTCCTCGTCCATCCTTTCTACACTGACTCGCCAAAGGACTTCAATTACTCCACCAGATGAGTCAGCACACTGCAGCCAGGCATGATTACTGTTCCTCGGAGGTCAAAGCGTTGCCAGGCCTTGTGCTGAATATCAAGGACTAGATTAAGACTGTACAAATCAATAGAGCAATCTATATCGGGCGATGCATAGCCTCGGCCAAGCGGTAGCCTTGTAGCTGAGCCTTAGCTTCAGCCTTCAGTGGATTAATACTGCAGTGATCCAATTTAGCATCCAGCTACAGAAAATGCATCATAGGCCGATATGATTTCTCCTAACGTGGGGTTACTCTGGTGCAGTTTATCTGCAATGTTTTAATGTGGATTTACAGCTACACTGCACTCTAAGCTTTCCTTAAAGATGTTGACAGAAGAGAACTTTTCACTGATTAAAATGTACTCGTTAAATGAAAAAGACAAGAAATGTTAAGAGAGGAAAAAAAAATCACAACTGTGGTCTAGCACTCGAGAGAAAAAACGAGCCGGGAGAGAATATGAAAGAGATCATCCTTAAGAAGATGCATTATTATTATTCAAAAGATGAGGCCAGAGATGTTTTCAAAGAAAGCTTTGCCTTTTGTTCCTCTGGAGTCTTTATAAAGCATCACTGTGCACTTTTCCAACTGCAGCTGTAAAAAAAAAATACTTCCAGGATAAAAAGTTGCACGATTCAGCTACAAGTCTCGTATTTTACAGCCGCCTCTGGTGGATATTCAAACTCCTATTTTCTTCATGGTATTTTCAATGCCCGCAAACTCTAACTGTGCCACACTGGTTATGGGCCTCTTAAATTTTAGGCCGTGCATTGGAAATGGTTGTTGAGGCGCAGAGGGCAGTTACAGCTCTGCCCACTGTGCCCCACAATCCCCTGCTGCTGCAGCCATCACCACAGTGGACGTCTGCTTTGATCACAGTTATTAGAAATGTCCAATTATTTACCCGATCACATTCCACATCAATTAGCCCAGCAGTGGGCTGACAGAGGGAGGGAGGAGAGAGAGAGAGAGAGAAAGACAAATGACACATTTAGGAAGCCAGTTTGTTGCAAGTTCTCTCTTAAATTCTCCCAGTCGATTACAACTTTGCCTGGAAATTAGTAGTTTGTTCAGTCAGGGTAGAATCTGAATCTGAGAAGCTTCTGTCAGGCCCTGGATCCTGTCAGCAGGGTTACACATATAATCTCTGTTTACCACCGATGTGCCTTCATCCAGAGACACTGAGACACTAAATCCCATGACACATTCCCTGACCCTGACGCCACTTTACCTCAAATACCCCATCTTACCGCAAAACTCTGTCTAAAAGAGGATTCTTTACAAAGCAGTTGCTTTGTCAAATGTTTTGGAACAAGTCCCATCTCACGCTTAGAGTCAACAGTGACTCAATGATTTACACAAAAACAACAATCCCATGGTTATATGTGAGGAACCAGAGATGCATAAACACAGACATGATATTATCAGTGGTGAATGTCTTGCCAGGAACATGTTGGTAGGGAAAAGAACAAAAAAAATCTTCATAATATGGAGACTCAGTGTCTGGAGTAACATCCCAGCTCGATACCAGACCAAAGAAGCAGAGAATGTGAAAAAGATGCAGCTACCTTCTAAAAAAACACAAACTGGCGAAAACACACACCAGGTTATATATCCTACAGCCAGACCAGGTAAGTTGCATCATTCCTGGAGGTGAAGGTGTGTGCAGCTCTTTCTGTAATGTTAAAAAAAACATCTAAAAACACCTTTCCCGGACAGAGAATTTGCAATGACTAATAGCATATATTTAGAAGACGTCTGAAGGCTGTCCAGGTTTGGACATGTAGTCAGGCAAAACACTTAACTCAGGAAACTTACTGTAGGTCCCAGATTTTGGCTTCCAAACAATTTCCTGACAGTCTTTGCTTTGTATTTCAATGCTTCACAGCACAGAGGGTGCCATGCATACCTATTTGACAGCTACGCCTTTATTTTCTCTTTCAAAGGGCCCTCTCTCTCTGCTCTTTTATCTTGTCAAATCTGCCCTCTCGTTCCCTCCCTCAGCACTTTCTCTCTTATTCCCCGCTCCCTTATGGAACTTGCAACTCTCCTCCTCGCTCTTTTATCTCTTTCTCCATTTATCTCCCTTTCTCTTAGCGCTCTCACCTTCTTCCTCTGTGGTCATACTTACAACACTGAGAGCGTGGCTAAAGGCCTGTCATTATGAATTACCATGACTCTCATCTGGACACCTTTAGTAAGAGCTCTATAGCTTTCTTTACTTACTGAGAACAAGAGTATGTGTGTGTGTGTATGTGTGTGTATGTGTGTGTGTGTGTTCTTTACTAAGAGCCTCTTCAAATTCCACTGGTACTGGGGCCCTGTAAACACTGCTGACATGAATAGGCAGACTGGCTTAGTCTGTGTGTGTATGTGTGTGTGTGTGTGTGTGTGTGTGTGTGTGTGTGTGTGTGTGTGTGTGTGTGTGTGTGTCTTACTCTGTGGAGGTCTTGGCCAGGGTGTCACAGGAGCTGTAGCTGACCCCAGAGAAGGCCTCCTTGCAGGGCAAAGTCCTCATCCCATCCATCCAGTCGCCCACCGTCCCCACAGAGGGAACCTCGGCGCTGCTCCTGTCCAGCAGCAGGTTGGCCGGCCTGAAGAGGTGCAGGTGCAAAAAACACAGGAGGAGAAATAATTAACAAACGCGCTCCCTTTGGGTAACATTCAGATAGTTCAGTGCTGACATTTACACCACAGTTTGTTTGCAGGGTTTTGTATACCTGCGTACTGAAGTGATACATATTTATTACTCCTACAGTTTCCAGGCTGTTCTTCTCTGAGACATCTGCAGGGCTCTGATCGAGCTCTCATCTGATCACTCCCAACCAGTCAACACAAATCCCTCCTCAGTGTTGATTTCAAATCCGAAGCCCTTTCAAGAAAGTATGCTGGAATATCTTCCAGTATGATGAAAAGATTTATTAATTCGTGGCCATGGAGGATTGAACGAATAAGCAGTGCGTGCCCTCTTTAGATGGGCACTGCTATACAGCTCAGTACTTTTCCACACAGGGTCAACAATATCCATTGTCTAGCTACAGTTATGTCTACTGTCTCAGTGCAAACACTTCTTTGAAATGTGATGTCATCAGAATACCTCCTGCTTTCTCTGAAAGACACAGACATGAGGCATCTGTCTGGTTAATGTGTGACCCGTGAAGTTACGGAAAATTCCTGAGCGTGCAGGAACCTACTGAATCTACAGTTGGGCCGCTCTGAAAGCAGGTTTCATGCGTGTTGTGCAAACACAACCAGACACTATGCTACCGATATCTCGGATGATTTCATACTTGCTGCACAAAATCATAAAAACGTGCCTAATTTTGCACACATAATTAGGACTTTCAGAATATATGCGGAATACTTGATTTTGGTTCCGCTGAAACTCTGAGATATTAGAACTTCCCCTCTCTTGTTACTTTAACGTCAAAACATTTTGACCACAGAGCAGATGGTTGATGGGAGGTTCTAATTTCATTGGGTTTCATTGGAACAGAAACGGAATAAAATCAAATTGTCAAAGGCAGCAATAGAGAAGCAAGGAATCAAAGAGGTAAATTATTCAGTTGTTAGAAAAAAAATCTGTTCTGTGTAAAATATTTTTAGACTGCAGACTCTCTATCACACACACACACACACACACACACACACACACACACACACACACACACACACACACACACACACACACATTTTGAGCATTTATGTGTCTGTTACATACCGTGGGCCTACAAAACGCTTTTGGGCTTTGGATACAGGAGGGAAATCAAACCGTCACAGAAAATATTTCCATAATAAATTTAACATATTCAAGAACAAGATTACTAACAAAAGCAGCATCAGTTTCTGTCTAATGTCATTACCGTTTCCTGCTGTACATGTGCCATGTGGTGAAATGCAGCATTAGATCTGATTAGACTTGATGGTTTCAATTGGATCAAATCAAATTAAATGCACTGCGTTGGGCTTTGGAGCGCTCAGTCAACAGTGCGAGGTGAAGGAAAGGCTGCAGGCTCTGCTGACTCGCTGTGACTGATGGTTGCCAAAGGACGGGGAGAGAGGAAGAACGAGAGCGGGAGACCGCCAAAAAGACGGCGAGACGGGGAGAGAGGAGAGATGCTGCTTTATCAGTGTTCTCATCTCACCTGTGATGATTTTTGATAAAACCTGATCACATCAAGGCAAGGATTGTGAAATCAGGTCAGGAATTGGGTCAAATTAGGCCGAAAAATACGAACCTCAATCAAACAATCGCAACATAAGAGGTGAGTCGCGGGAGGATTCACACTGGATCTGTGAGTGGCATTTAAAACTGGGTTGCAAAGACATATTTTATAAGGACAGGCCGCACCTGTCTGGCTGTGCAGACAAAGGCAGCAACGTCAGGCCAACCACTGAACACACACACACTGACACACTAACACACAAGGGAATAGAGGCTTGCAAACAGGGCAGGACAGAACAGGAAAAAGGGGTAGTTCTCCCTATGGGAATACTATTCATAGCCTTGTAAATAAACTCATTAGAATACCAGGAAGTCCACCTCTGCCTCACTGACTTGGATTGGCAGAGAGGGGGTCTGAGAGTGTGTTTATGCATATGTGGATCTGGGAAATATTACCCCTGATTCTGGGATTAGGAAGGAGTAATTATGTAAGGTAAGTGGAAAAACTCTGTCTTCCTGGAATTTGGCAAATACTGGAATCTAAAAATTATAAACGGACTGTGATGCCTCCTGTGATGCCTCCTGAGACAAAACAACATATTTCTTCTATCTCACGGAACAAATCAAAGACTATATTGTGGAGCCCTGGTTAGATATGTGACCTCAAAGATCATTGGGTTCTATCCCGGAGTTTGCATATTCTTCCTCATATTCTTTGTTTTTTGACTCCCATTGCCCCAACTAGTGATTCTACATTGCTCCTAGGTGGGAGTGTGACAGTGAATGTGTGTGCTGTGATGGACTGGTGACTTGTCCAGAGTGTATTCCCTGCCCGTATGTTTGTTGAAGCTGGATAGCAGACCCCTACAACCTTGGGTATAGAAAATAAAATAAATGTGCTCTCATTTTTCACAAATTTTCTTCTATAGTGAAGCAACTTCAAGTTAAAGTTTAGGTCTTCCGACATGGGTGAGTAGGTCTCTTTATTGTCTGAAGCTTGAAGATGCTTGACAGTACTGGCAAACCACATAAACAATCAGTATTTTCTGTGGCAATGAAATGTATTTTGACTTGGAGGGGCAGAATACAATCAGTGAAATGCTACAATAGCGAAATCATCAAGCAGCCAACAGACTGACGAAAAACACAGCATTAAGCCAACAAAGAGCTAAACAGAGGGAAGAAAAGCAAGATGACATCTCAAACAGAGAGAGGGGAAAAAAGGGGAAGAGGGAAAAAAAAAAACGAAGATGCATTGAGGCAGTGGAGTGGGTGTTGTTACAATGATTGAGTCTTTTCCTGCCAGATCAGAGGGCTGTCAAAATTGCGAGGGCCCCCCCAGGACCCCCTGGAGAGGCTGGTTTGTCTGGGAAGGAGGGAATCTGGGACTAGGAGGTGGGGTGGTTTGCATGAGGGGAGAAGTGTTTGAATCTCCCAGAGAGGACAGTGGAAACAGTTTCGGGAGGAAAAGAAGCATAAAAACACAATATTTTATTGAATGAAGCTGAAAAAAATGACTGTAATGGTTATGACAAACTATTTCCCCATGTGCATTTATTGAAGATATGTATCCATATGCAAAATGTATTAAGAGTCTTTCTGTTGGGCTGTCGGGATAAGAAATTTGAGCTCTTTCCTCAGGATTATTGATCCTCCCCTCTCCTGTCCTTCCTCTTCTCTACTCCGTTTCTTCATTTTCTCCTCTGATCTCCACTCTCCCTTTATCCTCCTCTTTCTTTTTCCCCTTTCCCGACTCCTCGGAGAGATAAACTGCATATGACCTTGTTTCCCCCTCCCTTATCATTTTCTTTGTTTCCTTTGTTGCTACACTTTCAGCAACATCTCATGGCAACTCCAGAGACGAGATGATTGGAGAGGAAGCAGTGAAACACAGGGACGAGATGAAGAGGAAAATAAAGACGCAAGAAAGCATCTGTCTGGTGGTGGTGAAGGGGGTGGGGGGTTCAAAACCCCTCACGGGCAAAACGTTGTATAAAAATGCAGAAAACAGCCGTTTCAAACAGAAGTATAAATACAATGGTGAGACATTAAAGTCAACCCCCCTCCTCTCATTTTCACATCCCATCCCCTTTTGTTCGCCATCTTTCATTCTTTTGACCTCCATATAACCAGGGCTGTGTAGTCTCTTGTTTTTAGAGCTCTCCAGGGAGGAGCAAGGAGGATGAGGAGAAGAGCTTGAACAGATACATGTGGGCAGGAGAGAGCGGGAAGGATCCAGCTATCTCTGTGTTACTGGGACAACTCCCAGGGTGTCACCAGGAGGGGGAGGTTAAACTGACGTATAGGGCCAATATCAGGCCTTCGCGTCTCGAGTTTAATATGTGGCCATGGAGCATCCTCTGCTGCATGTGATGGATATGATGCATGTTTAATCAATACCACTCAGGTGGTCTGAGGGAAGCTATTAACCTAAACTGATTCCAGTCTGATATTTTAATTTGATTCCAGTCAAGCATGCACAGACCTTATCTCGTCATACATCCTACGAGACAGCATTTCAACGCAGGGATTTTCAGAGATCTCGTGACAAAGTATTGGCATTTGGATGCTTAGACGTAGCCATCCAGTCTTTAATACATCGTCATCTGTATTTCTTCACCTGATGGATGGCGTGGGACCACTATCTCCACTCTCACATCGGCATATTTTTGCACAAAATCTCTATGTTCTTAAGTCCCCTAAAACTGGATTCCTTTCGCTAATGGAAACCTTTCTTACTGTTTCCATTCCCAGTTCCAACCTTACCCCACAGGCCAAAATCCACACCAGTGTAGACCTCCATCTGCGGCCGTGGCTCCGGCCCCAGTCCCAGTTACTTTCAGTTCAGCGGGGAACGGGTTTTGCACTCGTTTCAACTCGGGATCTGTCTCCAGCTCAGGCCCTAACTACTGAAAATTCACCAAAAAGTCCCTCATCTCCAGACTTGAGTTGTTTAAATTACAGAGAAGACTAATGTGATCGATTTAATTTGTTGTTACAGGTCTGCAGAGGCCTGTCATTACTCATTCTGCCTTGTATGACTTGTGGAAAAGGTTTATTATGTAAAAAGCTCAAATGAAGTACATCTGTAGCAGTGCATTACTGACCACAGCACATTAAAGTTGACGGATGTATGTTCAGAAGAAGAGCTCCTTGTATTATTTCACTTTTCGGCCTGTGGCTCTTGTATGTTCTGGACACCCTGCGAAAGCACCAAGATAGACAGTGGCCTCTAACCCTGCCTAGGCTCCTGTTGAACCATAATTAGTCCCTGACAGCCAACCTTGGCCCGCTGACCCCAGTCCCTCCCCATCCACACGAGGGGACAGTAAAGTGTGACCTGGTCCCACCCCTGAAGCCTCCAGATGCTCTGCTCTGGTCCCAGGCGATGCTGTGGGCTTAGTGGGAGGAGGTGGGAGGAGGAGGAGGAGGAGTGGGGTTCTCCATTAGCCAGGCAGGACAGCCCTGAGACAAACGAGGTGTGTGGAGCTGAGAGCAGCTGCTCCCGCTGTGCAACTGCCACCACACACACACACACACACACACACACACATGCACGGATACACACATGGACACACAGCTCTCATAAATCACCACAGCCGCCTGTGTCGGGCGGCCTGCGCTCACCCGGTGTTAAAAGCCAATCAGGGAAATTACATGCAAACTCCAAGGGACCTATTTTCACTTTCTTAAGAAATCATTAGTCAATGTTATGAGCTCTGACGTCTCCATAATACTGTGGCTGTCTGCCGCAGACCCAGCGACTGTCCCCCCCCACTCTCTCCACACTCCTCAGCCCAGAAATGACAACCGAACATGGGCTGCCCTGGTTCCCCACAGCCTCCTGGGAATGAACAGCGGTCCGACAAAAGAGCGGAGCAGGAGGACGGATAAAAAAGAGGTAAAAATGATGCATAGGGCCAAGAAAGTGATGAGTGGAGAGGAGTATGACAGGGGAATATGGCTACATAAAGAGAGGGATGGATGAGGAAAAATAATTTAAAGGGGACCTAAAATGAAAACTCACTTTTATGTAGTAGTCAAAGATGCACATGCATTTATGTATGAATTAAAACTTTGAAATGCGGCCAAAAAATGGGTGAACAGAGAATGAATATTCAGATATGCTAGCAAATAAAATGAAATGATACTGCTCCTGAGTACTTTCTCAGTATCTGATTCCTCCCTGGATTCTGGCTAAGACATATAAGCCAGCATAAAGCCTACATTTGGTTGCCAGATAAGCACAAAGGGCGCCAGGTCTGTGGCCGCAGAATTCAAATTCCAAAAATAGGACTCAAAAAGGAGAATTGCAAAATAGGCATTTCTCACATAACCATTGTTCCATAAGCTAGAATGGGGATAAATGCTCTCTTCAACCATCCTTGGTCCCCTTTAAATTGTATTAGGTAAATACAAGAGGGAGGACATGGGTCAAGCTAATTCTCATGTAAGACCAGGAAGCAGGAAGGCAATATTTATGTCAAGCTCCTGTGGCGCCTGGCTCCAAAAACAAACAGAAATGCAGCGAGGGAGAGAGACTTTTAAATCCAATGCAAAACCTCTGTTTTTTTCCCCCCGACCCAAGTATCCTCAACACAACTTGTGCTCTGATTATGCAAAGTCAAACCAAAGAGGGCCAGTGTGCTGACCGGCAACTACCCATAATGCTGTGCGTGGAAGGTATAACGGGAAGTGCGACTGTACTGCCTGGAGCAAGGTGCATGCTGGTCAGCGACATGGGAACAGAAAGCAGGAGGGAAACAGCCGTCACGTTCCAGGCTTTCCCAGCCTAGTTTTTCCACTAAAAGGAAATCAGAATTCATTACTCATTGTTTCCTCATGGATTTTTTCTGAACCGGATGGCAACTCAGCAGATGAGCGTGCATCATTTTTGCCTACGTGCCGCGTCTGCAAGTTCAGAATTTGAGTCCCAACCTTTAAAAAAAAAAGCAAAATTTTTTGTATTCCTCTGGTACCTGGATGTGGTGTTGGCTGTGATCTTCAGGCTGCCGGGGTTGCGGATGAGTTTATCCAGGATGCTGACGATCTGTTCGAACTTGGGCCGGTTGTTCCTCTCCTTTTGCCAGCAGTCCAGCATCAGCTGGTAGAGGGTGGCAGGACAGTCCATGGGTGGGGGGAGGCGGTAGCCCTCATCTACAGCCTTTATTACCTGGATGCAGGGAGAAATATTGTCTTAAATTACCAGCAGGCTTTACATTCATATTTGTATTGTTGCAGACATTTTGTAGGCACATATTGTCAGCATAATTGCATATCTGCTGACCTTTTTTTCACTTTTTCAATCAAAAGAATTATGAATAATTTCATAGAATTTATTTTATTTACCAACATTTTACTGAGTAATAAATCCTAAACTTGCCCCAGATGTGCCAGTTTGCAAAAAAAGACACAATAACAATTGAACAATAAATAAAAGTAATAGATTTTGACTTTTTTTCTCCTACAATACATTCTGAAGCATAGGTAGTTATCTCAGTTTGGCCAAAACATGGTTTAGATAGATATGTTATTCGGCTGACAAACCAAGTTATCTGTTTTATGGAAGCATGAAAAAATACATAACATTTGTATGTGGGAAACAAACAAATAAATTTAAAAATACTGTGATGAACCACTCCTGAATAGACACGTTTACACATGTTGCCTTTTGTTGCACTCAGATTACAATCATTAGGCTACAATAACAAGGTATTCCATTGTTTTTCTTGATATTTTTCATTTCAATTAACTGACTTCAAAGCGCTAACAATGTTTTTTTTTGTCTGCCGCGCCGCACAGACGCCGCCGCTGAGTTAACTCACATCCTGATTGGACATCTCCCAGTACGGCCGCTCCCCGTACGACATCACCTCCCAGAGCACAATGCCGTAACTCCAAGCATCGCTGGCTGACGTAAACTTCCTGTAGGCGATCGCCTCTGGAGCCGTCCACCGGATCGGGATCTTCCCTCCCTGAGAGAGAAAACCGCAAGAAAGTCAATCGATTATTCAATAAATCAGTTCTCCAATATGTTATTATCAGTTTTATATTCAAGTTTATTTCCATGATCAGGTCAATAGTGCTCAATGTGCACAGTTCCACACTATATATATACGCATACTATATATACCAGTTGTTCTACACTCAGACACACAGGTCTGTGTCACATGCAGAGGCCTGTGTGTCCTGACAGGTTCAGATGATTTATAAGCTGTTCTGAAACCCTTTAACCCCAGTGGGTGCTGCGGTTTGGACGGAGCTCGGCGATCTCTACCCCAGATCCAGAACTGTAACACTTATCTGAAATATTATTGTTATGTGGTGTGGACGACCTGCGGCGAAAACCTCCAGAGGAGACGTTCAATGTCACGTCGAATAACCCGCTCTTCCGCGCAGGCGAGCGCAAACAGTCTAACAAAAATATAGGATATGGAAATATTTATCCACCCTATTGTAACAAAAACTATAACGGTCACGTTGGGTTTAAATCAAACGGCATCTGCAATAACCTTAAAGAGCTGATGGGGGTGGGGGGGTGGGGGGAGTAACATTCATAAAACCGTAATCTAACGTTTCCTGTGTAACTTCTTACTGTCGTGTCCGCTGCATTTGTCATTGCAGCTGAGAGGCAAGACAAATGAAGAAAGTGGGGCTCGGGAAAGGAGGCCGATGGTAGCCAAAGTTAACAGAGGCAGCAGCCAAGACGCTCGGCTCACGCCCGGTGCCGTGCACTCACACACATGCAGCATAACGCACACGCACACACACACACACACACACACAACCACCCATATGGCCTCATAGAGAGGGAGCAAAAGAAAAATTCCATAACACTCGCATCCAAACTGTCCAGGTCAGAGTGTGAGAAGTGCGAACATCACACACACACATATACACGCAGACTGGACACACATAGAGTAGCTGGGAAAGTTTGTAACAAAATGGAAAAAAAAAAAAAAAAAAGGTTCCAGTGAGGGAAGGAAATCTGCCAGCGTGAGCACGAGTGTTGTTAGTTACTGTAACGTGGCAGAGTTTATTATTCTGTCTTATTATTTTAGATTATGTATTTCTGGGAGAAAGGCAAACGGCACGCCGACTGTTTATTTGACAAGCAATTCTCAGCCAGCAAATTATATAGTGCTTAAAGGGGCTGCACGCACGGTCTAGACCACAGGATCCTACGATGAAAATCTCCATGCGGGCTCACACGCACAGATCCCAAATGAACAAAGACGCCTGACGTGTGGTCAGCCGGCTTATAACGCTTGATTTTTATGACAGAGATTCAAGGAGGAATGTGAAATATGGCGAAATATTGTCTGCAATATTTTTTCAATTTCATTTTGGTTTTTCACTGATGTCTGACATCTGTTCAGCGATGCAAGCCTTGACTGTTTCGTTGTCCTTTCCTCCGTCGAGTAGGACCAGTAGTTGTGAGCGATATCTTTAGAAAATGTTTAACACTAAGATATTTTAAACAGTTTGGTGAAGTTTCTACGGAAACTGTGATACTGTCAAACAAGATGTAAACCAAACTTCAGACTTCAAAAGTGTTTCAAAAGAAATCTTCAGTTTGTTTAATCTGGAAACATCTGTTGGTATCTGAACCATTGCATTCGAATCATTAAACAGAAATAATGCATTTGGCTATAATCAGAAATTAAACTTACAGATGTCTTTATTTAAAAAAGAAAATGTGACTGCCCACGAGCCGTACCCCACCTCCCCTCCAAACTGGCAAACAGCGACGAGTGAGTGGGATCAGACGAAGCCGAACCTAAACAAAAGGTTTTCTCCTGAACCCATGATGTCATTCTTTGCGTATCCCTCTTATCCAATGTTTTAAGCCTAATAAACACTGATAACTTTGAGTGGACTTTGAAATGTTCCAGCACCCGCTTCTTTTTTTTTTTTTGCCCTGTTCTTCCTCTAAAAGGCTCAGAGAATCGAGGCCAGTCGCAAAGTCAATATGCCCTGGAAGCATCACCCGGGGCGGAGAAATAAATATGGCTACGGATAAAAGATTTTTCCAGGTCTCAACCTGCGTCCTTGGCATATTTTTCAATCAGGCATCTAAACTGAGGCACGGAGAGTTAATTGAACATTTTGTCTTTATTTATCCACATATTGGAGCCTCATGTGACGTCTGAACTTCACTAAACCGTGTGTAACCTGGAGAGTCGGGGCTGGTGGATCTGACCACACACGCTATCACCACTTGTTATGACGCAACGCGTCCCATCAGGGCGCATTACTCTCGGAGTGGTCTTCTGCATGACCTCCCCTGGTTGCTGAGTGTTTGCCATCGCTGCACTGTGCAGCAGGGAGGCAAAGCTCTATGAATTTATGTTGGGCTTATCGCAACTATTTTCTGCTTTATTTATGCCCTCTCCTCCCTTCCCACACTCCAGGAATGCGAGATTAACTCAAAACAAATGTACAAAACAAGGTAAATAATTGCTCTGTGGTATTTTCTGATTAATTACAGAGGGTACAACAGTATTATTCTAATACGCCAGGTACTATATTCCATTTTTCGGTTCAGGGAGCGTGAGAAAGCATTACCTTTAAAGGGAGGCATTCCTGAAATAAATGGCGTGCCGCAGGACGGTACACAACATATTTATTCATGCTGTCACTTATGCCCTTAATTGCGTTTTCGCTCCGGCTCACCCTGGTGGTGTAGGCGGCCTCCGGGTCGTCCTCCAGGACTCGAGACAGGCCGAAGTCTGACACTTTACACACCAGGTTGCTGTTGACCAGGATGTTTCGAGCCGCCAGGTCTCGGTGAACGTAGCCCATGTCCGACAGATACTTCATGCCCGAGGCGATGCCGCGCAGCATGCCCACCAACTGGATGCCTGTAAACTGGGCATCGTGTTTCTGAAAGGAAAGAAAGAGAGAGAGAGAGAAAACACTGTCATTGGCACACGTTTGAATATGTTTCACATAGGACTATGACCTTTCTGACGATTTGCATAAAATGAAAACTTTGCACATTAGTACCCACAGCATTTTCATTAACCTTTAGAAGCCACCTCTGACATTCTGTAGCTCATCTTACAGCCCGACTGTGAAATACCAAAAGGTAGAGATGCTGTAATGTATGGAAATTAGGATCAGAGCAACAAACTGTCTAACTGAAACAGTCTCTTTGTTCCAGTTATCCACGAGTCATATGAAGCATTTTGTTTTATAGTAGTAATTATATAATGCCCAAAGGAATGGCCGATGGCTGACCTTTAGATAGGTGAACTGATCTAATTTCTCTGACATTTTCACTGGATCTCACAAGTGTACACAAATGTGTATTTTGCAACAATTTTTAAGGCTACTGTTTAACCCTAACAGAAACACTGAATGCTTAAAATGTTTGTTAAACAGCTGATTGTGAAGGTGAAGAATGAAATACTGACAGTGATATTTAAAAGGATTAACATGCTGCTCCTCAAAAAAAGACTGCAACTTGACGGGAACAAAGCTCAAATGCACACAGAAAAAAAAAAAGTGTTTATGTGTGTGTAAATCCTTAAGTTCTCAACTGGATTTTTAGCTCAATATCATGTTTGGGGAGTGGTTCAGATGTAAGATTGAACCAAGATGAGAAACAAACACGAAACACATTTTTTTTGTGTGTTTGTGTTGGCAAGTTTCAGTGTTTACATTGCTGCACACTGGCAAGTGTTTATGAGTAAGCTCAGACATCTGTCTGGACAGGAAATAGTATCCGCAAACACTCAAGATCCACCTAAATATCTATCTATCTATCTATCTATCTATCTATCTATCTATCTATCTATCTATCTATCTGTCTATCTGTCTATCTATCTATCTATCTATCTATCTATCTATCTATCTATCTATCTATCTATCTATCTATCTATCTATCTATCTACCTACCTACCTACCTACCTACCTACCTACCTACCTACCTACCTACCTACCTACCTACCTACCTACCTATCTATCTATCTATCTATCTATCTATCTATCTATCTATCTATGTCTGAGTTCTTTATCATGTGACTGGGGACTCTTAGGTCCCGGTTGCAGTCCAGTCCTCGGCTCTTTCTGTGGCCTGACTTACTCACTCACTCTGTGTCGGTCACAGACATCCCGTGTGAGCGAGACGTGTGTGAGACGAGCGTGTTATTGTTTGAAAAGCAGCCGGGCCCCACCTCACCTCCCATTTCGTCTAAAGTAGTTGCGGCTGGAACCACCTGGCCGCGTCACGTCATAACTCTGCCGACTCAGATCACAGACCCGAGCGCACGAGCTCTGCGTTTGCATGCATGTGTGTGTGTGTGTGTGCGTGGCTTTTTTTTTGCGCATACGACACGTCTTCCGTGATGAAGTGCAGGCCTCTGGGAAAATGTCAGGAAACAACAGCTACTCCTGCTGCATGTGTCTGGATACTGTGCAGGCACATGTGGAAAAGGGCTAAAAACAGGCATCTGTGCACATGCTCTCATGCCAGTGTTGTGGCTTGGCTGTTGTGCTCTGGCTGATTTCAGCGAGGCAGGTCGACTCCTCCTGAAGAGACGGAGTCATGGCGAGAATCAAATTCGCTTCTGGCCAGGGGAGCGGTGGGGATAGAACCCGATCACTTGATCACTCCTGTGTGGCCGCTTCGGCTGAAGCCGTCAGAACAGCTAAAAATCATTCTCAGGTATAACCCCAGGCTCAAATTAACCAAGACTGGACTTTCCTGTTCTGTTTCTTACGGGCAGCATCTACATCTGTGATTGCTTTTCAATTTGACATTTTTTTGCTTGATACTATTTAAAAACAGACAAGTGAATAGTCTTCAATCGAAACTGGTAAAACGTGCTAAAAAGTCGCGTTTTTATGTTTAGTCCCTCCAACTTGTCCCTCTAATGTGTCTGAACTTCTGTGCAGCACTCAGGTTGAACACATGTTGTTTTTAAAGAGTAAAAAAAAAAGAAAAAGGTTTACCACACGACTTGATAGCACAACCTGATGTGCGATATTTGATCGGGCCGCATGTTTCACAGGCGCCAGACTTTCCTCTTTACACGCTGAGGTGTTCCCTGGTGTGTGGCTGGTAATCCACAGCTACACATCAACGATGTATACGTGTGCCCAAACTGCCTCAAAATCCAGTCTAGACAGTGTGTATGAGTGTGCATGTGTTTGTGTGTGTTTGTGTGTGTGTTTTCTCATCAAATTACTTACTCTGAGGAAACTGTCCAGGGATCCGTTCTCCATGTATTCTGTGACGATCATGACGGGTTTACCTGCGACAGAAGGTGAGGCTTCAGTCAAATCACATCAGCAGCACGTACACACACACACACACAGACACACAGACACAGTCTGACACCATGTTGAGTTCAGATTCGGTCTCTGAGAGTGTTAAACAGGGAGGCCTGCAACTTGACTTAGAGCAGGAGTATACGGGCCGTGATAGAGACCAGGTTGAATCCGCTCTGTCCTCTTTGTCTCCCTCACGCACACGCACACACACACACACACACACACACACACACACACACACACACACGGATCTAGACGTGCTCCCAGAGCAGAGTGAAACAATCCTAGTCATAGTTTAAGGGTCCCAGCAGGTCAGCTGTCAGAGTGTGACATCTTTATTTCTGTGGAAGACCTGCCTATAAATCCATGCTGCCTGCTATCATCTGTACCTGATCAGACTGAGGGTTTTACTACAGAGGGGAAAAGAAGGAGGAAAAAAAAAGATGCCTTTATGAAACCTTTAAATCAGCCATTATTAAATGAACAGCACGGGTGTCAGAACTTGTTTGTGTCCCAGATGGCTTTGTTCTTCCCCGCTACACTCTTGACTTCCCACCGGCCGTATGCTTCTTCCTGGCTTTATTCTGATTAATGTGCCCTCCTCCCTCCTCCTGCCCTCTTTCATTCCCGACCTACCTTTCCTCCATCACCACCTCTGCTTCTCTCTCTTTCTCTCTCCCTATCCCTCCTGCATGTATTCATGTGAACCCTCCCCACATCTGGTGTGACAGGCATGTCTCTCGAGTAGAGTGGGTGATGGAGTCGGCCGTTGGAAGAAAAAAATCTGTTGCTCTCATTGCATGAAAAAAAGCAAATATTCCATTAATAATGATGGAAATTTGGCTGACTCTGTGTGTTGAATTCAATCAAAGCAGATCTGAGCAAAAGAGATTGAATTACCAATCAAAATATCCCGAAGAGTCAATCAGACTGAGAACAAAAAGGAAAAAAAACAAAAATCAAATATGGCACAACAATCGACTACAAGTGATTGAGCCAAGACAGAAGGTCCTGTTAGTGTTGCAGGGATATAAAATAAACTTCAACTTCCAGTTTTTGAAGCACTTTTTCTTCCTTAATTTCCCCCTGGACAGACAAGTTTTTCCACTCTAACATTTTTTGTACTGTAAAGAACCAATACTTAAGACCGGTCACTTTGATATAGTTGCACCAATTTCTTTTACGATTACACACACACACACACACAAATACAGATACAGTTTAACACCCAGCACCTCCCCTTCCTTAAAAGGCTGTGATAGATCGCTCAGTTTACCAGCAGACGGCTTTTATAGTCACGGGCGGGAACACACACACACTCTGTCCTCCCTCCTGTCCTCCGCCCTCTTCCCTTCCCTCTCTCTCTCTCTATTCCCGACGTTGGCAGCGAAGACACAGGCCCCCAAGACCCATTTGTTCACGCAAGTGTGTGTATGAGTGTGTATGTGCATGTGTGAATGCATGGGAGAAAATGAGTACACACGGGTGTGTGTGTGTGGGTGTGTGTGTATGTGTGTGCCTGCAAATATGCAGCCTGTGGATCAGCCAAAAGCAGCAGCAAGGTAAATGGGGTGTGAAAGTCTCAGGATTATTAAGAATTAACAGGAGCAGCTTAATAAATCACCCCACAGCACTGAGTGTGTGTGTGTGTGTGTGCGTGTGTATGTGTGTACGTGTACGTGTGTGTGTCTGTGTAGGTGTGTCTGGGAGCATATCAAATGAACCTCTGAAAACTATGCCCTGCACCCATGGTTCTTCAGCTCACGCACATGTGTTAGGGGTATCCCTCAAAGGTCATCATGCATGTGGGTGCACACACACACACACTCACACGCACACAGAATTATCCCCTATTAGCTCAAGAGCAGCAAATGCAGCAAACCACAGTCTGGTGTTTTTGCAGCATTTCTCACTGGGTGGACATTAACAGGAAGAGTGGTGTAAGATGTTTTAGACAAACAGTCTCTAAGAAGAGTGATTACTCACGGTAAAAAAAGCCTTTCACAGGATGTGCTGTGTTCAAGGCTGAGGAACAAAGCTTTGTGTGTTTTCCTTACCGACAGTGAGTTTGAAACTTTTCTTGGCCTTTTACAAACGGAACTTTAACTTTATTATTTGTTTGTTTTACTTTAAGTCATTTTTTTGTTATGTCCGAAATGTCACTACTGTATATGTGATTCTACTTTCTTTTCCTCTGAATTGCATCTGTTTTATTTGATTCCCAGAATACGCCTAGAAAACTTGTAAAACCAGAAAACTGGTCATTCCCATTCCATACAGAGTACATTATTATATTTGTATTTTGACAATCCCACAGTGCAGTATTTCATCTTTGCTGTATGTTTGGACTTTGCAGCTTCATCCACGTCAGCTGTGATTCATACTGGGAAACTAGAAAAGGGAAAGTTTGTCTGAAATATCACTTTCTTTGCTGGTGCTTTAAGTGCAGCTGTAAGACGAAGCACGGGAAAACAAAAAAGGAGAACATAGATTCATCAACACAATACGGTTTGAAAGTGCTGTTTTAGATTAGAGAGAGTCGTGCGACGAAGTCTGGGCTGAAGAGCGGCTGAAATTGAAAGAGGCAGGGAGCAATTAAAGAAATGAGATTACACAAAAATGTGGAGATGGAGAAAAGAGGAACAAATTAGACAAAATAAGGGGAACTTAAAATTGAGGGGAGTAAAGTAAGATGGGGTCTCTGTATATTTTATTCTATTCTTTAGAATAACCACACTGGCAGAACTACTTAACAAGCCTGGTGCCGCAGGGAGAGATAGAGGCCAGGCCCACTTCTCAGCGACAAAGTTCAGACTCATTATTTCCCTTTTTCTGCAGTCATTCCTTTTTAAAGAGGCCTTCTGTGTGCTAATGATAGTCTTATAAAGAGGCCCAGAGGGGAGCCAGTCAGAGATATGGATTTATGGATTTATGCCCGCTTTGGACACAGGCTTTGATCAGAGCACATTGATCTGCAGAGATTTACACCACGGCAGCTCAATAAAACTCCTGCACGCTTTCACAGAAGTGTCGGCCACTTTAGAGCCATTTGTCAAAGACAATTATAAAATCCGGAATCGGTAAAAAAGACTCTGTGGCTGGGCTGGGTCTGTGTTGGCATGTGAATGCAAATCATATCAGTGATCTCGCCAACTTTATTCTGGGCTGTTCGACTCGGTTGTATTGTGCTCCAGCTCAACTTGGAGTCACAACTTTGATGGATTTAACCTGTACTTGGTCAGATAATTTGACCGCACAGCAGTTGCTGTAGCTGTTTCTACTTACTGCGTGTTACGACGCCCTCCAGCCTGATGATGTTGGGGTGGTCGAACTGTCCCATGATGGACGCCTCAGCCAGGAAGTCTCGCCTCTGCTTGTCTGTGTAGCCTCCTTTCAGAGTCTTGATGGCCACGCAGATCTCCTTCTTGCTGGGCAGCTTCAGGCGGCCGCTGCAAACCTCTCCAAACTCTCCTGCAAGAAGAAGAGAGGACAAATGGTGAATACAGACATACTGCAATTACCACATACCACCTTGATAAGGAACACTTCTTGAATTAGTTATGTATTCATTCATCTAGCAACCCTGCTTTGTACCTTAACAGTGTTGTAGGGGGTCTTCTGAAGAATACCAAAAGGCACACACTTATAAGTCTCCAATTAGCCTAAACATCCACAAACTGCCTGGTTTGTAGAAAAGTTAAACACCATGTTTAACTTCATGGAAAACTGTGACTCAACCAATGCCTTGTTTCTCACGTTGTCTGACTTCACTCTCACATGCATCGTGGCCAGTCAGGATGTAACCAAACATGTATTTGCATTCAGATTTGTCTGAATGGAACATTTTTGACCATGGCTTGAATGAGGCTCCGTAACTGGCCTCTGAACAGCTCTCTCTTTATCTATTTGGTTACAATATGACAGAGAGATTGATGTTTTCCACTTTGTTTTTTGTTGCTGTATGGAAAATTAACCAAATCGTGACTTCAAAGCCACGATTTCTGGCATCCCATTACACCCCCTGTAGCCATACAGGGAAATACACTCCAGCAAGAGAACAGTCAAGTTTTCAATCTTTGTTTTAATATGAAGCAACTTCCTGCAGCTGAAGCTGATCTGACCTCAGTTTCACCGCCGAGAACATTAACTCAGCTGAACCTGATGCAGAGGAAGTAGCACGTGTACCGTACTGTACAACGTGTGCCGAATCACCAAACACCAGAGCGGCTGTTGTTTTTAGGTGTCGCACGGCGGATGATTTGAACAGATGATGTTGCAGGTCAGAGAGGATGTTGAAAAACGACCCCGGCCATTACTTAACACCCATTAATCAGGAAACGTATTTATTGATCTTGGAGAGCAATCACAGCATAATTATGTGTCACGACCACTAATTATGGTAATGAGACCATGTGCCGTAATACACTTTGAAATCGATCCACCCGGGTCCATATTCCAGATAACGGCTGCACTCTGAAGAGAAAGCAAAGCCAAGAGACCTTTCAACTTCGTATTAAAACGCGTCTGTGACTCAACATCCACTCTGGGAGAGATCAATTAGCATTCCTCGCTGGTGAGGGGATGAGTGTGTCTGTGTGTGTGTGTGTGTGTTTTGACCTCAGCCTGTGTGTCTGTGTGTGTGTGTGTGTGTTTCATGAGGGTTAGGAGCTCTGCGGGCAGCATGGCCACTTCAAAGGCAGCGTCGCAGCTGGTGACAGAGACCCGGCTGGACAAGTGAGACCTGTTAATCTGTGTGCATCCCCTGTGTGTGTGTGTGTGTGTGTGTGTGTGTGTGTGTGTGTGTGTGTGTGTGTGTGTGTGTGTGACTCCACAACACATATCGAGTGTGCTTGTATCAGGTGATGTCAGAGCTGAGTAACAGCCGATCCCTCCCCGTAGCAGCTCTGGATCAGAAAGCGCGGGTCAAACCCTGGACGTGAAGCGTCTGGAAGAATTTAAGCCGGAATAATTACAACCTGTCTAAATACCAAACTTTTTTTTTTTCCTCCTCTGCTCTACTCCCCTGCTCCTCTGTGCAGCGACAGAGGAGCTGGAGGCCAGGGCACTTTTTCATGTGGTCACTCCCAGAAAAAGAAGATCTCGTTCTAATAAGGCTTGATTAGGGACACTAGCTCCTTTCCTGCTTGAGGTATCCCGCTTTGATGTGAGGGCCGGACCCGTGTAAGCAGAGCAGAGCATGTGTTCTGTCTTTTAACACACAATCACTGATTGGCAAGAGGATCAAACACTCACGAGCACGTTTAATAAAGACAGATGGGGAAACTGAAGCAGGGACGGGAGGTACACTGCGTTTCGTCGGGCCTATACGGTTTCATAAAAATCACGCAGACGGGTGGTGCGTCGTATTCGAGCTGACAGACAGGGATGTTTGCGCCGGGGCTTAAGCTTTAATGCTCACCCGTGGAGGTCACTTCGCATTCATTTTGTTGCACAAACAAATTTGAAGTCTGGAGCTTCTCCTAATCAGTCTCTACTCCCACCACCAGCGGGCCCCTTATTCTACAAGAAGAAGTAAAAAAAAAACCCTTGCAGCTCTGCGTAGCGCTGTAATCATGGCGGAGCTATTATTTCATTATCACTCACATGTAACAACGGCGCGGCATTCCCCCCAAAGCCTCTTAGCAATTATTCGTCGAAGCCTCGAAGGAATCGACACTGCTGAACGGCAACGAAAAGTAAATAAATAAAGCGCAATTTTCCCCTTGTTGAAATGAAATGCGCAAATATGAGCAAAAGGTGTGATTCTGAGAGCGTCGTTGAACCACTTCCCACAGAGAGTTGGCCCCGGGTGGCCCCAATCATCTCACATCTAAAAAGTTTGTTGTTGCAGTGCGAAAGCGAGGCAATAATTTATTAGGGAGCGAGATATAATGTTTACCTCCAGAACATGATTTCACGGTTGCTTTCCGGCATAGATAAAAATAGACTTGCTGCACAATTGCAATGTTGGACTTGTGAGCATGGAGAGGCACTAAAATAAATATACTCTGTCTCATGCTATGCACTGTGTGCATTAAAAATGTATAGAATACTGAAGTGTGGACCTTCACGGTGTGAACAGTGTGTGTGAGGGCAACAGGGTTGAACTGATATTGGTTTCAGGATGATACAGACAGAGGGATTAATTATATATTTCATGTCATCGATATGGGGTATTTCCTCTTATTTCTATTGAACATTATTTTCATTAGATTTGATGTCATCCACAATGCAGCATTACATGCAGTATGATAAGTAGGGAGAATAAAAATGTCACATTAGACCAAACTCATAATGATGGATTTCTGGTGTAGTATTGATAGATTCAACAGGAAGTAGGAATTCAAGATATATATTTCAACAAAAAAAAACATTACAAAAAAAACCAATAGTAAGCCATTGTTCATCATTGGTGCCCTTTATGGATCAACATCCTTTGTCTCTCTTTCTCTCTCTGTCGGTAAACTATGAAAAATGCATCGAGGAGTGCAGCAGAGTCCAGTGTAGCCAGGTATTAGGCTGTCCTGACAGCTTTACTGTGCACAGGGCTGGTGGGACTCCAGAGACTGGCCTGTGCTTTGGTCTCCATCTATCCTGCCTGCACTCGACATGAATCACAATGCATTACCCTCCCGTCTGCACTCCTGCTCAAGTTATCAGGGAAGAACACGAGCAGAGCAGAGGCGAGCAGAGGAAGCTTGTTTTACTGTTCCGATCATTAGGCTTAATGAGACATTAGACAGAATTAGAGCAACTTGGCATAACAGGCTGCAGAGGGAATGTTAAGGAAGCGAAGGAAGGTGGGAAGGAAGCGTCAGAAGGAGGCCAGAACAACTTCTGATTCCTCCGTCTGTCACAGAGGAGTGGAGGGACCTTAAGCTGGGGCATTAAATGCTTCTCATTCCCAGCTGTGCAAGTATATGGCACAACGTTAAACTCGCCTGCTGCTCTGAGAATGTAAATATATGGCGGCTGGACATTTTTTCTAGATGTGGGGCGCACTTGTGTGCCTATGTGTGTGTGTGTGTGTGTCTTTGTCATTAAATGGAGCGTGAAAGTAAGAGAGTATGGTACTGAGAGGTGAGAGTAGGAAATGAGGAGGTCAGGGAGAGGAAGAGACCATTTATTTCTCTTAATATGCTTTCTATTTATACACTCTCTAAAATGTGGAATAGCCTCAGAGTGTGCTTTTTGGACAAATAAACTTTTCTTTGGATGACCTCCTCACACTGGTGATCCGATCTGCATCTTAGCGTATTCATCATAATTTATGCCCCCACTTTATTCTGCGGTTAATTGCTGATACTTCAGGGAATTTATAGGAATTCCTACCAAAGTCAACCTAATTGACTAAATGTACCCTTGCTGCTGCCTAACAGGGTCTGTAAAAATGTTTGTAAAATGTCAGCACATGAAATAAAAGAGAATCAATCAGTGTGTTGGGCTCCTTTAGTAATTCATGAAATAACTTGCATGTGGTGGTTGTGGATAGCACAACAGCAAGGAGGACCTGAGCCTCAAAGGCCTGTCTTTGCATCTTCTCCCTGTCTACATGTGTTTTGTCAGTGTATTCTGGTTTCTTTTCACAGACCAAAAACATGCATGTTATGATCAAGTGATAAATGGAAGAGGAGATTAAGAAAATTAAGAAAAAAACTTGTTTCATTCATTGTTTACAAGTTCCTTCGGCAACTTACGGTGCAACATGACTGTTCAAACTGAGGTCACTTTGACAAATCTCAGATATGCATTCAATTTAGGACCACATATCAAAAATATATGAAAATATATGATTTGTGCTGTTCATACTGCAATCAAAAATCAGTTATGGGTCACATATGGGCAAAAACGTTGGGTTTGCGCCACTTTTGCCTGCATAACGAAAGTGTAAAAGCCCAGTGGTGGACTGGAGTGTCTCTGTTTAGTACAAAGCAGGACCAGGAAACGGATGAATGAAATGGCCCCGTGTGATGTCCTGTCAACTGTTGTTTGTGTGTACTCACCGGCTCCCACCACTTTATCGATGGCGATGCAGGAGGCGTCCAGCTCCTTGGCGAACTCGTGCACAGCCTGGCTCGGGTCCTCGTAGGTGTGGGGGTCCACGTAGGTCTTGATACCTGGCAGACGCACTGCAGAGGCAGAGAGCAGCTTGCATCAGTCAATGACCTTTCTTAAAAGGCACTTCCGCACCTCCTCTGAGCAGCCGCTTTAAACTTTGCGAGGACGTATCACCTCGCGTGTTCTGCGCAAAACAAAAACAAAACTGTGTTGTCTTAGTCTCAGCGAGGGAGTGCTGGTGAAGTATTTCCTGCAGGCAACAGGTCAGGTCGGGCTTCCAACAAGGAGCCGCTCGATACAGTAAATCATGTGCTGGAACAACAGCAGCCCACAGACGCTGCTGCTGGGCTAAACAAGATGGCACATCTCCAAGTCAAACTGCTTTTATGTCTTTGAGTAAATCTCAATCAGGGGTTTCATAGCCAGATGCCTGCGTAGCAGATTTGCGATCCAAAAACACAAATTAACTAATAAAGAATGACTGACTCCTTTCTTTTATTACGGGATACTCAAAATCAATATCAAATCTCAGCAAACAAATTGGATAGGTATTTCCCTGGATGCCTATTCTTTTTTCTTTTTCCCTAGTCATAGTGGGGAGTGGAGTAGTAGCCCGTAAAGTTTGCATTAAAAAGATTAGAATTTTGACACACACTACCTACTTTATTTTTCTGAGTCGGACACAAAAATCTAAATATTTGCTCTGAATAAGCCACAGAAGACGACGCTGTGCAGTAAAAAGATAAATGTTACGCTTTCATAGCCAACGTACGCAGGGAACCACAGCGACTTGAAAACTCTTTCACAATGAATGCGGGCATATGACTAATGTTTAAAGACTGACTTGAACAGAAATGGAATCTTTATGTCGTAAAGTTTTATTTATTGGTCCCATGTGGGGAAATTTATGCAGTGCAACTGACCCATCCTTGCAATTCATGGCGCGGTGGACAGCTGCGGGTCGGTGCCTGGGGAGTCAGGGGGCCTATACCTGGGTCGAGGTTAAAGGTAAGCAGGAAGGAGGAGTACGTCTAATAAATAACACATTATATTTGAATAACGGAGGACGAGCGAGAGGGGAGCCCAGGGGATATAAAGAAAATGGGAGCTCCTTTTTTTAACCCATCCTCCCACAGTTCAGATGTTAGCTGGCTATGATTTTTAACACACTGGGACCGATCGCAAACGGAAAACGTCGAGTTGAATGAAAAGCAAAGTGACAGAGACAATTTTATCAGGAGTAAGACAATGGAGAGGAGTTTTCTCTCGAGTAAATCTTGTAATTGTTGATTGTTTAAAGTCTGTTTTCAGGGACTTGCTGTAGGTAGAGCAGTCTGACCTTGTTTCCTCTCCAAACGCATGGAACCGGGATTGTTTTGCAAATGGAGCGAGAAACCTCCATCTCAACATGGTCTTGGTTCGATTGCGGTCTTCTCATATGACCAAACGAACCAGAGTTAAGGGGAAATCGCTTGAATCTTGGAGATAACTGCTCTAGAACAATAAAAAAATTCCTTGTTGTTGAAGACGCGTGAGAATGCTCCAAGCAAAAAATCTCGCTGCTTGTATCTGTCTGACCACCTTTAACCTCGCTACCTAGTCATAATTCCACTCTGCGAACAGAAAAGATTGATCGAAGTGGGCTGGGGGGGGAAATACGCTCCAGTACTTACAGTGGCCGTTGCCAAAGTGCAGTCTTTTCTCATCAGGGTGTTTGGATTTACTGCGGCAGCAAAACCTGCCAAACCAAACAGAGAAAGGTCATAAGTAGTGCCACATCTCCCAATAAGACTTCACCCGCTGGCCCAGCCTTGAGGCCTGCAAGTGTGTGTGTGAGTGCGCAATCCCAGCTCTTATAAGCCAAGAGAGGATCAGTAAGTCTTATAATGAGCCATGGATTTATACTCTCTCTGAACAGTACTGATTGCCAACTTTAACCACACACGCACACACACATGCACAATTCATAGCTTTCTCCTATATGCACACACACACACACACACGCACAGGCACATATGCACATCTGAAGGCAGCCGTTGTCTTTCACTGGATTTACGAGGGATAAAAACAGCGTGGAAACTGATAGCGTGAGGTGTTAGCAGGTAAATGGACGTTTTTAAGGATGCATGCACTGGACAGTTGAGTTTCAGGGGCTACTGAGGGAAGGGAGAGAGGGAGGGACGGGTGGGAGGAAACAGACCTGCCGATCAGGACGTAGAGCAGCACGGTGAGCAGGATGATGGCCACGGCGGAGGAGATGGCGATCAGAACGACCTGGCTGCTCTCGCTGGAGATGGAGAAGGCTGCTGAAAGACGAAGAGCAGCGTGTGAAGAGCTCCGTCCTCTCATGAAGGTCAACATATTAATAAGCCCGGTTCCTCTTTAAAGGTGATATAGAAAGGCTGAAGGGACTATTCATCCTCGTTCTCTGGTGATAATATCAAAGCTATGGAACACTGGTTCAGTCAGAAATGCCACAGACACCATTATTATGTTTTTAATTAATAAACAACTCATATTGTATGACACATTCTGTCTCCGTCCAGATTTACATGCTGTTCTATTTTTTTTAGCTCCATTTACATGTTAATTGTAAATGGAGCAGAGTTCCATAGTCCCAATACCATGTAAGGTATTGGGACTGGGATCTGCTATGCATCTGTGGCTAGCAAACAAAGCCAAGGTAACAGTGTTTTTTTTTCATTCTTGGTCCCCTTTAATGACATTTCAATGGAGCATGAGCATCAACAGTTTGCCCTCAGCAACAGCTCATCCTGCACTGATTTGAGACGTTTGAAGCTACTACATATGAGTTGGTAGAAAATGGCCCGATATTTAAAGAGGGCTAATCCCAGGAAACAAACAAACGCTTATGTGGTTTTTGAATGAAATGACTCCAGGAATTCGCTATTCATTATGGGCAAACACCAGGGCAGTTTAACCGTACTGTGCTGAACTCACAGTCGGGGCTGGTCTCAAACTGGAAGCTGGGGCTGCTGGCTCCGTAGCCGGCTGCGGTGCGGGCTCTGATCTGTAGCAGGTAGGCGGTGTTGGGCTTCAGACCGTTCAGGGTCACATTACAACCCCGGGCACGAAGTATGGTGTAGCTGGTCTCCTGCTCCTCCTGTTCAGACAGTGCAGGAAAAGCAGAGGAAGGGCTTTAATTGTGTAAAATTCACACGTACAATCTACTTAACACAGCATGGTTTGAATCATCTACGAGAATATTTTCGCCTTCCTACACACAAACATGCCTGAGCATCTAAGACATGGATTTTCTGTCTTTTTTTTCCACAATCTGATGAATTATGCCTTTTTTATTTTATGACTTCTCTCCCACTGATCTTCACTGATAAAACAACAGCAGGATTTACACACCAGTCTGCATCGGCCACATTGTTTCCAGATGTGGAGGGAAGATGGAGAAAAGATTAGAGGGCAGTAGGTGGGTGATATATAGGAGAAAAGATAGAAAGTAACCCCTCGATTTTAGTGCCGTGAACTGATGCTTCCACGGCAAATAGGATGAGTTATTTTACTAGAATGAAGCTGCAAATAATCTGGTTTTTGTGGTTATTCCAAGATTGTCAGGCACCTTTTGTAATCGTCCACTAATGGGGGCTATTTGTAAAAAGAAAATGACCACTTTATATTTGCCAAGTGTGTGAAAATAGATAAAGAGAGGCAGTGGTTTCCCATTTAGCTGCACTGAAGTTAAAGCATGCATAAGGGAGGCTGTAAGGCTGTATTCTATTCATCACTTGCATTTCATGGCAAGGTTATGTCAAAATAACACTATTAAAGGCCAATTTCTCATCACACACACACTAGGAGAGAGGAAGAGATCACACCAGGAAGCTTAACCCTATTACCCTAAGCAGTCTGTCACTATCACAGTGTTATAGACTGCACTTCACACTTTGCTACAGGAAAAGAAAAAAAAAGGAAACGTCTCACACCAAAAGCTGCGTTTCTCCATCTGAGCCTCAAAGTGTGTTGGAGGCGTCGATGGTAAAAACTGCTGAGTCAATCCCCGCGCATTAGTATTTACCCGGCTCAATGCCTTGAAACAAATTGTTGAAACGGAAAAAAAAATTAGGACGAGGCGGGTCTTAAATCGTAATGACAACCTATTAGGGATGACTTCAACAATCCCGAAAATGAGCTACACGTTTGGCAGCGTGGTCGAGCTCGTAAAAAGTCGTGTTCGGGCAGAGTCAAATCCTGACTCCACGGAGTCACAGGCGCTCACTGGTGCAGGCAGCGGCACAGACGCTCGCTGATTTTCACACGCGCACATTGTGACACACTGAGAGAAACTTCACGCCCTGTAATGGACTGGATCAGGCTTTTATGGCACACAAAGCTTTTTAAACTGCTCTATGTGCGAGGAGGTAACTGATACACCGGGACCTGCACCGGGACAACTCTTCATCACCGCTATAAATCCACTCACGGCTTGTCACCGCTCCGTGTTTGGGACAGCATGTGATCCCCCTGAAAAATCACACACAGGTGGTGGCACAAGCACCTTTGTTTGTGTGTGTGTGTGTGTGTGTGTGTGTGAGATGGATAGAGCCTGAGAGGGACAGAAAGAAAGAAAGTAAGTTAGCTCGGATGTTTCTCTTTTGTTCGATTCCCGAAGTGTCAGCGCTGCTAGAATTTAATATGGCCTTTGTGCCGCGCTCTGCTTTGACAATCTAAACAAAGCTGTGGCAAATTATAGCTTGTATGAAACGCGCGCACACACACACACACACACACACACACACACACAGTCACATGGATGCAAACTTATACAGACCCTAAAACAGGAGATGCACGGCAGAAGTCTTGTAAATACAGTGTTTCAGCCAGCATTCTTTCCATCTGAGACTAAATAAACAAGCCAAATTAAAGTGGATTTGAAGCTCTTTCTCTGCTCTTTAGATCCCGATGATAAAACATGCAAAAATAATCAGCAAAGTGTATTCCCACAAATCCCATTTTCACAAAGTGCACTTGGAAGAGCCTTATCGGCCGCGCAGCGGCCCTCCAGCCGGTCCAAGCGTGCAGGAAGATTGCGCAGTTAAAACCCGGGAGCTCCCGAGATGAAACACCTCGGTTTCTTCTGGGAAGCTTTGTGGCTGGAAATTCCCAAGAATATCGCCCCAGAATTCCCATATATACCCAGGGCACATGGTGAGGGAGCGGGGCCCTCACACTCGGGCCTGGCGCGACACAGGGGGGATGTGTCAGCAACCAGGTGGTGGTCGATTGGAATTTATTAGAAGCAAGGGTGGGGGTGTGGGCTTTTTTTTCTTGGCACGACCCACGCCAGCTACTCACATCCCGGAGCTCAACTCACTTTACAGACAATTTTAGATTTGAGCGGGATCCATCTGCCTCTCCCGGCAAACAAGTTGGAACAAAAACGGCTGAAAACACTGCATCTCAACAGTCTTATTTATTGCCGTCGCTGTCATAAAAGCGGCAGAAACGTATGACTCAGCGGCCTCGCCTGATCAGTATCACATGTCAGGGGAAACGTCATGTATTCGTCGTTAAAGAAACCAACAGACATGCGGGTTCTCAGCGAGCTCGACACGGCCCTCACCCGTTTACGTAATGTTTATATGCTCGTCGTACGAGTTCAATCGAGACATAAATTCTGCTGTAGCTACTCGACGGCGCGTTTGCGATACAAATCTCGCAGTGAAAATGTGCTCGTTCCAAGCTGTTTCCAAAGCAGAATTTATTTCACGTGACTTAAAAACGATCCAAGCCGCCCGGTCGTCCCCGTTTTCCTGGGGAAAACTTTAAAAGCTTTCTAAAGCTGTCAGTAGCTCATTTCTGCCTTGTTGTTTTTGCAGTTTTCTGAAACAACAGCTGCCAAATACATCTCGGGTTATTTATGCTACTGACCTGCTAATGCCTCACTTAGAGTCATCACCGGGCCTCTGGTGACTCAGCCTAATTTATGTGGCCTTAAGTGAAGCGGTCTGTTGGGTGCACGCGCGGACGGGGAACATGACGTCCTTGTTTTCATCGGCTGGGAGGAAAAGCTCAAAACAAAACTGCTGCATTACTCTGAGCACGACAAGTCTAATCAGCACGTAAGGTTTACAGGCGCGTGGGAGCAAATGACTTGTGACGATTAATATTTGTGTTCTGCCTCATATTATAGAAAAGCCCGGGGCTACCAGAATGAAATGTCTTCGCTTTTAAGGCGCCTCTCCTCGTCCTCCTGCTTCTTACACGGAACAGTGTTGTGTGATTTCATGGGCCCAGAAGGGAAAACACAGCCGTATTTGTTTGACTTTCCTTGTCGGCCATTGGTGCAACCCCAAAAAAACTTCTACTGGTCCATTTAGTAGTTAATCTATTATCCAGAAGTATATAGTTATGAGTGATGTTCTGCGGCTTTTGGAGAAATGTTTTACTCCTCTCTTTTTGCACTGAGAGAGGCTGGACATCGTTAAATCGCTATTGAATTACACGATAATGCCCCGTGTGTGTTTCTGCTTTAAAACTTGTGTAAATACAGACAGAGGAAAAACACAAACACATAAAAGCAGAGAGTCTGGCTGGTGCTGCGAATCCGAACATCTTCTTCTCGCTAAGAGCTCCCTTTTCATCTCCGTCGGGCTGTTTTTGTGTTTTTTGTTTCGCCATCCTGTTTATGTGTATATGCAATTACGTCCGCGTGTGTCTGTGTATGCGTCTCTAAAAGCCTCTCTCCGTCTCCTAAGTGAGTCATGGTGTGGTCTCGCTGTGGGGAGAGGCAGCTCCGGCTCTTGTCCTCCTATGGCCTTGATCCTTGGCATGCCAGGGGCCCTCGGCGTCCCTCTGCCTGCCACACGAAGAGGCCTCTATCCCAGGGTCTCCTATGGGTGTCCCTGTTCGCTCTTCTGCATGGCAGAGCCTTTTGTCTGCGCTCTGAGATCCCCCGGTATGTATGGCTGCTGTGGAGAATCCTCTGGGAACCTGGTTTTGTGCGTAGGTGTGCGTGCGTGCATGCGTGCTCTGGTGTGCCTGTGCCCGGGTGTCTCCAGCGATTCCTCAGAGACGATGTGATTAACAAGGATCAGCGCAGCGGCCCAGATATTTTCCATTATAAAAGTCTGTCGCACAGACTCTCCCTTTAACGCTATCCTTTCTCTCTCTCTCTCTCTCTCACCCGTATCCTCTTTTAATGAATATGCATTGGAGATGTGTGAGAACGTCTGTGTGTGTGTGCGTGTGTGGCTGTAAAACCGCGGCTGAGAGTCAGACCTGCAGTCAGTGCTGACTTAGGATCAGTCATTAACTTTTCCTCTCGCTGTTTTCCAGCCCTGCTTTAACATCTTATGTGGGGATGGCTGAACAGGGAACAGAGTTTAGAGAGGAAACAGCTTCTGTCGGCCTACTAATCAAGAGATTAGGGGCCACTGTTGGCATTCAAGCAAACTGCGATCTGGGACACACACACACACCAAGCATTCACATTCACACACTGAATCACACTGAATCTGCCAGAGTGATTAAACTTGCATCCACGGCTAATTTCACCATCAAATGTCAGCCATAGCACAGCGTTGGTGCTGAAAGCCAGTGGAATTCGTTCTGCACTAATTTCCCTCACAGAGGAAGGAGCGACCCCACAGACGCATTTACTGTCTGCCATAAAACTTGTCTCCATTAGGAAGAGCGAGGGGGGCAGAGGAGGACGGGATGGGAAAGAGATGGCAGGGTGAACAGGGGGGGAAAATAAGAGAGTGGAGGAGAGAGGTGAGGGTGTGAGAATAGGAGAGAAAATGAAAAAAAAACGTTTTGGTTTGTTAACACAAGAGTGTGGATAACATCAGATTCCAGCCATTGTTTGATATAATAATAATAATCCATCCATCCATTAGCTAAAGCCATTTAGGCCGGTATGGTCACAGGGGGCTGGAGCTAATCCCTCTCTCATATCTTCATGGTAAATATAGCAGCCAGTTAGCTCAGTTTAACTTAGCACTTAAAAAAAAAAAAAAAGTATTTTTTTCCCCTTTTATCTCTGCTGTGTGATTTTTCAGCATCGCGGACAAAGTCTGTATTGTTGCTGCAGGAGGGAGCGGCATTCTGAAGCACAGTGCATTTTCTTCCAATTCCATCCAATAAAATTAGAGAGGTCTTGGAGGAGCACATGATTAAATTATTTCATCCTCTCCCCTCTGTGTACCGGGAAGTCAGCCGGTCGTCCAGTGTTTGCCCTGAATAAAGGAAATGGTGTCTAGGCTTCTGTATGCGCCACGGATGCTTTTTTTACATTAAAAAAACCCACAAAGGGTGACGTGCACTGATGGTTTGCCAGCCTTGAACTACATTCTAGTGCTGCGACAATTAATCTGTTGATTACTTTCTTGATTAATTAACTACTTACTTGGTTTATAAAGAGACACACTGTTAAAATTGTTTCAGAGAGGAAGTTTCCTAAAACCCTTCTAAAAAAAAAGCAACTTATTGATTTAAAATTGTTTTGCTTATTTTAAAAGTTGATTAGAGTTGATTAATCAATTAGTTGGGTATCCAGCTCGGTTTAATTAATCCATGAGTGAAAGTGCAAACCTGGCAACAACAGGAAGGCTCGAGTCCAACTCCAAAGCTCACTAATTAACACTTAACCACATTCCATGGGATTAGCTCTATCAGTCCTCTGATCAAGTTTAAACTACACCTGTAAGAAGAGCAGTTCATGACGCAGCCTCACTGGAAGACACACTAGGTAAAGCAGGAAGCGTGACGCCTGCTGCACCAACCTTTTCGTAGTATTTGATCTCGTAGTCGAGGATGATCCCGTTGGGCCTTTCCGGCTGCTGCCAGGACAGCGAGACGCTGTTTCTGGACGTCTTCTCCTTCCTGATCACGGTAACCGGCGAGGGGGCTGATGGGGAGACACAGACAGACACGGGGTGAAAAACACGAAAAACGAGTGTGAGCTCCTTTATGCTGGGGTTCAGTGGAAGTTCAGTCCCCGGTGTTGCATCCTGGGGATTGTGTATGGTTCCTGTTGGCCTGATTCACTTCAGCTGCCCAGGGGGGCCACAATAAAGGCCCCGGCCTCCAGTCCCGGCCTGGAGGGGAAAGGGACGATATTCCTTCACACAAATGCTGGTTTGTGCATATTTGCGTATGCAGGGCACTTAAACATCATCTGCATTTCATCCCTGTGAGACTGATGCAGCACATAGTGCTGAGCTCGGCTGATTCGTCAGCACGAAATTTCACCAATTTGAGGCAAATAACCATGAATCAGTGTATTAGTTTCATACACAGGCAGTGGCAGTGTGGAACTGCTTGTTAGTGGTAGCTGTATTGTCAGCTCAACATCCTGCACCTTGGAGATATATATATATACACACACACACACACGCACACACACACACATCCCAGGCTCCTGAGAAACCTCGGCAGATTAAACTTATCCTTGAAGCGAAAAAGATTTTATTCGCACACATACAAATATGTGTTTCACTACGGCAGATTACCTTTTCTGTAGCTCGGGCAAATAACAAGTGAATAAAACCTTTGCAATACACGACTCCGAGACGGGTGTCTGCTTAGTCTTTCCTAAGACTGCAGGAACGATAATGATGCCCGTCTAAATGTAGGGAAATGGAACAGTCACCAGAGGAAGCAGGCGCAGAGAAGGCTGCCAGCTCGCATTTGTGAGGTGATCTCTAGGAGCACCCGCTGCCTAATTTCATACAAACTGAGAAAAATAAGGCAATGCTTGAGAATATCAACATCCCATTCAATCACTTATTATGTTTCACACACATAAAAATGATTCCTGCTTGTGTCCATCACGTTTCACAGCACACTGCCAAGGTCTGCGTTTCAGGGGTTATCTAGGTTATCTATCTAATCTACACTGTTGATTAATAATGATTAAATAAACAGTAATAAACATCTGATAGTAAACCAGTGTTTATAACTTTTTACTTATTTAATCATTATATCATCACTGACTAATGTTTTCCAAATGGGAAACCACTTATATATTCAACATTAACATAGCATTTCCTAATCATTTACAAATGTCTGTGAATGTTTTGTTCATATTTACTTCCTTAATTAATGAGTGTTGCTAATGCTTTATAATGTCTTAAAAGAATGCTATTCTAAAGCGTTACCAAAGTCTTATATTTTCAGTTCCTGATCCTACAAACTCGTTGCGGTCCCCGTCTTCTTTTTTCGGCATGGCACTTTCTCCCCCTCGCTAATCTTCCTCACCCGAGCATCGTCTCGCCTCGGGGGAGTTCACATGGTCTCCAGTCTAGCAGTTCAGCACATCCCTCCCCCTATCAAGCCCCGACCCTCCTTCTGTCTCCCTCCCTCGCTCTGCCCCCCTCCCTCTCTCTCTCTCTCTCTCTCCACTCCCTTTCTCATTTCCCTTTTTTACTGCTCTCTAATTGCCAGGCAGCTTGGGGGCCAGCCCAGCATCTGAGGCATCGACTTTTAATTTTATTAGACCACAGGAAAAAACATGTTTGTCTTTGAAATGTTCGAGCCTTCCTTGATAGTGATTATAAAGCTGCAGAGTGCGTGCGTGTGTGTATTTTTGTGCATATACTCGTGTGTAGTTCCGCGGGAAGTTATTTTTTCTTCTGTAATGAATCCAGATGGGGAGAATCTGTTTCTATACCCCCTGCTCCTCCTCTCCTCCTCTCCCTCTGGTTCTGATAGCGGGGTGAGGCTGTGCTTTTTATTGGCTCTGTGGTTTATGGTGGTAATGATTTACTGTGTCTGGGCCGCTTGGAGGCAGCTTCAAGTTCCTCTCCTTCTCCTCCTCCTTCTCCTCCTCCGTCTTGCGCTTTTGCTCTCTCTCTCTCTCTCTCTGCCATTGAGAACTTTATTCTCTGAGTTTTTGGTATAACTGTAAAACTGAAACAACACACCAGGCCCATAACGGCCTTAAAAACTGGCCTTCAGCACTGCTCACCTGTGATTTGAGGTGTATGTTGCAGTTGTTGGAAGACGTCCATTTGTTTTCTGTACAACATCAATGTTCAACTGGACGTGACAGCAATTGTTGGAATAAGTATTAGGATCTCACATTTTATCACTTAATTTTCCACACTGGAAGGACCATTTCATTAGCTATGATGCAGTATTATTCTGGGGTCATCAACATAGGGTTCAGGTCCCTTTAAAAGAGGTGACCAGATACCACAGAGGGAGTCTGTGGTATCTGGAGGCGATCATAGGAAGGGAAGTTTTGGAAGACTTTCACATTTAGAGTTTAGTTCAGAGGCTAAACAAGCTGGAAAGGTTAAGGATCTGTGATGCTGCTGCTATGGGGACTATATTTTCACACAGATGCTGAAAACCTGCTCGTGTCTGCGTTTTCTTCTCTCACACACCGTTGATATTAGGACTCAAACTGCAGATCCCCACGACTCTGCTGGTAGAGCAGTTATGACAATGAGTGGAGGAGAGCTCTGTGACAGGCACCTAGAAAGTGAGGCCAGGACACACCGCTCCCTTCCAGGGAAACACTTAATCCAGCTTTTAACAGCCCTGGCATCTGTACGTCTGTGTGTGTGTGTTCCTGTCGGTGTGTGTGTGTGTGTGTGTGTGTGTGCGTGTGCGCGCATCAACGTGCAGAAAAGTGTATAGACGGGTGGGGCTGGCGCACTGACATACCTAATCCTTGTAAACTCTCAGGGCTGATGGAGAGTGTGCAGCTGCAGGCTCAGATATTCGTTACCGAAAGAGAGGACTCTATGCATGTGTGTGTGTGTGTGTGTGTGTGTGTGTGTGGCACCAAAGGTGTGAATTTTTTTTTGTGCCTCTGTGTGCTTGATCTGTGATATGAAAGACCTGGATCCATCTCTTCTGATGATCAGTCAAACACAAAAGATGCTTTTCAATATTCTGAGCACACAAGCAGACCTCTTAGTGTTGATAAATCCTCCTCAAATCTAATATATATTCCAATCACAGGGGGAATTACCGACTAAACACACGCAGATTACACTGCTCACTAGCACAGGACTCCAAAGCTTTCACAAACTGTTCTGCAGGCCTCATTTGCATTGTCTTTATTTAGAATGTGCTTGATTCTCGTAAAGACAAATTACTCAGGTCCTGACTCATCTTCAGCTGAGACTTATGTGTCTCTGCACACACACACACGCTGACACATACACACACAGACACACAAAATCTATATTTACTTCCTGTGCCTGTCTTGTCACTTTAGAGAGGTCACGTCTGGACGCTGTCACTTATAATTCCGCCAGGCTGTGACAACACACACAGTGACAAATATGACATTGGACATCTGTCTTTGTGTGGACTGTGCGTACACACAACCTTCAACATTTGCATATTTATCACACTGACAAGTTTCTTCCTGAGCGTTTACACACATGTGATTAATGTGTTTATCCTCGCGCCGTGTTTGCCCGCGTGCCTTCGCCCTTGAGTCGTTCTCCTGGAACGCTCCGACGTCAAAGCTACATCCATTTAACCTGTGCTCTTTGTGAGCTCTTGGGCCTAGTATGAATAGAAATGATTGGAATTCATTTGATCTGGAATTTTTACTCCGACCTTGATCTCCTTGACCTGCCTGATCGTAACTTATTTACATATTAACTTTCCCAGTGGTTAGTCTTCATGGCCGTGGTTTATCACTCATTAAACAAACCTCTGAACCCCAAACAACTCTCAGGCTATTGTAACAAAGCAGGTATGTGGCGTCGCCATGAAAAGTTGCCTCTGCATTTAATGTTTCTAAACTGTCCACTTTGGGTTTCACTTCACATCTCATATAATTGTCCGTCATCCTCGATGGGTGTAACTTCCTGCATAACATCAAATCTGTTTAGGCTGCTCCTACCAAGGGATAAATCACGGTTGCTCAGTTCTAGAGCAATGAAAATACAGAGAAATGGGAAAAAGGGTGTGAGAAGAAGAGGAAGGACTCGCTGTGAGTTGGGGATGAAAACTGACGGCTAGAAATGAAGGATTCTGTGTCCAGAGAAAGAGAGAAAGGGGAGAAAAGAAGAACAAAAGAAATGATTGAGAGGAAAATAGGGGGGGAAAAAAGTTGACACAAAAACATGAGCAAACACAAAGGCAAATTGTGTAACAGTGGACGCAGCAGGAAAGGGGGAAGAATGAATTGATGTGTTCCAGCGAGACCTTTGAGCATTCCTCACCAGAGTCAGGGATTTCTGAGGTTTGGCGCTCGCTCCTGCAGCTAGATTTATTTTACCCGTGGAATTTCAAAATACTACTTCCCCTTTGCCGTCTGATTCTTCTAAGAACTTGATGTGTGGAGAGATATTTGTATAAAAGATTGATGGGAATTTTAGGAGTCCATCCTCAGGTTGAAAGTGTCTGCTAAAAGGCTGAGATGTTTTTTTTGTGTTTTTTTTTTTTTCCTTTGGAAAGGAGGAAGACATCCAATCCTGGTCGTTAAACAAGAGAATATCGGCCCGGGATCGCCTTGTAAATGTCCCGGGCTGATGGTTGGAGTGCATATGTTCAGAGCACATAAACTATAGGCTATAGTATTATATGATGAGGGAGGATGGGGGGGTGTGCTGGCGTTTTGTCCATGTGTGAGATGGCTGCCATTGTTCACTATCCTCCACACATGCCAAATCCACTTTCTGTCTTCTCACACACTCCTACATGTGGCAGCTGAATGCTTATGTGTCTTTACCTGACAGTTTGAGGCCTGACTAAAATCAGAGTCAGTCTAAAGTTTAATGGAAACTCCACCGGGACGACGTTCTCTGAGAATCTGCCAAGAGGGTGGCTTCAAAGTGACCCAAGAACTTCAACTATTTGCAGAGACACATGACACGCTTGTCTTTGAAAGAGGGAGACTACTCATCATCACGTGCTATGTCCACTGTTAGCAGGCCTCAATATGATAAGATAAACAGGATCTGCAGCCCAGCAGACTGGACCTGTAGATGTTTCTCCACAACATTAAAGCCAACAGCACTGCGCTATTGTTACCATCTGTCCATTTTAAAAACATTTGCACATCTGTTTATGAGTGACATTAATGTTTGAATGACACAGTTAAAACCCTGGAACTTTAAAGTAGTTCAGTAGTTGAAACAGTTTAATACATTATAAAGCGTTTTTTGAGTACAAGGACCAGGACTTTAACATGATCTGACCTTGCGTCTTCCACCTCTGCTCTGAGGTCTCACCTGCTTGGTTGGTGGTGATGGTGACGGCGGCGTACTGCCTCATCCGGGGCGCCAGCGGCGACACGCCGTTCAGCGCCTCGATCTCGAAGGTGTAGTTGGTGTGGGCCAGCAGGTCGGCCACGGTCACCGTGGTGTTGAAGAGGCCCGTGGCCCTGGGCAGGAAGCGGACGTTGCTCCGGCAGGGCTCGCAGCGCTGACCGCCGCCGTTGCTGCTGCCGTTGGTGTTGCCGCGGCAACGCTTGCAGACGACGTTGAAGGTGACGTCCCGCCGACCGCCGCTGTCCTCCGGCCAGCTCCACTCCAGGATCACTGAGGTCTCGTTGATGGAGGAGATGACGTTTCGAGGAGCCGATGGAGGACCTGGAAGGTGTAGATGAGGAAGGGAAGGAGGAGACAGGAGATGAGCAGATCGCATTAACAACAGAGTGCATGTGAGACGAACTACGCCATATAACACCATATTAAAATAATGGGTAAATCCTGTATTTATTTTACAGCCAATTTAGTAAAGTATCTTATAATCCTCAGTTTTCCAGTCTGAGTTTTTGAGTGACAACTGTTGTCCAGTGAATTCTTGAAATGAAATCAAAACAATTAAATCCTAGATTTGCATTTCAGAGAACGGCTTCAGAGTTTAGACAAATGTGTACTATTGTATGTTTCTGGCTGCCTCTCAATTTTTTCTTTAATCGATCAGTTAGAGCAGTTAAGGACAGAACACAGACTCCTTACACACATAAACACACACACAGACAAATGAGTCTGTCAAAGTCAGAGTGACATATAAAAGTAAAAACGACTTATTACAAACAGATCTCTCTGAATATTTCCAGATTTCTTTTTTTTTATCAAAGCTATGACTGTAATTATATGGAGGACAAAGCAAAACTGCCAAAAAAACTGCAGAGAACTTGAGCGGGAGAAGGAGGAGGAGGAGGAGGAAAGAGAGTGAAGTGGGACTTGGATTGTATCTCCAGATAAAATGCTTTGTTTGGTTTGTTCGCCTTGACAAGAATTTACTTCACTCCCCAACTATGCGTGGCTCCTGTCTTAGTAATCAAAGCACTCAAAAGAGAAAAATCAAAAGAAAAATACACCAAACCTTCAGTGGTGGACAAAATCTGAAAATGACATCTGGGTATCTGTTTAATGTTGTAAGAAATCTGCAGCTTTCTCAGCGCTAGACTAAATAATCTGTCTGAACTGGTCTCCAAAAGAGAAAAAAAAGGAGTATGGAGAAAAGAAATAAAACTGATTTAAAGTTTTCTTATGACACTCTGAGAACTTCCAAACACCATCAGTGTTGAGAGTGCTGGAAGACCACTTAGGTCCACAGAACTGAAATTATGACTTTGTATGATTTCATCGCAAAGTCTTTCCCTCGGCCTCTCATGAAATCCAACAATCCCTTACGGTTTCACAGGATCTGCTGCTGCCTATCTCCACATAAAGGATGAAGGCTCAGAATACACCTGGGACAGGTCTCCAGTTCATTGTAGGGCATTCGACACCTTCATTCACTCTCACACCTAGGGGTAATTTAGAGTCTTCAGTTGACCTAAG